>CAJHUC010000279.1:0-600000 GCA_905146915.1 Ostreobium quekettii
GGCCACCACGTGCACCGGACTAGCGGCGGAACGCGATGAAGAACTTCTGGCACTGCATGCTGATCGTCGTGGCAGCCGCGCCAGCGTCCGCCGAGATCGACTTCTCGCCAGCCACCGATCCAATCGGCGACTACTTCGCAGCTCGGCCGGACCTGCCGGGCGGCGGGCTGATGATTGTCGACTTTGACGGCACGGTGCACCTTGAGCAGTACTGGGGCGACTTCAACCGCGACACCGTGATCCCGATCGCGTCGGCATCCAAGTGGTACTCGGCGGCCGTGGTGATGAGCCTGGTGGACGACGGGATGCTTTCGCTTGATGACAAGGCAGGCGGGTTGCTGCCCGACTTCGCCAACAAGCGTTTCGCGAAGGACATGACCGTCCGCCAAGCGTTCAGCCATACCGGCGGCGCGCCGGGGCTCTCGCCCTGGCAGTCAGAAGCAGAAATCACCCTCGCCGAGTCGGCCGCTGGCATCGCGGCCGACGCGCGCTGGTCGAGCGAGCCGGGGTCAACGTTCCTGTACGGCGGTGTTTCGATGCAGGTGATTGGCGCCGCGGCCGAAGTTGTCGGCGGCGACGACTGGGAGTCGCTGTTCACCGACCGGATCGCCACACCGCTGGGCATCACAGACTCCGACTACCAAGGGACCGGTCCCACGACCAACCCGCGGATCGCCGGCGGCGCGCAGACCTCGATCGAGAGCTACACCCGACTGCTGAGGATGCTGGTCGACGGCGGCGCGTACGATGGCCAACAGGTGCTGTCGAGCGAATCGGTCGACCAGATCCTGTCCGACCAAACAGGCGAAGCGGTCCTGCGGTACGCCCCGAGTACGCTGGAAGAGTACCTCGGCTACGGGTTGGGGACCTGGATCGTCCGCCGCGACGGGAACGGCGAGCCGGTCGACTTCGCCAGCCCGGGCGCCTACGGGGCGACGCCGTGGATTGACCTTGAGAACCGGTATTTCGGCGTGTTTCTTGTCCAGGACGACTACGCCAACGTGGCTCAGGTGCTGAGCGACCTGCGGGCCTTTACCCGCGACGCCCTCACCACGCCTGGCGATTACAACCGCGACGGCGTCGTGGACGGGGCGGACTTCGTCTCGTGGCGCGAGGGCTACGGCTCCGACAACCTCAACGCCGACGGCAACCGCGACGGCGTGATTGACGCGGCCGATTACGTGGTCTGGCGCGACGCGGCACAGGCGGACCGAGTCGCCCCGCTGGCGACGCCGGAGGCGGCCACCGCCCACTTGCTGATTGCTGTCATCGGCTGCTGGCCAGCAGCGTGGCGTGCGACGGGAACAGCTCGTGCACGAACCGCAGCTTCTCGACCACCGGCGGGCTGACCACCTCGGGGACCAGGTCGGTGAGCCCCATCGTGCGGTTGACTTCGTTGACCGCGACGCCCGCCTTCAGGTAGGCGGCCAACAGCCCATCAAGGTCGGCGCCGCGCCGCACCGAGAGCGAGGGCACCTGGTGCTCCAGGGTGTCGAGCACCGCCCGCATGTCGAGGTAAAAGCCGGTCGTTTCGGCGAAGTCTTCCCACGGGTGGCTCGACGCGTACTGGCTGATGAACTTCGCCCGCCAATCCTTGGCCGGGCCCTGGGCGTAGTAGCGGTCCATGGCCTTGCCGTACGGCGGCTGCTGGTGGTCGCCGAACAGCTGCTTGAACTCGTCCACGCAGGCGGGCTCGACCAGCCGCATCCAGAGGAAGTGGCCGACCTCGTGGCGGAAGTGCCCGATCACGGTCCGCTGGGGCTCGCCAAACTGCTGGCGGCCCTGTTCCCGGACCACCGGGTCGGCCTCGGCCAGGTTGATGGTGATCACGCCGTCGGCGTGCCCGGTGATGACGTGCTCGTCGGCCGTGTCCGCGAGGAATCGGAACGTCAGCGGCGGCTCGGCCGTCAGCTGCTCGGCGGTTACGCCGACCAGCGCCAGGTCGTACAGCAAGCGTCGCTTGCCGAACTCGAGGACACGCCACTGGGCGAGCTGGTCGGCGTCGCTAGGATCGGGGATGTCTGTGGTGGTCTGGCAACTGGCGCACAACGCCTTCTCGTCGGCGTCAGCGGGCACCAGCCCGTTGCAGACCTGGAAGTCCGCGCGGTTGGCGCAGGGTCGCAGCACGCAGCCGCAGCCCGGGGTCTCGCACTCGCCCTTGGCGGAGAGCGACGACACCGCCCCGCACGCGTCGCACCAGCCGGCCGTGCGTTTGCAAGCATTGCAGTGCGTGTTGGTGAAAAACAGCTTGTTGCCGCAGGAGCAGTCGTAGGTACGCATATTTGGCCGACGCGGTTGAGGGCGGGGGAGTCGCCATAGCATAGCGAATCCTGCGCCCACGGCATCTGCGCCCCTGGATGAGCCCGTTCCACGATGGCTGGCCGGGCGCCGCGCGAACATCTGCTGGCGTGCCGACCGGCCTGGCAGCCTTGGAGCCACGCTGGGGCGCCTGCTAGCCCGCGGTCGACTCCTGCAGCTCGGGCTTCTCCGTCGGCTCCGACGCCCCCGTGGTGCGGGTGATCAGCCGCGCCGATCGGCCCCGCGTGACGTAGCTCCACGACCATTGCATCAGCACCAGCACCCGGTTTTGGAAGTTCACCAGCTGCATCAGGTGCACGAACAGCCAAGTTACCCAAGCGAAGAAGCCGGCGAACTTCAGCTTGCCCATGCTCACGACCGCGGCCGACCGGCCGACCGTGGCCATCGATCCCATGTCGAAGTACTTGAACGGCGGCGTCGGCTTGCCGGCCAGCAGGTTCTTGATCCGCTTGGCGGCGTGCTTGCCCTGCTGGATCGCCACCGGCGCCACGCCGGGCAGCGGGCGGCCGTCCTTGCTGGCCAGGCTGGACATGTCCCCGATCACCATCACGTCGTCGTGACCGGCGATGGTCAGGTCATCGGAAACGGGGATGCGGCCCGCGCGGTCGACCGTCACCCCGGCCGCTTCCGCCAGCCGGCGGGCCAGGGGCGAGGCCGCCACGCCAGCGGCCCACAGGATGGTCTCGGCTTCGATGCGCTCCGGGCCACTCTGGGCGTCTAGTTCGACGTGCGTCGCGGTGATGTCGGTCACCTTGACGCCGGTGCGGACCACGACGCCCTTCTCGACGAGGAATCGGTCGGCCTTCTCGGAGAGCGTAGGCGGGTAACCCGACAGCACCCGCGGCGAGGCGTCCACCACCACAATGCGGGCGTCGGCTGGGTTGATGCTGCGGAACTCGCCCCGCAGCGTGTGACGCGAAAGCTCCGAGAGCGCGCCGGCCAACTCCACGCCCGTCGGCCCGGCGCCGACGATCACAAACGTCAGCAGCCGCCGGCGCTCGTCCGGGTCGTGGCACACCTCGGCCCGCTCGAAGGCGGACAGGACCTGGGCGCGGATCTCGGTGGCGTCGTCGATGGTCTTGAGGCCGGGCGCGTGGTCGCTCCAGGCGTCGTGCCCGAAGTAGCTGTGGGTCGCGCCGGCCGCCACGATCAGGTAGTCGTACTCAACCGCGTCGTTTGCAAGCAGCACGCGGCGCTGGTCAAGGTCAAACCCGGTGACCTCGGCCCGCAGCACCTTCGCGTTCTTCTGGCGGCGCAGAATGGCCCTCAGCGGAGCGGCGATGTTGGCCGGCGACAGCGCGCCGGTCGCGACCTGGTAGAGCAGCGGCTGAAACAGGTGGAAGTTGGAGCGGTCGATCAGCGTGAGGTCGACATCGGCACGCCGCAGGGCCCTGGCGGCGTGCAGGCCTCCGAATCCGCCGCCGACGATGACCACGCGGGGGCGGGGGGCTGGGGTGTTCGCCACGGTGGCGCCTCTTGATCGGGGCGGGAGTGGGGGAGGGTGTCACGCTCGGCCGGCTTGGCGTCATCGCGGCGCGGGGCGGCGGCCGAGCTCTGCCCGCTATCGTCGCCGCACGCCTGGCCAGCCGCAAGTGACCACCACCAGCAGGACACCCGTGATCGCCGCGGGTTCGGGCGCCGTGGCGCCGGCCGGCGGGGCAGGGGCCCCCGCACCGTAGTTGGCCCGCCAGGTGGCGTAGTCGGCGGCGGTGACTTGGCCGGGCGTCTCGTCGCCGGGCAGGGTGACACTCTGCCCCAGGTTGTCACGCCACACGGTGTAGTCGGCCGCGTCAACCACGCCGTCGGCGTTGAAGTCGCCCGCCATGGCGCTCACCATGCCGAGCACGCCCAGGCCGAACACCGCCTGATGGTCGAGCACCGCCCACACCTGGTTGCCCGTGGCGTCGACTCCGTGGGCGCCCAGGTCCGACGCGTCCAGCACTCCGCCGGCTCCGGCCAGGTACGTCGCGTAAGACTGCAGTGAGAATGCCCCGCCGCCGGAGGTGTTGCCGGCGATCGCCAGGTCGTACTCCTGGGCGCCGGCGTCGTAGAACAAGAGTCGCAGGTCGGACTCGTTGAGGCCGCCGAGCTGGGCGTCGTCGTAGGTAAACTGCAGCACGTACAGACCGCTGTCGTTGGAGAACGAGGCCTCGACCGGCGAATCAAGCAGCGTAGCGGTCGCGGCGCCGCCCGTCTCGGGGTTGGCGACATACTGCATGGCGACCGATTGAGCGCTCGGGGAATCACCGCCGATCAGCGTGGCCGCGGTGGCGTCATGATTCACCCCGAGCCGGTTTGCGTAGGGCGTCCCATCGTCGAGCGCAGCGTCGTCCGAGTCGACGTCCGCGAGGGTCTCTTCGAGGTTCCACACGACCGCGTCCACCGGGGCGGCGTTCTCAAGAAAAAAACCATACTGCGACACCATCTTGAGCCCCACCGTGGCCGTGCCGGTCTGCAGCCCCGAGAGCCGCCCGAATCGGTTCAAGGCGGCCGTCACGCCGATGTTCTCCCCGGCGCCCACCTGGTCCCCGACCTCAAGGCCGGCGAGTTCAAACGGACCGGTCGTGGCGACGCTGGTCGCCTCGACGCCCGCCCTCAGGGCGCCCGCGTGCGGACCTGCCGGGGCGTTGGCGAGCGTCAGCTGCTGCGCGGCGGCGTCGACCGGCGAGCCGTTGTTCGCCGTCAGCGAGGGGGCGTCGTGCACCGCGATCTGGAACGTCACGGTGCTGTCCGGGTCGCGCGGGTTGAGGTCGTTGCTGAAGGTAAGATCGCTGCCGTACGTCCCCGTAGGCGTGTCGGTGTCCAGGCCCACCAGGTCGCCGGTGTAGACGGTCTGGCCCGCGGGAACCTCCAGCCCGTCCAACTGCCCGAGGTCGTCGAGCTCGCCGCCGAACTCCACTTGGGTGGAGACCGTCGTGTCGGCGTCCCCGTCGTTGGTGACATCGATGGCGAGCGTGGACAGGCCCGTGTTGACCAGGACGCTCTTCTGCAGGATGGTTCCGTCCTCCAGCTCCTCGCCGTCGTTAACCGACGGGAACACATTTGACCCGAAGTCCGGGGCGTTGTTGATCGAGAGGTTGTCGAGGGCGAACTCGCCAACGCCGTCAAACAACGCCACCTCATTAACGTCGATGTTGAAGCCGGCGATCTGATCGAGCTCAGCGCTCTCGTCCTGCCGCAGGATCTCCGCCATGTCGAAGAAGATGCTCCCCTCGTAGCCGTCAAACCCGCCGAACGCCGGTCCAGCGTCGAAGGTGTCGGTCAGCTCGAACTCGAGGTAGGCGTAGTCGAAATCTTGGTCGTACACCTCGATGTAGACAAACGGGCTCACCTCCTCGCCCGCAATCGCCCACGCGAAATCGAACGAAACAAAATCCATCGAAGCGGCGAGCGTGTTGAACGAGTCGACGCCGATGTACCCAATGTTGAGGCCGTTGGGATTGCCCCACCAGGCGTCGCCGTCGATGACGGTGCTGCCACCGGCCGCCTGGTAGTTGTTGTCAAAGTACGTGACGTTGCCGCTGTCGTTGTAGAAATCGATCTGCCCCGAGCTGTCGCTGGTGGACGCCGCGAACACGTACTGATCGGGCAGGTCGTTCAGCCCGCTGGGGGGCGAGTCGATATCCCACGTGAAGCCATCGCCGCCGGGGCCGGAGCTAAATGTGTAGAAGGCGGTTTGGGCCCCGACAGGCGAAGCCACGACCCACAACAACCCAACGGCCGTGGCTAACCAAGACAGCGGGCCCAGCTGACGAGAATAGAACAAGGGTCTCTCCCCCCTCAGATTCAGCGAGGCTTCCGGAGTCGCCCCTGTTCGACGGCCCGCGAGGCAAGCCCGCGGACGCTATTCCTGGTGCACTCACGCTGAGGCTCGATCCTAAACAGCCGGCGTACGGCGGTCAATCATTCACGACGGCGCCCGCCTGAGGAGCGGCGTCGCCGCCTGGGCGAGTGCTGGTAGGCGGGGCCGGTTTTCAAACGCCGCCTCCCCACCCGGAATAGAGGATGCGATATACTACTTCCCGCAAGCAGGCAATCCTTGAATCACGGAGCAGGGCAATGGCGATCTCGCAACGACGGCGTTGGTGGGCCAGTGCAGCGGTGCTGGTAGTCTTCGCAGCAGCAGCGGCGGTTGCCGCCACAGACAGCGGAGAATCCCGGCAAGACCCGATCGTCGTGCACGGCACGGTGATTGACGGGTCGGGCAAGCCAGTCGCAGGGGCCAAGGTTTGGCTGGTGCTGCGGCTGGGCGTCGCGGGGAACGAAGCCCGCGTGGCCGCCGGCGAGTCCGACGAGCACGGCAGGTACCGGATCGAGGCGCCGGCCGAGTGGGCCGTTGACGACAGTTCCTACCATCCCGGTGCGCTCTGGTGCTACTCGCCGGGGCACTCGCTCGGAGTAGGCAACGCCCGCCGGCAGGTGAAAGACGGGCTCGCCGACCCAGTCGCGTTGCGGCTTGGACCGGAGTCGAAGGTGGCAATCAAGGTGCTCGACGCCGACGGCAAGCCAGCCGCGGGGGCGCCGCTCACGTCGTTCCACTACCTGAACGGCGGCTTCCAACCCCCGCCCCAGGCGTTGTTCGATCTGCTGTCGCTCGCCGCTGATGAGCAGGGGAAGGTTGCCCTCCCGTTTGCGGATCCGGCATACCTTTACAGCGTGCAGTTCACCCTGCCCGAATTTGGCGATCAGAGCCTGCGGCTGTCTCAGCGGGCCGAAGAGAGCGCTAACTACAGGTTTCGCTTCATGCCCACGGGCGCCGTAAAAGTCACGCTCGAGGGCGGGCGGCCGGAGGATCGCGTGGGAGTCCGGCTTTACCTATGGGGAGAGGACGGCACAGGAGTTTTGCACGCCACGGCAAACGCCGAGCTCATTACCGATGAGGGCGGTGTTGCCACCGGCGAACCAATCGCCGCGGGACGCTACCGCGTCCACTGCCGCGCCACCCACCTCGACGCGGTGCGGCCCCGGCTGCCACAGAACATTATCGTCCGCGCGGGCGAGACGACCATGGCGACCGTCAACCTGGAGCCCACGATCGAGGTCCGTGGGCGTGTGGTGGCCGAGGGGAGCGACCAGCCCGTGGACGGCGCAACCGTGTCAGTGCGGCACGGGAACGGTCAGAACGAGTCAGCCAAGACCGACGGGCGGGGCTGGTATGCCGCGCAAGTGCTGCCGGGTCCGGTGTACTCGTACCTATCGGGTATCCCGAAGGAGTTCCAGGATTGGTCCCGAGTGCCGGCCGACAACCAGCCAACCGAGGCCGCCGATTCCGACCAGCCGACCAGTCTGCCGGATCTGGTGCTCCGCGAGACCGTCGAGGTTGCTGGCCGGCTGGTGGACCAGGACAATCGCCCGTTGGCCAAAGTCCGCGTCATGGCGGTCGTCGGCAACCGGACGCAGGGGGGCGCCGTCACCGACGCGTCGGGTGAGTTCAAGCTCTCGCTGCCCAAGGATGAGCAAGTCGAGCGGTACACGGCGTACGCACAAGAGGGCAACCGCGGCCGCCATCCCGTGGAAATCGTTGCCGAGGAGCCTTTGCTGCTCCGCATCAACACCAGCGGCGTCCCCACCAACGTTACGATCACCACCAGCGCCACCCCGCCCGACAAGCTCCGACCGCCGGCCCCGCCCGCCGCGGACGGAGGAGAGCGGCCGGTCATCATTGTCGCCCAGAACGTGATGATTGCGGGCGGCAAGTCGGTCGACCTGTTCGGCGCGCAGGAGTACCTGGAATCATTCGAGAATCCGGCGGCCCTTATGCCCGAACTTCTCCTTACCCAGGAGAGCCTCCGCGGCGGCAACGACCGCTACCAGGAGATGCGGCTGTGGGCCGACGCGATGCGGCAGATCATCGGCTTTCGTAACGTCATCACAAATATCCTTGGCTCCAGCGCCTCGAGCCGGTACGACAGCCTGCAGCTCGGCGACCCCTGGCCGCCGGTGGGTACCCGTGAGGTGGCGGGACGGGTAGTCAACGCGGCGGGTGACCCGGCCCAGGGCGCCCAGGTCGTGCTGGTGGAACCCCCGCCCACCGGTGCGCGGTTCTACTACCATCCTCTCTACCTGACCGATGGCTCGGCGCGGCAGACTGAAGAGGAAGTGATAACCCACACCGATCAAGACGGCCGGTTCGCGCATCGCACAGCGGCTCAGGAGTTCGGCTTCATCGTGATGCACCCCGACGGATTTGCCATCGCGGGCACGGACGCCGGCAAGGCGGACGGGATCCCGATTGCGCTCAAACCGTGGGCCCGGGTCACCGCCAAGATCGCCCCGGACAAAGCGATTCAGCAGCACCTGTCGGTCTCGTGTCGGCTCAGCCCCGGTCCGGGGCTGAGTGATGTCTTCGTGCGAATGAACTCCCCCCGCGGCGAACTTAAGCACGACTTTATCGCCGTGCCGCCTGGGATGAAGGTCAGCGTGCAGCGGAACATCGAGGGCGCGAGTGGCATCAGCACGAGCCTCACCGGCGCGTCGGCCAATGTGCAGACCAAGCCGGGAGAGACCGTGCACGTCGAGTTCGGCGCGCTCACTAAGACGCAGCGCGCCACCGCCGAGGCGCAGCTCAAGGAGTGGGGCGAGTAAGGCGGCCGGCCCGGCCGGCCGCCACGCCCGCTGCGATCAATACCCCCACACCGGCGCGTAGCCGACGCGGGTCCGCGTGACCGTGCCGCCCAGGAACGGCCGCCAGCGGGTCCGCGTCACGGCGACCGGGGCCACCACCGGGCGGGCGACCGAGTACGCCACGGGCGCCGGCGCCGCGTAGACGGGGGCCGGGCGGTACACCACCACCGGGGCGGGGGCCGGTGCCGCGACAACCGGCGAGTAGTAAGTCACGTACTGCGCGGCGCTCTCACGCTCGGACAGCGCCAGCACGGCAAACGCGGCGACGCACGCCAGGGCAAGTGTCTTCATGGTCTTTGGAGGGGTTTGGGGAGGGAGGAACGTGTGCCACTCGCGGGGTATTATCCCACCTGGTCGGCTCGCGATCAAATCAGTCCCGCTTGCCTACGCCGCGTCCGCGTCGGGGCCGCCCTCTGGTGAATCATGAAACGGCCGCCCGGCCCGCCAATTCTCGGCCTTCGGCGGAGCCGCCGTGGGCAGGATTCCCCGGCACGCTACGCGGCGCCATCGCAGGTCACCTGGTAGCATGTGGGGCCAAACAACCTAGACCGCCGCGCCACAACCGGCCTGCTAGCGAACCGGGGCATCTGTTAGATTGTCCGGATTGCGGCCCCTAGGGGGCCTGATCTCCAGGCGACGCTCACGGACACCCAACACAGCAATGGCAGCTGACGCCCCCACCCCCTCCGGCGGCACCCCGGCCGATAAACCCGCCTCGCGGAACTTCATCCAGCAGATCATCGACGCGGACATCGCGGCCGGCAAGCGCACGGGCGCCGACGTCCACACCCGGTTCCCGCCCGAGCCCAACGGGTACCTGCACATCGGCCACGCCAAGAGCATCTGCCTGAACGCCGGCCTGGCCCGCGAGTACGGCGGCAGGTTCAACCTCCGCTTCGACGACACCAACCCCGTCAAGGAAGAGCAGGAGTACGTCGACGCCATCATGGACGACGTCCGCTGGCTGGGCGGCGAGTGGGAGGACCGCCTGTTCCACGCGTCGGACTACTTCGACACGCTGTACGACTGGGCCGTCGCGCTGATCAAGGCCGGCAAGGCGTACGTCTGCGACCTCGACGCCGAGCAGATGCGCGAGCACCGCGGCACGCTCACCGAGCCCGGCAAGGAGTCGCCGCACCGCGGTAGATCGGTCGAAGAAAACCTCGACCTGTTCGCCCGGATGAAGGCCGGCGAGTTCAAGGACGGCGCACGCACGCTCCGCGCCAAGATCGACATGGCCTCGCCCAACGTCGCGATGCGCGACCCCGTGATGTACCGCATCAAGCACGCCCACCACCAGCGCACCGGCGACGCGTGGTGCATCTACCCCGCCTACGACTACACGCACGGTCAGAGCGACGCCCTAGAGGGCATCACCCACTCTATCTGCACGCTTGAGTTCGAGAACCACCGCCCGCTGTACGACTGGTTCCTGGACCAGCTGGCCGAGCTCGGGCTGCTGCCCGCGGCCCGGCCGCGGCAGATCGAGTTCGCGCGGCTCAACCTCACCTACACGGTGATGAGCAAACGCAAGCTGCTGCAGCTGGTCACCGAGAAGCACGTCGACGGGTGGGACGACCCCCGCATGCCGACCATCCGCGGCCTGCGGCGGCGCGGCTACACGTCGGAGTCGATCCGCGCTTTCTGCGAGCGGATCGGCGTCGCGCGGTTCAACAGCACAATCGACATGCTGTGGCTCGAGGACGCGCTCCGCGAGCACCTCAACGAGATCGCCCTGCGGCGGATGGGCGTGCTCAACCCGCTGAAGGTTGTGCTGACCGACGTCGCGGCCGACAACGGGGTGGTCAAGACCTGCACTCTCGCCAACCACCCGCAGGACCCCGCGCAGGGCGAGCGGCAGATCGCCATGGGCCCGGAGATCTACATCGACGACGACGACTTCATGGAGGACGCGCCCAAGAAGTTCTTCCGCCTGAAGCCCGGCGGCGCGGTGCGGCTCCGCGGGGCGGGCATCATCGTCTGCCAGGAGGTGGTGAAGGACGCCGCCGGCCAGGTCACCGAGCTCCGCTGTAGCTTCAACCCCGACACCAGCGCCAAGATCGACGACAAGAAGGTCAAGGGCACCATCCACTGGGTCGACGCCGCCACCGCGGTCGACGCGCCGGTCCGCCTGTACGACCACCTGTTCGGCGTCGACAGCCCAGACAAGGTGGAGGAGGGCAAGACCTTCCTCGACAATCTCAACCCCAGCTCGCTGGAAACAGTCACCGCGAAGCTCGAACCGGCCCTCGCCGAAGCCGTGGCGGGCGAGTCGTTTCAGTTCGAACGCGTGGGCTATTTCTTCGTCGACCCGGTCGACTCCAAGCCCGGGGCGCCGGTCTTCAACCGCACGGTGACGCTGCGGGACACGTGGGGGAAGGAGAGCGGGAAGTAGCCCGAACCGCCGCGAAGCTCAAGCCGGGTAGGGTGGGCGCGAGCGAAGCGGACGCCCACCGCTAGCGGGTCATCTTGCAAAAAGCGGTGGGCCTAGCGGCCACACCCTACGAAGCTGAGTGAAATTGGGGGAGCGTGGCACTCACTGCGAGTTTTCCCTCGCGAGCCGGCGGGGGAATACTCGGCTGCTCCAACAGAGGTCATCCGTCGGTTGTTCGCAGCGTTCGCTAGCGCACCGTGCAGCGCTGCCGCTACTCGACTTCGGACGCAACACCCTTAAGCAGCGCTTCGAGCTGCTTAGCCTGCTCGCGGTGAGAGAAGGTCATCGCCGCGGCCGACGCTTTTTGCAGGATCTGGCCGGTGGCAAGGTTGCTGCTTTCCTCGGCGAAGTCGGCGTCTTCTATCTGACTGATTGTTTGGGTGGTGATGACGATCTGGTCGTCACGCAGTTGCTGGAAGTAGTCCTCCGTCCGTTCGTACGCCGCGGCTGCGGTGCGGGCGCGGTTTAGATCGGTTAGCTGCGTGTCGAGCAGGTCGGCCGCGGCCGCAAGGTTGTCTTCATCGGTGACGTTGATCGCGCCCGTTTGATTAATGGCTTTCACGGGGACCGCGTCGCGTAGTGTGTCGACGCGGCTGGCGATCAGGTTGACCGCGTCGACCGAGGCGGCAATCCCTTGCTGGATCGCCTCGCGCTGAGCGGGCGTGCTCTGCCCGTCCGCGGCGGCGACCACTCCGCCGCGGGCGTCGGTCAGCGTGCGCTGGATCTGCGCGAGGGCCGAGTTTTGTTGCCTGGCGTGGCGGTTCTCGTAGCCGGCGACCTTGCTCTCGGCACGCAGCTCAAACAGCTCGCCGCGCAGCTGCTGGGCCGCGATGAAACCGGCCGGGTCGTCGCTCGGTCGGTTGATCCGCTTGCCCGTGCTGAGCCGCTCAAGGGAGCGATTCACCAGATCGCCCGCGCGACGGTGGTGGGTGATCAGGCCCTGGCTGCGGACGGTGGTGGTGGGGCTGAAGCTAATCACACCGGCGGCCGCTGAACAGGAAAGGGGCTAGGGAAACGCTGGCAAAGCGTATCTCTGTCCTCGGCGATCGGGGGGCTGGGTCCGAACGGGAAACCCACCGCGACGCTCCCGCGGGCGGGCGAGTTGACCACCGGTAGCGGTTGTAGGGATGGCTCGGCGCCCGGCTGCTGACGCCTCGGTTCCCTGCTGCTGGAAAACTAGGGGACAGGAGTCAGCAGTGCAGTCGGACGAGCGCCCGATCGTGCAGCCGATGGACTACCGTGATCAGGGGTTAAAATACTGGCTGCTCTTCCGGCGGCGGCGTCGGGAGGGGCGGGGGCGGTAGAAGATCGCAATGCCAACGATCCACACCAAGCCCCAAACCGCGGCGCCCGCCAGCAGGTTCGTATACACCAGCAGCGGGTCGCTCATCATCCGCTCGAGCGTCGAGACCGGGTACACCAGGCGCGACGCCCAGCCGGACCACGGGTGGCCCGGGGTGAGCACGCCGGCGATTCGCAGGCAGTTGCTGATTACCAGGGCAGTTACATAGCCCGCCATCAGCCCGGGCATCACCGCAATCACAAACACCCGCTCGCCTTCTTCCGGCCGCGGAGTGGGCGCGTCTGGCGGCAAGAGTTCAAACCTCGGCAGACACGTCCACTCGTAGTCGGAGCACGTCTGGGGGCTCTCGTATGGGTTGACCACTATTGACCTGCGCACGCGTCGATCCTCTCGGGCCGGTTTAACGCTTAGCTGATCTCCGGCAGCTCCCAGCCGGCGCGGCGGGGCCGCCGGGTGCCGGGGGCGCTCCCGACAGGGAAGCCCCCGCTGCCTGCCACACCACCGGCGTCTATCGGGGGCTTCCGCTATCGCGGAGCGCCCCGGGTGCCCCGGGTTTAGGGCCGACGGCTAGCCTCGACCGTCGTTCGCAACACGCGACGCCGACGGATTGATTCTGCCGAACGATTGCCGGGGTGCGCAGCACAGGAGTTTCTGCCGGCCTGCCGCGGCGGTTAGCTTGCCGGGCGCCCGGGGGGCGCTCCCGACAGGGAAGCCCTCGCTGCCTGCGCCACCGCCGTCGTCTATCGGGGGCTTCCCTGTCGGGAGCGCCCCCGGCACCCAGCAGTGATTACGAGATGTAGCCTCGACAACTCCTCCGTTTCCTCTGTTCTCTTCTGATCAAATGGACATAGAACCGGAATCGGCAACGGAGAAAGTCTTTCAACTAGCTAATCTCCGGCAGCTCCCACCCCGGGCGCCGCGGCCGCGAAAGCATCGCGTTCGCCTCATCGTTGTTGGTGAAGCGTTCGGCGTCCGGGTCCCAGCGTAGGGTCTGCCCCACCAGGCCGACCTGGCGGGCGATGTTCACCAGCTCGCACAGGGTGTTGGAGCGTTGACCGTACTCGATGTCCGCGGTGCACCGCTCGCGGGTCTTGATGGCGTTGACCCAGTTCTCGATGTGGTAGGCCGTTTCCGGGCGGCGGTTGGGGCCCGGGTTGTCGGACGCGCGGACCAGCTCCTTGGGGTTGCTGGCGATCTTGTTGCGGTTGATCTCTATCTTGCCGTTGTCGCCGACGAAGATCGCGCCCAGCCCGGGGCCGCGGTCGCCGTCCAGCTGCATCCGCAGCTCGGTCCCGTTGGCCATGGTCAGTCGCACCCTGGCGCGGGGCCCGTCGAGCTTGGCCATCGAGTAGTAGTCGGCGCCGGTGTCGACGTCGCCGGTGGCGCCGAGCGCGACCCCGCCAACGGTCTCCCGCGGCGCGAAGCGGCCGGAGTCGCGGACCGCCACCTCCTCCTCCAGCTCCACCTCGACCGGGCCGGTCTCGTCCGTGCCGAGCGCGCGGTTGATCTGGTCGTACGAGTGGGCGCCCCAGCCGCTGACGCCAAAGCACAGCCCGCCCGAGTCGTAGTCCCACCAGCGGGCCCAGTCGCGGTGGAGCCGGGCGTCGTACGGGCGGAGCTCGGCCTGGTTGGTCCACGTGTCCCACCACGGGTCGACCGGGCCGGTCACGTCGGCCGGGCCGGTTTCTGTCCAGCGGTACGGGCCGATGAAGTTGGGCGCGAGCACCACCGCGATCTCGCCGATGGCGCCGTTCTTAACCAGGTCGCTCGCCCAGTTGTTGATTGGCATGCTCCGCTGCTGGGTGCCGACCTGCGTCACACGGTCGTACGCGCGGGCCGCGTTGACCATCGCGCGGCCCTCAGAGATGGTCAGGCACATCGGCTTCTCGATGTACGCGTCCATGCCCATCTGCATCGCGTGGATGGCGATCCACGCGCGGGCGTGGGTGGTGGTCTCGATCATGACGGCGTCGAGCTGCTCCCGCTCGATCATCGCGCGGAAGTCCTCGTACGCCGGCCATTTGCCGCCGGAGAGCTCTTGAGAGAAATCTTCCGCCCGCTGCTTCAGGCAGTCCGCGACGGCGACCACGTTGAAGCCCTTCACGTCGGCGCCCTCGCGGATCATCCGGGCCCGGCCGCCGCAGCCGATCACGCCGACGCGGACGGTTTCGCTGGGCGGCGCGGCGCCGTCGCGGCCGAGCGCCGAGGCGGGGATCAGCGTCGGGGCGGCGAACGCGGCGGCGCCCAGTTTCAGCGCTTCGCGACGCGTGTAGTTGTGGCGGGGCATTCGGTCAACTCCGTGGGGGTGTTTGGTTGCGGTCGGCGGGCGGGCGCAGCTCGCGGAGCCGGACACTCTTGAACTCGGCCTTCATGGGGGGGCCCTGGTGCATCTGCAACGCGATAATGCCGCGCGGCAGGGCGAACTTCTTCTCGTGGTCGGTGGCTTCGCACATCAGCTTGTTGTTGATCCAGATCTTCACCCGGGGCCCGTCGGCGAGGACGCGGAGCTCGTTCCAGTCGTTGTCGCGGACCGCGGTGAGCAGCTTGCCCGCGTCGGCGAAGGTTTCCGTCTGCTTGTGGCCTTGGGCGTCGATCTCAACTCGCTGCCCGCGCTCGGCCACCAGGCCCCGCACGTGCTGGTACAGGCAGCCGGTGTACTGGTTGGCCGAGTCGGCGTCCGCTTGGTAGCCCCAGGCGTCGAACTTCGGCCGACGCTCGCTGCGGAACTGCACGCCCGAATTCGCGGCGCCGCTCAGCCGGTACACGACTCGCAGCTCGAAGTCGGCAGGCTCGCCACCGGTCCAGTACAGGTAGTGCGACTTGAGGCAGGGCCGGTCGGGCGTGCTCTCGGCGAACAGGACGCCGCCCCGGACTTGCCACCATCCGGCGGCGCCCTCCCAGCCGTCCAGGTTCCTGCCATTGAACAGCTCTCGGAAGCCGTCGTCGGATTCCTTGTTGGCGTCTCCGCAGAACGCCGGAGCAGTGCATAGCAGGCCTGCGGTGATCGCAAGCGCAAGGATCCGCGGCATAGACACGACACGCAGGGGGATGGAGGGGAGGGGGGTTCGTTCCGACCCTATCGAGCTGCCAGGCTGGCCGCATTCTGCCACGCGGCGCCGCCAGACGCAACTTCTCGCAAGAGACGCTTGCTGCAGGCGCCGACGGTCGGTGCTGTTCAGGCCTCTGCAATCGGCTCCGCTCAGGCCGATTCTTGTAGGAAATGGCCGCGCGGCGCGGTCCAATGCTGGTTATTGGGCGGGGTCTAGGGCTGCCACGGGCAGCGGCGCCGCCGTGTCTCGGGGGGAGGGCGGGTTCGATGAGTTTTGTCCGTTTTGTCCTGCGAGGATGGACAATACTCGGCGGGTTTTGTCCCTCGACGGCGGCCGAAACCCCTGGTTTTACCGAGTGAAACGGCAGCCGGCGCGGACAAAACCCACCGAGTAAAGTCGCTAAGATTGGATATCCGTAGGAGGGACAAAACTCCTCGGGCGGCACGTCCGAACCCACGCTTGCCGTTAGCGTCCGGCACGTGCTGCGGCGGTCGCGAGGCCAACCAGGATGAGCAGCGTCAGAGAGGCCGGCGTCGGCGCCGCGTGGGGCAGGTTGGCTGCTGGCAGCGCGTCGCGCCACACGGTGTAGTCCGCGGCATTGACGAGGCCGTCGCGGTTGCCGTCGGCGTGGTCGCCGGTGGCGTCGACGGCGGTGCCGAAGCCTGCCCGCCACAGTTCGTAATCCGCCGCGTCGACAGCGCCGCTGCGGTCGTAGTCGCCAGGCACGACGGCTGTCAGGAAGTCGACCGGGTCGACAACGCCCGGCGTGAAGCGGACCTTGGCGATCACGCCCTCAAAGAAGTTGACCTTGTTGTGTCGCATGCCCAATGAAACCTGCCCGTCGGCGGTGGCCAGCACCGCCAGGTCGCCCTGCAGCTCCAGCTTGCCGTTCAGGTAGGCGCTGAGGGTGTCGCCGTCGTAGGTCATGGTGAAGTTGTACCACCGGCCGAGGGGGTGCAGCTTGGTGTCGTCGATGATGGCCAGGCTGTTCACCACGCTGGGGTTGGACTGGCCGGGCCGCTGCGAACGGACGAACGCGTCGAGGTACCACTGGTCGCCGGTGACGCGGGTCTCGAGGGTGGCGCGGTGGTCTGGCGGCAGGGGCGACTGCACGTGCAGCACCCGGGGCTGGGCGCTCGACGGGTGGAGGATAGGGTCGGGGCGGAACAGCATCTCGATGGTGTAGGTCGCGGCGCCGGCAATGGGGTTCGCGTCGACAATCACGCCGTCGTCGCCATCGAACAGGAGCCCCTCGCCAAAGGGCGTGGACACTACCGTGGGACTGCCAACCACGTCCGCCACCGCGACGCCGCCGATGATGGTCGTGTTGTTGACGTCCCACGTCACCTGGGCGGCAAGCGGCGCGCACAGAACGCCGGAGGACGCGATCAGCACCGAACGAAGGAGGCAGACGCGAAGCATGTCAACTCGAGTTGCACGAAGGGGTGTGGCTGGCGGCGCGCAGCCAAGAGCGACAAAACGGCACGGACGCCGCCCCGCGTCCGTGCCGAGCGGTTGGCCGATCGCCGTGGCCGACTACCGGCGCCGGCGGGCCATCACGCCTGCGAAGGCCACCGACAGCAGCCCGAGTGCCGCGGGTTCCGGCGCGGCGGACGACGCGGAGCTTGGAGCCGCAGCTCCGTACTGCGAACGCCACAGGGCGTAGTCGTCGGCGTCGACGCCGCCGAGTCCGTCGCCGTTGCCGCCGAGGGCAGACTCGTCGCCGCCCAGGTTGTCGCGCCAGACGGTGTAGTCTGCCGCGTCGACGGCGTTGTCGTTGTTGAAGTCACCGGGGAGTCCGTCGGGACCCGCGATCGGCGTGACGTCCGAGTAGGTTTCGCCGATGCGGAGCTCGTCGAGGTTCCACTCTCCCGGGCCGGCGCCCTGATCATTACCGGCGAAGAGCCGCAGGAGGTCGAACGAGAACTCGGAGCCCTCGGGCTCGTTGTTGTAGGCGGCGGCCCCCAACGCGTCCGCCGCGGCGATGATTTCCTCGGGCCGGTAGTAGCCGAAGGCGTCTTCGTCCGCGGGGGTTGCGCCCAGATCCGGGTTCACCCACATGGTGACCGAGTCCTCGGCGCCGCTGTTGTGATTGATCCGCATCACAAACAAGGCCTGATCGGTGAACAGCACGTCCGAGTACACGTCACGGACACTGGGGCTGGCGGAGTTCGGGTTGGGGGGCGTGTGTTCTTCCAGGTACGGGTTGGCCACCACCTGCGGCGCCCGCACGGTCCAGCGGTCCTCGGTCGTGGCGCCGTCGGGCAGGGTGAAGGTGACGTTGGAATTTTCGCCGATGTTGATCTTCTCTGCCGCGCCGCCCTGGGGTTCGCTCTCGGGGTTAGGGGAGTGGGTGGTGTCGAACAGCGTGAAGTTGGCGCCGCGCACCGGCATGCCCAACCGGACGCCGACCATGCTGAACCAGGTCTCGGCTCCGGTGGTGTCATCGCGGCGGAAGTCGAGCGCCCGGCCGATAAAGGTGGTGCCGCTGGCGCCGGAGTTGAGGAGCATGTTGCCCGAGGTCTGCAGCATGTTGCCGCCGGTGTCGGAGTAGGTCAGGCTGCCCGCCGAGATCACGTCCGAGGTTCCAATCCCCTGCGATAAAACGTCACCCCAGGCCCCGTCGAAGCCTGTGCCGCCGTCGAGACCGTTGAGCGCAGCGCCGGCGTCGTAGTCGAAGCCTTCGTAGGCCAGCAGCACCGCGTGGGCGGGCGTCGCCGTGGCGGCGATCAACGCCACGCCGGCCACCACCGCGGCGACGTGGCCAGTACTTATTTTGACGAAGCTCGGCATCCCAATCCTCCCAGATGTAGAAGAGTTTTCACAAAGTGAGCCGCCTACTCGAGGCGCCCGCGCCCGCCACCAAGCGGATCTGCCGCCAGGCAAGCCTGGCAGCGTAGAACCTCAGGCCGCAGCGATGAGCGCGGAGGCCGTCAGCCCGTAGTTGCGGACGCGCAGGCTCTCAGTCGCTCCCGGTGAACGAGAGACGCAATCGACGCAAATCGGTATGACGAAACCGACGCCCGCGGCCCTAGCCGCGCGGTTCGGGTTGCAGGGTCAGGCTGCCGCCGGCCTCCGACTCATGCGGACCGTCGGGTTCAACACTGCCAGCGTTTGGCGCCGGCGAGTCGAGTGAGCTGAGCAGAAAAGTAGGGAAAAGAAGCGATTGTCGCGGGGTTCATCCTATCAAGACGCGCCCCCGATCCTAGGACAGATCTTGCAAACAGTCGGCTACTTTTCGCGGAGCGCGAGAGCAGTCAAAGGCGCCTCAGGGGTGCGCCGCTGGCGCACCGGGCGCCGAGTAGAAACGGCAATTTGGGCGATCTCACGGCGGAACGGCTCGGCTGCACCGGTCTACCGAGGCTTGCGAGGCGGAGTCAGGCCAATCGGCTTGGTCATTGAATCGACCGCGTTAAAGCCTGCTTTGGTGGTGAAGGGCCATGTGCGCTCGGTCTTCTTGGTGGAGAAGCCTAGCCGACGATACAAGCGCTTCGCGTCCGGGTTGGTGTCCACGACCTCGAGCGTCAGCTCTTGATAGCCGTTTCGGTCGGCGTAGCGCTCAACCTCATGCAGCATCTGAGTGCCAATCCCATGGTTGCGTAGCTCGGGGAGCACCGTGATCGCTTGAATGTTGAGTTCCCCGGCGTGACAATTCTTCTCGTGCACCAGCCAGTAGTTGATGCGGCGTCTGATAGTTCCCAAGAGACCGAACTCGTGGATGCCGAGCTTCCAGTCGAAGCGGAAGCATCGCTGTTTGCCGAGGTTCATGAACAGCACGCCGCAGACCCGGTCGTCGATCACCGCTACCAGGCTCTGCGAGAAGTCGACTAGCTGTGGGATGAGCCGCTTGGCCTGGTCCTCGCTCTTGGTCAGGATCAGCAGGTGGTGAATCTTCCGCGCGAACCCCTCGTACAGCACGTCGACCGCGGCGGACTGCTGGGCGGGGGAGAGGGCGCCTCCGGAGGCGGTGTTTACTCGGGCGGGGGACCGCTGAGTTGTGGCTGCGGGCATGGGCTTGCTCGTTTGAGAAAGGCGAACGGCAGATAGGCCAAGTGGAAGTTCACCAAGCCAAGCACCATCGTCGCGGTGACGTACACCGGCCAGGGGCCGAGGAGCTCTTGAACCGAGCCGATGGGCTTCTCACGCAGGTAGAAGTAGTTGGCGTCCACCCAGTAATTGACCGGCATCACCACGCACAGCACGCAGGCGACGAGCCCAATGGTGGTGTAGATGCCGCGGTAGCTGGGTCGGCGCCCGAGCGCCGCAATGGCGAAGACGGCCGTCACCACGACGCCCCCGTGCAGGGCCCAGAACGCGAAGAACCGCGGGTGGGGGAACGACGGCGCGAACACGGGCGTGATGCAGGCGTGCAGCACGCCGGAGGTGGCGCCGTAATACAGGAAGTCGAACGCCACCTGGCTGCGAGTGGTGATCGCCACGGGCGCCATGATCCCCACCACGTAGCAGAACTCGAGCGGCAGGTCGCGGGCCGGCACAAAGACGCCCAGCCACAGCACCGCCGCCAGCCACAGCAGGTACCCCGATGCAGACACCAGAGCCAGCCCGACGCCGATCCCGGCCGGCAGCGACTGCCCCGGCCAGAGCCTGCCCAACAGCGGGAGCAGCACCGCCAGCCCGACCAGCGTCGCCAAGCAACCCAGGTGCTCGGGGCAGAAATGGGACATCGTGTCCCAAGTCAAGAATGCCTCGCGGCTCCACATCAAGGCGCGGTAGGGACTGGGCGTGGTTGGGCTTGCGTTGCGGCTTCGAGGTGACCGCATCGTAGTGGATCAGACGCCCGTGCCAAAGTGATTCGCCGCGGGTATTGTGCCCGATCGACGGCAGATGTCCGCCCGGCCGTGTGGCTGCGCCGAATCCGGGGCGTGCGGGCTCTGGCCAAAGTTGTCCGGCTAGACGAGATTGGAGGGCCCGCCTGATTCACGACACCACCCCGAGGTCCGCTATGTCGCTGGAAAACACGGAACCCCGTCGCGTCGCGTGCGTGGGAGCGAGTGTCACATTCGGCCGCGGCCTGGAGAATCGACGCGACGAGTGTTTCCCCGCCGTGCTCGGGCGGCTGCTGGGGAGTTCGTACGAGGTACGCAACTTTGGGTACTCCGGCGCGACCGCCGGCCGTGACACCAACGAGCCCTACTGGCGGACGCCGTCGTTCACTTCGGCCAATCGATTTGCCGCAGAGACCGTGCTCGTTTCCCTCGGTACGAACGACGCCCAGCACGCCAACCTCAAGAACCTGCCAAACTTTCGCACCGACTACACGGAGCTGGTGGAGCACTTTTGCAAACTCCGCGCCGGCGCACAGGTGGTGGTTGCCTTGCCCCCGCCGGTGTTTGACCCGCTGCCCGAGATCAGCATCCCCACGCTCGACGGCGCCATCCGCCCCGCCATCCTTGAGATCGCCGAGCAGTTGGGACTGCCGGTGCTGGACGGGCACACGATGTTCGTCGATCGCCAAGACTTATTTGCTGACAACCTGCACCCTAACGCCGAGGGGGCACGGATGATCGCGGAAGCCGCCTACGCACTCGTCAGACCACAATAGCTGCAACGGTCGATGTTAAGATTGAGAGGTTCGCGTTCCTGCTGCTGAGGGCCCCCGATCCTCGACGCAGCTGCCTGGACAGCCCGGTTGTGGAGCAGCCCTGACGCCGCGATAATTCAGGATTACCGAATCTGCTCCCCCGTCCACATCCCCCATCCCCGTTCGTACTATGCCCCTGCTTGTTGTTGGATCGGTCGCCATTGATAACGTTGAAACCCCAGAGGGCGGTCGGCACGACAACCTGCTGGGCGGGTCCGCGACCCACTTCTCGTACGCGGCCAGTTTCTTCACGCCCGTCCGTCTGGTGGGCGTGGTGGGCGAGGACTGGCCGGCCGAGCACACCAAACTGCTCCAGAGCCGCAACATTGACACCACCGGCCTGCAGGTCGTGGAAGGCGGCAAGACCTTCACCTGGACGGGCCGTTACGAGCCGAACATGAACGACCGGGAGACGCTCAACGTCGAGCTGAACGTGTTCGGCGAGTTCAACCCGGTGCTGCCCGAGAATTACCGCCAAGCCCAGTACGTCTTCCTTGCCAACGGCGTGCCCGGTGTGCAGCAGAAGGTGCTCGACCAGACGCCCGGTCGGAGGCTGGCCGTGGCGGACACCATGGACCTGTGGATCGAAACCCAGCGTAATGATCTCGACGCGTTGCTGGGACAGCTCGACGGTCTGGTGCTCAACGACAGCGAGGCCAAGTTGATGACCGGCACAGAAAACCTCGTCAAAGCCGGCCACATGGTCCGCGACATGGGACCCAAGTTCGTGATCATCAAGAAGGGCGAGCATGGCGCCATGTTCTTCTCTGAGCACGAGACCTACGTCATGCCCGCCTACCCGACCGACCTGGTTGTCGACCCGACCGGCGCGGGCGACAGCTTCGCCGGCGGCATGATGGGCTACCTGGCCGAGCAGGACAATGGATTCGAGCCCGAGCAGATCAAGACCGCCATGGCCTACGGCACGCTGACCGCCAGCTTCAACGTCGAGGGCTTCGGTCTTGCCCGCATGAAGGAGATCACCCGCGACGACATCGAGGAACGGATGGTGAAGTTCCGCAAGATGCTCACGTTCTAGTGGCCCGCCCGCGTTTCCTTTCACGCCCGACAACTACTTGAAGACCCGCACCTTCATCGCCGTCGAGGCGTCACCCGAAGTCCGCGCCGGGGCGTTGGCCGCCGTGCAGCGATTGGCGGCGCACCGAAAAGACTACCGCTGGGTGGAGAAGGAGAACCTGCACTTCACGCTGCAGTTTCTTGGCGACATCACGGATCAAGAAATCGTCGACGTCTGCAGCCGGGTCAAAGCAGCGGTCGAGGGCTTCGATCCCTTCGAGATCACCGCGCAAGGGATCGGCGCATTCCCGACCCCAGCCAAGCCAAAAGCGTTATGGGTGGGGGTCGGCGAGGGCGAAGAGGCGTTGGTCGAGTTGCACGCGGCAATCGATGCACGGCTCGCTGAGCTTGGGTTCCGTGGAGAGAATCGCCGCTTCGTGCCCCACCTGACGATCGGCAAGCTGCTCAGGACCTCGCGACCACCGGAAGAGCTGGCGGGTGAGCTGTCCAGCCTAACCGACTTCGAGGCGGGAAAAATGGTGGTGGATGCTGTCACCGTGTACGCCAGTCAACTTCGCCCAGACGGGCCCGAATATCACGTGCTGGCCCGCGTGACCCTGTAGGTTTACCAGCGGCGGAATCTGCTAAGCAAAATAGAGGCGGGATTTCTATTGATGGAGGTAGTGTACACCGATATACTATTCGGGTGTACAGTGCATGCCCACGCCGTGTGGCGCCCGCTGAGGGCGTCGGCGGGATTATCGGCACGGGTGACTTGAAACATCCGTAACCCTCCACCATAAAAGGACTTGTCGCATGGTTTCTACAGCAGCAGTGAACAACGGGACGGCGAAGAATCGTATGGCTAAGCGAGGGAAGAGCGGCAAGGCAACGGCCAAAAAGACGCCTGAGGCCAAGAAGAAATCGGTTATGGACAGCGTGCTGGAGAACAGCGACGACCTGCGGCACACCGTGGCCGCGATCGAGAAGCAGTTCGGCGAAGGCGCGATCATGCCACTGGGCAGTGAGTCAGACCGCCGGATTAAGGGCATCTCGACCAGCAGCCTGTCGCTCGATATCGCCTTGGGCGGGCAGGGCATCCCCTGCGGCCGTATCATTGAAGTCTTCGGGCCTGAATCCAGCGGTAAAACGACGCTAGCCCTGCACGTGATCGCCGAGTCGCAGAAGAAGGGTGGCATCGCCGCCTTCATCGACGCCGAGCACGCCCTGGACCCCAGTTGGGCCAGGAAGCTGGGCGTCGACCTGGAGACCCTGCTCGTGAGTCAGCCGAGCCACGGCGAAGAGGCGATGCACATCACCGAGATGCTCATCAAGAGCAACGCGGTGGACGTGATAGTAATCGACTCGGTGGCTGCGCTGGTTCCGAAGAAAGAACTGGATGGCGAGATCGGCGATTCCCACGTTGGCCTGCAGGCCCGGCTGATGAGCCAGTCGATGCGGAAGCTCACTGGCGCCATCGCGAAGAGCAAGACATCCGTTATCTTCATCAACCAGATCCGCGAGAAAATCGGCGTGATGTTTGGCAGCCCAGAAACCACGCCCGGTGGACGGGCGTTGAAGTTCTACTGCTCCTGCCGGATCGACGTGCGGAGGATTGGCCAGCTGAAGGACGGCGAGGAAGTTGTCGGCCAGCGGGTACGGACCAAGATCGTCAAGAACAAGGTGGCGCCGCCGTTCCGGGTTGCCGAGTTCGACATGATGCACAAGGATGGCGTTAGCTACGAGGGGGACCTGATTGATCTTGGTATCGAGCAGAAGATCCTCAGCCGCACCGGCGCTTGGTTCCGGTACGGCGAGATGCAGCTCGGGCAGGGCAAGGAAAAAGCGAGGCTCTTCCTGAAGGAAAACCCCGATATCGCCGCCGAAATCAAAGACAAGATCTTGGCAGCCGGCGGGTTCGATGACCTGCTCGCGATGAAGCCCAGTGAGGTCGCCGCCGAGGTGGCGAAGGAAGAAGAAGACGGCGAAGAATAATCGCCGCGGCCGGTCAACCGCACGGTTGGAGCGTCCTGCGGCGTCAAGCGAGCAGAAGACTGTATGAGGCACAGCACGACTACTCCGCGCCGCGTGCGGCGGATTCAAGTTGGCGTTCTAGGCGCCGGTCGGCTGGCCGTCGCATCGGGCGTTTTGTGCTGCTGCCTGCTTGCCGGACCGGCGTTTGGCCAGCCGGAGGCCGGTTCCCCGGCCCAGCTGCTATCGGCTTTCGAGACGACGCTGATCGAAGTGATCGAGCGGGTCGAGCCGTCGGTGGTCGCGGTGTCCCGTGCTCCACGGCCGGCCCCGCGCGCCGCGGCGCTACCGGGCGATCAGGCCCGGCTGCGGCAACAGTTTCAGCCTGGAGAGTTGCGGGCGTTGCAAGAGCTTGACGCTGGGTTTCCTGGCGCCGATCCCCTTGAGCGTTTTCGACGCAACGACCCCACCGCTTCGACGATGAAGGTCACCGGCGCGGGCGTCGTGATTGACGCCGCGGGCTTAGTCCTGACGCAGTACCTGGTCGTCAAGCCGGGCGACCTCCATTTTGTTACCACCACCGACGGCGAGGAGCTGCCGGCCGAGATTGTTGGGGCTGACCCACGGAGCGGGCTAGCGGTGCTGCGGGTCCGCAGCGACAAGCTCAAGCCGCTGAAATTTGGCAAGGCGGAGCAGCTGAAAAAGGGCAATCTTGTGATCGCGGTTGGCAACCCGTTTGCCATCGAGAGTGACGGGCAGCCCAGCGTCAGCTACGGCATGGTTTCTAACCTGGCGCAGAAAGCCCCCGGTGGCGAGAACCTTAACGACACCGCCCGCGGCGACGAGTACCGCACCACATTGCATCACCTTGGAACCCTCATTCAAACCGACGCCAAGCTGGGCTGGAACGCCTCGGGCGGCGCCCTGGTAAACCTGGAGGGCGAGCTGGTCGGGCTAACCACGAGCGTCGCGTCGATCGCCGGTCACGAGCAGCCCGCAGGGTACGCGATCCCTATTAATCAGGTGATGCGGCGGATCATTGGTGACCTGAGCGCAGGCCGCGAAGTCGAGTACGGGCTGTTGGGCATCGGCTTTCAGCCGGACGAGATGACCGTCGTTGGGGGACGCGGCGCCGGTGTGGTGGTCGACCGCGTTTACGAGGGGAGCGCCGCCGCCCGTGCGGGCTTGCAGAAGTACGACGTTGTGCTCGCGATTGCGGGGCACGAACTCGCGGGAACCGACCAGCTGCAGCTGGTGGTCGGCGGGCTAGCCCCGGGCGTCGAAACGCCGTTGACGTACGCCCGCAAAGGACAAACGAGCGAGACAACTGTCCGCCTCGACAAGATTTTTGTGCCCGGCGAAAAGGTCGTGACCAGCCCGCAGCCCGCGTGGCAGGGCATCCACGTCGATTACGCCACAGCGGTCGACACCGCGCTGCTGTCGCAGGCCGGGGCACAGGGGTTTATTGATCGAGAGGGGTGCGTGGCAGTAGTGGAGGTTGACGAGGACAGCGTCTCGTGGCGGCAGGGCGTCCGGCCTGGAATGTTTATCAGCCACGTGTCTGGACAGCGGGTCGCCAACCCCCAAGAATTCCGAGAAGCCGTCAAACAGGCGGGCGGCAGCGTCAAGCTGCGGTTCACCCCCGGCAATTCTCCGACGAACGCCCGGCCTGTTGGGCCGCCGCCCGCGATCCCGTGAGCCTGTCTGAATGAAGCAGATCCGACTACGACCGCTCTCGCTCTGCGCGCTGACATTAATCCTGGTTGCCGGTTCCTTGCCCAGCGTGGCGCTGGCGGAACCCTCCGCTGCGTCCGCCGTCCGGCGTGACGCGGACGTCAGCTGGCGTGGGTGGTTGAGAAAATGCGCAGACTGCGAAGCGGACCGTGAGCGCTACGCTTTGCACATGGACCGCGAGTGGCGACGAGCGGCGACTGAACTGCCGGTGGTGATTCAGCTGCACGGGTTCAACTCGACCCCTGCTCACACGCGTCAGCTGCTTGGGCCCGCGAGAAGAGCCGGGCTGCCGTGCGGCGAGTTTGCCTACCCGAACGACCAGCCGTTGCGCGAGTCGGCGGAGCTGCTGTCGGCGCAGCTGAAGTGTTTCGCCAAGCAGCACCCCTCGCGACGGGTCGCGTTAGTCACCCACTCAATGGGCGGGCTGGTGGCGCGGGAGTGCATCGAAGACGACGCCCTGAATCCCGGCAATGTGCGACGGCTCATCATGGTGGCGCCGCCCACGCACGGGTCGTCTCTGGCCAGGTACGCGGTGGGGCTGGACGTGTGGGAGCACTGGATCAGCAGGCCCGATGGGGCTCCGTGGCGGCGGCTTCGCGAGTCGATCGCCGACGGGCTCAGCGAGGCGCCCGCCGATCTGCGTCCCGGGTCAGCGTTCTTGGAGCGGCTCAACTCGCGGCCGCGGCGAGGCGGCGTTGAGTACACCCTGCTGCTCGGTTCGTCCGCACAGCTCAGTGAGGAACAGCGGTACTTCGTCCGGCAGACGTTGCTTAAAACGGCCGACCACACGCCGGGCTGGCAGGCCGACGCGGAGGCGATCGACAGGTCGCTTGGTTGCATGGACGAGATTACCGAGGGGCTCGGGGACGGTGCTGTGTCGATCCGACGTGGCCGGCTGACCGGGGTTGCCGACACCCTGGTGCTCCCATTTAGCCATCTGGGGGTCGTTCACGCCGACGGGGGGGACGGCTGCCGCGAAGCCCAGCGGATCATTCTCGAGCGGCTCCTCGCTGACAATGCTCCCCATCGGGCGGACTAAGCCCCCCGGAGGCGGCGACAAGGCCCCCGCGTTGACACCCCCCGCCAGCGCGATACGATGAAGCGGAAATACAAGCAAGCAAACAGCTTGCGCTGACTGCCAACGGTCCAAACCGGCCGTGCTCCTAGACCAGAGGTTACTAGCCGAAATGCCCAAGCCGATCACGCAACTCGAACTCGCCCTGGCGGGAGAGATCACCCCAGAGATGACGTTTGTCGCTGAGCGCGAGAGTATCTCGGCGGAGGTGGTGCGTGACGAGGTGGCGAAGGGCACGATGGTCATCCCCGCCAACCGCGTTCACTTGGCGGGCCGTCTCGAGCCGATGGCGATCGGCATCGCGTCCAAGTGCAAAGTGAACGCCAACATCGGCAATTCGGCGGTCACCAGCGACATCGATGGCGAGTTGGAGAAGCTGCACACCGCGGTCCACTTTGGGGCCGACACGGTCATGGACCTGTCGACCGGCAAGGACATCGACCGCATCCGCGAAGCGATTATCGGCGCCTCGCCCGTTCCCATCGGCACCGTGCCGATCTACCAGATGCTGGAGGAGATGGGCGGTGAGATCGAGGACATGCGGGCGCAGCACTTCTTGGACATGGTGGAGCACCAGGCCAAGCAGGGCGTGGACTACATGACCATCCACTGCGGCGTGCTGCTGGAGCACCTGGGCCTGACGATGAACCGCGTGACCGGGATCGTTAGCCGTGGCGGCTCGCTGATCGCCAAGTGGATGATGTCGCACCGCAAGCAGAACCCACTGTACGAGGCGTTCGACGACCTCTGCGACATCATGCGTCAGTACGACGTCACCTGGAGCCTGGGCGATGGCCTGCGACCGGGCAGCGTGGCCGACGCCAGCGACGAGGCGCAATTCGCGGAGCTGGACGTGCTGGGCGAGCTCACCAAGCGCGGCCGCGCGCGGGGCACGCAGGTCATGGTGGAAGGCCCAGGCCACGTGCCGATGGACCAGATTCAGATGAACATGGAGCGGCAGGCCGAGGTCTGCGACGGCGCGCCGTTTTACGTGCTCGGCCCGTTGGTCACCGATATTGCTCCCGGCTACGACCACATCACTAGTGGCATCGGCGCCGCGTTGGCCGGCTGGCATGGAGCCGCAATGCTGTGCTACGTCACGCCCAAGGAACACCTCGGCCTGCCCGAGAAAGAAGATGTTAAACAGGGCATGATGGCGTACAAGATCGCCGCCCACGCGGCGGACGTCGCCCGCCACCGCCCGGGCGCCCGCGACCGCGACGACGCGCTCTCTAAGGCCCGTTTCGAGTTTGACTGGAACGAGCAGTTCCGCCTGTCGCTCGACCCGGAGACGGCCCGCGAGTACCACGACCAGACCCTGCCGCAGGACACGTTTAAGAGCGCTCACTTCTGCAGCATGTGCGGGCCGAAGTACTGTTCGATGAAGATCACTCAGGACATCCGCAAGATGGCCCAAGATGGCGACCTGGTGCAGCTGTCTTCATCGGCAGAGTGAATTGGCCCACATTACGCCGCTGGCCGCAAGGTACAATTGGCTGCGTTCCATCCTTCCTCACTGCTACCCACCCACCCGTCAGACGGAGAATCGCCATGATTCGCACCACACTCGCAGCCTTGACGCTGGCCTTGCTGGTCGGCTGTTCCGAATCGGCCACCGAGGCCGTCGACAAGACTCAGGTCATCAGCTCAGAGCCGGTGCAGGAGGTTGCCTTCAACACCGAGGGCCTGCCAACGATTGCGTTCAACGTGCCATCGATGCACTGCGAGGTGATGTGCGCTCCCAAAGTCCGCGATACTCTGGCCAAGCAGCCGGGCGTGAAGGATGTCAGTGTTGATCTTGCCAGCAAGACCGCTGTGGTTGCGGTAGAGGACGGAGAATCGTTCGACGCCACCAAGGCGATCGAGGCTTTAGAGACGGCCGACTTTTCCGATGTCACGCTCAAGACGGACGCGAGTTAAGCTGAGCAATCGGCTACGGAGTCACGTACAATAAAAGCCGCTTGGGGCAGCAGCCCCGGCGGCTTTTTTATTGGACGCTCGGTCTTGCGTCGGCGCCACGCCTACCTACTTGCATGAGATTCTACACATGCGGACCACGATGCTGTTGACGTCGCTTCTGGTGGTTACCTCGGTCACCCATGCCGGTGACCCTCGCTACCGCATGCCAACATATCCAGAAAAGGATCCCCCGCCGGCGCGAAGCCGCGCCGAAGTCGAGAAGCTGCTGACCGGCTCTCAGAAGCCCGTCGAAGTGAAGCCGCTTAAGGTGCTGCTCGTTGCCGGGCCCAAGGACCATTCAACGGGCGAGCACGACTACCCCGCATGGCAGAAGGTGTGGAACCCGCTGCTCTCACGGAACGACTGGACTGTCGTGACCGACGCGTGGGAGTTTCCGACCGAACAGCAGGCCGTTGATGCGGACGTGATGGTCTTCTACCAGCGGGGCCGCTGGAATGATGACCGGGCCCGCGTTATCGACCAGTTCCTCGCTCGTGGCGGCGGATTGGTTTACATCCACTGGGCCGTGGACGGTCAAGGCGGCGAGGCGGAGTTTGCCAAGCGGATTGGGCTGGCAAGCAAGGGCGGTAGCATCAGCTTTCGCCACGGCCCGCTGCACGTCGACTTTTCCCCCGGCGCGAACCACCCAATCGCCCGCAATCTTGACACGGTGGGCTTTGTCGACGAGGCCTACTGGCGCCTCACCGGAAACCCGCGGGACCTGACGCTAATTGGCACGTCGGAGGAGGAGGGCGATCCGCAGCCGCTGTTCTGGACGGTGGAGCGGGGCAGGGGCCGGGTATTTGTCTCGATCCCGGGCCACTACATGTGGACCTTCGACGACCCGGCGTTCCGGACGCTGCTGCTCCGAGGCATCGCCTGGACGGGGAGGGCGAGTGTGGACCGCTTCAACGAGCTCGTGACGCTCGATGCGCGGATCGCGGACTAGCGTCAACTCTCAGCCGGCTAGTGGATGGACATCGCGTCGCCCGCAAAGGCGATGTGAGGGTCGTGCCGGTAGAAGTGGCGGGCGATTGCGCCGGACAAGATGTCGACGTATTGTCGTTGGAAGGCCTGCACGCTGCGTTCCTGGACGGGGACCCCGCCGTGCTCGGGGAAGAGGAACTCACCCATCTCGCGGTCCCACAATCGGCGGCCGTTGTCGTGCATGTCGTGCACGGTGATGGTGATCTCCGACGTCCCCTGGTACAGCGTCTTGCCACTGTAGAGCTCGAAGTGGTCGAGTTCAATGTGCACTACACGGTCGGCGTTCACCGCCTTGCCAAGCGCCTTGTAGTCATCGGAGTCGTTCTCATCAATCCACTCGTCGACCTCTTGCGGGTGGACGATGTCGATCTTCGGAACGTTCTTCTCCAGCAGGTTGCTAACCCGCTTGGCGATGTCGCGGGCCGCGCCGGCGTGACTGAATGTGGACGATGACGGCGGGCGGCAGAACACCACCACGCGTTGCTGTTCCAGGCCATCATACTGGGCGTCGACCATGTTGCCCCCTTCCCAGAAATAGACGCCCGACGCCAGCAGCATCGGGCACCCGGCAGACGGGAGCAGGCACAGGACCGCCAGCAGCAGCGAGAGCCAGCTGGAGCAAACATGATTGGTGGACTGGGGTGGCATCGCCAACCTCGTGAGCTTAGGGGGACTTCTGTAGCGGGGGGAGCATAGGGGGCGCCGCTCCCCCGGGCAAGAGGAGTCGTCGCCGGCGCCAGCACCGGGCTCTGTGGGCAAGGGCAAGGCGAAGCACGCCGCCAACCGGCGCGGGCGGCGGCACAAAAAAAGCCCCGCGGGAACGCTCCCGCAGGGCTTTAGATTCTTAGCTCAACAACGTCGTGCTAGGCCGCGTCCGCTGAGGACGACTTCTTCCCCTTGGCGGCTGGGTCGGGCGAAACGCCGACCATCGCCAGAAGCGCCGGGCAGGCCACGAAGATGGTGCTGTACGTGCCCACAATCACGCCCACGACTAGAGCAAAGGCGAAGCTGTGGATGCCGGGGCCACCGAACGCGTACAGCAGGATCACCACGATCAGCGTCGTGACGGAGGTCAGCAGCGTCCGGCTGAGCGTCTGGTTGATGCTTGCATTAACCATGTCGACAGTCAGGTTGGGGCTCTTGCCTCGCACCTCGCGGATGCGGTCGAAGATGACGATCGTGTCGTTCAGCGAGTAGCCGATGATTGTCAAGAACGCGGCGACCAGCGTCAGGCTGACCTGGAAGGAATCGATCTGCAGTGCCGACGCCAGGCCGGGGACCATCTCGACCACGTAGGCGGACACGGCAACCGCGCCCAGGGTAACTAGCACGTCGTGCACCAGCGCGACCACCGCCGCCAAGCCGAAGGCGATGTTCTGGAACCGGAACCAGATGTAGGCAATGATGCCCAGCAGACTCACCACAATCGCCTGGATCGCTTTGCGCTGCATGCCGCCCGCTACCTTGCCGCCGATCTTATTGGCCAGCGGGAAGATCGGCTGATCGGCAAGGTCCGACTGAAGCTGTTCGGCGACCGCCAGCGTCTGCTCGGCGTCTTGCCCTTGCAGTTTCAGCGTCCACGTCTTGTATCGCAGGTTGCTGTCCTCGACGTGATCGGGGTTCTCCAGCACCGGGTCGATCTTGGCGCCCATTTGCTCGAGAATGGCCTTCACTCGCTCCACAAGCGACGCGTGCGAGAAGCCATCGTCGGCCGTGTACGCCTCGCCCTCGTTGAAGGTTAGCTCGACCTGCGAACCGTCAAAATCACCCTCGGTGTAGCTCTCGACCTTGCCGATCTCGACCGAGTTCTTCAGCAGCTCGTCACCGAAGGCGTCGGCCAGCATCTTCTTGACGGCTTCAACGTCATCGATGCTGGTGCGGACCGTGAACCGCTTGCCGTCCACACCACGCTCCGTGACCGTCAGGTTCTTGTCGCCGAGCGTCGTGGCCTCGTCCTCTTTAATCTTGATTCCGGCAATGCGCCCGCGGACTTCGGTCACGTCCATGTCCACCCCGTCGGCCAGCACCTGCGTGACGCTGGTTCCTCCGGTGAAGTCGATGTCGAGGATGCCGTCGCCGCGTCCAAACACGCTGAACAGGCCGATGGCGATAATCACCACCGACAGCACCGCCGCCAACCCCCGCTTGCCGATGAAATCAAAGTTGGTGGCGCCAACGATCTGCGAGAAGCTAAGCGTCTTGATCCACCGCTTCCGCTCCGCGATGTCGAACACCACCCGCGAGCAGAAGATCGCAGAGTACATGCTCATCAGGATGCCTAGAATCAGCGTCACGGCAAAGCCGCGGATCTGGTCGGTGCCGATGGCGTACAGCACGACGCCCGTGATCAGCGTCGTGACGTTGGCGTCCACGATGGTTGTGGTGGCGCGGTCGAAGCCGTTGCGGATCGCCATCCGCAACGCGGCGCCCCGGGCCATTTCCTCCCGGATGCGTTCGAAGATCAGCACGTTCGCGTCGACGCTCATGCCGACCGTCAGCACCAGGCCGGCCAATCCGGGCAGTGTGAACGCTGCGCCGAACAGGACCATCAGAGCCAGCACCAGAAGCAAGTTGATGGCCAGCGCCAGGCAGGCCACCAATCCGGCGAAACGGTAGTACAGCACGATGAAGATCAGCACGGCAATGAGCGACACCGTGATCGCGTAGCTGCCCTGCTTGATGGTCTGCTCGCCGATCGTGGCGCTGATGGTCTCTTCGCTGATGGGCGTTTTGTTGAGGGCCGCCGGCAGGCTGCCCGCGTCCAGCACCGCGACGACGCGATCGACGTCGTCCTTGGTCATGGCCCCGCCAGAGATCTGGCCATTGTTGGTGATCCGCGACCGGATGCCGGGAGCCGAGATCAGCTCCTCGTCCAGCATGATGCCGAGCGCCCGCTGCTCGCCCGAGGCGTTGGGCAGGTTGTCGCCGGTCAGGCGGCCGAAGCGTGCGCTGCCCGCCGCGTCGAAGCGGAAGCTCACCGCGGGGCGGCCGGTCTCGTCGATGTCGGATCGGGCGCTGGTCAGGTACTCTCCGGTGACGTTCAGTGGGTCGATCAACACCAGGGCCTCGCGTCGGGACCCCGCCTCGCGGGTGACCAGCCGGCCCTCGCCGGTTCCGAACTCACGCTCGTCAAATTTGACCCAGCGTCCACGTTCCTGGCCGCCGATTTCAACGCTTTTTTGACTGGGGGGAAGCTGCCGGGCAGCCTCGATAATGGGGCGGTCGGCCGGCCAGCGGTCGCTGGCCGTGATGCGGAATTCCAGCTCGCCGAGGTCGGTCAGCATCCGCTTGACGTGGTTCAGCTCGTCCTGCGACGAGGCGTGCGGAACGATCACCTCGATGTCGTCGCCGTAGGAGCGGATCGCCACCTCCTTGGTGCCGGCCGGGTCGACCCGCATCTTCAGGGCGTTGATTACCTGGTCGATCTCGACCTTCTGCTTGCCCTCGCCATCGGCATCCAGGTCTTGATTAGCGGTTTCCCCGTCGATGATGCGGTCCTTGTCCGCAATCTCGTAGACCAGCGTGGTGCCGCCGCTCAGGTCGGTTCCGCCCTTGAATTGCCCGGTAGTAACAATCAGGACACCAATAGCGACCGAGGCCAGGACCAGGCTGATCTTCCACCCGTGGTCCGGCATTTTAAGCCTGCCGGCAAGCCAGTTGCCAAACACCACCGGAATCACCAGCACGGCGAGAATGAGGATCGCGTTGGCCCAATCAAAGCCCGTCGCCGCCTCCCCGTCAGCGACGGCGTCCTGCGCGGCAGTCGTTTCTTCGCCGGCAGCTTCAGTCGCGGTTTCGTCGGCCGCGGTGGCGTCTTCCGACGAAGGGTCAACCGTTGGCTCAGCGGCCTCGTCGGTTCCCGTCGTAGCCTCGTCAGCTTGCGAACCGTCCGCAGAGGCTTCTTCGGATGCCGAGGCGTCGTCCTCTTCGGCTTCAGCGGGCGCTTCGTCAGCGGGCGCCACTTCGGCCGTGGTGGCCTGATCGCCCTCCTGGGCGAGCGCTGCCTGCGGGACCGTAGACGACATCAGCAGGGCAGCCAGCATGCATGCTAGCAGCCCGGCCTGGGCGAGGAGGGAAAAACGAAAAGCTGGCTTCGTGTGTCGCATTTTCGAATTCGAATGAGTGCCTGAGAGGGGAAGAAGGCCGATCAGCGGAGGCGGTAACGCCTCGGTCGGCCGTTTATTTCTTGCTGTCCTTGGCGGACGGCGGCGGGCCGCCCGACTTGTCATCCGTGATTACGTCAGAGATGGCCCAGGTCGCGATGCGGATTTTCGTGCCGTTGGTCTCGTCAATGCGGATGGTGACCCGGTCCTGGTCACGCTGGATGTTGGTGACCACCCCAAAGATGCCGGCGGAAGTCAGGACATGGTCCTTTTCCTTTAGATTGGCGATCATTTCGCGGTACGCCCGGTCCTTTTTCTGCTGCGGCAGCACGAACAGGGCGTACCCCAGCCCCATAAGGAGCACCAATGGCAGCATCGACACCAAACCGCTACCGCCCTGGGCCAGGCAAATCAGAGCAACCGAAATCGATGAATCTAGGGGCACGCGTCCGCAGCGGATTGGAGTCGAAAGGGACCGTGGACGCCCCGTCGGTGGACGCCGAAGCCCGCATCATAAAGTCAAGCGGCGCAAGGGGGAAGGGGAGATAGCGGTGATGCCGTCTGCGGCGGTCCGCGGGCGTCACAGGCGGGAAGAGGCAGGAGATTGCCCGCGGCTGTCGACCGGTTGGCAAGCCGGCCGGAGCACGAAAAAAGCCGGAGAACTGAGGCTCTCCGGCTTGAGTGGCGGTCGAATTGAGTCGGGTGGTGTCACCCGCCAGCAACGGCGTGTTCCTTCTCGAGGTATTTCCGCCAGCCTTCGTACCCCTCCGTCAGTTCCAATACCTGCTTTATGCCCGCATCGTCGAGCTTCTTCGCGGCCTTGATTGACGAATCACACTCCTCGCTAGCGCAGTACACCACGACGGCCTTGTCGTGGTCGTCCAGCTTGCTCTTCACTCGGTCTACAAAATCCGGTTGGTCCTGAGGGATATTTACAGAACCGTGGATTGCCGTCTTGCTGAACGAGGATTCGGGGAGTGTGTTAACGAGAAGCAGATCTTCGTGATTGCGTTGCAAATCGATCAGGTGCTCTGGCGTTATTTGTTGCATGTCAGTGCTCCTTCTCTGGATTTCTGTTGATCCGATACGAGCCTAGGCGGCTAGTACAGTGAAGAAGCAGCAAATCTCGTTCCGCCGCGTCTTCGTCGGGAACATCGTGTTGGCTCACACCAGACGCGACGGGGTCGGGCCCAGTTCGCTTGCCGCTCGGTCAAACCGGTTGGATCTACGGCAGGCGCACGCTGCAAGTTGGTGCGGAATTGCTAGTGGCTCGAACTGGGCCCCGTTGTTGTGCTAGGTGGGTGGGTTGGGTGCAATCATGCAGGCTGTAGCGTTTGGATGGGCGCCATCATGCGGGGATGATTATATGGGCCCATCCGACTGCCCTGCGAACCGGCCGAGCGGACGATAAAAGGGAATGGCGGCCGATGCGGTCGCCGGCTGAGTGGTTCGCGGTACGAGTTAGTCGCAGGGAGGCGGCCGATATGACATATGCCCAGGTAGCCGCACGCGCGGTGCTAATACTTTCGTTGCTGATCACCCCCGCGGTGTTGGGGCAGGGCGGAACGCCATCGCCCGACTGGAACGCCTACTGTGCGCCGTGTGGCGTGGAGTCGGGGTACAGCACCTGTGGCCCCGCTTACGGCGCATCGCTGACCGACTGCAGCTCGGCGCAGGACCCAGCTTCCTGCTACCCCGCCGCGGATTGCGGGGCGTACGCCTGCGCGGCTCCCCCCTCAGTGGTCTGGTCGCTGGCGGTCGGCGGCCTCTACCTAGAGCGCGACCACGGCAACAACTACACGTTCTCTTACGACGACCCCAACGAGGACCTGCAGTACCTTAACCAGCGCGAAGCCGATTTCGGGTGGGCGCCAGGGTTCGAGGCGCGCCTCGCCCGCTACGACCCCTGCTGCAACACCGGCGCCGAGCTCATCTATTGGCAGCTGTTCCCATCGGACGAGGAGGCGACCGTGCTCGGGTCGGACCTGGCCGGCAACCTCAGCGCGATCCTTAATTACAATCAGCTCGACTACAACGGGGTCACGGCCGACAACTACACGAACAACGCCTTCGCCCACCGGCTGCGGAGGGAGATGAACGTCTACAACGTCGAGGCGAACCACGCGCTGGTGCTGTGCGACCCGTGCCGTTCCGGCGTGACGGTCAGCTCGTTGATTGGTTTCCGCCTGTTCCGCTTTGACGAGAGCCTGCAGTTCGCGTCGGACCCGAACGACGCGATGTTCACCGGCGAGGTTGACGAGCTCTACTACGACATCGACGTCAGCAACCTGCTGGTCGGTTGCCAGGTTGGCGGCGGCGTCTGCCGACCGATGACTCAGCGGTTCAGCCTTACCGCACTCGCCAAGGCGGGCGTCTACGGCAATTTCAGCGAGTCGACATCACGGATCGCTGGCGCCGCCGGGACCGCCACCATCAACAACGGTCCCAACAACGGCGCCACTTGGCTGGTGAGCAACGACAAGACCGATGTCGCGATGATGGCTGAGATGGCTTTGGGCGTCGCCTACCAGCCAACGGTCCGCTGGCGGCTGACGGCGGACTACCGGGTGATTGGCGTGTCGGGAGTGGCGTTGCCGACCAACCAGATCTATTCCGACCTCCGTGGAATCAACGATGTCCAGCTTCTGCAGTCCAACGGGCACATGATCCTGCACGGCGGTTACCTGGGCGTCGAACGGACATTCTGAGCTCGACCGTGCGGACGCCGGAAGCTGCTGGTTTTCCCGTCCCTCGCGGGCGGGTATCATAGGGGGCGGCCGCCCTGGCCACAGCAGTCTCCTCGCGAGCGGCGTTCCGTCACGGAAAGGCTCTTATCATGTCTGAGCGTTCTGAGTTTGACCGCAGAAAGTTCCTGGGCGCTTCGGCCAGCCTGGCCGCTGGCATGGCGGCGTCACACTCTGCTGGCGCCGAGCAGTCAACCCAGACGGACCAACCTCTGGACCCTCCGCCCGGCGTCGTCCCGGCGCCGCCACAGATCGCCCTCGGCGACACCGGCGTCAAGATGTCCCGGCTGGGGCAGGGCACCGGCGTGCACGGCGGCAATCGGCAGTCCGACCAGACCCGCATGGGTTTCCAGGACATTGTCGCTCTGTTCCACCACGCCTACGACCGAGGCATCACGTTCTTCGACTTAGCCGACCTGTACGGCACCCACATTTATTTCCGGGAAGCGCTCCGCACCATCCCGCGTGAGAAGATCGCGATCCTCTCCAAGATTTGGTGGCGTTACGACGGCCCAGAAGAAAACACCTCGGACAAGGAACGGGCCCAGGACACCCGCGCAACGCTCGAACGCTTCCGCCACGAACTCACGACCGACTACCTCGACATCGTTCTGCTGCACTGCCTGATGGACGGCGGCTGGCGTGGCAAGATGAACCCGTACATGGACGTCATGAACGAGGAGAAGGAAAAGGGGCGCATCAAGGCGGTCGGCGTCTCGTGCCATGACTTCGCAGCGCTTAAGGCCGCCGCCGCCGAGCCGTGGGTCGACGTCATCCTTGCCCGGGTGAACCCCAAGGGCGTAAAGATGGACGCCTCGCCGGACGAGGTGATCGCCGTGCTGCGGCAGGCCAAGGCCGCCGGCAAGGCGATCATCGGAATGAAGATCTTCGGCGAGGGTCAACTAGCCGACCAACGCGAAGACTGCATCAAGTTCGCCCAAGGGCATGACTTCATGGACGCCATGACGATCGGCTTCGAGAAGCCCGCGCAGATCGACGAGGTGCTGCGGCTGATGGCCAAGTACCCGTCGCAGGCCAACGGCTAGCGCCTCTCGCCGCGGCTCACTCCGGCGCCTTCTCACTCAACTCCTTGATTGGCGTTAGCTCCAGCTTGCGGAACTCAACTTCGGAACGCTCCGCCTGCACGGCGATCTGCCCCTTGCTGGCGGTGCAGTCGTGTCCGTGGTTGACCAGCTGGCCGTTGACCCACACCTTGATCTGATCTCCGAGGCACTCGATCACCATCCGGTTCCACTCGCCAGGCGGCTTCTCGGCGCCGTCGGTCAGGTTGGTGATCCGCCGCGCATCGCCTTTCTTACCGCCCCACTTCTCCTTGGGCCCGCGTCGCTTGACCATGTTCGGCACCGTGATGTCCTCGTGGATGCACCAGAAGTCGCCGGCGTTCTCGTGCAGCATCTGCACCTCGAGCGACTGCGGGAACATCCCGAACAACGCCCGCGGCTTCGACGCGTGCACCAGCACGCCGCAGTTGCCCGGCTTGCCGGCGAAGCGGTACTCGGCCACCAGCCGGTAGTCGCCGTAGGGCTTGTCGGTGATCAGGTGCCCGCCTGGCGTGCCGAGGCTCACGAGCATCCCCTCGCGGACAATAAACGGCTTGCGTGCGGCGGGGTTCTTGTCGAGCTCCGGCACATCCATATGCCAGCCGGTCAGGTCGTGTCCATTGAATAGGTTGTGGGGCTTCGCCGGCTCGACGGCGCTCCCCCGAGCAGCGACGAACAGGATCGAGCAGGCAAAGAACAGCAAACACGAGCGGGAGTGGGATATCATCGTTGTCTTTCCTGTACGGGTGAACCGAGTAGCCAACGTCACTATCATAGCCGTATATGTGCCCGAGTTGACAAGACGCGGAGTCGGGCGGGGCGAACCGCTGCCCCCCGCGCAGCTACGTCCAAAGTGTTTCCTCCGTTCCTGGACCATTCAATGCGAATCCGTTACGTTCTCTTGCTTGGTTTGTTTGTTGCGACTTCGCCCCCCGCGGCGGCAATTGACGCAGATTCACGCCTTGAGTTGTGGACGCTCGACGACCGCTCCGCTCCGCCCGCGGAGCAGACGCTAGCCGCCACACTGCAGGGGCAACTTGCTAAGCGTGGCGTCCTGGTCTGGCGCCGCGAGGGCGTCCGTTCGAATCTCTTGATGCTCGAACGCCTGGCGGAGCAGGGCGCGCTCGTCCGCCCGGTTGCTGACGTTTGGCAGCTGCTTGAAAAGCACCACCCCAAACTGCAGGGCTACGTGTTGTTTCAGGAAGGGGACAGCAGCATCAACGTCGCCACCTCGTTGTGTGGGCCGCTCGGTGCGGTCGCGGTGGAACAATCCCTCGAGCCGCGGGCGCGCCGAGCGGGCCTGGGCCAGGTTGGCGACGCTCGCGGCAAGGACTCGGCCGCCGTCTTGCGAGAGCACGCGAAGGATTTTTCGGATCGGGTGGTCGTGGTGCTCGATGAACAAATTGCCGGCCGCCTCCGCGACTGGGCGGTTAGTGAGGACGCGTTCTGTTTCTATGGTCTCCCGCCGCGGCAACGCCGCGAGACACTCCGCCGGCTGAGCTCGTCGCCTACGGTGTACGGCTGGGAGGGCGAGCTCGAGTTTGTCCGTGACGTGAGCCGCGTCGGCGGCATGGTGGTCCCGGCCGACTATTGTCTGAACTTGTCCGTGCTCTCCCGGCTGCCCAGCGAGCTCAAGCGACCGCCGGCTTTGCCGGCGGCCCCAGTCAAACGCGGCGAGCGGGTTGTCGCTTTTGTGATGACCGACGGCGACAACCTGCAGTTTATGTCGCGTGGCTTTGCCACCAGCCGAGGATTCTGGGCGAGCCCGCACCGTGGCGAGTTCCCGATGACCTGGGAGCTGCCACCGATAGCGTCGGAGGTTGCCCCCCAGGTGCTGCGCTACTTCTACGACACCGCGTCCCCGCTTGATGGGTTCGTGACCGGGCCTAGCGGCGCGGGGTACATCTTCCCTCACGATCATCCTGACCTCGCTTCGTTCGCCACCCGCACGGCCGACGCCATGACCAAGTGCGGGCTGTCGGTCGCGACCGTCCTGAACGCCGGCGGCGCCATGGAAGAAGCCAAGCCGCTGCTCGCCCGACCTGAGGTGCAAGGGGTGATCTACAAGGGTTGGGACTACGCCTCGGAACGGGGGCGTATCGTGTGGGATCAGGGCAAGCCGATCGCCTCCTACCGCTATGTGCTCTGGGACGGGGAGCGCGCAAAAAGCCCCCGGGGCGTCGCCGAATCGATCGCCCGGCTTCCTGCCGATCCACTCCATGATCAAAACAGCTACGCCTTGGTGAATGTTCACGCGTGGTCGTTCCGTGACATCGGCGGACCGATGGAGGCTGTCCACCGCTGTGTCCAGCACCTGCCGGCCGGAACACGAGTTGTGACCGCCGAGCAGCTGCTGTCGCTGCTGCGAGACAACTTCGGCAGCCCGACCGCGGAGCCATAGTGGAGAGCGGCGAATATCTGTCCGAATCGATTTTGTTTTGGCCCCTTTATCGAACATCGATCCTTAGGGACAAAACTCTGCTTGGGCGAGAGCGGAAGAATGGCATTCCGCCTGTAAAAATAGGGGTAAACGGCCGCCGACCCGTTCGGCGGGCGGTGAGTTTTGTCCACTCTTGCGCCATGTAAGGGACAGAAAGGGACACAACCGGCAGCACATAAAAATACCGCGGCCAGGGAGCTGTGTGGGAGCAAGAATGTGTCGGCAGACTTCGGCCAGCACATTCATTGGATCACACCCAGTGGCCATTTGCGACCGAAAACGTGGCTGCCAGCCAGTCAAACAAGCGGCACGCCGGCGTCCAGCAGCCGCTGCTTCAGCACGGCGGCCACCCCATCGGGTTCCGGACCCAGGTCGATGCGGAACTGCCGCTGGTCGACCGTGTGCTCCGTGGTGTACAGCAGCACGGCCTCACGGCTTCCCACGCGGGCGGCGTCGATGCGAGACCACTTCAACAACCGCGAACGCACCAGGCCGTGAATGCTGACGCCGTCGCCCGTCATCGCGTAGCGGACCGGCAGCAGGTGGTTGGCCAGTGTCGCGAGCAGCAGCGCGAAAGCCAGCAGACCGCACGCAACGCTCCACAGCGTCACGCCCGCGGTGATGGCGGCGGCGGTGACCACCGTCAGCAACGCGGCGGTGCGCAGCGGCTTTTCGCCAGCGTCCCAGCGTGACCAGCCGAACTCTCCCACCACGCCGGTGGGGTCGTCCGGCGGCGGGCCGGCGTCTTTGCTGGCGGCGGGCATGGGCGTCACGGTGTGGGCATCACGGTGTGGGCAGCAGGTCGCGGACGATGGCGGTCATCGCCCTGATGCCCGTGGACAGCGACGCCTCGGGGTCGGGGTAGAACTTAGACGAGTGGAGCGAAGGGGGCTGCGAGCCGGCCCGGGCATACTCATCCAGTCGCTCCTGCGGGATGGTCCCCAGCTTGAACATGCAGATCGGCACGCCCGCGATGCCGTACCGGCTGAAGTCCTCGCCGCCCATGGTCGGCTTGGAGGGCTGCATGTTTTCGGCGCCGATGGCGCCGCCCACGGCCTCCGCGACACGACCGGTCAACTCGGGGTCGTTGTACAGCGAGGGCGTGCCTTCGGAGATGTCGACCTCCGGTTCGGGGGCGCCGGCGCTCTGGGCCGCGGCGTTCGCCTTGCGGCGGATCGCCTCGCCGATCTGCTTGCGGACCTGCGGCGAGTAGCTCCGCACGGTGAGCTGCAGCTTGCACTCATCGCCAATGATGTTGTGCTTGGTGCCGCCGTGGATCGAGCCGACGGTGACCACGGCCGGCTCGATCGGGTCGATCTCACGGCTGACGATGGTCTGCAGGTCGAGCACCAGCTTGGCCGCGATGACAATCGGGTCGGCGGTGGCGTGCGGGTAGGCCCCGTGCCCGCCGCGGCCTTTGACGGTGATATCGACGCTGTCGACGTTGGCCTGGGAATAGCCGCTGAGGTAGCCCGCTTGGCCGGCCGGGTAGTCGGCCGCCACGTGCAACGCCACCGCGTAGTCGGGGCGCGGGAAGCGGGCGAACAGCCCGTCGGCCAGCATCGCCTTGGCGCCGGCCCCGCGTTCTTCGGCGGGCTGGGCGATGAACACGATCGTGCCGGACCAAGCGTCCTTGCTGGCCGCGGCCCAGCGGACCACGCCCGTCATGTTGGCCATGTGGATGTCGTGCCCGCAGGCGTGCATCACGCCCACCACGGCGCCCAGCTTGTCGGTGGCGCGGACCTGGCTGGCGTAGGGGACGCCGGTCTCTTCAATGACGGGCAACGCGTCGGTGTCGCAGCGGAGCAGGAGGGTCTCGCCCGGCCCGTTCTTGAGCACGCCCACCACGCCGTGCCCGCCGACGCCGGTCGTCACCTCGACGCCTGCTGCTCGCCACACCTTGGCCAGCCGCGCGGCGGTCTGCTCTTCCTCGTACGACAGCTCGGGCGTTTGGTGGAGCTGCTTGTAGAGCTCAACCACTCCGGGCAGGTTCTGGTCGAGCCAGCCGTCGATCTCGGCGGCGCGGGAGGTCGGAGCGGCACCCAGCAGGGCGCACGTCAGCAGGCGGGCGGCAAGGTTGTTCATGGTGTTGTGGTTTCCCAGGCGCCCGCCACCGCGGGTGGTCGGGGCGGCGTTACGCGGTGATTTCGTGACGTTCCAAAAAGTCGGCGGGGATCTCGGCCGTCTTCTGAGCCACCAACGCGAAATAATACAGCGGCGTCCCCTCCATCGACAATCGGTGGCGGTACCGTTCCAGGTGGTGCAGGTCGAGGTACTCCGAAAAGATTAGCTCCCGGATAAACCGTGAGAAGCCCGACTGGTCGGCCCGGTCGAGAAAGGTCTCTTTAATGTTGAACGCCACCCAGCCGCCCACCTCGACGAACCGCATCGCCTGAAAGAATGCGGCGGCGGGGATGTCGCCGAAACCAAGGGCCGCCACGCTGGTCAGGCAGTCGATCGACCAGCCGGACAGCTCGTCAATCTGGTCGGGCGACAGGTCGGTGAAGTCCGCCACGTAGTAGTCGTCGTACACGCTGGGGCGGTCGCGGAGGCACGCCTCGCGGGCCTCTGGGATGATGTCCGCGCCGATCAGCCGGGCCACCCCGTGCCGTTTGAGAACCTCGCCCATCATCCCGTTGCCGGCGCCCAGGTCCAGCACCCGCAGTTCGCTGATGCTCTTGCCGGCCGCGTCGAGGGCCTGCTTCAATTCCTCGCCGACCTTCTTGGGCGACGTGCACTTGAGCCGGTCGTAGAACACCTGCTCGTAGAGTCCCTGCCGCGGGTAGATCTTGTCGTAGTCGTGGAATCGCAGCCGCGTCTTCTTGTCCTGCTCGAGGACAAAAAAGCTGACCTCGTCCTGCTCAAGGTGGTGGGCGTCGCTGGGGGGGAACTGGATGCGGTAGCGGTGGGACATGGGATCCTAGGGGTGGACGAAACACGGTTCAGTCCCTTTACCTTAGGGCAATTGCCATGGCGAGGCCACCATGCCAGCAGCTGCGCGGTCCGTCGGGGCTAGCTGAGGAGTTCGCGCACGACCACCGGCAGGATTGACCGCATTGCCCGCGAGCGGTGGCTGATCGCCTTCTTGACCGAAGGCCCCAGCTCGCCAAAGGTGCGGTGCAGCTCGCGGATCTCGAACAGCGGGTCGTATCCGAACCCGTTGGCGCCACGCGGCTTGTCGACGATCACGCCGCGGCAGACATCGCACGCCTCGCCGCGGATCTCTCCGGCTGGGTCCGCCAGCGTGATGTGGCAGTAGTACTGCGCGCCGCGTTTCTGCGGCGGCAGCCCGGACAGCTTCTCCAGCAGCAAACGGTTGTTGGCCGCGTCATCGCACTCGGGGCCGGCGAAGCGTGCGGAGAAGACACCGGGCTCGCCTTGGAGCGCGTCGACCTGGATGCCGCTGTCGTCGGCCAGCACCCACTTCCCCAGGTGTTTCGCCTGCTGCACGGCCTTGAGCCGGGCGTTGTCGCCGAAGGTCAAACCGTCCTCCACGACTTCAATCGCGGTGGGGAAATCGGCCAGCGTCTGCACCCGCACGCCGTGCGGAGCGAGGGCGTCGGCGAGCTCGTCGCCCTTCTTGGCGTTGTGGGTGCCGATGACAAGGGGGGGAGACGGCATGGCGATGGTCTCGGGGGTCAGGCGGGACGATCCTGTGCTTCGTCCGTGGTCTTGCTCTTTGGCTGGCGTTGCCCATCAGCCGTGGCGGGGCTCTCCTTGCTGCCGCCTGCGACCGGCTCCTCGCCCTGCGACTCTCGTTCCAGGCGTTCGAGCTCGCGGTCAACGCGCTCGACCCGTTTGCGGTACACCATGTAGCCGACACCAATCAGCACCGCGACCACCATGACCGTAGCCAGTTTTTCTGCGTCTTGTATGACCGGCTCGATCCAGGGCCCGAACAGGTAGCCCAGGCCGAATACGATGCCCACGACCAGTGTTGCGGCGATTAGGTCCCACAGCAGGAACCTCAAGTAAGGCACCCTGGCGGCGCCGGCGGCGAAGTAAACGGCGCCACGGATGCCGATCAGAAACCGCGTCCCCAGCAGGATCTTGAACCCGTGGTTTTGGATCACGTGCTCTATCTTCTCTTCTTCTTCGGCGTTGATGAAGCGAGAGATCAGCGGGTGTCGGAGCAGGAAGCCGTGCCCCAGGTGCCGGCCGATTGCGTACATCAGCGAGTCGCCTAGCAGTGCGCCCATCAGGCACGCCCCGAAGGCAACTGCCGGGTCGAAGTGTCCCTTGCTGCTGAGCACCCCCGCCAGCACCAGGGGGGCTTCTTCAGGGATGGGCACACCCACGCCAGTCAGCACCAGGAATGCGACAATCCCCCACAGGCCCACGCTATCTACTAAGAAATCAAGCAGCATCCGTCTGGGGGGTCGCGGGCTGGTGGGCGCCTGGGTGGGGCCGATGGCCGGAGAGGGAAACCGAGCGTTACGCCGCTGTGGGCAATCCGGCATTGTAGCCGCTGCCCGCCCGATCTGTTACCGGTCAGCCGACGGGAATCTGCGGCCCGCCGTGGGGACCCGCGTGAGGGACGTCGGGCCCAGCTGGCTCCACGTCGCTAGGCTACACGTGGCTGAGAAGCCGCCACTGGTCCGCCGGCAGGTTGATTGTCTCAATCTGCACGCTGTTGGCGTGCTTGCCGGGCAGCACAAACGCCGCCCCGACGCCTGGATGGGCGTTGCAATACTTGCGGGCCGCCTCCGGGCCCATCACATAGAACGCAGTGGAGAGGGCGTCCGCCTCGGTGCCGGTGGGGGCAATCACACTTACGCTATGCGGCCCGCTGGCCGGTCGACCGGTGCGGGCGTCCAGGATGTGCCCATACCGCTGCCCGCCTGAAACGAACCCCTGGGTCGCCGCGCCCGAGGTCGAGAACGCCTGGTTGATGAGTGAAAACTCGGCGATCCGGAGCTGCGGCCGCAGCGGGTGCCGCAGCGCCACACCCCACCCCGGTTTTCCGCCGGGGCGAGCCCCCCGGGCGACCAGCGTGCTCCTCCCGCCGTGCAGCAGGAAGTCGTCGACCAGCTCTAGCTGCATCTGGTCGGCCGCCAGGTCGAGCGCGTAACCCTTGCCGATGCCGTTGAAGTTCACCTCCACGCCTGGCTTCTCGAACGCGACGCTCTGCTCCTTTACGTCGAGCGTTACGCGCCGCCAGCCGACCAGCTCCATCGCCGCCGCGAGCGCGTCGTCATCCGGCACGCGTGGTTCACGCTGGAAGAAACCCCACGCCCGCGACAGCGGCCCCGTGGTCGCGTCGAACGCCCCGCCGGTGTCTTGGTAGAGCCTTTCGCACAGCTCCAGCAGAGCGAACATCCCGGCGTCGGTCTCGGCGGGGCCGTGCTGTGCGGCGCCGTTCAGCAGGCTGATGTCACTAGAGTCGCGGTACACGCTTAGGCGGTCTTCTTGGCGGTCGATCAGGTCGAGCGCGTCGAGGCCGGGTTGGGTTTCGTTCCGGTTGGGGCTGGCGATCAGCTGCACCTGAAAGTCGCAAGCCATGGCTCGCCGGGTGAGCGTCAGCACGCAGTCCGCTAGGCCTGGGTCGGCGTCGTGGTCGGGGTCGGACAGGCCGCCGGTCCCGACACCGGCCAGCGCATCGACGGCCGCCTTGCCCTTCAAGAAATCACGGCGGGAGGAAGAATCTGCCATGCCTGCATTATAGCCGGTCGCTAGGCGTCGGCGGGAAGCCGATAGAGCTCAACCTTGTCTACCGTCGACGGTGTCGCGACGGCGCCCTGCAGCCCGGGGCCGGTCGGCAGCGGATGCACCCAGCACTGGGAGAGGCTGAGCGGGTTCTCTGGCAGCACCACCCGGGCGCCGGCGTCCGCGTTGAGCGGTGTGGTGAATGTCGGCAGCGGGAAGCCCAGCCCGGAGCCGAGCAGCTTGACGACCGCCTCCTTGTTGGTCCAAAAGCGAAAAAACGCCCGGTCCTGTTTGTCGGCCGGTTCGGCCTTGAGTTCTTCGACTTCGGCTGGCGAGAAGTACCGCTCGGCGATGCCGCCCGCCCAGTTGGTGGGGCGCACCGCTTCGACGTCGGCGCCCAGCTCGCCGTCTGACGACAACGCTGCGATCGCCACGCCCGCCGTGTGAGACAAGTTGAACCACAGCCCGCCGCCGAGCTCCTCGGTGAGCGACGGCTTGCCCATCCCGTGGTAGTGGAAGGCGAGCTCGTCTGGCCGATGGTCCGTAGCACGCCCCAGCAAACGCCGCAGCCCGCCCCGCGCCGCGACAAAGTGGCGGCGGTCCTGCTCGAAATGGAACCGGTCGGCGCGCTCGCGTTCGTCAGCTGAGAGCAGTCGCTCGTCGTCGGGGAAGCCGGCTTCGAGCGACCACATCCACACCCGCACCGAGCCCGACGCAAGCGGCGCGGCAGGGTCGCCCGGTGGCCAGTTGGGCAGGTCGTCTGGCGAGAGGGGTGGGCGCCTGGCCATAAAAAATAGCCCTCCCCCATCGGGGGAGGGCGTCATCGTCTTGCGTTAACCGCGGCGGACCGTTGCCCACCGCTGACGACCACCGCCGCCTTAAACTTCCTTTTCTTCAATCCAGCTCATCAAGCGACGCAGCTGCTGGCCGGTCTTCTCGATCGGCAGGTTGCGCTCGCGGCGGCGGGTCGCCTTGAAGCCCGGGGCGCCGGCCTTGTTCTCCAGCATCCAGTTGCGGGCGAAGGTGCCGTTCTGGATCTCCTCGAGCACCTTCTTCATCTCGGCCTTGGTCTCGTCGGTGATAATCCGCGGGCCGGTGGAGTAGTCGCCATACTCGGCGGTGTTGCTCACGCTGTACCGCATGTAGTTGAGGCCGCCCTGGTAGAACAGGTCGACGATCAGCTTCACCTCGTGCATGCACTCGAAGTAGGCCATCTCGGGCTGGTAGCCGGCCTCGACCAGTGTGTCGAAGCCCGCCTTGATCAGCTCGCTGAGGCCGCCGCACAGTACGGCCTGCTCGCCGAACAGGTCGGTCTCGGTCTCTTCGGCAAACGAGGTGCGGATGACGCCGGCCCGGGCGCCGCCCAGGCCCTTGGCGTAGGCCAGGCCGATCTGGAAGGTGTCGTCCGACGCGTCGTCCTCAAGGGCGATCAGGCAGGGGACGCCGCCGCCGGCGGTGAACTCGCTGCGGACCAGGTGCCCCGGGCCCTTGGGGGCGACCAGCAGGGTCTCGACACCCTTGGGCGGCTCGATCAGGCCGAAGTGGATGTTGAAGCCGTGCGAGCACATCAGCACATTGCCCTTAGACAGGTTGGGCGCAATGTCGCTCTTGTAGACGTCGGCCTGAACCTCGTCCGGCAGCAGGATGTTGATAACGTCGGCCGCCTTGGCGGCGTCGGCCGCGCTCATCGGCTCGAAGCCGTGGCTCTTGGCGAGGTCGTAATTCTCGCCGCCCGGACGCTGACCCACGACAACCTTGACGCCGCTGTCACGCAGGTTCTGCGCGTGGGCGTGGCCCTGCGAGCCGTAGCCGATGATGGCCACGGTCTTGCCTTCAAGGGCCTTCATGTCTGCGTCCGCGTCGTAATAGATCTTTGCGCCCATAGAGTCGAATCCTCTTCAGTCTTGACTGGTAGTTGTGGGGAAAACCACAAAGGCACGAAGGACACGATTGAGCCGAGCACCATCCGTCGGCGTGGAGCCGAGCAGGATCCGTGTCCTTGGTGTCTTTGTGGTTCCTGAGGGGTGAACTAACTGGAAACGCCAACCGCCGCCTTGACGCCCGTGGAGCCCAGCGGACGGTTGACCGACCGCACCATCGCGATGCGCCCCGTGCGGGCGACCTCTAGGATGCCGAACGGCCGCATCATGTCGATGAACGCCTGGATCTTCTTCTCTTGGCCGGCCAGCTCGATCATGATCTCGTCGGGCGCGACATCCACGACGCGGCCGCGGAAGATGTCGGTCAGCTCACGGATCTCGGCCCGCTTGCCGCCCTCGCTGTTGACCTTGATGAGCATCAGGTCACGCTCGACGTGGTCCTGCGAGCTGATGTCGGTCACCTGCACAACGGTGACGATCTTTTCCAACTGCTTGCGGACCTGGTCGAGCACGCTGTCGTCGCCGACCACGACGAAGGTCATCCGCGACAGGTGCGGGTCTTCGGTTTCACCGACAGCCAGGCTGTCGATGTTGTAGCCGCGGGAAGCGAGCATCCCGGCCACGTGGGCCAGCACGCCGGGGACGTTTTGCACCAGAGCGGAAAGGACGTGACGCATTTCAGAACCAGCAGGTTAGGGGGCGGGGCTCGCCAGCAGCGGCGAACCCATGATCTTAGTTGGGGGCCCAATGCCCCGCAACCGCCGGGTTTTCCTCGAAAACGCCGGAGATTTCATGCCCTCGGGACAAACCGGCGGGCAGTGGGGTTCGGTTCGGATTGCTATGCAGCCCGCCGCACTGCGGCTCCGGGCTAAAGACCGCAGCCGCTACGGAGAGTCCAGGAAGCCTCAGTTGACGATAGGGAGCTCCCTGACGGCTACGATTTCAGCCTCCTTACCCAGCCACGCGCATCGTGATGTCCAGCAGCGTCACCAGGTCGAGCGCGTTGTGCCGCCGCACCTGCCGCATCTCGTGGTCCCGGCCGGTGCGGACGTACGCGTCGTACGCCGCCGGGATCAGGCTGCCGGGGATGTCGTCTCCCCGCGGCCGGCGGCAAACGTGGCTCTCGATGGTCTGCAGCTTGCAGTCCGGCAGCACGCCCTTCCACTTCCGCCGGGCGTGGTGCAGCATGTCCACGTGCAGCGGCCGAGCGAGTTCCCGCCGTTTGTGCAGCAGGTGCCGCCGCGAGCGGTCCACCACCATCGGCCAATCGAAGCTCTTGCCGTTGAAGGTCACCAACGCGTCGACCTCCTCAAGACGCCGCCACAGGCTTTCCAGCACGGCCGCCTCTTCGGCGTAGTTGCGGGCGAACAACAGTTCGACGGTTGGCTGGCCATCGACCCACCGCAACAGGCCCACCAAGAACAGCGCCGCGCCCGACAGCCCGCAGGTCTCCAGGTCGAGCAGCGCGGCCCGTTCGGGCATCGCCCGGACCAGCTCGCCGAGCTCGCTGCTGCCCAAACCGCCCGCGCGGTCGAGGGCGGACAAGTGCTCCAGCCGACCGGCCACCAACCCTGGCCCCTTGGGCCACAGCTCACCTAGTGGAATGGAGTGCAGCTCGTGCTCACCGAGATCGTTCTGCACGACGGCGGCGGTTGGGTCGGGCGCGGTTGACGCTGTCGCGCCGGGAGCACGGACTGACGCGGGCGCTCGTTCAGCTACCGGAGTTGGCGCAGCGGGCAGCCGATCGCGGTTGAGGGCTTCCAGGCGTTGGCGGAGCGAGTCGCTGAGCATGCGATCGATTGTACCGCCCCGCCGCCTAACGATGTATGCCGCCTGGCGCGTCGTTGGCGCCGGCCTCTGCACCGAAGGCCGTGGCCGCGACTGAGCGGTGGAAGGACCGCAGCTCTGCTAGCAGGGCCTCGGCTTCTTCCTGCAGCCCCGTCCAGTCCCGACTGGACGGCTCGGCAATCCGTGTTCGGCAGCCGGCCAGCGTCTGCCACAGCATCGCGCGGGTCTGGGTCGCCAGGATCAGGCCTTCGAGCTCTAGCACCCGCGAGCCTGGTGAGTACCCAATGATCCGCCCATTCAGTTTTAGTCGCCCCGCTTTCTCGGCGAGCCAGGCGGCCGTGGCTTTAGTGGTGCTGACCGCGGCGCCGCGGTCGTCCAGCAGCTGCCTGACCATCGCCTCACCCGCCCGGGCAGATCCGAGCTGCCGCCCCGCGACCTCGGCGAGCGCCGATCCCTCGTTCGATCGTTGGACGCGCTGGCACAGTTCACGCTCGGCCACCAGCAGGGCGAGGTGATCGTTCAGGTAGACGTCAAACGGCTTGCTGAGCATGGCAACTTGGCGAGGGTCCGTAGTGGGGGCGGGTTCTCGGGCATTGTAGGCGCTGGCAGTTCAAATGGCGTCCCGGACAGACAGGTCCCGGAGGAGGAATCGGCAGCATCGGCACGCCCCCACCTGCTGCTTGCCGCCAAGGGAGCCGCGCTGCTGGAAAATCCGCCCCGGCGACCATCGGCCCGACTAGCGTGAAGGTCGGCAACATCTTCACGCCACGGAGAACCTTTTGATGAAGACCCACCTGGTGCTTGCTCTGTCCTCGGCCCTGCTGCTCGGCGGTTCGGTCGGCTGCGAAAACAAAGAGAAGGTCCTGGAAGTTGACGCCCCCGGCCTGGAGGTCGACGTCGAGCGCGACGTCGACACCGGCGAGGTGGAAGTGAACGTCGACGAGAATTAATGCTCGTCGCGCTGGGGGACGGCGCGTCTAGGCGATGCCGCCATTCACCGGCACGACTTGCGCGGTGACCCAGCCCGCGGCGTCGCTGGCCAGGAACGCCACCACCTCGGCGATCTCCGGCGGCGTGCCGATCCGCCCCAACGCGGCCATCTCGCTTAGCGTTGCGATCTGCTCGTCCGACTTGCCGTCGGCAAACAGCTCGGTGTCGGTGGGGCCGGGCGCCACCGCGTTAACCGTGATCCCGCGGCCGCCGACCTCCTTGGCCATCACGCGCGTGAGCTGCTCGACGGCCGCCTTGGTCGCGGAGTAGGGGCCGTACGCCGGCAGCATCATCCGCGTGGTGCTGGACGAGACGTTGACGACCCGCCCGCCGTCGGCCAGCCGCGAGCACGCCAACCGGCAGGTGTTGAACACGCCCTTCACATTGATAGCGAACACGCGGTCGAAGTCGTCGTCGGTCGCGTCCTCCATGCGCTTGTAGATGGCGACCCCGGCGTTGTTGACCAGCGCGTCGGCCCTGCCAAAGTGCTCCTCGGCCGCGTCGAACAGCCGGGGCGCGTCGTCCGGCTTGCTCACGTCGGCCTGCACGGCGACCGCCTCGCCCCCGGCCGAGATGATCTGCTCGACTACCGCGTCTGCTTCATAGGAGCTCGAAGCGTAATTCACGACAACGCGGGCGCCATTGGCGGCCAGCTTCGTGGCGATCGCGGCGCCGATGCCACGCGAGGCTCCGGTGACGATGGCGGTCTTGTTGGTGAGCATGCGGGGGCTTTCTTGATCGATGGAATGTTGACCTTCGAATGCACTTCGCAGTACTCATTTGAAACACCCTTTCTCCTGCCGGGGAGGGGGTTATTTCTGCGTGGCAGAAGCGGGCCTTCTTGGGAGGCATTGCACTTCGGCCGCTGAGGTTGTGTGCGATGGCTCAGCGCTTTCGGGCAGGAGCTGAAACAGACGATAGAACGGGATTGAGCTAGGTGATTTCACTCACTCATCCGTCACACACCCCTCACTGGCGCTCTTCACGTTCTTGATGTACTTGTATAGTGTCCCCCGGGTGGCCTTGTATTCGGGAGCCTGCCAGGCGGCTTGGCGTTTGGTCAGCTCGGCTTCGCTGACATCGAGGGTGATCAAGTTGGCTTCGGCGTCGATGGTGATCTTGTCGCCGTTCTGGACCAGGGCGATCGGGCCGCCGACTTGGGCTTCGGGCGTGACGTGCCCGACGATAAAGCCATGGCTGCCGCCGGAGAAGCGGCCGTCGGTGATCATCGCCACGTCCTGCCCCAGGCCCGCGCCCATGATAGCGCTGGTCGGGGTGAGCATCTCCGGCATGCCGGGGCCGCCTTGGGGGCCTTCGTAGCGGATGATCACGACATCGCCCTTGGTGATCTTCTTTTCTTCCAGGGCGTGCAGCATGTCTTCTTCGCTGTCGAAGCAGTTGGCCGTGCCGGTGAACACCAGGCCTTCCTTGCCGGTGATCTTGGCCACGGCGCCGTCGGGGCAGAAGTTGCCGCGCATGATGCGGATGTGGCCGGTTTCTTTGAGCGGCTTGTCGAGCGGGCGGACGATGGTCTGGCCCTCCTTCAGGCCCGGCAGGTCGGCCAGGTTCTCGGCGATGGTCTGGCCGGTGACCGTCATGCAGGAGCCGTCGATCAGGTCGGCTTCGAGCAGCATCTTCAAGACCGCGGGTGTGCCGCCGACGGTGTGCAGGTCTTCCTGCACGAATGCGCCGGACGGCTTGAGGTCCGCCAGGAACGGGACGCGGTCGCTCACCTTCTGGAAGTCGTCGATCGACAGCTCGACGCCCACGCTGCGGGCCATCGCCAGCAGGTGCAGCACGGCGTTGGTCGAGCCGCCGAGCGCCATGATCAGCACCATCGCGTTCTCGAACGCGGCGCGGGTCATGATGTCGCGTGGCTTGAGGTCGAGTTCCAGCAGCTTGAGAATCGCCTGGCCCGCTTGGTGGCATTCCTTCTGCTTGTCGGGGTGCTCGGCCGGGATGGAGCTGCTGTAGGGCAGGCTCATGCCCATCGCCTCGATGGCGCTGGCCATCGTGTTGGCGGTGTACATGCCGCCGCAGGCCCCGGCGCCGGGGCAGCTGTGCTGCACGATGTCCTTGCGTTCTTCCTCGGTGATGCGGCCGGCCAGCCACTCGCCGTAGCACTGGAACGCGGAGACGATGTCCCGCTTCTCATCGCCGCCGCTGCTCTTGGTGAAGCCGGGCTTGATGGTGCCGCCGTAAATCATGATCGCGGGGCGGTTCAGGCGGCCCATGGCGATCAGGCAGCCGGGCATGTTCTTGTCACAGCCGGGCAGGGCGACCAGGCCGTCGTACCATTGGGCCTGCATGACGGTCTCGATGCTGTCGGCGATGAGGTCGCGCGACTGCAGGCTGTAGCTCATGCCGCTGGTGCCCATCGAGATGCCGTCCGACACGCCGATCGTGTTGAACCGCATGCCGACCAGCCCGGCGGGCGCCATGCCGGTCTTGACCTCGTTGGCTAAGTCCAGCAGGTGCATGTTGCAGGTGTTGCCGTCGTACCACATGCTCGCAATGCCGACCTGCGGGCGGTTCATGTCCTCTTCGGTCATGCCGGTGCCATACAGCATCGCCTGGCTGGCGCCCTGGGACTTCGGTTGGGTGATTTGGCTGGAGTACTTGTTGAGCATGGGGAGGATGAGTTGGAAGTTGGGAGTTAAAAGGCGCTAGCTACGATTGCGGGCCGAGCGACAGCCGGTCGGGACGCCTGGTGGGTTTCTGGGCAATCCCGCGATTTTATCCGGAAAAGCGGCCGGGGGCGACGTGCCCCGCGGCGGCTTCTCATTGGTCTTACCTCGCCCGCGGAGGACCGCTAAAGTTCGGCCCATGCGAGTCCTCGACACCGAAACCGAGCGGAAGGTTCCCCTCTGGCGACGAGTCCCCCCCGGGGCGTGGGTGGCGGTGGCCCTGCTGTTGCTGCTGCAGGGGCCGCGGGGCGCATTTTGGGCGGTGCTGCACCAGGCGTGGGCGGTGGTCGCGACGCTCTTTGGCGGCGATCAGGTAGTGGTCGCGGTGCTGAGCCAGACCGCGCCCCTGGCATTGGCGACCGCGGTAGTGACTTTCCTCTACTGTCGGGAGTGCATCACGTACGAGGGGATGTGGTCGGTGCTCGCGACCGCGGGGATCTTGATTGGCGGCGCATCGCTTGGTGTGGAGCTGCGGGGCCTGGTGCAACGCCTCGCCCCGCCAGAGGCTGTAGCCGCGGTGGACAGCGCCCCCGCGGAGGGCGATTATCAGCTGGCGGGCCTGATGGTAAGGACCCGCCTGCACGGCGGACGCCTGCCGGCCGACCAAGCACTGCGGGTGCTGACCAACTGGCGATACGCCAGCGGGCTGGGCGTGGCCGACGCGTTGCCTGACGAGATTCCGCGCGTGGCGCTGCTCCCCGAAGCCGCCACTGTCTGGGGAGTTGTGGGCCGTGGCGTGAATCAGCTGCTGGGCTACCTGGTGTTTTACCGGCCGCGGATGTTCCTTGCTGCGCTGGTGGCGGGCGGGTACCTGGGGTGGCTCTCGCACCGGCGGCTGGAGTGGGCCAGCGATCGGGTGGTCGACTGGACCGATCAACGGCGGCCCCGCCGAGCCGCGTAAGGGCGCCCAGTGATGGAATGGGCTCGCGGCGGTAGAATGGCCGCCATGACACCCAAGTTTCTGTATTTTGACCTCGGCAACGTCCTCATCCGTTTCTGCAACGACCGCATGGTCCGGCAGATGGCGGCCGCCGCTGGGGTGGGCGAAGGCGTGGTCCGCCAGGCGGCCCTTGCGACCGGCACGCCCGCGGACGTGCAGTGGCGGTTTGAATGCGGTCAGCTCACGCCCGACGAGTACTTCGCGTGGTTCTGCGAGGCGACCGGCGCCTCCCCGGACCGCACCGAGTTGGAGCTCGCCTGCAGCGACATTTTCGAGCCGATCCCAGAGTCAATGGAACTGGTGACCGCCCTGGCGGCGGCGGGCCACCGGCTGGGGATCCTCTCGAACACCAACGCGGTGCACTGGCCATTCCTGACCGACGGGCGATTCCCCGAGCTCAACGCCGCGTTCGAGCTGCACGTCACGAGCTTCGACGCCCGGGCGATGAAGCCGGACCCTAGCATTTATTACTTGGCCGCCGAGCGGGCGGGGTGCGAGCCGGGAGAGCTGTTCTTCACGGACGACCGCCCGGACAACGTCGAGGGGGCGCTGGCGTGCGGGGTCGACGCGGTCCAGTTCACCTCGGCCGCGCAGCTGGCCGACGAGCTGCGGCGACGCGGCGTTGACTGGTAGGCCGGTCCTCAGCACTGCAATCCACGCTGCCGCGTCCCACCGGTCGATGCACGTGACGCATGGCAGCTATGCGTTGGGCAACCCCTTGTGGGTCAACTTGAGCCTCGTATAACAAACCAAACGGGCCAAGCTTGCCGGGCCCACCTACCAAGAATCCCTTCCGAAACCACATACAAGAGGTTCCCCCGATGAGCGTTCTCGTCCAAAAAGAAGCCCCCGATTTCACCGCTCAGGCGGTCATGCCGGACGGGACGTTTAAGGAGCTGAAGCTCTCGGACTACCGCGGCAAGTACGTGCTGCTGTTCTTCTACCCGCTTGACTTCACGTTCGTCTGCCCCACGGAGATCATTGCGTTCTCCGACGCGGCGGCCAAGTTTGAAGAGAAGGGAGTGCAGATCATCGGCTGCTCGGTCGACAGCCACTTCTCGCACTTCGCGTGGACGCAGACCTCCCGCGACGCGGGCGGGATTGGCAAGACCGCCTACCCGCTGGTGGCCGACCTCAGCAAACAGATCGCCCGCGACTACGACGTGCTGCTCGACGGCGGCATCGCTCTGCGTGGCCTGTTCCTGATCGACAAGGACGGCGTGGTGCGTCACCAGGTGGTGAACGACCTGCCGCTCGGCCGCAGCGTCGACGAGTCGCTCCGCATGGTCGAGGCGTTGCAGTACTTTGAGAAGAACGGCGAGGTCTGCCCCGCCAACTGGAAAGAAGGTGCCCGGACCATCAAGCCCTCGATCGACGAGAGCAAGGAGTTCTTCAGCGCTGAGTACGCCAGTTAGGTGCTGGTCTGGGGATGCTGGACGCTAGTTTTCTATTGGTCAGACTCTGCGTCAAAGCACTTAAGTAAGAAAGGCGGCTGCCCAGCTGGGCAGCCGCCTTTTCGTTTCTTGATCCAAGTTTTCGGTTGGCGCCAGAGACGCATCGCCGCCCGATTAGCAGCCGTGCTTCTCGAGCTTCTCGCGGAGCGTGTCGGCCGTGAACGGCTTGACCAAATAGTCCGAGACGCCCGCCTGGATAGCCTCCAGCACGCGCGACTTCTCGGCCTCGGTCGTGACCATGATGATCGTGACGTTAGAGTCCTGCTTGCGGATCTCCTGAATCACCTCAAGGCCGTTCTTCCGCGGCATGTTCCAGTCCGTCAGGACCAAGTCAAACTCACCGGGCTTGAAGGCTTCGATGGCTTCTGCGCCGTCGGCGGCCTCGATGGCGCTCGACACGCCCACCGTGCTCAGCGAGCGGAGGATGATCTTCCGCATCGTGCTCGAATCGTCGGCCACTAGGACTCGTGTACTCATCTTGCGAAGCTCCTCGCGTAGGCAGGCGCTGAGGAACGTCTGGCCGGGAGGTGGCCACGCCTGCGCCGCAGTATTGGTCAACGAACCCTAGGTCGCTTCCTAGGGCAGTCAACCAGCGGTGCGGCAAGCTGAGCGCAGCGGCGATCGAACGTCACCAATCGGCACGAGCTTCGCGTACATCCGTCGTGATCGGCACGACCGGACACGCGCTATGAGAGAATCCTCTTCCGGGCTGATCAGCCCAGCAGACGGGTGATTTCGTCGCGGAGGGCCGACTCGATCTTGCCCTTGAACATCATGGCGGTGAAGGGCAGGTCGCCGCGGACGTGAACGTCGTTCTCGTTAACCGTGAGGTCGCCATTGATCCCAATGCCCATCGTCTTGAAGCCGAAGTGGAGGGTGTCGCCCTCCCACTGCTGCTCGACGTCTTTGACCATGTCGGCGTAGTGTTCGCGGACCTTTTCCGAAAAGCTCTTCAGACGCTCGTGCGCGTCCTGCTGGGACTGGCCGTGGGGAACTGTGACGTCGAACTGAGGCATCGGGCGAACCGTCGAGAGGGGCCGGTAATGACGAACGGGTCGTCAGTGTACCGCAGGCCCGGACGGCTCGGTAGGCCACGCAACGGCCGTGCACCCGTGTGAGCCCGGCGTGGTTGCTAACCCGATGCTGAAGCTAACGGGCGGCTGTGCCGCGGGGAGCCGGACCCGCCCCCGCGGGATCAGCCGCCTTCGACACGTCAGCTCTCGCTGAACCGAGCGGCGTCCTGCGCCTCTTCGTAGGTCAGCCGATCGGCGCCGTGCCACAGCGGCAAACCACGCTCGGCCCGGTCCGCGAGGATGCCAATCTTCTCCCGCGTGCCCGGCAGGGCAACGGTTGCGGCGTGCACCGCATCGCTGATCTCGTCGGGTTCGAAGTCCCAATCACCGTCTCGAATCGCATCTAGAACAGAACGTTGCACAGCAGTTGCCCTCTCAATTATAGCGGCCGCGCCCAGGGCCGGACTGTCCGATCCCGCGCCCACGGCCGCCGTGCGCCATCCTGAGGATCCCTCTCCTAAAGTCCTCGGCGTCCCGTGCCTCGGAGCCGTCAAAACGCCGGTTGAGACCGGGCTGCTTCAACAATGGCATCGCGGCCTAGAAACCGCTGCAACAGAGCCGGCCGCCTGGCTGAAAAGGTTCGATCCACACCGGGCAAGCGACGACGCCCTGTGAGGTTCGGGGTGGCTCTGTTGGTCACACCACTACCGCCGAGTATCGGGATTGCGATGCGGATGTCAAGTTTTTTCCGCCGTCGTCCGCGGCGACGGCGACCGGCGAGGGGTGTTTGAAACTCGCGCGGTGGACGTTGCGTCGACGACCCTCGCGACCAGCTGCTGACACACCGTACCCGCTCGACCGCCTTGGCAAACGGCCCCGCGGACGCCCAGGACGGCTGGTTTGAGGGCGCTCAGGTCTTCTATGTCCGACGCGGAAAGGCTGCCCGCTACCACGAGCTTGAGGCCGGCCTGGCCGGCGTCGAAGATCAGCTGCGACAGTTGATCGCGGCTCCAGACAGTCGTCAGCGCCGGGCCCGACTTGTCGGCCGTGTCGATCACCATCCACTTGCCGCCGCAGACGCCCCGCAGGTCGCTGAGCTGGGCGAGGCGCGGGGGCGAGTCGAAGCGGTCGGCGTACAGTGCCGGCGCCAGCGAGACGCCGGGCGGCAGCGCCCGCCGCACCGCGGCGAGTTGCGCGAGCACGTCTGGCTCCGGCGGCGCCGCCACGCCGACCTTGACCAGGCGGGCGGTTGAATCGCTTGCCCAAGCGGCGAGTTCGGCGGGGCCGAACTCGCCCAGGTCTCCCGCGGCCGCGGTCACCGGGCGGCGGCCGGCGACCCGGCCAGCAACCTCCCGCACAACGGCCGCGTCGGCCCTGCCCAGCGGACCGCGGGCAGGCTCCTTGACGTCGATCACCGCCGCCCCGCCGGTCATGGCCGCAGCGGCCTCTTCGACCGAGCGGACGCTTACCAGCACGCTCAGCGGTTGAGGATTCCAGTCAAGCAACGTCACAAGTCTTGGTTCCCGGAGTAAGGATGGCGGTGGTGTCGATTATAGCGGTGGGGAAGGTTGAACGGTGGGATCGAATCTACGCACCGCGCCTCCAATGAACGATGGACGTTTAGTTGGGGCCTAAGCTTGGCTGGCTGAAACGCCAAGGATATTGACCCACCTGACCCAACTCGGCGTCAGGGCAACTCCGATAGACGAATGCCAAACCGACCGCTACCTTTAACCAGAACTCCCATCTGGAGAGTTTGGGGGAGTCTTACAAATGGATCGAAGTTGGAAATGTCTAACGAGTCTCACCACGCAGCCGGTGGCGGCGGCAAGGTTGTCTCTGCGATTGTGTTGCTCACGGTCGTCTATGTTGGCGCGCTGATTGCAGGACTACCTCAGAAGGCGACTTCTCTCATCGTTGCGAGCGCTGCCGGGCACGCTACCGACAGCCACGACGCGACCCCCCACGCTGTCGAGGGCGACCATCACGACGCGGCCGGGGCTGCTGGGCATGGAGCCGAGGCGAATATCGTCGCCCCGCCGGTGTGGACCGTGATCCCCTTTATCCTGTTGCTGGGCGCCATCGCCATTCTGCCGCTGATACCGTTTACCGAGCACTGGTGGGAGTCGAACCTGCACCGGTTTCAGTTGGCGGCTGTCCTCGGCATGCTGACGCTCGCTTACTACGGTTTCCTGCACGAGATGCCCATCGAGGGGCACTTCCCGGCGCATTACGTGGCTGATTTCGACGCCACCGGTTTCAACTGGGAAGAGATCACCGCGATTATGGGCAACGCGGTCGCGCAGGAATACGTGCCGTTTATCGTGCTGCTGTTCAGCCTGTACACCATCTGCGGCGGCATCCGCATCGAGGGTGACCTGCAGGCCAACCCGATGACCAACGCCATCTTCATGGGCGCCGGCGGCCTGCTTGCCAGCTTTATCGGCACGACCGGCGCGGCGATGTTGTTTATCCGACCCTTGCTAGAGACCAACAGCGAACGCAAGCATGTTGTGCACACGGTCGTGTTCTTCATCTTTATCGTCTGCAACTGCGGCGGCTGCCTGCTGCCGATTGGCGACCCGCCGCTGTTCCTTGGGTACCTGCAGGGCGTCAACTTCTTCTGGACCTTAGAGCTGTGGCCGGCCTGGTTGCTGTGCAACGGGCTGCTGCTGGTGGTCTACCTGCTGCTCGACGAGATCGTCTACTACCGGCGCGAAACCGAGGCGGACATCACCCGAGACATCCGCAAGATCCGCCACATGAAGTACATGGGGCTGGGGCTCAATGGGCCGCTGCTGTTGGGGGTGGTCGCCGCGGTCGCGTTCCTCGACCCGTCCAAGACGGTGCCGGGCACCGACTGGCACCCGTGGCTCTACCTCCGCGAGATGGTGCAGCTCGGCCTGGTGGGGCTCTCCCTGGCGCTGGGTTCGAACGCGGTCCGCAAGGCGAACACGTTCAACTACCACGCGATCCAAGAAGTCGCCGCGTTGTTCATCGGCATCTTCATCTGCATGCAGCCGGCGTTGCAGATCCTGGGCCTCAACGGTGAGCACTTGGCCACCAACTACCTGCAGTCCCCCCAAAGGTTCTTCTGGGTGACCGGCGGACTCTCCAGCGTGCTGGACAATGCGCCGACTTACTTGGTCTTCTTCAAGACCGCGCAGGCGCCCGGCGTGGGCGGCGCGACCGCCGGCGTTGACCCGCAGACGCTGGCCGCCATCAGCCTGGGGGCGGTGTTCATGGGGGCTATGACGTACATCGGCAACGGCCCCAACTTCATGGTCAAGGCGATCGCCGAGAAATCAGGCGTCAAGATGCCCAGCTTCTTCGGCTACATGGGGTACAGCTGCCTAATACTGCTGCCCGTGCTGGCGTTTGTCGCGTGGCGAACGTTCTAGATTCACACCGTCCCCGCCGCGACGAATTGGGGGACGGCCGCGGGTCGGCTCTTCCTAAGAAACGCGGCGTTGGGCATAATCCGGGTTTGTCAGGCCTTCAGGCATCCGCATACTCGACCAAATAACTTTTGTCTTACGAACACGTAAAGAGTGACGCCCACCTAGCAGAAGTGCTGGAGCGGCTCCGCACGGCCAAGCGGATCGGTTTCGACACCGAGTTTGTCTCCGAGGACACCTTCCGGCCCGAGCTGTGCCTGGTGCAGGTCGCGTCGGAAGACCTGATGGCGGTGATCGATCCGCAGACCATCGCGGACATGACGCCGTTCTGGAGTCTGCTGGCCGAGGGAGACCACATCACGATCGCCCACGCGGCCCGTGAGGAGTTGAACTTCTCGCTGACCTCCGTTGGGGCCCCGCCCGCCAACCTGTTCGACACGCAGATCGCCGCCGCGTTCTGCAGCAATGAGTACCCGGCGGCGTACAGCTCGGTCGTGAGCCGATTTGTGGGGCACAAGATCGCAAAGGGCGAGCAGCGGACCGACTGGCGCCGGCGTCCGCTGACCGACGACCAACTCAATTACGCGTTGGAGGACGTGCGGTACCTGCACGAGCTTCACGACAAGATCACGGCCCGGCTGGCCAAGTATCACCGCGAGAGCTGGCTCGAAGAGGAGATGCATTCCTTCGTCACCGAGGTGACCGCCGCCCGCAGCCGCAAGCGGTGGCGCAAGGTGTCGGGGATCGGCAACCTCAGCCCGCGGAACCTGGCGATCGTCCGCGAGTTGTGGGAATGGCGTCAGAGTGAGGCCGAACGCCGCGACATCCCGCCCCGGCGTGTGCTGCGCGACGACCTGATCGTCGAGCTTGCCAAGCAGAAGAACGCCAAGCCGGAACGGATACGTTCAATCCGGGGGATGCAGTACGGCCAGCTCAAGAAGGTGACCCCTGAAATTGCCGACTGCGTGCAACGCGGGCTGGACGCGTCGCTCGATGAGTTCAAACGCAAGCGTGGCCCGGCGCCCCCGCCGCAGCTGAACCTGCTGGGGCAGTTCCTGTCACCGGCGATCGCCAGCGTGTGCCGCGGCAAGAATATCGCCGCCAGCCTAACCGGCACCGCCAGCGACTTCCGAGACATGATCGCCGACCACCTCGGCTACGGCACCGAGGACGGCGACCCGCCCGCCCTTGCCCAGGGCTGGCGGGCCGAGCTGATCGGCAACCTCATCAACGACTTGCTGGACGGCAAGAAGAGCATCCGGATCAAGAATCCAAAGAGCGAGCACCCGCTGGCAATCGACGGCGTCGAGGACGAAGAGATCGACGACGACCTCGACGGCTGAGCCCATCGAGCCCCGCGGGCCCCCGCGGAATCGACGGCTTGGGGGAGGTCTCCTCCCCTAATTCTTTGCGGTATGTGAGCCGCCATACCAAACCGCCGCCTGAGGGGCGGCCCGGCGTTTCCCGGGTGAACCATTGCTGTTGTCACCGCGTAGTGTGGGCTCCGATCCCGGGGCCCAGCACCGCGACCGGCGACCCGGGCAGTCGCGTCGCCGCCATGCGGGATCTACAATGCCAGTGGCCGTTTCCTGGTAGACCAAGGAATGCGAGATGACAGAATCCCTCTGGTGGCTCAAGCAGAGCGATCTTTTTCGACGACTCTCCGTCGAACAGCTGGCTCGGCTCGAGTCGCAGAGCACACGCCGAACTTTCGCGCCGCGCAGTCCGCTGCTGCTCCCCTCCGAGGCTACCGACAGTGTCTTCTTGCTGACCGAGGGCCTGTTGAAGGTGTCTCATGTCAGCGGCGACGGTAGGGAGTCGATCCTGGGTTACATCGAGCCGGGTGAGCTGTTTGGCGAGTTGGCGATACTCAATGAGGCCGACCGAGACGACCACGTCGAGGCCGTCGAGCGGTCGTCCGTGGTGGCGATGCCGGCGGCTGAGGTCCGCACGCTGATGTCCGAGCATGCGGACCTGGCCATCGCGGTGACCAGGCTGGTTGGCCTGCGGCGGCAGCGCATCGAACGGCGCCTTCGCAACCTGTTGTTCCGGTCGAACCGCGAGCGCCTGCTCCACCTGCTGCTGGACCTTGCGGAGCAGTTCGGATCGCCGACCGAGGACGGGGTTGAGCTGCGGGTGCGGTTGTCTCACCAAGACCTGGCCGGGCTGATTGGCAGCACCCGCGAGTCGGTCACCGTGCTGATGGGCGAGCTCAAGTCCGCCGGCGACGTCGGCGGCGGGCGGCGCCGGGTCGTGCTGCTCAACCCGTGCCGCATCGCGCGGGCGGTGGGTAGAGAAAAGGTCCGCCTGCCTGAGAAGGGGCTGACCGGCAAGCCGCCGCTGCGGCCCTGCCTGGACCGGGCCTCCACCTAGCGTCCAAGATTGCGCCGACCGTAAGCCGCCGCACAGTCCGCTACCCTGGCAGGGCCGATAATCGAGACTGAGTGCAAGGCGTCGCACTCGTCGAATCCGAGCCCCTTCTGTTCCTCTTAACCGTGTAGTTTCGGCATGAACCGCCAATCTAAAGACACCGATACGTGGGCCCCGTGCGAGGCCGGGCAGCTGCAATCGCTCTGCGAGCGGCTGCGCCGCCAACAGTCGCCCAGCATGGCCAAGGTGGCCGCGGTTACGATGGCCGCTTGCGCTGCGGTAGTTTTGGTGGTGGGCCTTGCGATGAACGGCTTCGGTCAATCAAAGGTGGCGCCGATCGCGTGCCACGAGGTCGGGATCCATCTGGCCGACTACGCCAGCGGTGACTGCGAGTCAGAGCTAACAGTGCGGATCCAGCGGCACCTGGATCGCTGCGGCAAGTGCGCGAAGCATCTTGAACAGATCCGCACGGCGGCCGCCGAGCCGTCCCCGCGGCTCGCCTTACTGGCTTCCTTGTGGGGTGGGGCTCCGCCGGACCCGTCGACGGCTAAATAGCCGTTCACCCCTGCCTGACAAACGCGACGTAATAAAACGTCCAGCCGGTAAGGGTGGTCAGGGTCATGTCAATCGCCGCCAGGCGGGCCCAGAACCGGTGGCTGGGGCTGTGCTCGTTCGGCGCCGGCGGGCGGGGGAACCTCCGCAGAGCCAGCAGGGCAACGGTAGGCCACAGCACGAAAGAGCTCACGGCGAACACCAGGTGCACGTACAGCACCCGCCACGCCAGCGGCGACGCGTCGCCCTGTAGCTGGCCGGCCGAGCGTTCCTCCCAGCCGTACATCCGCATCTCGATCTCGAAAGCCAGCACCGTCAAGACCAGGGCGGTTGTCAGTCCGACCTGCGTCCACTTGTGCACCGCGAACCGGCCGCGCCTCGCCTGGAGGATGCTCCAGGCCATGGCCGCCAGCACCACGGCCATCGCAATCACCACAACGTCCAGCATCAGCGAGGCCCGGGTGCCGAGAAAACCCTCGGGACCTGGGAAATCGATCTGGGCAAGCATGGTGATGGGTGGGGGGCCAAGATGGTTTGGGGGAGCTGGCGGATTCTATCCGCCCGCACCTGTCGGGCGGTAGAGGAGTTTTTCACGCCTGTGTTCCGGGCCCGATTGGACTATGATAGCCGCTTGCCTCGCAGCGGCCGCGTGGCGGAATTGGCAGACGCAGCAGACTTAAAATCTGCCGGGGGGTAACCCCCGTGGGGGTTCGAGTCCCCCCGCGGCCACCTCTTTGTGCTTTCGGGCGCCCGGTTCTACGGCAGTCCGATTGCGCCGGTTAGAGCCGTATTCTGGGCTCCGACGAAAAGTGTTCTATACTTCAGGTGGAGGCACAAATGGTTTCTCTCACCACAGACGAATTGCGGCTCATGCGGTTGTTGGCGGACGGGGCGTCTAATCGCACCGCCGCCAAAAAGCAGGGCATTGCCCTGCGGACGATGGAGCTGCATCGCCAGAAGCTGATGCGCAAGTTGGGCGCGAAGTCGGCCGCCCAGTTGGGGTACCTCTTCGCAAAATACGAGCTCAGCCACCCCGACCCCGAGTAGTCGATTCGGTCACGCGGGGTTCCGTCGCGGATGTCAAGCACGAGGCGCCCCGACTTGGTCCGCGTGTTCTGAGGCACTTCCTCGGGCAACTTGAGCGGGGACGCGTGCGGGAATAGGCCGCGGCGCCGAGCCCACGGTCAGCTTGCCACCGACTCGGTAGCTTCCGCGTTCGACTCGGTGAACATCTGCGAGATGATCTCCTCAAGCGGCGGGTCCTCGACGCTAACGTCGACGATGGCGTACTCCGCGAGCACGCGGGACAGCACGCTAGCAATCACGTCGCGCTCCACCTTCAACCGCGCCTTGGGTGGGACGATCTCCAGCACGTCGCCGAAGCGGGCCAGGTCACTGGGCATCGGGTCGTCGCCAAACTGCAGCGACAGCACCTTGTGGCTGCTGAACCGGTCGACGATGCCGCTCAGCGACCCGTCATACATGATCTGCCCCTGGGCGATGATCACGACCCGCCGGCACAGGGCCGCGACGTCTTTCATGTAGTGGCTGGTCAGCAGGATCGTGACGTTGCGGCTTTGCTGGTAGTGCTTGAGGAACTCCTGGATCTTGTGCTGCGCAACCACGTCCAGGCCGATGGTGGGCTCGTCGAGGAACAGCACCTCGGGTGAGTGGAGCAGGGCGGCGGTGAGCTCCATCTTCATCCGCTCGCCGAGCGACAGCTCGCGGACCGGTTGATTCAGCAGCCGACGCACGTCGAGCAGATCGCTCAGCTCGTCGAGGGTGCGGTCGAAGTCGGCTGGCGGGATACGGTAGATCTGCTGGTGCAGCCGGAACGACTCCGCGGCGGGCAGGTCCCACCATAGTTGGTTCTTCTGACCCATCACCAACGCGAACCGGCGGCGGTACTCGTTCGCCCGCTGCCAGGGCACGTGCCCCATCACCAGGGCCTCGCCCTCGGTAGGATTGATCACGCCCGAGAGGAGCTTGAGCGTGGTGGTCTTGCCGGCGCCGTTGGGTCCGAGGAAAGCGATAAACTCACCTGCCTGCACGTCCAAGTCGATGCCGCGCACGGCGTGCACGTCTCGGTACTCGCGGTGCATCAACCCGCGGACCGAGGCCAGCAGCCCCTCCTGCTTCTGGTAGACCCGGTACGACTTCTTTAATCCGCGGATTTCGATGACGCTCATTGCAGCGGCATTATAGGGGGGGGCGGCCTCTGTGGGGAGGCAGCCACCACGGCGGGGCGCCGAGGCCCGGGCTCCCGCCCCACGCGGCGTTCGGTTAGGTTAGGCAGCTCACACAGAAGCCCCACCGACCGACACCCCACCGCGCGGATGCCCCGACTACTCGATCGACTCGAAAGGCGCTTCGGCTGGTTTGCCGTGCCGCACGTCACGCTGGCATTGATCCTGGGGCAGGTGTTGGTTTATTTCGCCTCGATGACCCAGCAGCCCGACGTAGTCGAACGGGTGATGCTCAATCGAGATCTGGTGTTTCAGGGGCAGTGGTGGCGTGTGATCACCTACGCGTTCACCCCGCCGGCGATGCCGCTGTTGTGGGCGGCCATCTTCTGGTGGGTGTTCTACATGATGGGCACGGCGCTGGAGAACAGTTGGGGCACGTTCCGCTACAACGCGTATCTGCTGGTCGGGTGGCTGGGGTCTACAGTCGCTGCGTTGGCGCTGCCGCAGCACATGGCGGCCAACCTGTTCCTGCAACTTTCCGTGTTCTTTGCGTTCGCACGGCTCTACCCGGATTTCCAATTCTTGCTGTTCTTCATCATCCCGATCAAGGTGAAGTGGCTGGCGCTGTTCCAGGCAGTCTTGTACGCCGTGTTGGTGATCACCGGCGACTGGCCGACCAGGGTGCTGGTGCTGTCGTCATTGATGAACTACTTGCTGTTCTTCGGCCCCGGGCACGTGGCCGACCTGCGGGCGGACGCCCGCCGCAAGTCCTACCAAGCCAAGGCGAAGCCCGCCGGCAAGCTGCGGCACGTCTGCGCGGTTTGCGGGCGGAACTCGGAAGAGGAGCCGGGCGTGGCGTTCCGTTACTGCTCTCAATGTGCAGGAGGCGCCTGCTATTGCCCCGATCACTTGCACGACCATCAGCACGTGGGGCGCCAGGACGCGTCCGATCACGAGCCTTAGCCGCGGCCGATCATCGGCCCCCGCAATATTTGCAACGGATGGCCCTGTCCGCTTACAATGGCGGAACTCAGTTGAATTCAGCCGCTGCCCTGTTCTTGGGCGGCGAAGACTCGTTATAGGGCGCAGATTATGGGACGTCATACTCGTCGATTCTTTCTCGGTGTTACCGCCACGACTGCCGCTGGGCTGGCCCTCCGCCCGGGACGCACACTCGCTGCCAGCGCGGCGGACGAGGTGACGGTGGGCTTCATCGGGCTCGGCTGGCGCGGCAACCAGGTGTTGGAGCAGTTTCTCCGCGACAAGAATATGCGAGTGGGCGCCGTGTGCGACCCGGACGAGGAGCTGCTGGGGGAGGCGGCCAAGAAGCACCCGCAGGCGGTGGCCACACAGGACCTGCGCCGCGTCGTGGAGAATCCGGACATCGACGCGGTGGTGGTTGCCACCCCGAACCACTGGCACTGCTTGGCCGCTATCTGGGCCGTTCAGAATGGCAAGAACGTTTACGTCGAGAAGCCGCTGGGCCACAACGTCTGGGAGGGGCGGCAGCTGGTGAACGCGATCGCCAAGGAGAACGTGGTCGGGCAGATTGGCACGCAGCAACGGTCTGACCCGATGCAGGCCGAGATCAAACAGTACCTGCACGACGACCAAAAGCTCGGCAAACCGCTCTACGTGCAGGCCTGCCGCTACGGCGTGCGCAAGCCGATCGGAAAACGGCAAACGGCGCTCACTCCGCCCAAGAGCGTTGACTACAACCTGTGGCTCGGTCCGGCGGCCGACCAGCCGATCTTCCGAGATAAGTTTCACTACGACTGGCACTGGAACTTCAACACGGGCAACGGTGAGATGGGCAACTGGGGCCCGCACATCCTGGACGACGTCCGCAACGTGGCGTTCCAGGACTCGGCCACGCTGCCGAGCCGCGTGTTTGCGTGCGGGGGCCGCGTCGAATGGAACGACGCCGGCGAGTCACCCAACCTGCACATGGCTTACTACGACGCGCCAGGCATGCCGGTCTTCCTGGGGCTGAGCAACCTGCCCGCCAAGCCGGGCACGGACAAGTCGCTCCACTTCCGCGGCGTCGCCTCCGGCTACGTCGTGCAGTGCGAGGACGGCTACTACTCGGGTGGGCGTGGCGGCGGAAACGCCTACAGCGCCGACGGCAAGCTGCTCCGCGAGTTCAAGGGAGACGCCGGCCGCGATCACGCCGCCAACTTCCTGACGGCCGTTCGGGCTGACGACCCATCATTGCTCAACGCTCCCGTCGAGCAGGGGCACCACTCCACTAACTGGTGCCACTTGGCCAACCTGGCCTACCAGAGTGGTGGCCCGGCCAAGGGCGACAAGATCGAAGGCGCCGCCGATGGCCACCCGGGCTGGGACGGGGTATTGGGCCTGATGCACAATCACGCCAAGTCCCACGGCATCGAACTCTCAGACCAGGCTGTCCACATGAGCGAGGTGCTCTCTGTCGACGCGGACGCCGAACGCTTCACCGGCGCCGGCGCCGAGAAGGCAAACCAGCTGCTGAAGCGGTCCTACCGCGAGGGCTTCGAGGTTCCCGAGATCTCTTAGCGACCGCCCGCGGCAATCAAAATGCCCCTCCCTCGCCGAGAAGGTTGGGGGAGGGGATTGAGGCCGCCGGCGGCTCTCCATCGCTTGGTCTCGTCGCTCACGGGACGGCAGGGGCTGCGCCGCACTTCGCTAGTAGTCTCTAGGCGGCTTCACTGGCGGCCGTGGCTTGGCTGGGCAGCAGCGAGTCAAGCAGCGTGACGGTACGTCGAGTCGCGCCGAGCTGCGTGGCCACGAATTGGCGCGCCCGTTCGCCGATGCCCGTTGTGTAGGCGGGGTCGCTCAGGCAGTGCCAGGCGAACGCCTCGAGCTGCTCGGCGTCCTGCACCACCACGGCGCCGCCGGCCGCCAGCAGCGGCCGCACGATGTCACGAAAGTTGCGGGTATTGGGGCCGAAGCAGGTCGTCACGCCGTAGGCGGCCGGCTCGATCATGTTCTGCCCGCCGCGGTCGCCGAAGCTCCCCCCAACGAAGCCGATGTCGGCCGTGCCCCACCAGGCGCCGAGCTCGCCGATCACGTCGACCAGGAGCACGCGGGTATCGGGCTTCAAGTTTCCGGATTCAGCAAGGTCCGTGCGCCGCTGCCAGCCGAGGCCGCTCTGTTCGAGCAGTGCGGCGACCTCCTCGAACCGTTCGGGGTGACGCGGGACAAGCACCAGCCTCAAAACTGGGAATTCTGTTTGGAGCCGCCTGAACGAGTCGACTGAGATTTGCTCTTCTGGCGCTTGAGTGCTGCCGGCGAGCAGCACCACGTCCTCGGCGTTGAAACCCGCTAGCTCGCGCAGCTGTTGGGTGCGGACGTTGTGCCGGTTGGTCTCGGCGCCGTCGTACTTGAGCGAGCCGGTCACCGAGACGCGCTCGGCGCCGAGGGCGAGGAACCGCTCGGCGGTCGGCTGGTCCTGCGCGGCGATCAGGTCAACTTGCCGGAGCACGCGCCTCACCAGCCAGCCGACGCGGCCGTAGCCTCTGAAGCTGTTCTCGCTGAGCCGCCCGTTGATGATGGCTACCCGGGCTCCGCTTGTCTTGGCGGCCGCGATCAAGTTGGGCCACAGCTCCAATTCCGCCAGCACCAGCATTGTTGGCCGCACACGGCGCACTGCCTCGCCGACGGCCCAGCTGAAGTCGAGCGGGCAGTAGAATACCGTGTGGCTGGCGCCGTACTTCGTGTTGGCCAGGTCGAAACCGGTCTTGGTGGTGGTCGAGATAACCAGCTCGCAGTCCGGTCGTTCGGTCTGCAGCTCGCGGAGTGTGGTCGCCAGCAGGTTCACCTCGCCGACGCTCACCGCGTGCAGCCATAGGCACGGCCGGTCGCCACCACGTTGGGGGACCCGTCCTAGCAGCTTCTGGGCGTAACCTTCGCGGTACTTGCCGGTCCGCCACGCCGTCCACGCGATCACGGGCGAGAGCGCCGTGAGGAAGGTCAGGTACGCGAAGTTCAGCAGCCACGCTAGCATCGGGGAGTCCTTTCCCACGCAGAGTAGCACGAATCGAGGATTTGTCAGAGCGAGATTTCTGGGGGCCACTCAACGAGCGTCATCAGCGGATTTAAGGTGACGCCGAATGTCAGTGGCGTCGGGAGATTCGCCCCGTTCTAGGAAGGCCTTCGCATACGCCTCTTGGAATCGTAGGTTGTCGAGACGCGCCTTCTCCTCGAACTCACGGTTTCGCGCCAGACGTAGTTCCCATTCAGGACGCCGTTCCTCTACGTCCCACACGACCCAGTGGCCGGGGCAATCATGAAGAAACTCGAGGTACGCGAATCTCCCGTTGCCGTAGACCTCGAAGTTCGCGTCCCAGGAGTCCGCGACCCAAGAAAGGTCGCGGAATTCGTTCCTGCCAAAATTCCACTCCTCACGGAACAGGTACCCGAGCTCGACCAGTTTGTCGCGATGGTAGTAGAACTGTCGCCAAACCTGCCCGTCGCGTGACAGGTGCGGATTGGCATTAGCGATCTCGACGGCCGCCTGCTCCATCGCTCTGCGATGCCACGCGACCTGAAGCGAGGTGCGGTGCATCAATCCAACGGCACAAACAACTAGCACCGCAATGGCGGAACACACGGCTAGGCGCCGCTGAAGTGTTGCCATGCCTACCCCCAAGAACAGGGCCGCCCGCCTCAGGAGGAACATTCCCGCGTTGACAATACGGGGCCCGGCTTGCGGGTTCAGCGACCTGTCCGTGGCAGCCCTAATACTGAGCCGGCTTCTCAGCTGTGAAGACGGTGGCGGTGTGGAACGATTTACAGAATCCTGGCGGGGCCAGGCCAGTCCACTAGTTCCCCTGAAGGAGGTTCTGGCTCGATCCCTCGATCCGAAGCTGCTCGGGAGTTTCGAAGAGCTTGAACGGGTCGGTCTCGGGCGCGACGCGGAGCAGGGGTTCGTCCCGCAGCAATTTTTGCTGCGTGGGCTGGCCGACGCCGAGGCGGGTTGTCGGGTCAATCAGACGCAGCTCGTGCGACGGCGTCTGGAACCCGACGCCCTGGAGCCCGAGCGACGGCCGCGCGAACCGTAGGCCAGACCCCGAACCCAGCACGCGAGACTCGATCGTAGGAACCGTGAGCGACGCCGGGTCGAACGGCCGGGGCGCCTGAGCCTGAGCGGCGGCGCCGATCAGAAGTCCCGCCAAGGCCAGCACCGCGGCGGAGAGTGATTGGCGGTAGAGGGTCGTCATACGCGCTCCCTGTTTCGTGTTGAACTGAGGTTGGTGGCGTCGCTGCGGTGGACTCTCTCGGTGCGTCAGGCGGCCCCGCCGGCCTTGCCGCAGCACTGCTTGTACTTCTTCCCGCTGCCGCAGGGGCAGGGGTCGTTGCGGCCAACTTTCTCCTGCTGATTACGGATCGGCTCCGGTTTGCGTTCGCTCTGGTTGCTGGCGTCGATCCCGGCTTCCTGCTGGCGGGCGATGTCTGTCGCGCTCGGGCCGGCATCGTGGCGTTCTTCGGTCTCGACCCAGGTGCTGCTGACGAAACCCTCGTCGAGGGTCTCCATCTTGAAGACCAGATCCGTGACGTATGCGCCGAGCGAGTCCCACATCTGCTCGAACATCCGCATGCCCTCGCGCTTGTACTCCACCTTGGGGTCGACCTGGGCGTAGCCGCGGAGGCCGACGCTCGACCGCAAGTGGTCCATCGCTAGCAGGTGTTCCTTCCACGCGCTGTCGAGCAGTTGCAAGAGCAGCCCCCGCTCCATGCGTCGCATCTCGGGGCGGAAGTGGTCCTCCACCGCCTGCGAGACGCGGCGGCGGGCGGCGTCGCGGTCCAGCTGGCCGAGCTCATCGGTGGAGAACTCGGCGCCGGTGTTCTCCTTGAGCCAGCCGGCCAGGTCGTCCAGTTTGCCGTTCATGCCGCTGACGCTGCGGAGCGTCTCGGCGTGGCCGTTGGGCGAGCTGTTGAACAGCGTGTCGAGCTTGGCCATCGCCTGCTCGAAAACCTCATTGGCCTTCTCACTCGACTTGGCGCTGTGGGCGATCAGCAGCTTGGCGATCTCCTCGCCCTGCTTGTTCTTGACGTCGTCGATCGATAGGTCCGCCTCGAACCGCCGGTTGGCCCACTCCACTAGGCCCTCGCGGTCGAGCGCGCCCTTCTGGCCGCCGGGGCCGGAGCGGAAGCGGTTGAAGGCCGCCATGATGGCGTACTCCGCCTCGCGGGCGTCGTAGGCCTGCTCGGCCTTCGCGTGGGCCAGATCGATGATCTGCTGCGGCTCCTGGTCCGCGACCTCCTCGTCGGTCAGCTGAATGCCGAACTTGTCCCACAGCCATCCGCGCGCCGTGTTGACGCCAAAGTTGGGGTCGAGGAAGCGGGCGGTCTCGCTGAGGTCGACCCCGGCGACCCACTTGCGTGCGTCGTCGACGAGCCGCTCGTCGAGCATCTCGCGGCCGATCTTCTTGAGGTCGCGGTCGCGGTAGTTCGCGGCGTAGCGGGTGTTGGCCCACTTGGCCAACGCGGACCAGTTCCACTCGTCCTCGGCGTCGGGCGGCAGGTTCTCGTCGATCGCGTCCTGCACGTTCGACTCGGCCATCCGCTCGGCCTCGTCGTGCGCGATCTTCTCGGCTTCTTCATACGGCGTGTTGCGGTAGTCGCGTGCGTCGAGCTCGGCGCCTAGCAGCGAGCCGGCCGCGGCGGCGAAGGTGTCCACCCCATAGTTCGGGGCGAGGATCGTGCCGAGCCGCTCGTCGATTTGTTCGCGGATGGCGTCCAGCATCAGGTCGCGGCAGTTGACGCCGTCCAGGATCGCCTGGCGGTAGCTGTAGACGCGTTTCCGTTGCTCGTCCATGACCTCGTCATACTCGAGCAGGTTCTTGCGGATCTCGAAGTTCCGCTCCTCAACCTTCTTCTGCGCGCCCTCAATTCGGCGGCTGACCATCTTGCTCTCGATGGCCTCGCCCTCCTGCATCCCCAGCCGGGTGAGGATCGACCGGACCCACTCGCCGGCGAAGATCCGCATCAGGTCGTCTTCGAGCGACAGGTAGAAGCGGCTGGAGCCGGGGTCGCCCTGGCGGCCGCAGCGGCCGCGTAGCTGCAGGTCGATCCGTCGGGCCTCGTGGCGTTCGGTGCCGATGATGCACAGGCCGCCGAGCTCCTTGACCTCCTTGCCCTGCTCCTTCATCCCGTAGTCTTTGTCGTAGTACGCCACACGCTCATCCCACACCTCGTTGGGAACGTCCAGTCGCGAGGAGTAAGTGTTCTGCAACTCGGCCCAGGCCATGGTCTCGGGGTTGCCGCCGAGCACGATGTCGGTGCCGCGTCCGGCCATGTTCGTGGCGATGGTCACCGCGCCCAGGCGGCCCGCCTGGGCGACGATCTCCGCCTCGCGCTTGTGCTGCTTGGCGTTGAGCACCTCGTGCTTGACGCCGCGGCCGTTGAGCAGGGCGCCGAGGGCCTCGCTCTTCTCGATCGACACGGTGCCCACCAGGATCGGGCGGCCGGGGCCCTGGATGTGCTTGACTTTGTTCTTGGGGATCACTTCGCGGCGCTTGGTGGCGTCGGCCAGCTCGATCTCCACCTCCGAGTCGGTGTCGCGGACCAGCTTGCCGATGTGCCAGTCGCCGCCGGTGGTTTCGACCGTGGTGAACTTGTTGAGCCGCTCAATCTCCTCGGCGATCGCCACGTACTTTTCACGTTCGCTGCGGTAGATGACGTCCGGGCTCTCGATGCGCTGCATCGGCCGGTTGGTGGGGACGCCGATCACGTCCAGCTTGTAGATCTTCCAGAACTCGCCGGCCTCGGTCAGCGCGGTGCCGGTCATGCCGCCGAGCTTGTCGTACAGCTTGAAGAAGTTCTGCAGCGTCACGGTGGCTAGGGTCTGGTTCTCCTGCTTGATCTGCACGCCCTCCTTGGCCTCGACCGCCTGGTGCAGGCCGTCGGACCACTGGCGGCCCTCCATCAGGCGACCCGTAAACTCGTCGACGATGACAATTGTGCCCTCGTTGATGACGTAGTTCACGTCCCGCTTGTAGAGGTAGTGGGCCTTGAGCGAGTTGTCGATCAGGTGCGGCCACTGCATGTTGCCGGCGGTGTAGAAGCTCTCCACGCCCGCCAGCTTCTCCGCCTCACGGACGCCCTCGTCGGTCAGGCTGACGGTGTGCTCCTTCTCCTTGACCTCGAAGTGGACGTCCTTCTTCAAGCCGCGGGCGACCTTGTCGGCCCGCTGGTACTTGGTGATGTCGTCCTCGGCGGGGCCGGAGATGATCAGCGGCGTGCGGGCCTCGTCGATGAGGATGTTGTCCACCTCGTCGATGATGGCGTAGGTCAGCGGCCCCTGGCTCTGCTGCATGTGCTTGGGGAAGCGATCGTCCCCCTTGGCGGCCATGCGCATGTTGTCGCGCAGGTAGTCGAAGCCGAACTCATTGTTGGTGCCGTAGGTGATGTCGCAGTCGTAGGCGCGCTGGCGTTCGCCGGTGTCCATGCCGGAGTAGATGGCGCCGACGGTCAGGCCGAGGTTGGTGAACAGCGGGCCCATCCACTCCATGTCGCGGCGGGCCAGGTAGTCGTTGACCGTGATCACGTGCACGGACCCGCCCAACGCGTTGAGGTACGCCGGCAGCGTGGCGACCAGGGTCTTGCCCTCGCCGGTGACCATCTCGGCAATCGAGCCGTCGTGCAGGATCATGCCGCCGAGCAGCTGGACGTCGTAGTGGCGCATGCTGCGGAACCGGCGGCCGGCCTCGCGGCAGACGGCGAACGCCTCGACCAGGATGTCGTTGAGGGTCTCGCCCTTGTCGAGCCGCTGGCGGAACAGGACGGTCTGCTCACGCAGCTCGTCGTCGCTCATGGCCTGGTACTTGGGCTCCAGCGCGTTGATCGCGTCGACGCGGGGCTGCAAACGCCGGAGGTAGCGGGCGTTGGCGGAGCCGAAGATGCTGGTGACCAGCCGCTCGAAGCGGCCCAAGATGGCGTTGACGATCCCGGAGAGGATCTCCCAAACGCGTTCCAAAATGTCCATGTTCTCTACGGGTAAGCAGGGCCGCCACGGCCAGGCGAATCGACGGCGCGCCTTTGGCGGTAGGTTGGTTCAGCCGGCCGGACCGCGGAGGGGGCGTCGGCGCAGCTCTGCCAGGCCCCGGGGGGTCCGGGGGCGCAGATTCGCGCAACTCCTAGCAGCGCAGAAGTTTATTGCGATTGTGGTGGAGGGTCAAGATGAACGGCCTGGAGGGCCTGCAACGAGCTTTCCACCTCCCGCACAAGCTATTCGCGTCTGCCAGCGACCTATTGCGATGCTGCGCACTCCCGGGACCTAGTTTTCAATGGTTGGGACGGTCGATTCGAGCGCCCCCGCGTTGCCGGAAAGCCCGAAGAGTAATCCGATGAGTAAGAAGACGAACAAGCGCCAAACCAATTTTATCGACCCCGAGGTCCAGGGTGCCCTCACCCGGCGGATTGTCCTCCAGTGGGTGGTTTTCACGGGCGTCGCGACGCTTTTAGCGTTCGCCCTAACCTGGATGGGCGACCCCTTTGTGCCGGTCCAACAGGTCCTCAGCGAGACCTGGTGGCGGTACGCCCCGCTGCTGCTGGTGCTGGTCTGCATGCTCCCCATCTTCGTGATGGACACCATCAAGCTCTCCAACAAGTTCACCGGACCCGTGTTCCGGCTGCGTCAGGTGGCCCGCAAGCTGGCCGCCGGCGAGCGACCCGAGCCGGTGGAGTTCCGGGGGGGCGACTTCTGGCGCGGCCTCGCGGACGACATGAACTCGGTGATCCAGCGGGTCGCGGATGTGGAAGACGGCGCCAGTCAGGCCCCCGACTCGCAGCCCACGGCCGGCGCCTAGCCCGTCCCCGCCCCTCCGACCCTTCCTGCCCAGTTTCTCGCGGCGCTGGTATCGACCCATGACCCCCCAAAACACCTCCAGTACTCCGTCGGGCAAACGCTTGCGCCGGCGGGGCGTCGCGGCGGCGGAGTTTGCCGTCTGCCTGCCGATGCTCATCCTGCTGCTCCTGGGAATGCTGGAGTGTTGCACGATGATCTTCCTAAAGCAGTCGCTCGCGGTGGCCGCCTACGAGGGCGCGCACACCGCGTTGGCGCCCGGAGCCACGGACGCCGACGTCCAGCGAGTCTGCACCAACATCTTGAACGACCGCCGCGTGACCGGCGGCGCCGCGCAGGTCCTGCCCGGCCCGCTGAACACCATCAGCGAGGGCGACTACCTGCAGGTCCAGGTGTCTGCCCCGACCGACGCCAACGCGATCTTGCCGGCCCGGTTCTTCCGCGGCCGCGTGCTGCAGTCCACCGCCACCATGATGAAGGAGCTGTGAGAGCGATGCTCCGAAACCCGTTAAAACGAAACCGTCGGGGCGCCGTGATGGTGCTGGTGGCCGTGCTGCTGCCGGTGTTCGCGTTGATGGCCGCCTTTGCGATCGACGTCGCGTGGATGCAGCTCGTCCGCACCGAGCTGCGGACCGCCACCGACTCGGCCGCCCGCGCCGGCGCCAAAACGCTCTCGATGCGACAGAACATCGCGATTGCCCGCGCCGCCGCCAAGGACGCCGCGCTGCGTAATTCTGTGGCGGGTCAGCAGCTGCAGATCGACGACGCCGACGTCCAGTTCGGACTGTCCACCGAGAACACCGCGGGTCGGTTTGTGTTCGCCAACGGCGGCGACCCCATCAACGCGGTCCACGTCGACGGTCTCCGCACGGCCGGTTCGGTTGCGGGGCCGGTGAACTTGTTCTTTGGCGGCTTGCTGGGCGTTAACACGTTTCAGCCGACGTCCACCGCCACCAGCACGATGCTCGACCGCGATATCGTGCTGGTCATCGACCGTTCAGGCTCGATGGGGCTCCGCGCGACCGACCGCGGCACCGGCAACGGTCAGAACTGCGGCCCGCTGCGGCTCAACACCCGGTTCGCCGCGCTCAACCTGGCTGTTTCTGTGTTCCTCGCCGAGCTGGACCTCACGTTCCCAAACGAGCAGGTCGCGCTGGTGAGCTACAGCAGCCGCAACCGCGTCCGCTGCGGACGCACCAACCTGGACTTCGAGGTCGCGGACACGCGGGTCGGCCTGACGGACAGCTACTCCGCGGTCACCGACCAGATGGACGCCTTCATGCAGAACGGGATCGGCGGCAGCACCGCCATCGGAGAGGGGCTGGCCGAGGGCCTGCGGGCGATGAGCGGCCCGAACGCCAGGCCGTTCGCCCTCAAGACCATCGTGCTGATGACCGACGGGCTGCACAACTCGGGCTTCGAGCCGATCATCCCCGCCCGCACGGCCGCGGCCAATGACATCACGGTCCACACGGTGACCTTCAGCCCGGGCGCCGACCAGGCGCGGATGCGGGCCGTAGCCGCCGCGACCGGCGGCCGCCACTTTCACGCCGACACCACCTCCGACCTTAGCGCGGTGTTCCGAGAAATCGCCCGCACGCTGCCGGTCCTGTTGACGGAATAGTCAAGACAGCTCGCCGTGCGCGCGGGCCCAACGAGACTCGGGTACCTGACCAATGAAGAAGCAATTTAACACGCGCCGCGGCGCGGTGGTCGTTGAGTTCGCGATCATCGCCCCCGTGTTCTTCATGATTATCTTTGCGATGTTCGAGTTCAGCCGCTTGAACGTCATGCGGCACACGGCCGACAACGCCGCCTACGAGGCGGCGCGGCTCGCGATCGTGCCGGGCGCCACCGCGGCGGACGCGGTGAACGAAGCCAACCGCATCCTCGGCGTAGTGGGCGCCCGTGACGTGGTTGTCACGGTGACTCCCGCGACCATCGACAAGAGCACCCGCGAGGTGACCGTCGAGGTGGCGGTGCCGATGAACACCAACGGCTTGGTCGCCCCACGGTTTACCAAGAACGGTGTGCTGCGGAGCCAGTCGACGCTGCGGACCGAACGCGTCGCGACCCGCTAGCAACCGTGCGCCGGGTCGAAAGTCCGACGCGCTCTTCTGCTCAGCCGTCAAACCGACTTCTGAGCCAGCCCACCCCTCAGTGGGAATGGCGGCGTGGCCAAAACGCCCCTCCTCTTTGCTGATTTACCCGCCTCACCGCGGCGATCCCGCTGGAGGACCGCACCCGACCGGGGGAGGCCGGTGGTATTTTCTCGATCTTCTCGATATTGGGCGGGAATAGAGGAAACAAAGCAGGTAGAACATGCGTCTATGCGCAGGGATTCTCAGCAAGATTCCGCCCGTTCTGGCGATTAGTCTCCATTCGAATCCCCACGGGACCTCCCGACTGCGGCCCGCCCCTGTTTCCCATTTCTCGAGACGGAGCTTAACCCATGCGATCCTTCGCCCAGCTTATGACGCGATTTGCAGCCGCCCTGCTGATGGCCGGCGGATTCTTGCTGGCAGACCACCTGGTCGCCGCCGAGCCCGACGCTTCCGATCGCCAGGCCGCGGAGGCGCCCAAGTCGGCGCCGATGCTGCGAGTCCAGGTCGCGACGCCTGTCGTCAAGACTGTGGCGAACTCCGAGCCGGCGGCCGAGGCGTGCGAGGGCGAGCCGTGCGAAGAAGGCCTGTGCGAGACCGGTGAGGAGGGCGCCGCGGTGGCCGCGGCAGCGGACGCGCCGGCCGACGAATCGAAGCAGGTTGTTTTCCCCACCCACAAGCAGACCAAGCTGATTGACGTGAACTCGTCCGGCCTGACCCAAGCAAGCCTCAAGAGCTTTTGCCTAACGCCAGACGGAACCGTCCTCGCCGCGTGCGTCGCCGAGGGTGGCGAGGTGCGGTTGTTCTCTGCGACCGGGGAGTACGAGTCGACGTGGACTCTCCCCGTACAGCCCGAGGCGATCAATGTCGGTTCCGACGGGCAGGTCTACGTCGCGGGCGACGGCAAGCTGCTGCGTCTGAACTCGCAAGGGGAAGTCACACTCGAGCAGCCCTCGCCCCACATCGAGGACTCCGCCGACAAACGCGCCGAGGTCCGCAAGCAGATCACCGCCCGGCAGAAGCAGTCGGTCGAGACCTACGCCAAGATGAGCGAGCGGTACGACGACCGCCTCACCAAGCTGCAAGAGAAGCGTTCCCAGCTGAAGGAGGACGGGGAAGAAGTCCCGGCCTCGCTCGACCTGCAGATCAACAACGCGGAGCGGATGGTCGAGCAGTGGAGGGGTATTGTCGCCCAGCTTGGCGGTTCGAACCTGACCGAAGAGCAGATCGAGGAGCAGGTCACCGCCTCGCTGCGGAGCGCGGCCGCGGTGGCGTCTATCAGCGAATCAGGCGGCGACGTCTTCATCGCCACCCGCGAGGCCGCCGGCTACGGCTTCTGCGTCTGGAAGCTTGACCATGAGTTCACAAGCGGCGAGGTCATTGCCAAGGGACTGAGCGGCTGCTGCGGCCAGATGGACGTGCAGTGTTGTGAGAACGGCGTTTACGTGGCGGAGAACTCGCGGCACCGCGTCTACCATCTCAGCTCCGACGGCGAGGAACTTGGCCAATGGGGCCACGGCGCCCGCGATGGCCTGGAAGGCTTTGGCAGCTGCTGCAACCCGATGAATGTCGCGTTCGGCCCGGACCGCACGGTCTACACGGCCGAATCGGGCACCGGCCGCATCAAGCGGTACTCGCCCGAGGGCGAGCTGATCGAACTGGTCGGCAAGGTGGACGTGGTGCCGGGCTGCAAGAAGGTGTCGATCGCGGTCAACCGGTCCGGCGATAGGGTCTACATGCTGGATATCACCCGCCACCACATTGTGCTGATGGAGCGGATCCCTGAGGGCGAAGAGCCCGGATACACCGAGTTGCGCACCGTCGCGCCAGAAGACAAGGCCGCTATGGTGTTCGGCGGCGTCGACGCCGTGGAGAAGTATTAACCAACGCCCAACGAGACCCGCGGACCCTTGAGGTTGCGGGTTCTCTTGTGCTTCCCAACCAGTGGGACAAACACATGGCACGGGTTATCTGGGCTTGCCTCGCGCTAACCGGGCTCCTGCACTGCCAGGCGGCAGGCGGGGAGTCATCGGCGGGGTCATCCGCCACGCCGTTTTTATTGGTAGTGATGGACCCGCTCGCGGCGCCGCTCTCGTGCCCTTGCGTCGAGGGCTACGCGCAGCGGAATTATGAGGCTCTCGGCGAGCAACTGCAGCAGTCGCTCGGCCGGCCGGTGACGGTGACGTTTTCTGAGTCGCTGTCCGGGGCGCTCAAGAAGGAGGGTTGTGACCACGCGGACCTGATCATCGGCAAGGATTCGGTCGTCCGGTCAGACGCCGATAAGGCGGGCTACGCGGTAACCGCGGTGGGTCGGCTCACCGACAAGCAGGGCGAGGTGACGCAGACCGGGTTGGTTGTCGTCCGCAGCCAGGACGACGCCCAGTCGGTCGCCGACCTGAAGGGCTACCGGGTGCTGTTCGGACCGCCGGAGTGCGACGAGAAGTTTGCCGCCCCGCGGGCGCTGCTCAGCAACGCCGGCGTGAAGATCGGCGAGGCGAAGCAGGCCGAGATCTCTAGCGCCTGCAGCGACGGCGCGTGCAAGATCATCGAGTGGGGCGACGCCGAACGGGCCGCCGCGGTGATCTCGAGCTACGCCGCGCCGCTGCTCGAGGGCTGTGGCACGATCAAGAAGGGCGACCTGCGTGTGGTGGGAGAAACGCCGCCGGTGCCGTTCATCACCGCGTTCGTCACGAGCCGCGTCGACGACGCCGACGCGGCCCTCGTTCGGCGATTGCTGCTCAGCGTGGACGAGCACCCCAAGCTGCTGATCGCGCTAGAGTCCATGCTTGGCTTTGTCGAGCCGGACGAACACTACCAAAAGAAGCACGGGCGATCCACGGCGCCGCCCAAGGCCAAGCAAGAGCCCAAGCCAAACAAACAGGCGTGGACCGACTTCCACGGACCGGCCCGGGATGGCCGTGTCGATTGGTTGCCAGAGACGCTCGCCGAGCAGCCCGCAGTGCTCTGGCGGCAGCCGCTGCTCCGCCCCGGGATGGGGGGCGTGGCGGCCTCTGCCGAGCACGTCATCATTGGCGACCGCGACGCCGCCAACAACCTGGACGTGTGGCGGTGCTACTCCGCCCGCGACGGAACCGCACGGTGGACCGTGGAGTGCCCGGCGCTGGGAACGCTGGACTATGACAACCTCCCCCGCGCGACGCCGGTCATCCACGGCGATCGCGTTTTTCTGTTAGGGGCCTTCGGGGACCTCCTCTGCGCCGACCTGCAGTCCGGCGAGCTGCTGTGGGAGACCAACATCCGATTCGCATTCGGCGCCGACCACGAGCTGGTGTGGGGGACGTGCTCCACGCCGCTGCTGGTCGACGGGCTGCTGATCGTGAACCCCGGCGCGCCCGACGCGTCGATCGTCGCGCTCGACATCGACGACGGCCTGCCGGTGTGGCAGACGCCCGGCGGGCCGCACGCGTACGCCTCGCCCGTGCTCGCGACGCTCGGCGGCGTTCGGCAGGTCGTGGCGTTCGACAAGACCTCGGTTGGCGGGTTTGACCCCGCGACCGGCCAGCGGCTGTGGACGCTGACGCCGCCCAATCCGGGCGACTTCAACGTCCCCACGCCGGTGGCGGTAGACGGCAAGCTGCTGTTGGTAAGCGAAAACAACGGCGCCCGGCTGCACGCGTTTGACGATCAGGGACGCGTGGTCCAAGAGCCGGTTGCGCTCTACCGGAAGCTGAAGCCTGACATGAGCACGCCCACTATCGCGGCCGGCCGCGTGTTCTGCGTCAAGGACCAGCTCTACTGCCTCGACGCGGAGACCCTGCGGCCGATCTGGCAGGGCGGCCGCCGGCAGTTGGCGGGTTTTGCTCCCGTGTTGGCCACCGACCAACGTGTGCTTACTGTCGGCAAGGGGGGCGAGCTGCTGCTCGTCGACGCGCAGGCCGACAACTACCGCGTGCTGGGACGCAGCCACCCGTTCGCCGGCGGCGCCAACACCGCGCTCTACGGCTGCCCGGCGCTGGTGGGAGAGCGGCTGTACCTCCGCGGCCCGGACGAGTTGATTTGTGTCGACCTGGCAGAGCAGCCACCGCAGCCCTCCGCCCGCCTTAGCCGCGCGAACTGAGCAGCAGACGCCCGGGGCCGTGACTTGCCGGCCGACCGGGCAGACGCGACAATACCGGAGTAGCCCGCCCGCCACTCCCCCGCGTTGCCGCATCCCATGTCGCTCTCCGGACACCTACTCACCGCCGCCCGCGACCTGCAGGACCCGAATTTCCTGCGGACCGTCGTGCTGCTGCTCGAACACGGCGAGCAGGGCGCCCTGGGCGTGGTGCTGAACCGGTTGGGGGACAGCTCCGTTTCCGAGGTGTGGGAGCACATCGACGCCGAACCGTGCGACTGTGACCAGCTGATGAACATCGGTGGGCCGGTGCAGGGGCCGCTGATCGCTCTGCACACTTCGCCCGAACTGGGCGAGAAGCAGGTGCTGCCGCGACTGTTCATGTCGCTGCAGCGGGAGTCGATCGATCAGCTGGTGCGCCAGGACAAGCACGAGTTCCGCCTGTACAGCGGCAACTCCGGTTGGGGCGGAGGTCAGCTGGAAGACGAGTTGCAGATGGGCGGCTGGCTCACCACCCCGGCACGCCGCGACGACGTCTTTGCCGACGCCGACGAGTTGTGGCGGAGCGTCACCAGCCGCATCGGGCTGGAGATCATGCTGCCCGGCAAGCAGCGGGCCCACCTGCCGGCGGACCCCAACCTGAATTAGGTCGCATGGCGGTCCCGCCCCCAGTCTTCCGCGTGCGGCCGATGACCATCGCCGACTACCAGTCCGTGTACGCCCTGTGGAGGGCGACCCCGGGCGTCGGGCTGGACGAGTCGGACGAGCCGGGGCCCACCCAGCGGTACCTAGCACGCAACCCGGGCCTCAGCCTAGTCGCTACCGACGACCGCCAGCGTATCGCCGCCGCGGTCCTGTGTGGTCACGACGGCCGACGCGGCTACCTGTCGCACCTGGCGGTAGCAGAGCCTGCACGCGGCGCGGGGCTGGGGCGGAGGATGGTTGAGCGGTGCCTCGACTCGCTGGCGGGGCAGGGCCTGCAGCGGTGCAACGTGCGGGTCTTCTCCGACAACCAGCCGGCGGCCGACTTCTGGCGGCGGATGGGGTTCGCAATCCGCGACGACCTGAGCGTAATGCAGCGAACGCTCCCGCGGCCCGTCACTGGGGGCGGCAGCTAGCGGGCGAACCCGCCGGCGGCGGAATGGCTCAACTTCGTAGGCCCGAACAGCCGAAAGGCTACCTAGAGGTTGGATTCTACCGATCTTAACGCCTAGAATTGGCTCGATGAACGCCGTCCCGCCCCACAGCTGTCTGTGTACGATCCCGGCTTAAGCCTCGTGGCTTGAGCTGGGCCTTCTGCGTCCGCCGCGCCCCGACGGCCGGCTTCTCGCTTCGTCCAATTCCCGCCTGCCGCGCGCTAGCGGCGGCCCACAGCAGAGCGTTCGACCTATGGCGACCGATTTTCGACTCAAAGAGCGTCTCCCCCGCCTGACCGAGCGGCTGGTCGAGACCTACAACCAGCACGCGATCATCAACCACCTGGATCACTGCCCGCTGCCGAAGTACGAGGCCGTGATCGACGCCATCCAGGACCTCAAAGAGATCCTGTTCCCAGGCTACCGCCGCCGCGAGGGGCTGCACCACGGCAACATCGAGTACTACGTCGGCGACCTGGTCGACCGGCTGCACGACGCCCTCACCAAGCAGGTGGGCCGCGCGCTGCTGCACGAGGCCGGCGGCCACTGCGAAGACGACACCGACTTCGAGGCCCTCGGCCAGGCCAAGGTGCTGGAGTTCCTCGACCGCCTGCCGCAGGTCCGCGCCCAGCTGGCCACCGACGTGCAGGCCGCCTACGACGGCGACCCGGCCTGCAAGTGCCCCGCCGAGGTGATCTTCTGCTACCCGGGCCTCGAGGCGGTCACCGTGCACCGCTTGGCCCACGAGCTGTACAAGCTCGACATCCCGTTCATCCCCCGCATGATGGCAGAGTGGTCGCACGCCCGGACCGGAATCGACATCCACCCCGGCGCCACGATCGGCGAGCACTTCTTCATCGACCACGGCACGGGAGTCGTGATTGGCGAGACCTGTCAGATCGGCGACCACGTGAAGATCTACCAGGGCGTCACGCTGGGCGCGGTGAGCTTCCCGACCGACGAGAACGGCCAGCTGGTCCGCGACCAGAAACGCCACCCGACGATCGAGGACCACGTGGTGGTGTACGCCAACGCCACGATCCTGGGCGGCCGCACCGTCATCGGCGAGGGGTCGGTGATCGGCTCCAGCGTGTGGCTGACCAAGAGCGTCGCGCCGCACACCACGGTCACGATGGAGGCCCCCAGCCTCCGCATCAAGAACGAGGACGCCGACGCCCTCAAGCCAGAGGTCGGCTACCAGATCTGAGCCGAGGCCGCTTGGGTCGGGGGAGCTGGGGTCGTGGGGGCTGGGCCGGTTGTAGGACGCCGACGCTCCGCGACGGTCGCGTAAAGCTGAACATCGATTCCCGATCGCCGGGGCGCCGTGTATCATATTGAGACGGGGCCACGTTACTCTATCGGTCGGGATCAGCGTTGTACGCCTATTTCACGGTTCTCAATGGCGAGCAGGCAGGTGAGAACCTGCCCCTGGACGCGAGCGCCGAGAACCTGGTGGGTCGCGGCGGCGACTGCCAGGTTACGCTTCAGGACCGCATCTGCTCGCGCGTCCACGCCCAGGTGCGGTTCGACCACGAGGCGTGGGTCATCTCCGACGCCGAGAGCCGCAACGGCACCTTCGTCAACGGACAGAAGGTTACCGAGGCGACCCTCGCCGACGGGCACACCGTGAAGATCGGCACGACGGAGCTCGAGTTCCACCAGAGCGAAGAGCCGCTCACCGCCGAGGACGACGCCGCGCTGCTCACGCAGACCATCGTCCAGAACATGGAGGTCACCGAGACCTCGCTCAACGAGGCGTCGCTGACCGGTTTGCCCAACGCCGAGCAGGTCAAGGAGCTGATGCTGCTGTACCAGCTCTGCATCCGGCTGCTCGGCAGCGGCGACACCGACCAGGTCGTGCACACGGCGCTCGACCTGCTGCAGACCCGCACCGGCGCTTCGGTGGTCGGCTTCCTGTGGCTCAACGAGCAGGGCGAGCTGCGTCCCAAGATGGTCTTGCCGACCGACGCCGCGAGCCGCGTGTCGCTCAGCCCCACGCTGACAGAGCTGGTCTCGAAGCAGGGGCACGCGGTGTGGGTCGCCAACCAGGGCGGCCCCGACGAGCGTCAGCAGCTCGAACACTTTGCCGACGCCATCTGCGCGCCGCTCGTTAAACGCACGGCCGACGGCGACCGCGACACCCTCGGCGCCATCCACGTCTACCTCGAGGCGGGCCGCTTTCGGCAGTCCGACTTCGACTTCATCATCTCGGTCGCCAATATTGTCGTGACTGCGCTCGCGAGGGCGATTCAGTACAACTCCATGCGCTCAAACTTCGAGCGGCTGGTCAGCACCTCTCCCGGCTACGACGAGCTGATCGGCGAGAGCGAGCCCATGATGGCGCTCAAGTCCAAGATCAGCCGCGTCGCCCGCGCCGCCGGCTGCGTGCTGGTCCGCGGCGAGAGCGGCGCCGGCAAGGAGCTGGTCGCCCGCGCGATCCACCGCGCCAGCCCGCGGGCGGACCGGGCGATGGTGTCGGTCAACTGCGCGGCGATCCCGGCCGACCTGATGGAGAGCCAGTTGTTCGGCCACAAGGCCGGCTCGTTCACCGGCGCCGACCGCGACCACACGGGCTACTTCCAGCAGGCCGACCTCGGCACGCTGTTCCTGGACGAGGTGGGCGAGCTGACCCTCGAGGGGCAGGCCAAGCTGCTCCGCGTCATGGAGGGGCACCCCTTCCTGCCGGTCGGCGCCACCGAGCCGATCTCGGTCGACGTGCGGGTCGTGGCGGCCACCAACCAGGACCTGCAGGAGTACGTCCGCAAAGGCAAGTTCCGCGAAGACCTGTACTACCGGCTGAGCGTGTTCGAGCTGTACCTGCCGCCGCTCCGCGAGCGGGACGACGACATCGGCCGCCTGGTGGAGTTCTTCCTGGACCACTTCCGCAAGCAGCACGGCCGCCCCGGCCTGCGGCTCAGCAACAAGGCGGTCCGTAAGCTGCTGGAGTACCGCTGGCCCGGCAACGTGCGGCAGCTCCGCAACGTGATCGACAGCGCCGTGGTGATGGCCGAGGGGGAAGAGATCCTGCCCGGCGACCTGGCCCTCCGCGACTCCGGCCGCGAGGAGCTGGACACGCTGCAGATCGACCAGTGGGAAAAGAAGCTGATTATCGAGGCCCTCAAGCGCACCAACGACAACGTCCCCGAAGCGGCCAAGCTGCTCGGCATCGGCCGCGCAACGCTGTACCGCAAGATCGAGCAGTACCACATCGAACGCTGAGCGTCGGCGTCAACGACGCGAACCACGCCCGCCTCGCTTCGCCGTTTTGTCCCGTTCTGGCGCATCGATTCTTAGCGACTTTACTCGTGCGGTTTTGTCCCCGCCGGTTTTCCTTTTCATCTGCTATAGCAGCGCCTGGCGATCCTACCAGCGGACAAAACGCCGTGGGTTTTGTCCGCTGGGGGCACTGAACGTGGACAAAACCCCGACGCATCACGCTGGGACTTAGGTAGTCCGTGACCCAGCAGACCTGCCTCCGGCACCCTTCACCTCCACAATCGCGAGCGGCTCCGCTGGGGGCCAACACATACCCTCGAGCAATGCCTCATTGGACCGCGCCGAGTGGCCGTTTGCTACCGAAAACCTGCCAGCACGTTCCTGGCTACCAGCCACCAAGTAAGGATCAGGATACGGCGCCGTGGAACCGCAGTCCCTCAACGTGAGAATATCGTTGACGGCGCCGCTTGCGATCCGCGACATTGAGTTCTGCTCGTCGTTACAAGCACGCAGCCCATTCGTCGAGAGCCATCAGCGCAATGGATGTGAACAGAAGCAGCGCGTGCTTAGCAGCGCTCGTTGTGCTCTTCACCGCCTGCAGCGCGGTGGATTCCGCGTGCAGTGGAGAAGTTAAACTCGCTCCGGGCGTTAGCCTGCAGGTAGAGCACCGGGGCTACCTGCAGGAGGTAAATCGGCCGAGCCTTGCCCTCGTGTCGGAGGTAAAGCGGACGGGAGTGCGGTCGAAAGTCACGGGCCGTGACTCAGCGCTGGTTGATTTGGTCTACAAGATCGACGAAGTGTTTTGTGGGCATGCGGCGTTTGCGGGACGGGAGGTGCGGACGCGGGCGTCGGAAGAATTCCCACGTTTTTTGACGGGAAGGAGCGCGGGCGTGCCGGCGGAACGGGCAAGGGGCGTGTGGTTGGTCGCCGAACTGGAGGGGGAACTGTGTTGCGTCAACGCGATGTTCGGAGGCGCCTACCTGCCGATCTACGAAGCGGCGGTGCGAGAGCCGATTCCGTTCGGAGATCGAGCAGAGTTTGACGAGGTCGTCGGACTAGGGCGTTTGCTCGGCAGCGTTGCCGACAGGCGCCGGAACGGCGAAGACCCACGGCCCGCCTGCCGTGCCGCCCTGCTCGACGACAACGAACTCACCACCAAGTGGGCCATCTCCCACCTGTGGCGGCAGGAGGGCGACCGGTTAGCGGACGACTTGATCAAGGTCTGGCAACGGCCGGGGCAGTCTCCGTACATTCAGATCGACTGCGACCGTCTGTTAATGTCGTCCTCGCACAGGGGCAAGTGGAGATTCTCTGCCGCCCGCAAAAAGATGCTCCCGGCGTGGCTGGAAATTGAAGATCACCTAACCTTTTCCTGTGTGCGGCGGTACTACCTAAATGAGCTTCTGCAGAACTGGGAGGAAGAAGGCTACGAAGCCGAAGTGTTGGTCCGCCAGGTGGACGCCGCCTACCGGCGTGGCGGGCCAGTCGGGCAGGCGACGCTGCGGAAGATGTTCCCCAACCTGCTCGCGGCCGGGCGTGAGATTGAGATCCCAGCTGAGTAAATGGGTCGGTCTGACAATAGCCGCCCATGGCGAGCACTCTCCTATCTGTCTGTGCGCATCATTCTAGGCGCCGCTCTCCCGGCCGATTCCGTTAGGGGCCATCGAGCTGCAGGGCGACGAAGTTCTCCCCATATTTCGATAGAAAGTAGCCATCCAGTGCGTTCCAATCAGGGGGACGAAGCGTTGCGTCTGGTGAGGATCGGCCTGGGGTGCTTGGCCACGCAAGGCTCAAGAGGGTGGGGTTTTGTCGCGGTTGGCGTGAGCAGTGCGACAAAACTATTGCTCGCGTCTTGAGCGGCAGGCTGCAAGCTGTTGTGGGCGTAAGGCTTACGCGAAGGTGGCCGGGGCGGGCAAGTTGGGTTTTGTCGCGACCAATCGTGTTCGCCAGAGTGTGACAAAACGACAAAACGCCTCGGTTGCGGGACGCATCAATTGGGCCGGACTCGTGCTGCAAATGCCGCTGCGGAGGGGCGTGCGAGCGCTCTGACCGTTGGTTCTGGGCAGAACGGTAAGCGTTGCCCGGCGGCGAACCTTGACGCGGCTGTTCGCCCGGTCGAAAACGGTTAAGTCTTGCATAGGAAGTCAAACCGGGGGCACATCGTGCAGAGCAGATACTGGTGGTGGATCGTCTCGGCGTTGGTGCTGTTGTCTGGCGGCGGGCTGGCCCCGGCCGAGGAGGGTTGGTCCCGCTTCCGCGGCCCGAACGGCTCTGGCGCGGCGCCCGGCGCCAGCATCCCGCTGAATTGGACGCCCGAGAACACGCTGTGGCGGGTCGACCTCGGCGGGGTGGGGCACGGCTCACCGGTCCTCGAGGGGGACCGGCTGTTTGTCGTGGCGGGCGAGCCGGACTCGGCGAACATCCGCCTAGAGTGCTGGGACGCGTTCACCGGACGCCGGCTGTGGCAGGCGGAGCAGCCCGGCGAGCCGACGCACCTGCACGCCATGAACAGCTACGCGTCCGGCACACCGGCGGTGGGCGGCGGCGTGGTCGCGATGAGCTGGGCGGACGCCAAGTCGTTTTACCTGGCGGGCTACTCGCTTGACGGTCAAGAGCTGTGGAGCAAGAAGCTGGGCGCCTACGACAGCCGGCACGGCTACTGCCGGTCGCCGATCATCGAAGACGGCGTGGTGTACCTGGCGAGCAACCAGCAGTCGGGTGCGTTTGTGTTGGCCGTCAACGCCGGCGACGGCCAGCAGCGTTGGCGCCGTGAGCTGACGCCGGGCGTCGCCTCGTACGACACCCCCGTGGTGATCCCGACCGCCGCCGGCGGCCGGGCGCTGGTGGTCGGGAGCAGCGAGATCGGCATGGACGCGCTGGACCTGGCGTCGGGCGACGTGGTGTGGACGGCCGCAGGGGTGTTCCCGCAGCGGTGTGTTGCGTCGCCGATCTTTGCCGGCGGCATGGTGCTCGAGGCCAGCGGCAGCGGCGGGGGCGGCAAGCTGCTGGTGGGCGTCCGCCCGCCTACCGCGGCGTCCCCCGAGCCGGAGGTGGCGGTCAAGATCACCAAGGCCGTGCCGTACGTGTCGACCCCGCTCGCCGTGGACGGCCTGCTTGTCATGTGGCACGACCGCGGCACGGTGGCCGCCGTTGATCTGGCGACCGGCCAGCAGCTGTGGCTCGAGCGGATCGGCGGCAACTATTTTTCCTCGCCCGTGAACGTCGGCGGCGTGGTGTGGAACGTCTCGATGGACGGTCAGGCGGTGGCGTTGGAAGTGAGCCGCGACGGCTGCCGCGTGCTCGCGAAGAACGAACTCGGCGAGGGCGCCGAAGCGACGCCCGCGGTTGTCGGCAACCGGATGTATGTTCGCACACAGAAGTCGTTGGTTTGCATCGGCGCGCCGGCGACGGCTGTCCTACCGGCACGGTAGCCATCCGGGGTATGCTACTGGGATGCCGCTTTCTTCCTACGACGATCGCCGCGGTTGGGAACGCCTGGACCGTGACGCGCTGGCTGCACGGCAGCTCGAAAAACTAAACGCCCTGCTGGCCGAGCTCCGTTCGGCGGGAGGGTACTACGCGGACAGGCTGGCCGACGCGCCGGACGAGGTCCGCTCGCTGCAGGACGTCCGCCGACTGCCGTTCACGCACAAGGACGAGCTGCTGTCCGGCGAGCACGGCGCCGAGGCCGCCAACCGCACCTACCCGCTGAGCCGCTACGTGCGGTTCCACCAGACGTCCGGCTCCCGCGGCCGGCCGCTCGCGGTGCGCGACACGGCGGAGGATTGGCGGTGGTGGATCGAGGGCTGGCAGTACGTGCTGGACGCGGCCGGCGTCACGCCGGACGACAGGGCGCTGCTGGCGTTTTCGTTTGGCCCGTTCGTGGGGTTCTGGAGCGCGTTCGACGCGCTCGCGGCCCGCGGCGTGCTGACGATCCCGGGGGGCGGGATGGGGAGCCAGGGGCGGCTGGACCTGATCCGTCGAACCGAGGCAAACGTGCTGCTCTGCACACCGAACTACGCGATGCGGCTGGCGGAGGTCGCCGCGGAGCAGCAGACGCGGCTCACGGAGCTGCCGGTGGAGAAGATTATTGTGGCCGGCGAGCCCGGCGGCAGCGTCCCCGCGGTGCGGGAGCGGATTGAGCGGGCGTGGGGCGCGCGGGTGCTGGACCACACCGGCGCAACCGAGGTCGGCCCGTGGGGCTACGGCGAGCACGCCGGACGCGAGCGAGAGGGCAGGGGGGTCTACATCAACGAGAGCCAGTTCTTGGCGGAGTTCGTGTCGGTCGAAACGGGCGAGCCGGCCGGAGAGGGCGAGCTCTCGCACCTGGTGCTGACCACGCTGGGACGCGCCGGGTCCCCGGTGATCCGCTACCGCACGGGCGACCTCGTGCGGCCGTCGTGGACCGCGGACGGCGACAACCGCTTCGTGTTCCTCGAGGGGGGCGTGATCTCGCGGGCCGATGACATGATGATCATCCGCGGCGTGAACGTGTTCCCGACGGCGATCGACCAGATCCTGCGCGGCTTCCCGGAGGTGGTGGAGTACCGAATGACCGCCCGCCGGCACGGCGAGATGGACGAGCTGGTCGTTGAGGTGGAGGACCACCTGCAGGACCCGCGACGCATCGCCAAAGAACTGAACCTGCGGCTCGGTCTCACGATCGAGGTCCGGCTCGCGGCGTCGATGTCGCTGCCGCGGAGCGACGGCAAGGCCAGGCGGTTTGTTGATCTCCGCAATGAGTAGTCGAGTCTCACTGAAGCTCCCCACCCCGTTGGCGCCCCGGCCGAATGTTGTTTACCTGGCTCAAGAAACGCTCTCGTCGACGCTTGATCCAGGCTGGCTTCGCCGACGAGCTGGAGCAGCAGTTGCCGGCGGCGCTGTGGCAGTACGAGCACCTGAGCCAACAGGAGCAGCAACGGCTGCGCGACACGGCCGTGGTGGTCTTCCACGAGAAGAACTGGGAGGGGTGCGGCGGGCTGGAGATGACCGACGAGATCCGACTCGCGGTCGCGGCCCAGGTTTCGCTGGTCACGCTGGGGCTCAAGGAACAGTACTTCGATCACGTGCTGTCGGTGCTGGTCTACCCTGAGGCGTACCGCGCCCCCGAGACCCGCTCGCCGGGCGGGGGCGTGATTGTCGAGCACGAGTCGGCGAGACTCGGCGAGGCCTGGTACCGGGGCCCGGTGGTGCTGTCGTGGAGTGACGTTCAGCGGGCGGGCGAGTCTCGCAACATGGGACGCAGCCTGGTGGCGCACGAGTTCGCCCATCAGCTCGACATGCTCAACGGCCGCAACGCCGACGGCGTGCCGCCGATCGACAAGCCCTCCGACGCCGAAGCGTGGGTGGCGACCCTAGAGTCCGCCCTGGGCAGGCTGCGGCGGGCCTGCCGCCGGGGGGACCGCCCCGTGATGGACTGCTACGGGGCTACCGACCGCAGCGAGTTCTTTGCGGTGTCCAGCGAGGTGTTCTTCCAGGCGCCGCATCGGCTGGTCGAGCGTGAGCCAGCCCTCTACAACGCCCTGCGGAGCTACTACGGGCAGGACCCCCAAAGGTGGGGGGCCGGTTGAGCCGATTCGGCCCGGGCTGAGGCCATCCAACAAGGCGAGGCGTGCGGCCGGGCGTCGTTTCGTTTAATAGTTGCAAACTGGCTTTTTATGGTGGGCTACGCTTCACTGGCGCTGGGCAGCCTACGCCCAAACCGCCGCGGATCGCCGCCCCGAAACCACGCACAGCCATGCCACAGCCAGCTACCGAAATCAACACCGAGTTTGTGTCTCCGATCGCGGTCGGGTTCTCGCCGGCCGCGAAGCGCTCGGTCCGGATGTCGGGGTTGGTGGCGGCGCTGTCGTACTCGCTGGATATCACCGAAGGCCAACCGCCGGGGCACGCGGCCCGGACCTGCCTGATCGGCATGCGGTTGGCGGAGCTGATCGGCCTCAGCGAGGCGGAGCGTTCCGACTTGTTCTACGCGCTGCTGCTCAAAGACCTGGGCTGCAGCAGTAACGCGTCGAAGATGTGCTACCTGTTCGGCGCAGATGACCGTACCGTGAAGCGGGACCTCAAGTCGGTCGACTGGCCGAAGATGTCAGAGAGCTTCAAGTTCCTAACCAAACAAGTGGCGCCCGGAGGATCCCCGGTGCAGCGGGCGCTGAAGATCGCCGCGATGATGCTGCAGGGCCCCAAGGGCGCGCAGCAGCTAGTGGAGACACGCTGCGAACGCGGCGCCGACATCGCCCGCAGCATGGGGTTCAGCGAGGGGGTCGCGTTGTCGATCCTGCACCTCGATGAGCACTGGGACGGGCAGGGCCACCCGCAGGGGCGACAGGGCTTGGAGATCTCTCCGCTGGCGCGGATCGCCGGGCTGGCGCAGACTTACGAGGTGTTTCTGTCTCAGCTGGGACGCGACGCCGCGACGTCGATGGCCGCATCGCGTCGCGGGACGTGGTTCGAGCCGGCGCTGGTCGACGCGTTGAACGGCCTCGCCGAAAGCGACCGGCTGTGGATGGAACTCGCATCAGAATCCCCCGACGCCCTGGTCAGCGCCTACGAGCCGGAGGACCGGGTGATGATGATCGGCGAGAACGGCGTGGACCGCGTGGCCGAAGGCTTCGCGCGGGTCGTCGACGCCAAGAGCCCGTGGACGTTCCGTCACTCTGACGAGGTGGCGAAGATCGCGGTGGGCATGGGCGAGCAGCTCGGCTTCACGGCAGTCGAACTGAGGGCGATCCGCCGGATGGCGTTGCTGCACGACCTGGGGAAGCTGGGCGTGTCCAACGCCGTTCTGGACAAGCCCGGCAAGCCGACCGACGAGGAGTTCACGCAGCTCCAGCAACACCCCCGCTACACCCACGACATCCTTGTCCGGGCTGGCTGTTTTCAGGACCTGGCCCACGTGGCCGCCGCCCACCACGAAAAGCTGGACGGGCGGGGGTATCACCGCGGCATCCCGGCGGGCGAGCTGCCGATTGGCGCCCGCATGCTGTGCGTCGCGGATATGTACGAGGCAATGACCGCGTCGCGGCCCTACCGAGACGGCATGCCTCAAGAAAAGGTGCTCGGCATTTTGGACTCTGAGGCCGGCACGCAGGTTTGCGGCGACTCGGTCAGTTCGCTCAAAGGCTGGCTCGAACGCAACCAGGTTGAGAGCCGCGTGGAGCACCAGATACAGGCATTAGACCGGTTGATGATCGAATTAGCATAGCGCAGGCGCCTGCAAATCTTGCCAGGGGTCACTGATCGGCATCTGGTGGTTTCCCGTCAACAGCGGGGCGGCCGGCGTTCGATTCCAATTCAGAGCAAGCGTGTCCACTATTGGCGCGCGTCGGCCAAAGGACTGGTCGATTACCGAGGCCTTCCATGAACGCCTGGAGTGGTAGGGATGCGACATCGATTGTGGGCGGCCATTGCTCTGCTGGTTGTGCTTGCCAGCGCTCCAGCACGCGCGGAAGAGCTGACGCCTGCCTTGCTGCGATTGCCCGATCCGCAGCACGCCACCGACCCCTCCGTCGCACCGGTCGCCTTCCTCTCGGATCAGTGCGCCGGGTCGTCTTGCCGCGATGACTGGTCGTTGTTTGCTGGCCTAGAGGGCTCGAAGCAGCCGCAGGACTTCGGCGTCAACGCCCACTTTGGCGCCCGCGTCGCCCTGAACTACGGGCGTCTGCTCTCGGATAGCTCCAGCGTGGGGTGGCAGGTCGGCACGGCGGTCGTGGCGACCGACAACGCGGTCCAAGTCGTGGAGCGCGTTCAGGGATCGAGCAGCCGCTTTCAGTCGTTCACCACTGTCGGGCTGTTTCAGCACGCCGACACCGGCGTGCACTGGAGCGTGGTTTACGATTTCCTGTGGCAGGACTACTACGACGACTTCTTCCTCGGCCAATGGCGCGGCGACCTGGGGTACGACCTCGGCTGCAGCGACCGCGCGGGCGTAATGGCGATGCTCCATGGTCACGGCGACACCGGATCGTTCGGGGCGACCAGCGTTTACCTGCGGCCAATCAACCAGGCGAGCCTGTACTGGCGGCACACGTGGCCCACCGGCGGGTCGGTGCGGGGCTGGGTTGGGCTGGCGGACGGGCACGCCGAGGTCAATGCGGCGCTGGGTGACTGGCCACGTCGGGACACGATGGTGGTGTTCGGTTCTGACTTTAACGTGCCGCTCACCGAATACCTTAGCCTGACCGGGCAGGCCAATTTCATCACGCCGGCGGACACCGGCACGGTCGACGCCTTTCTCGGATTCGAGTACTTCCCCGGCGGGCGGTCTGCGGCGGGCCGGTCGGCCCGCCCGTTGCTGCCTGTCGCGAGCAACGCCACGTTCTCGGTCGATCTGCTGCGTTAGCCGATGGCCACCGCAGACGGTGGCGGGATAGGCTTGCTGGTCGGGTTTGGGCCTTATCTACCCCGGCCCAGAGCGAATATTCCGTAGGGGTTCTGGGGTCTGAGGACCGCATTGGTTAGAGTAGTGGGACGGCGCAATCCGGGCTGGCGGCCGCCAGAGATCCAGGTTGCGGCTATCCAGTCGATTCGCTCATCCACACGATTCGCCCCCAGGAGCTCCCCGCCAATGTCCCGCTGGTTATGTCTTCCAGTGTTCGCCGCCGTTTGCCTGTCGTCGAGCCCTGCCGCGCGTGGCGAGGGCGCAATCGATGTCGACCCGTTCGTGCCAGAGCCGATCCACGTGTCCGCCGACAACCTGCCCGAGCCCTACGCCTCGGAAAGCGTCTCGAAGCGGCCGGACGTGAAGCCCGTGCCCGATTCCCCGCGACTGCAGGCGCCAGCTGGTTTCGAAGTCAACCTGTTCGCGGACCTCAAGCACGCGCGTTGGCTGGCGCTTACGCCGGACGGCGAGGTGCTGTGCGCCGCCTCCAAGAGTGACAAGGTCGTGCTGCTCCGCGACGCCGACCACGACGGCGTCGCCGAAGAGCAGATCACGGTGATCGACAAGCCGCACGGCGCCAAGATGCCGTTCGGTTTGGCGTTTGCTGACGGAGCCATGTATCTGGGCAACACCGACGCGGTCCTGCGGTACGAGTTCGACGCCGACTCGCTGCCGTTGAGCAACCCCAAGAAGATCACCGATCTGCCGGGCCAGGGGTACAACGAGCACTGGACCCGCAACGTGGTCGCTTCGCCCGAGGGGGATCGCTTGTTCGTTTCCGTTGGCTCCGAGACGAACGCCGACGCCGAGGAGCCGCCCCGCGCCAGCGTGCTCGTGATGAAGCTCGACGGTTCCGACCGGAAGCTCTACGCCACCGGCCTCCGCAACCCGGTTGGGCTCGACTTCCACCCGCAGACCGGCAAGCTGTTCTCCACGATCAACGAACGCGACGGCCTGGGCGACATGCTCGTGCCCGACTACCTGACCGAGGTGGTTGAGGGCGGTTTTTACGGGTGGCCCTACGCGTACCTCAAGCCGGAAAACCTTGACCCGCGGCACGTCAAGGACGGCAAGAGTGACCGGCCTGACCTCGCCGCCAAGACCCGCACCCCTGACCTGTTGTTCGAGTCGCATTCCGCAGCCCTCGGGCTGGCGTTCTACGACAAGGAACAGTTCCCAGAAAAGTACCGCAACGGGGCCTTTGTCGCGCACCGTGGCTCGTGGAACCGGGACACCGGCGTCGGGTACAAGGTGGTGTTTGTCCCGTTCAACCAGGACGGATCGCCCAAGGGCTACTACGAGGATTTTGTGCGTGGCTTCTTGACCGACCCGGAAGGGCCGATCACTTGGGGCCGCCCGGTGGGCGTGCTCGTCCAGGCGGACGGCAGCCTGCTCTTCACGGACGACGCCAACGGTCGGGTCTACCGCGTGTCGTACGGGGGCTGACGCATGCCCGCTGCTGGACGCACAACGCCCGGCGGGTTCACGCTGGTCGAGTTGCTCGTCGTGATCGCCGTGATCGGGACGCTCGTAGCGCTGCTCCTGCCGGCGGTCCAAGCGGCCCGCGGCGCTGCGCGGCGGGCTGCTTGCTCCAACAACCTCAAGCAGGTCGGCCTCGCGCTGCAAGGCTTCCACGGCGCGCGGGGATACTTCCCCGCCGGCCGTGGGGAGCCGCTCCCCGAGATCTTTTCTGCCCACGCTCACCTGCTGGCGTACCTGGAAGACGGTTCGTTGTTCGCCACGATGGACCTCACGCAGGCGCCCACCACGTTTGGCATCGGCGGCGGCGTGGTGTTCGACGGGGCCGTCAACTATCAAGCGGCGACCACGCCGGTCCCGGCTTTCCTCTGCCCCAGCGACCCCGCTGGGCCGCGGGTCCCCGGCGGCGATTTCGCCGCGACCAGCTACGCCGGCAACGCCGGCTCGGGCGAGGTCGACCACGGCAGCCTGACCGAGGCCGACGGCGTGTTCTACCTTGGCTCGCAGACCCGCATGCGGGACCTCACCGATGGCTCGTCGCACACCGCCGCGTTCGCCGAACGCACGCTCGGGCCGGGCGCGGCGCCGACGGGCCTGACGGCTCCGGAGGGCCAGCAGGCCCGCGACTACATACTGGAACTGCCCGGCGGCGCCGATACGACGGTTGACGCGTGTGCGGCCGGCGCGTCGGGGGAGTGGAACGGTGAGCGGGGCGCCAAGTGGGTGCTCGGCAACTACGGGAACACGCTCTACAACCACGCGCTGCCCCCCAACGCCGGCGCGTGGGACTGCATGAACGCCCGCCAGCAGAAGGGGCGGCTGGCGGCGCGTGGCCTGCACCCCGGGGGGGTGATGACGATGCTGTGCGACGGATCGGTGCGTTTTATCGGGGATTCGGTCGAGCTCCCCGCCTGGCGCGCCCTTGCGACCCGCGCCGGCGCCGAGCTGCCGTAAGGCCGCGCCGTCAGCCGTCGCCCCCCAGCCAGCCCTTGCGCCAGAAAAACCCCAGCATGCCCGCGGCGGTCGCGAGCATCGCGACCCACACCGCCGGGTACGCCCATTTAACGTGGAGCTCCGGCATGTTGTCAAAGTTCATGCCGTAGATGCCGGCCAGGAACGTCAGCGGGATGAAGATGCTGGCCATGATGGTGAGCACCTTCATCACCTCGTTCGTGCGGTTGGCGACCGCCGACATGTAGGTGTTCATCAGGCCGGAGGTCATCTCGCGGTACATCTCCGCAACCTCCGCGGTCTGGACGCAGTGGCTGTAGGTGTCGCGCAGGAACACCCGCAGCTCGTCGGTGATCAGCTCGCTGTCGTCACGCATCAGGGTGTTGATCGCCTCACGCTGGGCCCACAGCCAGCGGCGGAGCATCCCCAGCCGGTTCTTCATGTCGTTCAGGCGTCGCAGCAGTTCTGGGGTGGGACGCGTGATCACGACCTCGTCCAGGTCGTCGATCTCCTCGCCGATCGCTTCCAGCACCGGGTAGTAACCGTCGATGATGGTGTCGGCGATGGCGTAGGCCAGGTAGCTTGCCGGCTGCTGTCGTATCAGCCCCTTGCCGCCACGCAGCCTCCGCCGAACCGGATCGAGGATGTCGCCGTGCTTCTCCTGGAAGGTGAGAACGTAGTGCTGGGTGAGCACGATGCTGACCTGCTCCGAGTCGAGCTCGCCGGTGTCGTCCAGGCTCACCATCCGCACCACGATCAGCATCTGATCCTCGTAGTCCTCGGCCTTCGGACGCTGGGGCACGTTGACCAGGTCCTCCAGCAGCAGCGGGTGCAGGCTGAACATGTCGCCGATCCCGTGCATCAACGAGCGGTCGCCGAAGCCCTGCACATCGATCCACGTGACCGTGGTCGGGTCGAACGCCCGCTCCAGCTCAGGCAGGTCTTCCACCGGTGCGTCGTGCAAGGTCTTGTGGTCGTAGGTGATCATGTGGATCCGCGGCTCTGGCGCCTGCCGGGGGATGGACAGGGTGCCGGGGCGGGCTCCGATTTTCGGACGACGCTTGCGAAACATACGGGGGTCCTTTGGGCCGGCCGACGACCCGGGGCGGCTGGTCGCCGCCCGGCGCCTGCCGGGGTGAATTCCAGTGAGCTCTACTGATCTACTCCCGCGCCGAGGTAGCCGGCGAGCACCTGCCGCCAGCCGGGCTGCGCCGTGGTCCGGAGCAGGGATTGGTTGATGCGTTCACGCAGCGGGCTCCCGTTCGGCAACGGGAACGCGTACTCCTGCGGCTCGAACGTCACCGGCAGCACGTGCAGGAGCCGGTCGTCGCCCTGGGCGATCTGGTACCGCAGGATCGGCTCATCATACACGACCGCGTCGACGCGCTCCTGATGAAGCGCCTCGACCGCGGCGGCCGCGGTCTCGAACGACTGGGGAACGATGCTGCGGGCGCGGAGGTACGCGTCGGCCGTCGACCCGCCGACGGTCGCGACCCGCGCGTTGGGCAGGTCCGCGGGGCCGGACAGTCGCGTCTTGAGCTGCGTGACCGTGAGCGCCGAGGTCACCGACGCGGTGAAGCTGGCGATGATGAACAGGCCCGCAAACATCCACACGAGTCCGATCAACCGTCCCGGCAGCGTCTTGGGCGCCTTGTCCCCGTAGCCGACCGTGGTCAGCGTGACGGCGGCCCACCACATGCCGGACCCGATGCCCCGCGCGGCGCCGCCGCCAAACTCTTCAGGGTTCCCCCGGCGTTCGAAGAAGTAAACCGCCACGGCGCTCACCATCACCGCGGCGAGGAGTCCCGCCACCACCTTGAGGAACGTGGGCGAGAGCACGGCCGACGCGACGCCCAGCCATCCCTGATCCCGCTCATTGGCCCCGACCGCGATGCCCAGGCCCGAGCTGTAGAACGGGTGGGTGAAGTCCATCCGCAACTCGCGCTCGTAGTTGACGGTGATCGCGCCCGCGGCCAAGTCGACGTCGCCCTGCTCGACCGCCGAGAGCAGGTCGTTGAGGTTCATCTCACGGATCTCCAGCTCGACCTCCGCGCCCGACTCGGCGCGCATCTCCGCCTGCAGCTCGCGCAGCAGGTCGATGCAGATGCCGGTCCACTCGCCGTTGTCGTTCTTCATCGAGAAGGGCGGCGCGTCACGGGCGGCGACAACCAGCGTCTCGCGGGGCGGGTCGGTTTGCTGGCCGCGGCCGCGTTCGACGCCCAGGCTCAGCAGGCACAGCACGGCCGCGGCAAGCGTGCCAACTCGCCCAATCGCCGGGTGAGCAGCGACGCCGCGGCGGGCACAGTGGGGATCGATCAGCATAAGGGTCCTCTGAGGCTTGGCGACCGGCCCCATGACGAAAGCAATGCTAGCGGCCGGCGGTGATCTCCATGGGGCACTATAGAACGGGGGCAAGCGGTCGCGATAGCGTGGGCGCCGCCCCCGCGGCCAGGCGGTGTTCCGCTTCAGTCCGACGAGGCGCGCTGCCGAAGCAATTCCTACACGGCGGTGCGCGCCGGCCGGGACGCCCCATGGGAGTGGCAGCATGCAACACGACTTCCTCTCGTCGATCAACCACTCTCCCCAGCAGCCCGCTGCGGCACGGTTCTGCTCGCACTGCGGGCAGCGGGCGGAGAACCGGTTCTGTTCGGGCTGCGGCCAGCCTCTCGCGGCGGCGGAGTCGCCGGCGGCCGCGCCGACCGACGACTGGCCAAACCTTATCTGCTTCGACCAGATCACCCAGGTTCCGGACGTGCGGGCCCGAATCCAGCAGAGCGCCGCCAAGAGCAAGCAGCGGCTCAGCGGTGAGGAGTTCCTGGCGGTGGCGGGCTCGGTCATGTCGATCGGGTTGCCGCTGGACAAGCTGGCGGGGGTGGTGCAGCCGCTCTACGCGTCGTGGGGCGTGAAGACGGGCAAGTCGCAGCGGCAGTGGGTCGGGACGCCGGCCGGCGAAACGCTGGTGCGGGTGCTCTGTTCGCTCGCCGAGCGCGGCCAGGAGCTGCAGAACGTCGAGCAGGCCGAAGACGCCTGCACGCTAGTCGCGACATTCCCGTCCGACATGCTGGCGCTCGCCGGCAAGCTGCTAATCACCGTCAGCCGCGCCAACGGCGGCAGCCTGGTGGACGCCGCCACACGGATCGATGGCCAAGCGTTCGACTGGGGCAAGAGCCGTCGGGGGCTGGAGCGGTTGTTCACTGACCTGCAGCGGGCCGCTTAGCAGGCTGGCGCGCGTCGTCGGTTGGCCTTGGCCGATGGGGCTTCCTTCCGGCCGTTTTGTCCACGATTACGACATCGATTCTTATGGACAAAACTCGGCCTCGATCCTCTGCCGCAGGCAGGCTTTCACTCTGCTATAGCAGCATGAACGACCGCTGACGCGTCGCGCCGGGGGTGGGGTTTTGTCCCTTTCCGCGCCCCGGCGCGGACAAAACCCATCGAGGCGCTCGGTCGATAGTGGGTGGGCAGCATTTGTTCCGTCATTGATTCCCCCGTGCAAAGTTTTGGGCGTTCAACAGCGCAGCGCCAGGTTACCGCGGTTCACTGCGCGCAGCCCCCCCAGCAATGACTTTATTGGACCGCGCGGGGTGGCCATTTTCGACAAGAATCGAGCGGGAAATTGCCCCTGGCGAAACGCCGGCGGTCACAGCGGCCGGACAGGGGCATGCCCGTTTGCTCCGGGCTGCGGCTGCTGGCCGACCGCGGCGAGCGGGGGATGCAACGGCGTGCGGGTTGAGCCCTACCCGCAACGCCCCCACCAACGGCGTCCTGGGCGCGCGGTTGCGCTGGCGGCTGCTACGCCGCGCGCGGCGGTTTGGGCGGCTTCTTGCCCTTCAGCTGGTAGACGTACGCCAGCACCTCGGCCACCGCGGCGTAGCTCTGGTCGGGCACGGGGTGGTTGATGCTCACCTCCTTGTAGAGCAGTTGCGCCAGCGGCTTCCGCTCGACAATCGGCACGTTGTTCTCCAGCGCCAGCCGGCGGATCCGCTGCGCGACAACGCCGGCGCCCTTGGCCACGACGATCGGCGCCGCCATTTTGTCGTGGTCGTACCGCAGAGCCACCGCCAGCTCCGTCGGGTTCGTCACCACGACGTCGGCCTTGGGCACGTCTTGCCCCATCCGATTCATGGCCAGCTGCCGCTGCACTTGGCGGCGGCGGGCGATGACCTGCGGGTCGCCCTGCAGGTTCTTCATCTCCTCTTTGACCTCCTGGTGGGTCATCTTCAGGTCCTGCTCGTGCTTCCATTTCTGAAAGGCGAAATCGGCCAAGGCCAGGATAAGCAGCGCCACGCCGACCCACAGCAGCGCCTGCAGCGCCACCTCGCTGGTCAGCACCGCCAGCCCTCCGACCGACAACGCCCCGGCGTTCAGCACCTCATCGGAACGCAGCATGACCACCACGGCGCTCACGGCCGACACGATGGTCACCTTGAACATCCCGAAGCCCAGCCGCATCACCCCCTGCAGCGACACAATCCGCTTCAGTCCCTGCAGCAGACTCAGCCGCGAAAGGTCCGGCGCCAGCCGATTGGGCACGAACATCAGGCCGGTTTGAAACACGCTGGCCGCGATGGACGCCAGCATCAGCAGCCCGAAGATCGGCAGCAGCGTGAGCCCAACGGCCGCGGCGATCTCCAGCACCTGATTGAGCAGCCCGACGGGACCCATCTCAACGGCGCCCACGTCGCCGAGTTGCCGGTGCAGCATCCGCGCGGACGTGTCCGCCACCCGGGGGCCGAGCGCCTTGAGGATCAGCGCCGCGGCGACCAGCAGCGCGGCCGAGCCGAGGTCCTGGCTGTACGCGACCTGCCCCTTCTCGCGCGCCTGCTGGCGGCGGTGTGGGGTGGCGTCGAACGTCTTGTCGCCGGATTGTTCGGCCATTCAGCGGGGGACCCGTTCGGGGCGGCCGCGGGGCAGGCGGCCGGGCCGCGACCCCACGCCGGTTCAATGTTCGGGCGTGTCGATGGGTTGCACGGTGTGGCTCAGGTTTACCAACGCGTCCTGCAACGGCTGCTGGAAGGTCCAGGCGATGCCGCCGATCGTGGCGAAGCAGAGGCCCAGGGTCAGCATTGAGTTGACGCTGAACCCCACGACGATCACGTTGATCTGCGGGAGCGTGCGGCTGATCAGGCCGAGCACGATGGTGGCGAGCAGCAGCGAGATCATCAGCGGCGCCGCGGCCCGCAGGGCGAGCTCGAAGCTCTGACTCAAGAGCGAGATCATCACGTCGGCGTAGTCGTCGCCGAGCGTTACCCGCCCCGGCGGCGCCCAGGTGAACGTGTTCAGCAGCGCCTCGATCGACATCCGCAGGCCGCCGATTGCGATGAACGTGGCGAACGTCACGTAGTAGAACAGCTGGCCGAACACTGAGACGCTCGTGTCGAAGCTGGGGTCGAAGAGCTCGCCGATCGCCATGCCGGACATCTGCGCGACGATCTGGCCCGCCATTTGCACGCCGGAGAGGATCACCATCACGCCCAGGCCCAGCATCGCCCCGACAACCACCTCCAGGGCGATCATCTTGCCGAACAGCACCAGGTTCATGCCGTCGCTGAGGATCGAGTCGCTGCTGGTCAGCGCGGGCCCATGGGTCGGCAGCACCAGCAGCGACAACGCGACCGCCAGCAGCGCGCGGACGCGGATCGGCGCGGCCTGCGAGCCGAACAGCGGCGCCGTGCCCAGCAGGGCGCCCACCCGCGCCAGGATCAGTGCGAAGGCGGCGGTCTGGTTCAGCAGGTAGGGTTCGAGCCAGGGCATGGGCGGTGGGGTGGGCGGAACCGCTACAGGCGATCGGGGATGGTGGAGATGAGGTCTCCGGAGTACTCGATCAGCCGCGACAGCAGCCACGGGAGGGTCATCGCCAACGCGATCGCCATCGCCAGCAGCTTGGGCACAAACGCCACGGTCTGCTCCTGGATCTGCGTCAGCGCCTGCAGCAACCCGATGAGCAGGCCGACCACCATCCCGGCCAGCAGCACCGGCGCCGCCACGACGGTTGTCACCAGCAGCGCTTCGCGCCCGAGGTCGATGGCTTGTTGTGGTTCCATAATGAACGGCGCCGTGGCCTAGACCATCGTGAACAGCGTGAAACTCTGCAGCAGCATCTCGATGACCAGCCGCCAGCCGTCCAGCAGCACGAACAGCAGCAGCTTGAAGGGCAGCGAGATCAGCACCGGCGGCAGCATCAGCATGCCCATCGAGATGGTCACGCTCGCGACGATGATGTCGAGGATCACGAACGGCAGGTAGATTTGAAACCCAATCAGGAAGGCGGTCTTGAGCTCGCTCAGCATGAACGCCGGCAGCAGTGCGGTGATGGGCACCAGCGTCTCGCCCGGCTTGATGTCGTAGTAGGCGTACTCCCGCATCTCGCCGGTGTCGGGGTCGATGCCGCCGTCCGGCTGGTAGCTGAGGAAGAGGTGGACGTCGTCGTGGTTGCCGGTGTGCGAGATCTGGTCCGCCATGAACACCCGCAGCGGGTCGGTCGAACGCTCGAACGCCTGCTGCAGGTCGATCGTCCCCTCGGAGTACGGCTTGATGCCTTGTTCGTAGCTCTCGGTCCAGACCGGCGTCATGATCAGCAGCGTGACGAACATCGCGATCGACGTCAGCACCTGACTCGGCGGGAGCTGCTGCGTGCCGAGGGCCTGCCGCAGCAGGCCCAGCACCACGATGATCCGCACAAAGCTGGTGGTCATCAGCAGCACCGCGGGCGCGAGGCTCACGACCGTGAGCATCAGCATGATCTGGAGCGAAGAACTCAGCCGCTCGCGGCTCGTCCACTCGCTCGGGCCGCCGATGCCCTGGATGGTCGATTCGGCGGTCGCGTCGAGGCTCCCCAGCGGGGAGTTGGCGGTGGCCGTCGTCTCGGACGTGGTCGTTGTCTGCGCGATCGCCGGCGCCGCGGGCAGTCCCAGCAGCATCGCGAGCGCCAGGGCAAGAACCCGGCTGCGGTAGGCCCACAAGGATTCGGGTGTCAGGCTGTGGCTACCTTGCACCGCGACCTCCCGGTGTGTTGGCGTAGGCGGCCGCCAGCTGCTGACGGTCGATAAGCGGCGACTCGCCTCCCAGGAACCCGGGCTCGGTCGGTTCGCTGGTGAGCTTCTCGAATACGTCCCTGAAGGCCGTGGAAGAGCTGTGCTCGCCCTCCTGCTCGCAAAGCCCAAGCAGGCGGCTCACCTCGGCCGGGTCGGTGACCTCGGTCAAGGGCTTGGCGCCCTCCGGGGTGATATGCACGAGCACCAATTTCGAGCCGACCTTGAGCAGGTGTGCGGTCTGCTTGCCGCCCAGCGGGATGCGGCCCACCACGCTCGCCACCTCGCCCGGCAGCAGACGCTGCGACTTGGGTGTGGCGCGCTTGAGCAACGCGGCGGTGAGCATGAACAGGCCGACAACGAGCCCCAGCGCGGCGGCGGAAGTGACCGGGTCGAAGGGCAGGCTGTCCCAGCTGAAGCTGAGCAGATTGGGCCGCTCGCCCGAAGCCTGCGGCTCGGGCGCGTGAGACCTAGGCGCCAGGCGGCGTGGGTCGGGGGCGGTTTGTGGGGAGGAGGGCGAAGCGGGTTCGCTTAGCGCCGCAGTGTAAGCGACGGGCGGCGCCAGCGTTTCAGGCCGGTCGACGGCTTCCGCCGTGGCGGGCGCCATCGGCTTCGGCGGCGAGGCCGGCTGCTGGGCCGCGGGGACGTGCTCGGCCGGTTCGTCCGTGGGCTGGTTGTGGGGAAGCGGCTCCGGCGCCGGCTCGACGATCCCCGGCAGCCCTATCGGTCCGGCCGCTTTCCGCGGGGCGGGATGGGGCGCGGCCATCTCCGGGCCTTGTGCCCAACCGGCCGACGCCAGCGCCAGGGTGGCCAGCAGCGACGCGGCCAGCGGTGGGCGGACGAATTCCATGCGTGCACTTGCTCGGGGTAACGAATCCGGAAGGGAAACGGTCGAGCAGGCTTATAGAAAAGTCGCATGGGGGCCGCCATATCATTCGGCGGCCGCTAGCACGTCCCCTGGGCGGGGCGTTTTAGAGCGCACTTCACCTACCTGTAGCGTCGCTAGCGGGCTGCGACTTCGCCGGGCTTCGTCGACCTGCAGCGACGGATTTACAAATTTGCCTGTTTCGGACTCCTGGCCCGGTGTGCCTCGCCTGCGCTATTCACGCTACAGATACGCGAAGCACGCTCTACGCCGCGGCGCCGTCGCCCACCACGAGCTCGGTGACCCGCACGCAGAAGTTGTCGTTGAGCACCAGCACCTCGCCGCGGGCGATCAGGCGGCCGTTGACCAGCACGTCGACCGGGTCGCCTGCTAGCTTATCCAGCGGCACCACGGCGCCGCTCTTGAGGCGCAGGACGTCCTCCAGGTGCATGTGGGTGCGGCCCAGCTCGATCTTCAGGTCGAGCTGCACGTCGCGGACCAGCTCGAGCGTGGCGGCCTCCGTCGATGCGGGCGATCCGCCCAGGTCGTCGAGGTTGAACGGACGCATGCCCGCCGGCAGCTCGTTAGCCGGCTTGTCGATCGACGCGATGGCCTCCTCGGCCTTGCTGAGCAGGAGCTCGACATCGTTCGACATCGACGTCGCGGACGACGACCCGCCCGCCGGGGGGCCGGGCTGCGGTGGGGGGGACGCCTCGGACGTGGGCGCCTGAGAGATCAGCCGCTCGATCTCGCTCTGGTCGAGCGGGGCCTCCTCCTGCGCAGGCTTCTCCGCCTTGGCCGAGGGGGTTTCCGTGGACCCGCCGCTGGCCTGCGCCTGCTTCAGCAGCGCCTCGATCTCGTCCTGGTTGATTTGGTCGTCGGGCATCGGGAGTCCTTTCCCTCAGAAGCGTGCTAGCAGAGCGGCGTCGCCTATCGTTGCACGAAGTTGAACCGCGTGAGGAACACCTCGCGGATCATCGGCTTGCCAAGGGCGCGGTTGGTTCTCTCTAAAATCCGGCGTTTGATCAAGCCCAGCCCGCGGTCGGAGAGCTCCGAGGGCTCGGCCGCCCGGATGGTCACGTCGATCTGCTCCCGCACGCGGTTCTTGTTGCTCTGGTACAGTTCACTGAACTCGTCCTGCTCGCTGATCAGCACCGTCGCGACGACCTCCAGGTCGATGGTGATCGTCTTGTCGGCTTCCATGTTGTAGCGGGTGATGCTGAACGAGCCGATCGACACCTCCACCACGTCGCGCTCGGCGGGCTCCGCCGTGTCTTCGGAGTAGCTGGCCTCGTCCAGGTCGTCGAGCTCCTCGCCCGACTTGGCCACGGCCAGGTCACGGGCCAGCTTCTCGGTCGCCTCCGGCGTGGGGATGATGAACGACGCCGCCACGACCTGCACCACCACCAGGAGGGACAGGATCGCAACCGCCTTGATGACGCTCTTCAAGCCGAAGCGGGAGGGGGCGTCGGTCAGTTCTTCTTCTGCTGGTTCGTTGGCCATTGGCGGGCCTCGTCGATCTTTGGATTTAAAGCGTTGGGTTGACCGCGATAGGCTCGTCCCACATGAGGACCTCCACTCGCGCGTTTCGTTTGCGGCTCTCTTCGTCCAGCCCGTTGTCGAGCGGTTCGGTGTCGCCGGCGGAGCTGACGCGGATGCGGGCCTCTTCGATCCCCTGCTCCAGCAGGTAGCTCATGGCCTCGTGGGCGCGGGCGTAGGCCAGCCCCCATTGATCGCCCTCGAGGGGGGGCTTCCGCGAAGCGTGGCCGCGGATCTCCAGACGCTGCGGCTTGCCCCGCACCTGGGCCGCGATCTGGCGGAGCTGCATCTTGCTCTCTTCGGACAGCTTGTCTGCCAGCTCGTCGAAGAAGACCACGCCGCCCGAAGTGGCGCTCTGGCCCGGCCGGATGGTCTGCACCTGGGGGCTCTCGCCCGACACCGCCTTGACCGGGTTGCCGCCGCGCATGATGTCCAGGCGCTTCGCGCGGCCCATCGACGCCAGCGACGACATCGTGGAGTTGCGGGGCGTGCTCTCGCCCGGCAGCACGTTCGAGACGGTCGCCTCGTGTCCGAACTGGCGGCGCATCGACTCGAGCATCGCCTGGAACTTCTTCTCTTCTTTGATCTCGCTCATCGACACGAGCATGATGAAGAACGTCAGGAGCAGCGACATCATGTCGCCGAACGTGACGACCCACTCGGGGATGCCGGGTTCCGGTTCTTCTTCGATGGCCATAGTGGCGTGGGTGGTCGTCGTGGGGGGCGCCCGTGCCGGCGCGTGTCGTGCTAGGCGGCTTCGTCTTCGGTGACCCGCTGCTTGGGCGGGACAAACGTGTTGAGCTTCTGCTCGATGATCCGCGGGTTCTCCCCGGACTGGATCGCCATGATGCCGCGGATGATGATCTCCATCGTCAACAGCTCTTGCTTGTTGGTGAACCCGAGCTTCTCGGCGAACGGCAGGAACACCACGTTGGACGCGATGGCGCCGTACAGCGTGGTGAGCAGCGCGACCGCCATGCCGGCGCCGATCTTGGACGGGTCGCTCATGTCGCCGAGCATGATGATCAGCCCCATCAGCGTGCCGATCATCCCGAACGCCGGGGCGAAGCGGCCCATGCAGTCCAGCAGGCCCTTGCCGTCACGGTGGCGGGTGGCCACCGCGTCGATCTCGGTCCGCATGATGTCCTCCATCACCTCCGGGCGCGCGCCGTCCACCGCCATCTGGATCCCGAGGATGATGAACGGGTGTTCGATCTCCTCAACACGGCTCTCCAACGCCAGCAGCCCGTCGCGGCGGGCCGTCTCGGCGAGGCTGACCAGCTGGGCGATGACCTCGGGCGTGGAGTGCAGCTTGTAGAGCAGCACCTTCATGCTCACGCCGAAGACCGACAGGAAGTTCTTGAGCGGGTAGGAGATGAGCGTCGCGGCGATGGCGCCGCCGATCACCACCATCACCGACGCGGGGTCGATAAACGCGCCGAAGCTGCCGCCACCGAGAATGATGGAGACCAAGATCAGCGCGATCGCGATCACGACGCCGGCGGCTGTTGCAATATCCATAGAAGCGGAACGGGAATGGTCGGTTGACGGTTTCGCTAACGCCGGGCGCCGCTCACGGCTGGGCCGCGCGTCCGGATGGGATCAGTTGTTTGCTCTGCTGGTACTCGACAGCCGCCCGCAGCACCTCTTCGGGCGATTCGCCCACAACGATGTGGTCGCCCGTTGTCAGCGTCAGGATGGTGTCGGGGCACTTCTCGACGTACTTGATCAGCTCCGCGTTCAGGATGAACGGGTCGCCGTTCAGGTGCGTCAGCTTGATCATCGTTACAACCCTTTTATCCGGCCCCGCCACGACGGGCGCAGCCGCTACGCACGGCCCGGGTTCGCCTGGGTCCACGCAACCGTAGCTCACGGCGCCGCGTCTCAAGCAGATTTACGCCCAATTCCGCCGCCCGGACGCGCGGCGTTTACCTCCGCAGCGCCATCAGCTCGTCCAGCAGTTCCTGGGCGGCCGAGATCACCCGCGACCCGCCCCGGTACTGGGTGGACGCCAGGATCAGCTCGATCAGGTTCTGCCCGATATCGGTGTTGGACAGCTCCACAGCGCCGGAGGTGAGGTAGCCGATGCCGTTCTCTCCCGGGCCGCCGTACTCGGGCGATCCGGAGTTGACGCCGACGTTGTACAGGCTGTCGCCGACCTGCTGCAGGCCGGACGGGTTCACGAAGCGGGCCATCTCCATCTGCCCCAGGTCGCGCTGCACGCCGTTGGAAAACTGCCCCTGGATGCGTCCGCTCTCGGTCACGATGAAATCGGTCAGCACGCCGGGCGCGAAGCCGTCCTGGCTGGTCATGTTCAGCGAGCTGATCAGCTCGCGCTGCGCGTTGACCTCCACCAGCGAGTTGACGCCGCTGAAGTCGAGTTCGATGTCGACCGGCGACAGCGAGGCGGTGATCTCTCGCGGGATGCTGATCCGCGGAGTGTTGCCCGGCAGCAGCTCGCCGTTGCTGTCGAACACCAGGATGCCGTTGCCGACCTCGATCGGCTGGCGTCCGTTAGGGTCGGACGAGGCCTCCGCGGCGCCGCTGGTCGCGAACCAACGGTAGGTGGTGGTGTTGCCGGTCGTCTCCTCCAGGACGGTGGTCAGCTTGACCGGCAGCGGGGCGCCAAGACTGTCGTAGACGATGAACTCGGTCGTGGTGCCCGGGCCGTTGGCCGTTTGGGACTGCGAGAACGAGACATTGACGTTGCGGGTCTCGTTGGTGCCGGTAGGGGTCAGGCGGAAGGCCGTGAGCGGGATCTCAACGGAGTTCTCCTCGCCCATGTTGCTGGTGATCTTGATGGAGCCGTTAGAGATCGTGATCGCCGGCGCCCCGTCCGGGAGCTCGTTGGTGGGGATGTCGCTCTCCGCCTGCAGGCCCAGAGAGTCGTAGACGAAGTCGAGCCAGTCCTGCACGGTCGTGCTAGAGGTGATCTCGAGGGTCTTGGGCGCGAGGCTGGCGCCGCCGATCTCGCCGGTGAACTGGAGCGAACCGGGCTCGAAGATGTTGGCGGTGTAGTTGGAGCCCTCGCGGATCTGCAGGTCGGACAGCAGGGTGCCCGAGTTCGCCAACGCCGACCCGGAGCCGTTGAAGTCGAGCTGGTCCGCCGTTCCCAGAGAGCTGCTCGACGCGGTGTCGGCAAAGGTTGTCGGGCCGGAGTTCCACGGCTCGGTCAGGGAGCCGACAAGCCGGAAGTTGGAGGTTTGACCGCTCAGGTTACGGTAGATCCGGACCTGATCGAAGTCGACGCCGTCGGCCGTCGCGGTCGGGTCGGTGATCGCGCTGAGGTCGAGCCGGATGGTGTTGTCGTCGTCCGTCACGTTGATCGGGCCGATGCTGGCGGAGGGACGCGACTCGGCCTGGGTCGTGGTGTTGTAGTACGTGACGTAGTACGTGTAGGTCCCGTCATCGACCGCGCCGTTGTTGAGCTGGGCGTTGGCCTGCAGAGCGGCGTCGCCCAGCGTGTCGGCGACCGGGGCGGCGCTGCCCGTCGCGACGGGGGAGCCGATTGAGTAGTACTCGCCATCGCTCGCCTCGCGGAAGTACTCGACCTGCGTCCACACCCCGCTGGCGGGCACGGGGGCGTTGGTCAGGTCCAGCTGGTTGCTGTCCGCGTCGCCCGAGTCCGCGACGTTGGTGGCCGTGACGGTGAAGGTGCTGGACGGCGCGCTGCGATTGCCATCGGCGTCGACGAACACCGCCCGGTAGTTGTAGGTCCCGTCGTCGAGGCCGGCGGAGGCCGCCACCGGCGTGAACCCGGTGGTGACCGCGGCCACGTCCGGCGAGTCCTCGGCGACTGTGGTGACGGCTTCCTGCGGGTAGTCGACGTCGCTGCGGCCGATCACTTCCGACTCAACGATCGCCGGGATCGTCCCGGCCTCGGACGCCGGGTTCAACACGCCCGCGAACACGGCGCCGTTGGTTTCCTGCGCCACCCGCTGGGCGCCCAGCGGGATGGTCAGCGGCACCCGGCGGTCGTACTGGATGTTATACTCGTCGTTGGCGAGGTAACCCAGCACCTTGTTGCCCGTCGAGGTGACCACCTCGTTGTTGGCGTTGAGCTTGAGCTGGCCGTTGCGGGTGTAGAGCTCCCGCCCGGTGGCATCCTGCACGATCAGGAAGCCGTCGCCCTGGATCGCCACGTCCAGGGGGTTGGAGCTGATCTCGATGGTGCCCTGCGTGAAGTCGGGCGAGATCTCCGCCACCTTCACGCCCAGGCCGATCTGCCGCGGGTTGGTGCCGCCGCGGGCGTCGTTCGGCGCCGAGCCGATGGACTGCGTCTGCAGGAACTGGGTGGCGAACACTACGTTGGACTCCTTGAAACCCACCGTGTTGCTGTTCGCCACGTTGTTGCCCACGACGTCGATGGTCGTCTCCGCGGCCTGCAGGCCGGTGAGGGCGGTCGTTAGCGCTGATTGAAGACCCATGATTCACTCCCTTGTTTGATGCTTGGTGGTACGACGCGACGGGGTCCCCTCCCGCGGCGTCACGCGCGGCGCGCCTCACCGCTCGGTCGGTGGGCGCGGACCTTGATTGGTGGTTAGTCGGGCGGGTTGATCTCCGAGACGTTCTTGAGCGAGACGCTTGCCTTGCGGGCGTAGTTCACGAGGACCGGGGCCTCCGTGAGCGCAGTGGCGCTGCGGTTGGAGTCGCTGACGGTGTCGAGCATGTTGGCGGCGTCACCGCGGAGCGACCCGATCAGCCGCGCCTCGCCCGAGCCGGACTTGTCGGTGCGGTAGATCCGCTTCTCGCCGCTGGTTTCTGGCAGGTTGTTGATCTGGATGGAGCCCTTGAAGTCGGAGAAGTCCGCCGTGTTGGCCGCGACCTGCACCCCGTAGGTCTGACCCTCGGGGCCGTCCCACACGACATCGTACACGTAGGACCCCTCCGCCAAGTCGCCGGCGGTCGCCGAGGCCTTGGTCTCGGTGTCCACGGCCAGGTCGAGCGTTGGCTGCCCGTCGGCGATGGTCACGCGGCGGACGTTGCCGGTGACGCGCTGGCCGTCGTCGGTCAGCGCCACGACGTCCGCCCCGATCAGGTTGGTCGCGCTCGACACGTTCTGCCCCAGCAGCACGGCGTCGAGCGTCTGGGTCAGCTTGTCCGTGGCGCCGACCTCGCGGATCTGGCTGATCTGCGCAAGCAGCTGGTCGTTCTCGAGCGGGTTGAGTGGGTCCTGGTTCTGCAGCTCGGCGATCATCAACTCCAAGAAGACGTTGAGGTCGAGGTCGTCGAACGCGTTCTTGCCGGTCGCCGCCGTAGCGGAGCCGGCGCCGGCGCCCAGTGCGCTGCTGATCTGTGACACGGGGTCGCCTCCTTAGGCAACGAGGTTGATCTGATCGACGCCACCCGGGGCTGCGCCCGGTGTGGGCGACGCGGTCGCCGCTGGCTCTTCCGAGGTGGCCCCGGGCTCCGAGCCCGACAATGAATTGGCCCGCTGCGCACGCTGCTCGTCGCGGCGTTGTTCGTTCTCCGTCCAGTCTTGCTGCCCGGCGCCGTCCCGCTGGACGTCGACGTCAAATTTCTCGATCCGGATGTCCATCTCGGCCAGCCGCTCGCGCAGCGCGGGCAGGTTGTCGAGCAGCACGTTGCGGGCGGCGGAGGTTTCGGTCTCGACCGAGGCGTGCATCGTCCCCTCGACGCTCACCGACAGCTTGATCTGCATCGCGCCGAGCTCGGGCGGGCTGAGCCGCAGGCGGACTTCGCCGCCGCGCTGGCTGGCGGTGTCAAATGCTCGGCTGACGCGGCTCACAAACCGGGCGGGGTCGACCTGGGGGGTGGTCTCGCCGGGCGCCGGCTCGCCTGCTTTGGCCACGCCAAAACGGGCCGAGGTCAGCCGCTCAAGCGAACTGTGATTGGTCTGCGCCGGGCCACCCCCTTCGGCCTTCCGATCGGCGGGCGCGGCCGCCTCGGGCGTTGTTTCCACCGCAGGCTCGTCGACGCTCGGCTCTTGAGTTGGCTTGACCGCCGATTCTGGATCCGGGTCGGAAAGCTTGTCCGCGTTGGACGCGGCGGGCTGCCGGCCCTGATCGCCGTCGCGTGCGGAGGCATGATCGCTAGGATCCTTCTCCCGCGACGTAGAGTTAGTCGATTGGTCCTTGTCGCCCTCGGTTTCCGGCTCGGCTGAAGAGCTGTCCTGAGCCTGAGGGCGGGGAGCCAGTTCGACCGAGCCCTCGTCGGGGCTCACGCTCGCGTGGTCGTCACCATCGGTTGCTTCAATTGGCGCTTCGGTTTGAGGCTTGTCTTCCTCAGAGCCGTCGCTGGGCGGAGCGGTTGCTTCCTCAGCCGCGGGTGTTGCGGCCTCGGTCTCAATCTCGCCGCCGTCCGTCGTTGCGGTGGCGACTTCCGGTTGTTGTGCTGGTTGCTCAGCGGCGTCACCTTGGTCTTGGTCGGGCGGCGCCGCCGCGGCCTCATCCGCTGGAACCAACAGCGCCTCTCCCGACAGCTCTACCGCGTCTTGTTCTGCTGCAACCGTCTGCTGGGCGGCAGACTCACCGGCGGTGTCGGCCGAGGTCTCCGAGGGCTCCGCATCGTCCTGCGTGTCTGCTTCTCGCTGCTCAACCTCCGGGGGCGCCTCGCCTTGTTCAGCCGATTCAGCGGTAGCGGCCTCCGGCTTGTCGGTTGGCTTGGACGGCGCCGCGGCGGGCTGACGCTCACCCGCCTCGGACAGCCGCGTGGCGAACGCGTCGTGGTCCTTCCGCGCGTTGCTGGGCGCGGAGGGCGGGATCAGCGGTTGGCTGAGGTCAATGGCGATCTGGGGCATGGCTTGGGGCCGCGAGGGCTACTTGGACTTTAGCTTGTTGAGTTCTTCCAACGCGTCCTGGAAGACCTCCTGCTGGGGACCGCCGTCGAGCATCGATTGCATGATCGTGTGCAGTTCTTCCTGCTCTTCCTCGTCCACGAACCGCTGCAATATCTTCTTCAGCTTGCCGGTGTTCATAGAACCGGTCAGCTTGATAACGTTGTTCACGCCGTCTTCTTCGGCGAGGATCCGCATGAGCTCCTCCTTCGCCTGGTCGGCCTTCATCAGTTCGAGGTTCTGCACAACCTTCTGCACGCTCTGCTTGTTAGAGAGCTCTCCCTCCTCCTCAAGCTGCTGCTCGAGTTTGGTGGCGATCTCGTCGAAGCGGTTCTTCTCGGTGATCAGCGCCGAGAGCGACGCGTCGAAGTTCAGCTTGCCGCGTTTTAGGGCCTCGATCTTAACCTCGTGGTTCCGGGCCAAGATCTGGCGGCGCCATTCGACTTCTTCCGGCGAGGGCTCCTCGTTGGGGATCTCTTCAGTGGCGCCTTGGGTCTCTTCCGCGATCCGGTCGATGTCAACGTCGTGCAGCAGGGCCACCATGCGAAAGATCTTCTCGTCGTCCACGCGGCTCGAGCCGTACAGGTAGGCCAGCCCCAACCCGGCCGAGATGACCGTTGCTGTGCAGGCGTAGCCGACCAGGGCCATGAGCATCCTCATCGCGACTCACCTCCGGTTCGCGTCGACGTGCGGCCGCCGAGGGACTGCAACGCGATCTCGTCCATCAGCTTGTTCTCGGCGCGTTGCTCGTGCAGCACGTGGGCGGTGCGTTGCCGGTCCTCCAGCTTGTCGAGCGTCCGGACCTGGCGGTCGGCGTCGGCCACCAGCTGGCGTCGGCGATCGACTTCCTGCTCCACGAGTTGCAGCTTCTCGGCCAGCCCCTTCGCCTGGGCCTCGAGGATCAGCTCGTACCGCTGGTGCTCGACGATGCGGTTGACGCTCATTTGCGGCTCCCGGGCGAGCTGCTGCTGTTGTGTGCGAACGCAGTTGAGCTCCGCCAGGACCCGCTGCCGCTCTTCGCTGACCACCTCCGCCGCGCGGTACGCGTCGGCGAGCTGACCGCGCAACTCGTCGCGGTGCGCCTCGCGGAGGCGCCTCACTGGTTCGAGTCGGAAGCGATAGGAAGACATGACGGTCTGCTAGGTCAGATGGTTGGGGTAGGGGCCGCCGCGGTCACCGCGGGCGCCGTCACCGGGGCGATGGGCGCGACCGGCGCGCCCAAGGCATTGGCGGCCTTTGTGCCGAGCGCGTTGAGCGCCTGGATGGTGGTCTCGAGGGTGCACTCCTCGGTGCGGGTTTGCCGCAGGAAGCCGTTGATCTCTTCACGCAGCGCCAGCGCCGCGTCCACCGTTCGGTTGCTCCCCTTACGGTAGGCGCCAATAGTGATCAGGTCCTCGTTCTCCCGGTAGGCCGCCAGCAGCCTGCGGACCAGCAGGGCCGACTCCTGCTCGCGCTGGCCCGCGACCTCGCTCATCAGGCGGCTGATGCTCTGCAGCAGGTCGATGGCCGGGTAGTGCCCCTCGCCGGCCAGCTTGCGGGACAACCAGACGTGCCCGTCCAGCAGGCCCCGCATTGTGTCGGCGATCGGCTCGTTCTCGTCATCGCCCTCGACGAGCACCGAGTAGAAGGCGGTGATGCTCCCCTGCCGGGCGCGGCCGGCGCGCTCGACGAGCTTGGGGAGCAGGCTGAAGGTGGAGGGTGGGTAGCCGCGGCTGGTGGGCGGCTCGCCGGCGGCCAGGCCGATCTCGCGGTTCGCCATCGCGGTGCGTGTGACCGAGTCGACCAGCAGCAGCACGTCCTTGCCGCGGTCGCGGAACCATTCGGCAATCGAAGTCGCGGCCGACGCGGCCTGCAGCCGCATCAGCGCCGGCTCGTTGCTGGTGGCGACCACCACCACGCTGCGCGCCAGGCCCTGCGGGCCGAGGTCGCGTTCGATAAAGTCGTTGACCTCGCGGCCGCGCTCGCCGACCAGGCAGATCACGTTGACGTCGGCCGAGGTGTTGCGGGCCATGGTGCCCAGCAGCACGCTCTTGCCCACGCCCGAACCGGCGAAGATACCCAGCCGCTGGCCGCGTCCGCAGGTCAGCATGCCGTCTATCGAGCGGACGCCGGTGGAGAGTGGTTGCTGAATGCGTGGGCGGTCGACCGGTCCGGGGGCGTCGCGGTCCATCGGCGCCCGGTCGGTTAGGAAGGGGTGGGGCTTGCCGTCAATGCAGCGGGCGTGGGCGTTCACCACCCGCCCCAGCAGGCCGTTGCCGACGCGGATGCGTCGCTCGGTCCGCTTCAGACGCACGCGGCACCCGCGGCGTACGCCCGCGATGCTCCGCAGTGGGTACAGCACCGCGCCGGCGTCTGAGAAGCCAACGACCTCTGCCTCGATCGACTCGCCCGAGGGCGCGTAGATCTCCGCCAGCGCGCCGATGGGCGCGGGGAAGTCGGCCGCCGTTGCGGTCATGCCGACCACCTCCACAACGCTGCCGGTCAGGGCAGCGGGGGTGGCGTTCTGGAGTGTGCGGTCAAAGTCCATAGGGACGGTCCATCGTCCTGAGCGGTTGGGCGCCTGCGATCAATCGAGTTCTTCCGCCATCCGCGCCAGCTGGGTTTCCAGCTGCATGTCGATGGCGCCGTAGCGGGTCTCAACGAGGCACCCGCCCGGCTTGATGGCGTCGTCGTCGAGGATGCGTGTTTGTGCGAGCTTGCCCAGGTCGCGGGCGACCTCTTCCGCCTTGGGCGCCAGGTGGGCGTGGTCCGCCGGGTTCAGACGCACCGTGATCTCGCCCCCGGCGGCTGCCAGCGTCAACGCCTCGCGGACCCAGTCCTCGGGGATCTCTGGCTGCGCGGTCAGCTCTCGCCGCACGAGCCGCTCGGCAATCTTCACGGCCAGCGCCAAGGACGCCTGCTGCCAATGGTCGAGCCACTGGTTCCGCGCGTCATCAAGCTGGTTGACGATGCCCGCCAGGGCCGGGCGGAGGGTGTCGATCTGCTTGCCGACCATCTCCGACAGCACCTTCTCAATCGCCTGCTCGGCGGTCTCGCGGCCCGCCTTGTCCGCGTTGCGGCGGATCTGCTCGGCGTCGGCGTGGGCCTGCTGCACGATCTTGGCCGCCTCGTCGCGGACCTGCTGGACGTACTCGTCCGCGCGGTGCGACATGTCTTGGAAGTCGAACGCCACGGCGCGGACGGGCTGGCTGCTTGGCTGGGCGGAGTCCACGCCGCCGCGGATGATGCTGGCCATCAGGCGACCCTCCGATCCGGCGCGAGCACCGCCGCCGCGACCTCGCCCACGACGCGTTGGGCGTGGGCGATGTCGCTTAACCGCACCGGGCCGAGCTGCTTGATGCTTTGCTCCAAGGCGGTCATCTGTTTTGCGGAGGTGATCTCGCGGAGCCGCTCTTGAAGTTCCTCACCAGCGCCAAAGAGCGCTACCAGCAAGGTCCCGCGGTCAACCTCGGCAAAGACAGACGCCAGCTGGGCGCCGCTGAGCGAGTCCAGCGAGGCGAAGGGTAGGGCAGGCGGCTTGACGGCCGCCCGCGGCGTCGGCTTCCGCAGCGGCAGCGCGATGGTCGGCCGGGTCGGTTCCCTAGGGGGCTCAGGAGCAGGCGGTTCTGCCGGCATCAGCTCCGGCCAGCGGCTTGCCAGCTGACTGGCGAGCCGCGTACGCGAGGAGGTGGGGGACGCGTCAATGATGGCCTGCAGCGTAGCGCGGCGGTCGTCGCGGCGCCGGCGGTCCTGCGTGTGTTGCGCGATCCACGACTCCAGCTCAGCGGCGATGACGTCGAGGCTGTCGGGGTCGATATCGCCCATCTCGGCCAGGCGATTGACGGCCCGGTCATGCAGGTCATCGGGCAGGCGGCTTAGCACATCCGCCGCGCGGTGGGGCGGCAGGCAGGAGAGCACTACGGCGATGGTTGAAGGCTGCTCAAGGGTCAGGTACGCGACCAACGCTTCGGGGTCGGCCTGACCAAGCGAGCCCAGCCGGGGCGAGCCGACCTGCGGCGGGGACATCGCGGGGGGCGTGGGGGTCGGGCAGGGCATCGGCGGGGCGTAGCCACCGCTGAATGCGATCTCCACGCTCGCGTCTTGCTCTTCGCGTAAGGACCGAGACGTGGCCGAATCGTTGCCCCGCAGCTCGGCGGCGATCTGCAGGCGTTCCTCATCGCTGATATCGTCTAGCTCGCGGACCGCCTGGCGGACCGCCTTGGCTTCGGCGGGCGACAGCCGCGCAAGCAACGCCGCGACCGACTCCGGGTCGAGGCTGCGGACCAGCACCGCGGCCTTGCGGATGGATGATTCGGATTGAAGGGTCGCGGTCGCCATAGTCAGTGGGGTTTCTCTGCTGCTCGTCGCTGGGGTGGTCACGCTAAGGGCGTTTTAACTCGCGTTGCTGATCCAGTTGCTGAGGATGGCGGCCGCGGCGTCCGGGTCCTCGCGGACCATATCGGCCAGGTCGTCCTTGACGGAGTCCGGCTTCTTGAGCCGCAGCTTCGGGCGTGAGTCGTCGTCGGCGTCTGCGTCGTCGCCCCCGGACTGCTCTTGACCCCCGTTGAGCTGCAACGACGGGGCGTTCGTCGGCCCGCCCGTCGAGCCGCCCCGGACCATCGATCGCAGCATCACCAGGCTGAAGGCGGCCAGGCCGACCATGGCGAGCGAGTTGCCGTACTCGCCGAGCCAGAACAGGCCCTGGCTGGCCATCGAAGGCTTCTCGATTTCCGCCTGCGGCAGCGTGTCGTAGACCACCACCTTGACCTGCGAGAAGTCGTCTTTGCCGGCGGCGAGCTCTGTCATCAGCGGTTCGACAGAGGTCTTGATGTCGTTGATCACTTTGTTCTCGACCAAGCGGACCTGCTCGGGGTCGACCAGCTCCGGCTCCTTGCCCTCTTCGGCGAGCTTGTTCTTTCGCCAGATCCCGATGATGAATTCTCGGGGGATCTCGATGCTGGCCCACATCGACTTGGGCACGAGGCCGGCGTTGACGGTCGCGACCCGCATGTCGTACGGCTTGGTCGTGGATTCTGTCTTCGAGACGCTGGTCTCTGAGGCGTTGTTGCGCGCCGGCGGGAGTTCGCGTGTGCCGCGGCTTGGCCCCTGGGCGAAGCCGCCGGGGGGGGCGCCGCCGTCCGTGTTGGTCTGCTTGCTCGTTTCGGTGACCTCGGACTCGTGGACCGTGACCGGCGTCCCCTCAGGACGTGTGGCGAGCGACTCCTCGGAGAGCTTCTCGTCGAGCTCCACCTTAATCTGCACCTTGGCGCCCGGGATGTAGCTGAGCAGCCGTTCGACGTCGCGTTTTTTCGCCATCTCGAGCCGCGCCTGCTCCCGCAGGTAGGGCGTGCTGAAGTCGTCCGGAGAGACGGCGGTGAGGCTCGCGACGTCGTCGCCGTTTAGGTTGTTGATCACAACGTTCTCGGGCTTCATGCTCGCGAACGCGCCCGCGACCATGTTCTGCAGGCTCCGCGCCCGACGGCTGTCGATGTACTCGCCCGCCTTTGGCTGCACGTTGACCGTGGCCGTCGAGATGGTCTTGTGCCGCAGACCGCGGATGTCCTTCTCGTCGTACATCACGCTCGCGTCCTGCACCCAAGCGATCTTGCTGATCGTCATCGAGAGCGTCCGCACGTGGGCCGCCTTGACCTGGTGCTGCTGCTGCACGTTGGAGCTCAGCGGGCTGAGGCCGTCGACGGCCCGCTCGAGCACGCTCGTGACGTCCCGCGGCTGGGCGTCGGCGGCGCCGATGGCGGCCAGGTACTCGTGCTTCTTGGTGCGGGGCACCTTGATCATGTTTCCACGCACCTCGTAGTCGTTCAGGCCGGCCTGAGCGAGGGCGTTCTCGACGTCGATCAGCTCCTGCCGGGTGAGCGGCTCGCCGCCGTAGAGGAACTCGCCGGGGCCTGAGGTCGACTGCTTGAACAGGAACCCAACGCTGACCAGGACCACGGCCAGGAGCGCGCCGGTCGTGAGCCGGGCGCCGGGCGTCATGCTCGCGAACAGGTCGCGGAGCTGCTCGATGTATTTGTTCAGGAAGTCCATTGGCGGTCGTTAGTGGGCAGGCGTCGGTGAAGAGCGAAGTGGTCTATCTTGGTCGGGGACGGACGCCGGGCGCCCGCCAACCCGCGTCGAACGCCTAGATCCGGATGTCCTTGATCTCTTGGTAAACTTCCATCGCCTTGTTCCGCATCTGCATCGTGAGGCGGAAGGCCAGGTCGGCCTTCTGGACGGCGGTCAGCACCTCGGCGGGGTTGATGTCGCCGCCGGTGAACAGGGTCTCGACCGCCTGGTCGGCCTGCGTCTGCATCGAGTTGACGTGCTGGATCGAGTCGACCAGCATCCCCTTGAAGGCGCCCGCGTCGGGCGTCTCGCTGGTCTGCAGCGCGGGGCTGGTCAGGTTGGTCGGCTGGAATCCGCCGGCGGTTATCGGGTTCATGGTTTGTTAGCCCTGCGGGCTGGGGGGCGCCTGGCGGAGCCTAGGCGATGATCCGGAGCGTCTGGGAGCCCAGGTCCTTGGTGATCTCGATTACGCCGATGTTGGCCTCGTAGGCGCGGGTCGCCTCGAGGGCGTCGACGAACTCGGTCGTCATGTCAACGTTCGGGTACGCGACGTAGCCGTTGGGGTCGGCGTCGGGGTGGCCCGGCTGATACTTCATGTTGGGCGCCTCGGTCGACTCGTCGACGCTCGCAACCCGCACGCCCGCCCCGCCACCGGACGTCTGGATGCCGGTGTCGGTCTGAAAGGTCACGTACCGCGGGCGGTACGCCTCGGGCTGGCCGGCTTCGTTGCGGGTGGTAGACATATTCGCCAGGTTCGACGAGATCGCGTTGAGCCGCGTCCGCTGGGCGACCAGTCCGCTCGTGCTAACGTCGAAGGCATTGAACATGAGAGTAGGAGGTAGAAGGTAAGGGCTGAAAGAGAACCGTGGGGGGCGACTACACCTGACGCTCGCTTATCGCGGCGCGTAGCAGCCGGAACTGGTTGCTCATCAGGTTGACCGCCAGGTTGTGCTGCGCGTGGTTCTTGCTGATCTCAGCGATCTGGTGTTCGAGGCTGACGTCAACGCCGTCGTGGCGGAGGATGCTCTTCATCGATTCTTCCACCTTCGCGAAGGCGTTGTAATTGGTTGGGGTCTGCCCGGTCTCACTGGCCGCCATTGCCTGCCCCGGGCTGACCGGCCGCCGGCTGTCCTCGATGGCCTGCTTGAGGTTTTCTTGGAACAACTCCGGAGAAAGGTCGCGGGTCTTATAGCCGGGCGTGTCAAGGTTCGCAATATTGCCCGCCAGAACTCCGTGTCGTGCTTGCGCGAAGTTAACCACCTGCTCCAGCACCGGCAGCGTGGACGATTTAAAGATGTCAGGAGCCATGGCCGTTCGCGTTCTGGCTGAGGGCGTGATCTGATAGATGCGTTTTGGTCTCGCCCCCCGGCGATGAAAGCAAGCGGCGCGCCAACACGCCCGCTGTCGGCGCCGCGTCCTTCGCAAGTCGTTGCGGCTTCGCTAGATCGCCACAACCCACGTATTGCCCGTCGTTCTCCTGGCAGGACGCTGCCGGCAGTTTCTGCCGATAGCGTTCGGCAGAAGCCGCCGGTTGTTGTTGGATGTCGGCTAGGCCGCGCGGGCCAGTTGCTTCTCCCCGGGGGGCACGCCGTAGTCGCGCAGCTTGCCGCTGAGGGTCCGCACGCCGATGCCGAGGGCCGCGGCGGTGCGGGCACGGTGCCCCCCGTTTCGGCTGAGCGTGGCGAGGATGACGTCGCGTTCTACCTCGGCCAGTGTCTTGTCGGCGGCGGCGGGCGTTGGCGGAGCCGCCACGGCAGCGGGCGGCGAGCCGGCCAGCCACGGTCGGATGAGGTCGGCGTTGATGTCGTCCGAATCCGCCAGCACGCAGGCGCGGGTGATGATGTTCTGCAGCTCACGCACGTTCCCCGGCCAGTGGTGCCCCATCAAGAGGTCACGGGTGGCGTCGGTCAGCCGCCGGTCGCGGCCCAGGCGGCTCGCCGCCTGATCGGCAAAGTGCTCCGCCAGCAGCAGGACGTCCTCGCCGCGCTCGCGGAGCGGCGGCGCCGCGATCGGCACCACGGCCAGTCGGTAGTAGAGGTCCTCGCGGAAGCGTCCCGCCTGAACCTCCTCCTCGAGCCGGCGGTTGGTCGCGGCGATCACCCGTGCGTCGAGCGGCATTGCCTCGCTCGAGCCGACCTTCTCGAACACGCGCTCCTGCAGCACCCGCAGCAGCTTGGCCTGCAGCTGCGGGTTGATTTCGGTGACCTCGTCCAGCAGGATGGTGCCGCCCTGCGCGGCCTCGAAGCGTCCGACGCGATCGGCGTCGGCGCCGGTGAACGCGCCCTTCCTGTGGCCGAACAGCTCGCTCTCGGCGAGCTGCTCCGACAGCACCGGGCAGTTTACGCCCACCATGGGGCCCGCGGCCCGGCGGCTGAGCGAGTGCATCGTCTGGGCGATCAGCTCCTTGCCAACGCCGCTCTCGCCACAGATGAGCACGGTTTCGTCGGTCGGGGCTATCAGCGAGATCTGCTCGTGCAGCCGGCGCATGGCCGGACTGTCGCCGAGGATCCGGGGCGCCGCGTCGTCGGGTTCCGAGATCGACCGTCGCTTGGCGGCCCGCGCCACGCTCGCCTCGAGCCGGTCGACGTCGAACGGCTTCTCAAGGTAATCGAACGCGCCAATCCGCATCGCGTCGACCGCCGTCTGGACGCTGGCGTGCGCGGTGATCATCAGCACCTGGCAGGCGTGATCCCGGCGTCCGATCTCCTCGATGAACTCCAGGCCGTTCATGCCTGGCATCTGCAGGTCGGTCACCACAACGTCCGGCTCGTGGTCCCGCATGCGGCCCAGCGCCTCAACGGCGCTGGCGCACTGATCGACCGCGTACCCGGCGCACGACAGCACGTCCGCCACCGAGTGACGGGCGGCGGCGTGGTCGTCGACGACCAGGACAGTCGCCATCGGGGTGGTTGGCGTGGGGGCGGTCAAGCGGCGGCCTCCATGGCGCGACGGGGGATCTTCAGGGTAAACGCCGCCCCGCCTTCGGGGCAGTTGATGGCCGTGACCTTGCCGCCGTGCGACTCGGCGACGTGGAACACCACGGACAGACCCAGGCCGGTGCCCTTGTCCTTGGTGGTGTAGAACGGCTCGAATAAACGGCGTTTCTGTTCACTGGTCAGGCCCGGGCCGCTGTCGGCCACCTCCAGCTCGAACTGCGCGACGCCGTCGTAGCCGGTGACGACCAGCTCGCCGCCGTTGGGCATGACGTCCATCGCGTTGAGCACCAGGTTGAGCACCGCGCGGCGGATCATCTCGCGATCGGCGGTCAGGACCGTGTTGGGCGGGACGTCGATGTCGACGTCTATACCCTGGGCGTTCAGCTGGGGCGCCATCGATTCACAGACCTCCTCCACCAGCGAGCAAACCAGGAAGCTGTGCCACTGCGGTTGGCGGTGAGCGGTGAAGCTGAGTAGATCGTTCACGGTAGCATCCAGGGCGGTAAACCCTGCCTCGACGTGAGAAAGGATGTCCAGGCTCTCGGATTGGTCCGCGAGCCTCCTCCGCAACAGACTCAGGTAAAGGGTGACGGGCACCAGGTTGTTGCGGACCTCGTGCGCGACGTGCGAAGCCATCTGGCCCAGATCGGCCAGGCGGTTTTTCCTCGCGAGCTCTTGGTTCTTGATCTCAAGTTCGTTGGTCAGCCGCGTCACTTCGGTCTGCAGCACCGCGTGCGTCTGCTCGAGCCGCAAGGTGGCGTCGTTCCAGGCCGTGAGCAGGCTGGCAATGTCGTCCGCCTCGGGGTCGGGCTCGTCGTGGTCCAGCCCGACAACGCGCAGCTGGTGCGGCGCGGGTAGAGGGTCGTGTTGTCGGGCCGGTTGCATGGGGTCACGATCCTGAGGATAGGTCGAGGCTCTCGACGGGCGGGGCCGCGCTGAGGGGCGCGGGCGTAAGGCGTTGGCGGGCTTGTTGACCGTAGGCGCCGGCTGCCTGGTGGGCGGAGTGCGCGACCCGCAGCTGCTGGGCGACGCGGTCGCGTTTGGCCGCGATCGCCTGCTCGTGGTCGCGTTCCATCCGCACCACCGCTTCCAGCAGGCGTGAGCACTCCGCGGCGTCTTCGGCCGCTGCTGCCCGGTGCTGGGGCGTCGGCCACGGCCGGGACTCCGGGTCCTGGTCGCGGAAGGGCGCCAGCGACCGCTCGGTCTGCTGCAGCGCGGTCAGCAGGTTCTGCTTGGCGCCCAGCAGCTTCAAGAGCAGTGACGCGTCGCCCCCGGTGACCAGCTCGCCCTGGCGAACGCCGATCTGGTGCAGCTGGGTAAGCACCTGCCGCTTCTGGCGGAGGAGCTCGGCGAGTCGTTCGGTTGTGGCAGCGGAGGCTGACATGGGATCGGGCTTGAAGGGGCCTACCAGGTTCGCATCTCGGTGAGCATCGCAACCCACTCGTTGCGTGACAGGTTGGTCGTGGCCGCGAAGTCGGTGTTGCGCGGCATCTGGTCCAGCAGGCCCAGAGCGTGGGCGATCTGCTTGCGGGCCTTGGTCGGGTCGTTCAGCCGCCGCCAGCACTGTGAGATCTGCACCAGCACCTCAAGCATGATGGGCTCGTTCTGGAACTGCGCCGACAGGTCAGAGTACGCCTGCGCGGCGGCGGTCAGGTGCTGTTTGGCGCGAGCAACATGCATCGCGGTGACGTCCTGCTTGCCGTCGCCGGCGGTGCGGGCGGCCTCGTCCTGCTCCAACACTCCCAGCTGGAACAGCACGGCGCCCTTGAACATGTAGCAGTTGCGGATCATCACCCGTTCCACCGTCGACCAGTTGGTCTGCAGGGCGATCTCCCGCCGCACCCGCTCATAGAACTCCAGCGAGGCGCCCAGGTCGGCGTTGATCTCTTTGTAGTTGCGCTCGCGCTCGTTGACGGTCTTCGCTTCGGCGTACAGCTCGAGGTGGGTGTCCGCCGCGTAGCGGTACGCCTCGGCCACAAGGTACTGCGCGAGCTGGGTCTGCGGGTCGTCGGGGTACCGGAGGATCGCCTCCTCTAGGTGCTCGATGGCCTCCGCGTACTGCTGCTGCGAATGGAGCAGCCGGCCGAGTTCAAACTTCGAGTCCCGCCACTCCGGGCTCTGCGGCGCGAGGGTGCTGCCGATCAGGTTCTGGTCGAGCAACGCGTGGGCCCGGTCCGACTGGCCCACGTCGCGGTAGGCCCGGGCGCACTCCAGGCGGGCGGCGTAGATCGCCGCGTCCTGCGAGTGGAACTCGATGCACTCGGTGAACGCGTCGATCGCGCCGGCGGGCTTGTCCATCGCCAGCAGCGTCTGCCCCAGCCGCAGCAGCGCCAACGCGTTGCGTTGCTGCGGCTCGTTCTTGAGGTACTGCCGAATCACCCGCAACGCGCTCGAGTAGCTCTGCCCGTTAAAGTAGGCCTCGCTGGCCTCCCACATGTGCTTGGTGAAACGCTTGTCCGCGAATCGGCTGTCGGCCAGCAATTCGTAGTTGACGCCCGCCTCGCGGTACTTGGCGCGGCCTTCCTTCCGCAGCTCCTGGGCCGCCCAGCTCTCGCTCGCGGCCCGTGCCAGCAGCCGCTCGCCCCACGAGGCGTACGTGTGGGCTTTTAATTCGAGCTGCTGGTTGCGGCTGAACACCGGGTACATCCGCTCAACAATCTCGGCGGCGGCGTGGTGCTTGTCCCGGACGATAAACCCCGCGTGCGCAGCGAGCAGCAGGGTGCGCAGCTGGGACAGCGGCAGCAGATCGCTCCGGTAGCTGATCGGGTCGCTGATCGAGTCCAGCGCAACGCGGTACTTCTGAACCGCCAGCTCGTCTCCATCGAGGGCCTGGTACATCTCGCCCTCGGCCACCGCCGCGGCGATCCCCTCGGGCTCCTGCCCGTGTGTTTGTTGCACCTCTTCGAGCAGGGCGAGCGCCTCGTTGGTCTTGCCTTGCAGCCTCCTCAACTGGGCGCGGAGCAACTGATTCGCCCCCCGGCGGGTCGCGAGCTTGTCGGCCTGCCACGCCTGATCCAGCAGCAGCTCGGCTTCGGCGACCATCGCGTCCACGGTCTGCGGGTCGGGCTGCTGCAACGCGTTGGTCGTGTAGTCCAGTTCCCCGACCTTAACTTGGGCCTGGACCAGGAGCCTGCGGGCTGGCCCCTCGGCAGGGTCGGCGTGCTCGAGGGCCTCGATGGCCTCTTCGAACTTGCTCAACGCTGAGAGGGAGAGCGCCTTAAGGACGATTGCTTGGGATCGCTCGGGCTCTTTTAGCTCGGTCGTGGCGAGGGCCCGATCGAGGTGGCGGAGCACAAGATCGTAGATAGGCTGCTCGGAGTAGAAGTGGGCCTCGGCCACGAGGCGGTGCATGTCTTCTTTGCGTTCGGGGTCGGCGGCCAACGCCTCCTCCAGCACGCTGACGCCCTTCTTTAACTGGTTGCTGCGGATCAGCGATTTGCCCAGCAGGTACTGCCCCTGATGCTCGCGGCCCTCCGGGAAGCCGGCCTCGCGGGCCTTGGTCAGGTAGCCGGCGGCCAGCAGGTACCCGCGGCGGCGGTGTTCGGGTGAGAACTCGGAGACCGAGCGGGCTGCCTTGACGGCGCCCAGCACGAACAGCGGGCCGCCCACCTCGCTGCGCGGCAGGTTGCCGTTGGCCTGGATCTGCAGCACGAGGTCCTCGGCGTACTCGAGGTCGCCATCATCAAGCGCCTCGAGGGCCTTCTCAACCGTTGCGGTCTGGTAGGGCGCGGCCATGTCGGCGAGCACCAGCCAGCCGGCCAACGTCGCGGCCGCCGTCAGACCCAGCATCCCGCCGACCAGCATCATCCGCTTGGGGTGCTGCTTGGCCCAATCGCGCAGACGCTGCATCCGTTCCGCCGTGGGCGGGGCGTTGTCAGCGGCGGTGTTGGGGGCGGTGTCGGCCACGGGCTGGTTGATCTTTAGCGGATTCGGAGAATATTCCGCGCGGCTTGTACAGGACCCGTGGCTCGGCTGTCAATGCGCGTTGGGCGTCGGCCGATGGAATGGCCGCTGCTGCTAGCAGCCGATGATTGTCGTTCACGCGGCCGGGGGCGGCTGCTAAACTCACCGACCAAGTCGTTCCGCCCCCATCACGCGTTGCACCCTCTGCCTGCCCTGTGCGTATCCTTACTCGCTACGTGCTGATAGACCTGGTGCAGGTCTTCCTGGTCACGCTGATCGGGATGACCACGCTGGTGTTTGTGGGGCTGGTGGGCAAGGAGGCGATTGACCGCGGCATGGGCATCGGGCCCATCGTGAGGCTCGCGCCCTATATCCTGCCGCAGGCGATGCAGTTCGCCGTGCCCGGCGCTTTGCTGCTAGCGACCTCCAACGTCTTCGGTCGACTCTCGGCGTTCAACGAGCTGGTGGCGATCAAGTCGATGGGCATCTCGCCGTGGGCGATCGCGTGGCCGACCTTTGTGTTCTCGGCGGTGGTGAGCCTGGCGGCCGTAGCGCTGAATGACATCGCGGTCTCGTGGGGCCGGCTCGGCGTGGAGCGGGTGTTTATCGACTCGCTTGAAGAGGTCATCTACGGCAAGCTACGGGTCGACCGCGCCTACACCGACCGGAAGCTCAGCATCACCGTGCAGCGGGTAGAAGGGAAGAAGCTCGTGCGTCCCGACGTTTCTTTGCAGGATTCGGGGGACGGCAAAGCCTGGAACGTCACGGCCGACTGGGCGGAGATCGGTTCGCAGCCCGGCAGCCGCCAGATGGTGATCCGGTTCTTCAACGCGATGGTGGACGGCCCGACCAGGGTCGCCTACCCCGACACCTTCGAGCTGGCCGTTGACCTGGACGCGTTGTTCGGGACGGACAGCTCGAGCCACCGCAGCCCCTCAACGTACGCATTGGCCGAGATTGGCCCCGCCGTCGCGAAGACCGAGGGCGATATCGAGCAGATCAACAACGACATGTCCGCCCGCGCGGCCTACGCCATGCTGACCGGCGAGTTCGAGCAGGTCTCCAAGGCGTCATGGGACGCGCGAGACCAGGACCTGGCGGGCGCCAACTTTGTGCTGAACCGGCTGCACGTCGAGCCGTACCGCCGCTGGGCGGGCGGTTTCTCTTGCCTGGCGTTCGCCATGGTGGGCGTGCCGGTGGCCCTGATCATGCGGAAGAGCGACTTCTTGGCGAGCTTCTTCGTTTGTTTCGCGCCCATCCTGATCGTTTACTACCCGATGCTGATGGTCAGCGTCGACCAGGCAAAGGGGGGCAAGTTCCCGCCCCAAGCAGTGTGGGGCGGCAACCTCGTGCTGCTGGCGTGCGGGGCCCTCCTGATGAGGTCTGTTATCTATGACCGCGACAAGATGCTCGGCGCGATGGGGTCTGCCCTCACCAGCTGGGTGCCAAAGTGGGTGAAGACCTAGCAGGCCGACCAGCGGTCCAACGCAATCTCGCGAAGCGGTCGATTCCTCGGCGTTTCTGTGCTTGTAACTTTTTCAGGAACCTTGCTAAACTGCCCGCCGACCTGGGGCGGCTTCACGGAAGAAGCCCGCCGCAACGCTTTTCTACCAAGCGATGAGTCCGAGCGGTGGGCCCAACCGATGGGCCCGCGCGACGAAGCAGCGACAAGGAGGTCGCCAGCGTGCTCTCACACCTGCCTATCCGGGATAAGCTCCGCGTCGGCCTCGGCTTGCTGGCCGTCAGCACGCTCACGCTGTTTATCGCGGCGATCTACGGCCTGTACGCGTACCGCGGCTTGGTCAAGACGCTCAGCGCCCGCTCCACCGAGCTGCCCCTCGCCAATGAGCTGAGCCAGCACGTCGGCGAGCTCCGGGTGATCCTCGCCAAGGCCCGCGAGCGGAACGCCGCGAAGAGCCGGGACGTCTTGCAGTACGCCGAGCCGGTGCCGGTGAGCTTCGGCTCCGAAAACTCGCCGGACCCGTGGGACATCAAGATGCTGCGGGAGGACTACCGAAGCCAGTTCGAGCAGTTCAAGGAGAAGCTAGCCGAGTACCGCGAGCAGCTCGACGAGAACCGCCTGCACGAGAGCCTGGGCATCAGCGACGACCGGCTCGAGCGCGCGACGCTGACCCGTGTCGAGGCAATCCTCGCGAAAATCGTCAACGAGCACCAGGACGACCAGCTGGTGCTCGACGAGTTGACGGACGACTCCGCACAGTTTGATCAGCTCGAGGAGTCTATCGAAACCCTCAGGGCGCTGGTCGCCGAGCTCCCAAGCCACCTCCACGGTCGTCTGCACAAGCTGGCGGGCGAGGTCCGCACGCAGTACCACGTGGCGATCCCGCTGGCCTGGGCGACAGCCGTCTGTGTGGCGGTGCTGATGGTGATGTCGATCCAGGTGTTCCGCCACGCGGTGGCGCGTCCCCTCCACCAGCTGGTCGAGGGGGCTCGGGAGGTCGGGGCCGGGAACCTGGAGTACCGCATCGCGCTGAACACCTCGGACGAGATGGGCGAGCTGGCCGAGGCGATGAACGCCATGACCATCCAGTTCAAAGAGACCCGCGACGACCTCGACCGCCAGGTGCAGCAACGCACCAAGGAGGTGGTCCGCAGCGAGCAGCTGGCGAGCGTCGGCTTCTTGGCCGCGGGCGTCGCGCACGAGATCAACAACCCGCTGGCGTCCATCGCGATGTGCAGCGAGTCGCTCGAGGGGCGGCTGGCCGAGTTCGTGAACCCCGACCAGGCCGGTGGACCCGAGTGGGACGTGGTCCGCAGCTACCTTGAGATGATCGGCCGCGAGGCGTTCCGCTGCAAGCAGATCACCGAGAAGCTGCTCGACTTCTCCCGCATGGGCGACTCGCAACGCCACGCCACCGAGATGCGCGAGCTGGTGGCAGGCGTTATCGAGATGGTCCAGCACCTGGGCAGGTATCAGGACAAGCACATCCTGTTGCAGGACGGGCCGCCCATCGTGGCGGATGTCAACCCGCAAGAGATGAAGCAGGTCATCCTCAACCTCGTGACCAACGGACTGGACAGTCTCGACCCTGGCGGCCGCGTCACGGTGGGGCTCGAACCGCACGCGGGCGGGGTCCGGATTGTCGTGGCCGACGACGGTTGCGGGATGAACGAGGAAGTCATCAAGCACCTGTTCGAACCGTTCTTCACCCGCCGCCGCGGCGGCCAGGGGACCGGCCTGGGGCTGTCGATCACCTACCGCATCGTCCAAGAGCACGGCGGCGAGATCGAAGCCGCCAGCGACGGCCCCGGCGCCGGCTCCAAGTTCATGGTGACCCTCCCGCCCAACTCGCTCGCTGCCGCTGCTTGAGAACACACGCAACAACTCCCCACGACTCACGCCGAACGCCGACCTATGTCCGACCAAAAGAATAAGCCCGAAGGCCTGGCCCTGCTGTTTGCTGACGACGAGCGGTCGCTCCAGGAGCTGATGAAGCTCGAGCTCCCTCGCATGGGCCACACGGTCACGGTTTGTCCCGACGGCGAGACGGCCGTCGCGGCCATCGAGAAGAACAACTACGACTGCATCATCGTCGACCTCGACATGCCCGGCCTGACCGGCATCGACGTGATCGCCAAGCTCAAGGAGCACTCCCCCGACACCGAGGCGGTGGTGCTGACCGGTAAGAGCACCACGGAGAGCGCGATCGCGGCGCTGCGGTACGGGGCGTTCGACTACCTGACCAAGCCGTGCAAGCTGGTCGAGATCGAGGCGCTCCTGCGGCGCGTCAGCGACAAGCGGAAGCTGACCAAGCAGTACCACGCGGTCAAACGCCGGCTGGAGAGCATCGAGGGCGCGCCGCGCCTGATCGGCGACTCGAAGCCGATGGACCAGGTGCGGCGGCTTATCGGCCGCGTCGCGCCGACCGAATCCACCGTGCTGATCCGGGGCGAGACCGGCGCCGGCAAGGAGCTGGTCGCCCGCGCCGTGCACGACCAGAGCGCCCGTGCGGCCGAGCCGTTCGTGGCGATCAACTGCGGCGCCCTGCCCGAGACCCTCATCGAGAGCGAGCTGTTCGGCCACGCCAAGGGCGCCTTCACCGGGGCTGACGAGCACCGCGTCGGGCTGTTCGAGGTGGCCGACGGCGGCACAATCTTCCTCGACGAGATCGGCGAGCTCCCCAAGGCGATGCAGGCCAAGCTGCTCCGCGTGCTCGAGAGCCGCGAGATCCGCCGCGTCGGCGAGAACAAGTCGGTCTCGATCAACGTGCGGGTGGTCTGCGCGACCCACCGCAACATCGAGGAGATGGTCGCCGACGGCGAGTTCCGCGAGGACCTGATGTACCGCATCAACACCTTCGAGATCTACCTGCCGCCGCTCCGCGAGCGGACCGACGACATCGCCGAGCTGGCCGTGCACCTGCTCAAGCGGTTCCGCCCCGGCGCCAAGCCGATCGAGCAGCAGCTCAGCGACGACGCCATCGAAGCGCTCACCTCCCACGTCTGGCCCGGCAACGTCCGCGAGCTGGCCAATGTGATCGAGCACGCCACGATCCTGTGTGACGAGGGCCCGATCTACGCGGAGCACCTGCCGCGCCACTTTGGCAAGCGTCAGCTCACGTCGGCCGCCAAGAGCCGCGGGCCGATGACCCTCCGCGACATGGAGATGGACGCCATCCACGAGTCGCTCGAACGCCACGACGGCAGCAAGCCCAAGGCCGCCGACGAGCTCGGCATCAGCCTCAAGACGCTGTACAACAAGCTCAACAGCGAAACCGGCGCGAAGAACGCCGCCTAGCCCTGGGCGGCCCGGGTCAGCCCGCCAGCACCGACCACAGCACGCCCGCCGCCACCGCCGAGCCGATCACGCCGGCCACGTTGGGCGCCATGGCGTGCATCAGCAGGAAGTTGTGCGGGTCCTCCTTCTGGCCGACCATCTGCACCACGCGGGCCGAGTCCGGCACCGCCGACACGCCGGCGGCGCCGACCAGCGGGTTGATCTTGTGCGTCAGGAACAGGTTCATCAGCTTGGCGAACAGCACGCCGCTGGCCGTGGCGATCGCGAACGACAACGCCCCCAGGCCGAAGATCTGCAGCGACTGCTCCGTCAGGAAATTCTGCGCCTTGGTGCTTGCGCCGACCGAGAACCCCAGCAGGATGGTCACGATGTCAATCATCGCGGTGCGGGCCGTGTTGGCCAGCCGCTCGGTGACCGTGCTCTCCTTCAACAGGTTGCCGAGGAACAGCATGCCGATCAGGACCAGCGCGCCCGGAGCGATGAACGTGCAGATCAGGAAGGCGGCGATCGGGAAGATGATCCGCTCTCTCTTCGACACGTGCCGGGGCGGCTTCATCTGGATCAGACGCTCTTCGCGCGTCGTGAGCAGCTTCATGATGGGCGGCTGGATCACCGGCACCAACGCCATGTAGCTGTAGGCCGCGATCGCGATGGCGCCGAGCAGCTCGGGCGCCAGGATGGCCGCCAGGAAGATAGCCGTGGGCCCGTCGGCGCCGCCGATGATGCCGATGGCGCCTGCTTCCTTGGGCGTGAACCCCAGCCACATGGCGCCCAGCAGCGTCAGGAAGATGCCCATCTGCGCCGCGGCGCCCAGCAGCACCAGCTTGGGGTTGGACAGCATGGTGGAGAAGTCGGTCATCGCGCCGATCCCCAGGAAGATCAGCGGGGGGAAGATGCCCTGGCTGACGCCGAAGTAGATGTAGCTCAGCACGCTGCCGGAGTCGTAAACGCTCAGCCCCATGCTGGGGTCGGTGGGGATGTTGCCCACGATCGCCCCGAAGCCGATCGGCAGCAGCAGCAGCGGCTCGTAGTCCTTGATGATCGCCAGCGCGATGAACACGAGCCCGATCAGGATCATCATCGCGTTGCCGAGCGTGAGCTGGGCAAACGCGGTGGTCTCGAGGAACTTGTAGAAGATTTCCACGTTACGACTTCCCTCCCTGGTCGGCCTGCGACCGGGCGTGCACCGCGTAGCCGATCGCGGCGACTACCGCGCCGTTGTCCTCGGCGGAGGTCGGGGCGGGCGCCGACGGCGAGGCGCCGTGATGGTGTCCCGCCGATTCTGGGAAGATCGGTTCGATCAGGGCCAGCACCCTGGGGAGCATCGCGATGAACAGGCTGATCGTCGCCAGTGCGACGAACACAATCAGCATCCCCGTGATTGAGATCGCCAGCCCGTTGCCGTCAACAATGCCTTGCCAGCCGCCCGTTTGGGCCAGAATCGGTAGCTGCGCTGTCATTCACTCAACCTGTTGCAAGTTTGGATACCGGACGACAGGGCCGCCGGGCCGAGACTCCTGCGGAGCCCTCAGCCCCGCAGAGCCCCTAGGATAGTTGCCGGCCGGCGTTCTTTGAATCCGCCCCTGCCCGCGGCCGGGCTTTCTCTTCGGGGACGCACCAGCTTACTCAAACCACTCCACCACGCCGCCGTAGCAGGCCCGCTCGCCGCTCGGCTGCTCAATCCGCAGGGCCCCATCGTCGGCGATCCCGCGGCAAACGCCCTCAACCACCTCGGCCGGCAGGGCCAGCCGCACGCGGCGGCCTGACAGCAACGACCACGAATCCCACAGCTCCGCCAGGCGCGGGTCGCCGGCCAGCAGCATCGCGAGGCAGGCGTCAAATTGTCGCAGGCAGTCGATCAGCACGTCCGTCAGGCCCAGCGGGCCGCCGGTGACGTCCGCCAGGCTGATCGCCCGGCCGCGGATCTCCGCCGCCGCCGCCTCAAACGAGTTGTTGACGTTCAGCCCCACGCCCACCACAAACCTATCGGCCGTGTGCCCGGGCGACTCGATCAGGATCCCGGCGGCCTTGCGTCCCTGCAGGTAGACGTCGTTGGGCCACTTGAGCCGTGTTTCGGCGGCCGGCGCCGCTTGTTCGACCGCCTGGCAGATCGCCAGCCCCGTGGCGAGCGACAGGCAGGGCGTCCGCTCCCGCGGCAGCGGCAGCCGTGGCGTAATCAGTGAAAACGTCAGCGCCCCCTCGCTGGCCCACCAGCGGTTGTCCCCCCGGCCCTTGCCCCGCAGCTGACGGCTGGTGAGCACCAACTCCGACGCCTCGGGCGGGATCTGGGCCGCCCGCTGCAGCGCAACCTCGTTGGTGGAATCGGTTTCCGGCAGATAATGCACGTGCCCCACGGTGCTCTGGTCGAGCAGTCGCGGGATGTCGAGTCGATTGTGCGGGGCGTCGGGCATGCCGCGGATCGTAGCGGAACCCCTGCCAGGTGCCTACGGCCGCGGGTCCCCCGGGCAGGGGGCTATTTGCCCCAACCGGTAGGGGCGACCTACAATACGGGACGCACTCCCGCCGGAAATGTACGTAAACCGAGGCAAAAGCATGTTCTTATTCCATCATCCGCTCCCCCGCTTGGTGCTGTTGGGCGCCGTTGTTGTGGCGTTCTCGTCCGAGGCCGACGCGCAGCGCTTTTATCGCCGCCGCGCCCGGATGATGGCAGCACCCGCGGTTGGCATCGATGTGAGACCTAACGTGGGAGTCTCGGTTCGGACTCCTTACTACTCGTACGGCCGCTCGACGAGCTACTACCCCGGCAGCTTCTACGGCCGCTACGGCTGGCCCGGCTTCTCTGTTAGGGTGCAGAGCTCGACCACCCCGCGGGTGACCGGCTCCGCCACGCCCACGCCGGCCGGGGAGTACGACCCCGCTCCCGGCGACCAGCAGTACTCCAGCCCCGGCGCCGCTGCCTACAACCTGGCTCCCCGGTACGAACCCACCGTCGCCCGCCCTGACGCCGGCGGCCCGGTGAACGCCTCGTACGACGCCTTGATCAACAAACTCGACCAGTTTGACGGAGGCGACGGCTGGCAGAAGTACTTTGCCCTGACCCCCGCCGAACTCGCCGACCCGGCCAAGACCAGCAAGCTGCTCCGACGGATGGACTCGGTCGCCAACGACCCGCAGTTCGACGCGGTCTCGAGCCTGGACGAGTTCCGCCAGCTGCAGAGCGAGCTGCAAGCCAGCGCCAACGCGGAAGCGAACGCGTCGCGGCGGCCGTCCCTCGGCCCGCCGCCCACGACCGAGCCCGAGGAGGTCGAGGCGATTCCCGCTCCCCGTTCGTCTGGCAGCCGCGGTCCGCAGCCGCCGCCGGAGCCACGGCCCTCGTCGGACGAGTTTGAGCCGCCTTCGCTGCTCGAGACCGGCCCCCGCACCGGCGGCGAACGCTCGGTGCTCAACAACGAGTAGCCCACCGCACGCGGCGACCCATTCGTTTAGTCGTTCTGTGGTTTTGTCGTTTTGTCGCAACGGGGCGAACACGATCAGCGGCGACAAAACTCCTCGCCGCCGACCCGCCTGCGGCCGCTGCAATCGGTTTGAAGCACAGCACTTACAGCGATGTTGAAAACCTAAACATCGTGGGTTTTGTCGCATGCTTCGGCGCGAGTGCGACAAAACCCCACCGGGCTGGAACGAAGTTGGGACGGATCGAGTCCGGCGTGGCGCGGAAGGTGAGCCACGGGGAACGGCGCCGCGTCCCAGCGATTGCCCGGCTAGCGCCGACGCCTCCAGTTCCGGCGCCGCTAAGTCGTGAGCCGGCCGAACGACTTCATTAGATGGCGCCAAGTGGCCGGTTTCTACCGAAATCCGGCCGGAGTTTGGGGGGGGGCTGCTTGGAGGGTCAGTCTTCCGTGGGGATCCCGCCGTCGGAACGCCCGAACAACGCGACCAGCGTGCCGAAGTCGGTCGAGTCTGCCAGGAATCGGACGGCGCCGTCGGCCAGCGCGACGCTCGCGCCGCCGGGGTGCAGGGCGTAGATCCCGGTAGCGTTCGAATGGTTCACACCGACGTCGTTGTCGTTGATGGACCACGCAAACGAGTTGCTGGCCGACCAACCGACCTGGCCGGGGTAGTCGGCGCTAGGGTTGTCCTTCGTTAGGTGGGGCCGGCCGTGCAGCAGATGAATTGGCTTGCCTCCCCGCTCAACGACGGCCAGCGTGTGCGACAGCCCGTCGGTGACGTCGCGGAATCGGCCGCGTCGGTATCGCAGCAGCTGAGCGCCGGAGGTCTTTGGCTTCTCAAAGACGGGCCAGCCCCACACGCCCCACCGCACAAACCGAACGTCGTCCGCATCGGCGCCCTGCGGAAGCGGGTCGGGAAGCACCTGAATGCCGGCCATCGCGTCGTAGTCAGCCCGCACGACGTAGTAGCGATCGTCGTCGTTTAAATCTTCCCGCGGCACTCCCAGCCGGTCATGCTTCCGCCCCCAGCCCACCCGGGCCGGGGAGCCGCCGGACGGGCAAACAAAACTCGGAACGACCGACTGGGCCACGTTGGCGTTCTCCTCGGCGGTCGCCAGCTGCTCCCACGCGATCGCGTCATGCAGCGGGGCCTCGTCCAGGTGCGGCAAGAGCGGCGTCCGCCAGGAGTGCAGGTGGAACAGGTCCCACTCCCGCAGCGGGTAGGCCAGGCCGGCGCGGTTGTACAGCGAGGGCAGGGCGGCCTCGGCGTCGTGAACCGCCTGCACCGCCTGCAGGGTCTGCCGGAGGTTGTTCGCGCAGTGCGTCCGCCTGACCGCTTCGCGGCTCGATTGGATGGCGGGCAGCGTCAGCGCCACCAGGATCGCCAATACGCCGAGCACCACCAGCAGCTCGAGCAGGGTGACGCCGCGCAGCAAACACGCGGGCTGGTACGCCAAACAGCGGGTTGTTCTGGTTAGTCGGGGCATTGGCAGCAGTGCGATTCTTCCATTAATCGTGCGTGGCTGAGTGATCACGCGAGAGAAATGCAGAACCTGTGCTCAGAGATGCACCACGAAGTCGGAAGGCAGATAAGAACTACCCCGGCGCGATACCGGCAGCTCTGACGGCTATCGCAAAAACCAGGCAACCGCCAAAGAACACGGCCCCGATGATCATGCCGCGAAGCTTGTTGGGGTTGGCCTCAAAGTATCGATCCCGGGGCAATGATTGGAGTCGGCTGCGGACGACTTTCCGGGGAAGCCCTTCCAGCGCCCAGCGTCGAAGACAGTCAGCCAACAAGCGGACGAATGCAAGGGCGCCGGTCAGCAAAAAGCCGACGCCGAGAATCGTCCGGCCAAACGTGCCCACCGTAAGGCGCCCGGCAGCCAGTTCATCCACGGTGTTCAGAAACGCCAGGCCGCCAAGCGAGGCAGACAGAACCGAGGCGGCTGCGTAATAGCGTCGCAGCGAGGAGTGCAGCGGCCTCAGGGAGTTTGCACGGGAAAGTGAGGCGCCGACCGTTCGCTTGTAGTCAGGCAATGGCGAAGTCCTCTTGAAGAGCAAGCGGTGCGTTTCGGGTCAGTGGTCGATGGGTGCCTGGTCTGTCGTTCTTTCTCGCCTGAACGTAACCCCCAACCCGAGCCCCGCGGCCAGCGCCGTGATCGTCAGCACGATCGCCGGGGTGGTCGCCCCGTAGAGCCCCTGACCAACGGCGAACAACGCGGCGTAGATCGCCACGGTCCCGAGCAGCATGCGGAGCAGGCCCAGCGGGATCGAGTCTTGCGGATCGGTGGGGATCGGGTGTCCCGCCTGCGCGGCGCGGCGGTAGACCGCGCGCCAGCCGGGGCCGCGGGGGTGGATCAGGCGGCAGAAGGAGAACAACGTGGTGTCGGGCTCGGGGCGGGTGAGCAGGGTGGCGCCGAGCCAGACCGCCGAGGTCGCGGCGACACTCAGCCCGAGCACCTGCCAACCCTCCAGCCCAAAGTCGACGAACTGGAACAACGCGGCCACTGCCACCGAGGCCACCATCGCGACAATCTCGCTCACGGCGTTGATCCGCCACCAGTACCAGCGGAGCACAAACACCAAGCCCGTGCCGGCGCCGACGCTCAGCAGCAAATCGAAGCCCTGTTTGGCGGTCTGCAGGTAGTAGGCCAGCCCGCTGGCCAGCACCATCATCGCCACCGTGGCCAGGCGGCCCACCAGCACCAGCTGCGCATCGGAAGCCGACCCGCCGACCAGCGGCTTGTAGAAGTCGTTGGTCACGTACGACGACCCCCAGTTGAGGTGCGTCGAAATCGTAGAGACGTACGCCGACAGCAGCGACGCCAGGATCAGGCCCCGCCAGCCGGCCGGCGCGTGGGTGAGCATGGCGGGGTACGCCAAGTCGTTCCCCAGCTTGGACGGGTCGAGCTGCGGGAACGCCCGCTCCAGGTCCGCCAGTTCCGGGTACACCACCAGAGAGGCCAACGCGACCAGGATCCACGGCCACGGGCGCAGCGCGTAATGGACCGCGTTGAACAGCATCACCGCGCCCAGCGCGTGGTTCTCGCTCTTCGCCGCCAGCATCCGCTGGGCCAGGTACCCGCCGCCGCCCGGCTCGGCGCCCGGGTACCACACGCTCCACCACTGCACCAGCAGCGGCATCAGCAGCACGGTCATCAGGAAGTTGCGTGACTCGGTGGTGCTCCAGTCCCACGCGGGGAACATCGCCTGCTTCGCGGCGACCTCCTCGTGATCGAAGAGCTGCGCCAGCCCCCCCACCTCCGGGTGCTGCAGCGCGAAGTACGCGGCCGCGACCGCGCCGGACATTGCGACCCCGAACAACACGCAATCGGTCCAGACCACCGCGCGGAACCCGCCCAGCGTGCTGAGCACCAGCGCCGTGACCCCGCCGTACAGCAGCACCTCGGTGGTCGAAAGCCCCAGCATCACGTGCCCGATCTTGATCGCCGCGACCGACACCACCGCCATCACAATCACGTTGAACACCACGCCCAGGTACGCGGCGCGGAACATCCGCAGTAAGCGGGCCGGCCCGCCGTGGTACCGCAGCTCGTAGAACTCGAGGTCGGTGGTCACGCCCGAGCGGCGCCACAGCCGGGCGAACAGGAACACGGTCAGCATGCCGGTCAGCAGAAACGCCCACCACGCCCAGTTGCCCGCCACGCCGTGGGTGCGGACCAGCTCGGTCACCAGGCCGGGCGTGTCGGCGGCGAACGTGGTCGCGACCAACGAGATCCCCAGCATCCAGCCGGACATGCCGCGGCCCGACAGGAAGTACTCGGCCGGGTTGTCCCCGGCGCGACGGCTGGACCACAGACCCACAATGACCGTGACGAGGATCACCGCGGCGATGATGGCGAGGTCGATGGTCTCTAGAGCCACGGCGTTTCCCTGCGAGGCGGCGAGTCGGGAGCGGGAGCTGCCGCGATTGTAGGGCGCCGCCTGAGGGATTGCACTGCGGCAATAGGCGTCGCCCCTCCGGTCCTACGACGGCGTGCGGGCCGACCACCCGTGGATCAGGCCCGTCTGGTAGAAGGGGAGGGGACGCTTGAACCCGGCCGCCGCGATCAGGTCGGCCACCTGGCTGGCCGGCACCACGGCGACGGACTCCTTCAGACCCTTCCGCAGGTTTTCTAGCTGCTCTTCGGTCTGGCCGCCGTAGCTCATCACCCTCATCCAGAACGCCATGAGGTCGTCGGCCGATTGGGCGCAGGCGCTCGCCGCCAGATCGGCGTTCACCAGCCGCCCGCCGGGCCGGAGCCGCTCGGCGATTGCTCGGAAGAAGCGGGTCCGCTCCTGTGGGTCGAGCAGGAACTGCGACACCAGGATCGAGGTGGCCGCGTCGAAGGGTTCGCTGGGCAGCAGCGAGTCGAGGTAGCCGGTGTGGAACTCGCAGCGGTCCGCCACGCCGCTCTCCTCCGCCTTGCGGCGGCAGACCTCCAGCATCGGCCCCGACGGGTCAACCGCCGTGAACCGCCAGCTGGGGAACCGCTCAGCCAGCGGCAGCAGCTCCGCCCCGGTCCCCGCGCCGACGCACAGCACCCGTGCGTCGGTCGGCAGGTCGGCCAGCTCCGCGGCGATCAAGAGGTGCAACGCGTCCACCAACGGCCGCAGCTCGGCGAAGCGATTGTCGTAGTCGGCGGCGTGGGTCTTGTCGAACGCGGCCATTATCACCCGCTAGGCTAGTGCGATGAATACTGGGGGCAGTCGGTTACGCCGGTGCGGCGATCGGTTTCGGGTACGCCAGTACTAAACGGGGAGAGCTTCGGTCTGCCACGTTTCAGTGGACTATTCGGCAGTCAGGGTGCGCGCTCTTGAAACGAGACAGCGACTCTTGCGAGAGGTCCGCACCGATCACAATAAGTTCTTGTATGTGAGGAAGACCCGCTAGTTGATCGAGCCCCTGATCCGAAATGTTGGGCGAATCGAGGTCAAGCACAAGCAGCTTCTGGGCCTCGGCACACTCGGCGAGGTAGCTCGCCCCTGCGTCGTCGAGGTTCGAGATGCGGAGCTCTTTCATGTCGCCGAGGAGTGGCCAATAGTCCACAGCAAACACCTTCCCGTAGGGCTGCAGCATGCTCTGAACCATTGCTCGCCGGCCTTCTACCCATTGTGACTGACGGTACGCAAACGCGGAGCCCCCGACGACAACGCACAGCACCGTTGTGGTCGCTAGCAGGGTGCGCAGGGTGTAGCGACCGCCCGCCTGCCGCGGCGGCGCGAGCGGCGCGGTGAGGGGGATGTACAGGAGGTAACCGAGTGAGCCCCAACCAAACGGCGCGAACCGCCCCCAGAACCCAGAACCGTACTTGGACGCCCAGACCGGAAACTGCTCTTCGAGGAAGATGCTGCCAAACGATAGCACGGCCCCGACGGCAGCGATCAACAGTGGAAGCGAGGCGTGGGAGAGCGCCTTGCTGAGCGACGTAAAGTAGCATGCGTGGTACTGCCGGGCGAGCTGCCGCCAGAACGGCCACCCGGCCAGTTTGCTCGATAGGAGCGTCGGATCTTCGGCGGGGTTGCTCTTGCTGAGGTCTGGCATCAATACCGCGGCGAATCTGACCTGGCGATGCCCTCAGCCGACTCTGCAACGACCCAACCGCTCAAGCCCAACGACGACTCGATTGCGAATACTCGGCACCCGGCTTCGGCGATGGTGCGGATCATTTCTTCTGTGCTTGACCGCCAGAACGTGGGCCAACCGGCCTGGCGGTAGCCCTGGCAGAGTTCTCGGTGGTCGCGTGTGATTACGTCACGCGGATCGGCTTCGACTATTTGGAGTATGATCGACGGAACTGCAGGATGACGGAAGCAGTGATCTAGTACGCCAGTGAATACCACGTCGCGCGGAACGGGAAAGTCCCCTGGAGATTCCATGTTGAGCACGATCTGCCGCTGCTTAGCGTCTACATGGTAGGCGTAGAGGTGATAGTCGTGTACAGAATGGTGCAAGGCACAATCAATTCTAGTGAGCACCTGCGCCCACGATCGCAGAAGGCGAAGAGCGGACGAAGAGTTATACTTCCAAGAAGCCAAGACCCCCAGGGGGAGTTACCCAGTGTACCGACGGTTCTCCCAAACGTCACGTTTGTTCTCCCGGCTCGGTGAGCCGGGGGGTACGTTCGTGCGCCGCTAGGCGGCGGTGACTTCAATCTCAGCGAAGCTAGCCACTACCGCATGCCCGTGGCTCGGCTCGACCGGCGCGTTGTCGGGGCGGACCAATAGGCCCGTCTGCAGGCCTGCCTCGCGGGCGGCGTCAAGTTCGGCGGTGATGTCGCTGAGGAACAGGATCGAGGCGGGCGGCAGGACCCAGTCTTGGGCGATGGCCGTGTAGCTGGCGGCCTCGCGTTTGGGGCCGGTGGTGGTGTCGTAGTGGCCGGAAAAATGCGGCAGCAGGTCGCACTGCTCGGTGTGGCCGAAGAACAGTTTCTGCGCCTGGATGCTGCCGGAGGAGTAGATCCGCAGGTCGGCGCCGGCGGCCCGCCACCGCTCCAGGGCGGGCGGCACGTCGGGGTAGACGTGCGCGACCATCTCGCCGGACTCGAAGCCGCTCTTCCAGATCAGGCCCTGCAACTGCTTGAGGCCGGTCGCCTTCTGGTCGGCGTCCATCAGGCGGGTGGCTTCGGCTTCGACTAGCGCGCGGGGGTCGCGGTCCTCGCCGGCGGCCCACGCGGCGAGCGAGGCCCGGCCCGCGTCGGCGGCGACCTGCTCGCACGCTGCTTGGCATGCGTCGGTTTCCCAGGCATGCTGGAGGTAGGCGGCCAGCTCGCGACGGGCGAACGGGAACATCACGTCGTACACGAACTTGACGGACGACGTGGTGCCCTCGACGTCCAGCAGCACGCCCTCGGCATGAACTTCGATCACAGGTTCACCGCGCCCTTGATGTCATCGGCCTTGGGCAGATAGCTGCCGCCCCAGCAGACCGGCTGGTGCTGCGAGTGGACGCCGTTCTCGATGTAGTCGGGCGTCCAGCCGCTGGGGTCCTGGAACAGCCGGATGCAGCGGATCTGCCGGTTGTCGCACAGGTGGAACCAGTGCTTGGTGCCGGCGGGCACGTTGATCAGGTCGCCCGTGGTGACCTCGACCGAGAACACCGGCCCGTCGACGTTGTTGATGGACGCGTCGGGGCTGATCCAGAACACGCCGCGGCCGGCGACCGTGAAGCGCACCTCGTCCTCGCTGTGGGTGTGCTCCTTGTCGAACTTGGCAAGCATGGCGTCCAGGTTCGGCGTGTCGGGCTTGACGTTGATGACGTCGGCCGTGACGAATCCGCCCCGCTCGCTCAGGCGATCGATCTCCGGCTGGTACTCGGCCAGGATCTCCTCATCGGTCGGGGAGTCGCCCAGGCGGCCCTCGACGTCCCATTTCTCGTACCAGATGCCAAACGGGGCGAGGAACTCGCGGATGGCGTCGGGGTCTTCGATGCGGCGGTTGTCGTCGGCTACGGTTACGGAAGCCATGGTCGGTTGGCCCTGCTGGTTGCTCGTCGCCCCCGGGGCTCTGCCGGGGGCGACGGGATGAGAGGTTTGCTTGCTTGACGCTAGGCGAGGCTCAGCCGCCGCAGCTCGCAGTCCATCAAGAACTCGAATACCTCGATGTGGCGGCGGGCCTCGGCGATGTCGGCGCCCCAGGCGTACAGGCCGTGCTTGCGGATCAGGAACCCGTGCCGCAGCGGCTGGTCGGGGTCGTTGAGCCGCTCGCGGACCTGCTCGGCCATGGCGGGGATGTCCTGGGTGTTCTCGAAGATCGGGCAGAGCTCGGTCGCCTCGTGGGTGCCGTGCGCGGCGAGGCCCTTGAGCATCTCGTAGCCCGAGAGCCGCAGCGCGCCGTCACGCGCGAAGCGGTCCGACAGCAGCGTCGCGGCGGGCGAGTGGGTGTGCAGCACCGCCCCGACGCCCGGCTGCTGCGCCAGCACCACGTGCAGCATGGTCTCGGCGGACGAAGGCGGCGCGTCGGCTTCGACCGGCCGGCCGTCGGCGCCAACGCGGACGTAGTCCGCCCGGCCCAGGCGGCCCTTGTCCTTGCCGCTGACGGTGACCATCAGCTCTAGCGGGTCGCGGCTGACCACCACGCTGTAGTTGCTGCTGGTTCCCAGCGACCACCCGCGGCGGTGGAAGTCGGCGCCGGTGGCCGAGAGGTCGTCGAGAGCCGCATCGAGCGCCGGGCCGGTGAGTACGGGCGAGGAGGTTGAGCTGAGCATCCCGTTAGTTTATCCCTGGCCCGAAACGCCGGGAAGGGTTGCGTGCGGGTCCGCTGGACGGCTTCGCTGGACGGCGTCTGTCAGCGGTCGGCGGGGATTTGGTACAACCGTCTTTCATCCGCTACCCACCACGCAGCCCCCATGCCCTCCACCCTGACGCTCCGCGTGCCGGCCGACTTCGAGCTGAAGCGGGCGGTGTGCTCGTACGGCTACTTCCTGCTGGCGCCCAATCTGTGGCGCCCGCAAGCAGAGACCCTCTACCGCCCGTTCACGCTGGGGGGCCGGGTGGTGGGGGCCACCGTCAGCCAGCCCGCGGGCCGCGGCGGGGCGCTGCGGGTGGCCTGCGACGCGGCCCTGGACAGGACGGAGCAGGCGCAGGTCCGCGCGGCCTTGGTGCGGATGCTCCGCCCCGACGAAGACCCGGCCGCGTGGCACCGGCTCAACCCGGCCGCGCGGCGGCGTGGCTTCGGCCGCCTGTTCCGCTCGCCCACGCTGTTTGAGGACCTGGTGAAGACCATCACCGGCTGCAACGTCACGTGGCGGAACACGATGAGCATGAATCGCCGGCTGGTCGCGAGCATCGGCCGCGGGGCGTTCCCCACGCCGGCCCAACTCGCCCGCCTGACGCCCTCGCGGCTCAAGCAGAGCTGCCGCGTCGGCTACCGCGCGGGGCGGATCATCACGCTGGCGCGGGCGTTCGATCGCGGGGAGATCGACGCCGCCTGGTTTGAGGATCCTGCACGCAAGACCGCCGAGCTGCGTGAGGCGTTGCTGAGGCTCGACGGCATCGGACCCTACGCGGCGGCCAACATGCTGCAGCTGCTCGGCAGGTACGACCACCTGCCAATCGACACCGAGACCTACCGCCACTACTGCCACGTGACGGGCGCCCAGCGGCCGCCGAACGACAAGACGCTCGACCCGTTGATCCACGCCCGGTACGACCCGTTGGTGCCGTACCAGTTCCTGGCCTACTGGTTCGAGATCTGGCGCGACTACGAACGCCGGTACGGCGACGCCTGGACCTGGGACCCGGAAACTACGGGCGCCAACTTTACCGCCGCGGTGCTGAACAAGTGATTGCCAGCCAGTCACGGACCCGCGACCAGCCGACCCGGGCGCGGGTCTCGCTGAGGCCGAGCTCGGCGGCGACCTCGGCGTCGCTGAGCCCGCCCAGCATTTTCAGCACGGCAATCTGCGCGTGGCGTAGGCTGCGGCTCTCTAGGAGATCGAGCGCGGCCAGCAGGGAGGTCAGGTCGGCGGCGCCGGCGACGCCGGGGAGGTTCAACCCAACCGCCGGCGCCTCGCCGTGGAGGGCGGCGCGGTGCTCCACCAGCTCGATCAGCATCCTGTGCAGCGCATTAGCCAGGAACGCCAGGTAACCCGCCGGGTCGGCGAGGTCCTGCAGCCCGCTGGCGCCCAGCGTGTGCCGGGCGGCCTCGTTGACCAGGGTGCGTGGGTCGATCGATCGGCCTTGCGGTGGGCGCCCAACGAGGGCCTCGGCCAGGCGGTAGAGCTCGGCGTAGCTGGCCCGCAACATCGACCGCGAGGGGGCGAGTTGGAGGCCCCGGCTACGCGTGACTCCGCGGTTGGTGTGGCAGATTTCGGGCACGTCGGTCAGGTTGTCGGAGCAGGGCAGGGCGTACATCGGCGGTCTGATCGTGGTGACTGGGCGGGAATCGGGCCTTCTGCTCCTAATACGCAGCGGGAGACCCGCTGTTACAGCAAATCAGCAAGTGCCCCGCAACACCCGCCACGGGGGGTGCAAAAAGCGTCGTTTGCCTGCTGGGATTCGCGCGGTAGGCTTGAAACCGGAGGCCGCCCCTACCGCCCGCACAACCGCACCCATGTCCCTGACCGACCACAGCTTGCTGCTCGCCGACCTCTCGCAGGCCGACCGCCGCGCCATTGCGGAGCTGATCTACCGCACCTGGCCCAAGCCAGAGAAGGACGTCGCGTTCCGCGAGCGGCAGCTGCAGCAGATCGCCGAGGGCTACACGGGCCCTGCCGAACAGGCGCCCCGGGCGTTTGTCGTGCGGGATGGCGAGCAGATCATCGCCAACGCGGTGGCCGAGCCCCGCACGGTCGGCACGTCGGCCGGTGAGCTCACGGTCCTCGGCCTGGGCAAGGTCTGCAGCAACCCGGACCGCCGGGGCGAGGGGCTCGGCGGGCGGGTCGTCCGCTCGGTGTTCGAGCTGGTCGACCGCGGCGTGTTCTCCTTCGCGCTGTTCCAGACCAGCGATCAGGTCCGCCCGTTCTACGAGCGGCTCGGCGCCGTGACCGTTGCGAACAAGATCATCAACTCGCTGGGGCCCGACCCCAACGCCAGCCCCTTCGCCGACTCGGTGGTGATGCGGTACCCGACGAAAGAAGGGTGGCCCGCGGGGGCGATTGATCTGCGCGGGCCGGGGTACTGAGGCCGGGGTACTGAGGCCGCGCAGCGACTAGCGTTGGGTCGACACGGAAGTTCGTGGGGGCGTCGGAAGCCCCTCGCGAGGGGGCCGTTGTGCACTAGCGGGCGGTCCGGAATGCTACGCGGGACGATAGAGCCGGCGCCCTATTAGGTGTCCCGAATCTGACCGAGGTTGTGACAACCTCAGCGAGTTCGCTGCCGTTCTTAAGCGCCGCGGACGATGCAACCGCCATCTCGAAGGAAACCCGAAACTCGCAGCGGGGGAATCACGTCTGTCTACCGGCTGCACCCGAATCATCGCTTCGACGTCCACGTTGACCGAGCACGAAATTAGATGGAACGGCCGCGCCTTTCGCACTTTGCTATTCACCGCGGCCGCCTCACGCGTAGTTCGCCTAACGACGCCGTTTCAATCGGAATGACCTTTCCCGCAGGACTCTCGGGTAGTGCTTGAGCCGGGCGCTGCCGGCCTCGCTTTCAAGAGTTCACCACGCCGGTTCGGACCCGAGTGACTCGCCGCAGCAAAAGGGGCAGCCCGATTTCGTGACGCCAGGCGAAAGACGTACTCGAGCAACCAGCTATCCGCGAAATGTGCGGCGTGACAATGCGGTGGCAAGCGTAGCGCAGAGCAAGAGCAGCACCGATCCCGGCTCGGGGACTCTTTCGGGAGCCGCGGGGAAAACCGTCAATGAGGTGTAGCCAGCTAGCACCCCAAACGTATTGAACTCGAGTTCGAAATGCTCACCGCGAACGGCTCCAGAAATGTCGCTCCAATTGCCGTTGAGTTCATCCCAGTAGCGAATCCTATCAGTTCCATCGATAAGGTCGAGGAAATCACTGAGCGTGGCGTCTGCCCGGCCATAGAGGGCGAGTTCCCCACCAGCGGCGATATTGATCAAGCTGCCGCCATCTCCGGCGCCGTCATCGATAAACAGTCCGCCTGCGACGCTGACAATCCCTCCCTCCAAGATATGCAACTCACCTCGTCCCCCGGCGCCGATTCGTAGCGCACCGGACGACTTCCAATGGGAACCAGATCCTGTGACCGTGGCGATTGCCGTGCCGCCAGGGCCCGCCCCCAGGGCAGCATCGCCATTCGAGAGGGCGCCGCCATCCGCTACCAGCAACTCGGTGTTGCCGTCTTGAGCAAGACTGAAGTCCTTGGACTGGACCCAGCTAGAGCTGGCTCCGGTGATGCGAATTTCGGTAGAGCCAACAGTGCGGGCAAAATTATCTAGTCTTACCTGGCCGCCGTTTTTAACGACCATGGATCCACTGCCAAAAATTTGCTCCGCAGCAAACTGGCCGCCGTCTTTCACCGTGAGCCGAGCATCGGTAAACACGCCAATTGACAGCTGCTCGATGTTCGACGTTGTCGCGCCGCCGCCGATAATCAGATGCGGACTGCTTGTAGCTGTGTCGCCTATGAGAAAGAACCGTTGTGGGGTAGTTGCATAATGAAGCGGTCCTCCGCTGACTTCGAAAGTTCCGTCGCGAAAGGTGAGCGAGCCGCCGTGCGAGTTGTCAAAACCTCCTTGAGTTTTGAGAGTGCCTCCGTTGATTGTCACCGAACTGGCGTCCCACGCGGTCACGCCCTGGCTTCCGACAAGCAGTTGTCCACCATCGGTTACCGACAAGGTTGAAGCGCCCCCTGCTCCGAGATTGTCGCCACCGAGCGTCAGGCGGTTGTCGACTTGCCATGTGGACGGCGCGCCGGGAGCGCTTCCTTGAATATTAATCACCGCCGTCGAGCCAACACCGGTCGCAACATAAGAGTTGGTGGTGTTAACGACTGCTCCGGCGGTCACGTCCAGCTTCGCAGCGCCAAGTTTTCCCAAGACAAACTGATCCGCGTTAAACTGGCTTCGCTCCTCTTCGCCAGTACCGCTAATGAGCAACGTCCCGGCGCCGCCGACAGCATCGGCGACGTCAACGAAACCGATCCTGGGGTTGAACACGTCCGAGCTGCCAACACCACCCCCGCCCGTGACTGTAAGATGGGCGGAACCAGCCCTGCCAATAATTAAATCTTCCGTTACCAGGGCAGAATGAATCAAGAATAGCGGGTTGTTCGCAGGGAACCCAGCGGCGCCATCCACGTTGACTTCGCCCACTGAGCCGGCGCCAACTCCTAGATGGAAAACGGGGGCTACGGCCGACCCGCCGTTGGTCAGGTTGAGCGTGCCGCGACCCTGGTCGCCGACTTCGATCGTCGAAGTGCTTTCCCATCGCGAGGAAAAAAAATCGATCCGGCTACGGGCAGTTGCTGGAACTCCGTCGATGTTCACGGTGGCATGGCTTGGGCTCTTGTGGCCCAAACTGCCGCCCACAGTCGAGAGCGAGGCGCCTTCACGGATGTTGACGGTCGCTTGACCTCCCACGTCAGCTCCCAAAAGACCCGATCCCATGAGCAGGACGCCGTTGTTCTCCCACAGCGCGTCCTCGCCTACGACGTCGACTGTGGCTGTGGCAGTATTGGTTGCGGCAAGTTCAGCCGATGAAGTCAACAACGTGTCTTGGATCAGGAGTTCTCCAGAGGAGAATACCCCCACAGCCAATCGGCCATTGGCGTCTAGCGTTCCTTGCTCAAGGACGAGCCGGCCATCGGAGTCGATCGCGATGCCTCCCGCATCGTAGCGGTTGGGTCCCATCTGGAAGGTGACGTTGTCGTTAACAACCGACAAGCTCGACGTGGTCACGTCCTGAGCAAATGCGACCGTCTTCGCCCCCGACCCGGATTCGAAACGAACCAGGTCGCTCACGCTGGGAGGAGCGTTCTCGGTTGGGTTCCAATTCTCTTTGGTATGGAAGGATCCCGACCCGGCGTTCCATGAGAAGGTTGCCTGTGCTTGGCAACGAGGGGACAACGCAAGCAGTGCAATTGCGAGCCCGCCAATGCCTATGGTCCGACGCAGCATGAATCGCCAAGTGGCAAGTCGTGGAAAAACCAAGGTGGCCTCACAGTCTCTTTTTGATCAGAATTCCACTCGAACGACTCACGACGAACCTTGGCGGCCGCATCTCTGAACAACGAACGGGGTCACGCAGTGGGCCCCGGTCAAACACTGCGCATATTCGCACATTGCTACGATGGCCCAACGGCTCGCGTCCGTGGGCATTCGGCGAGAGAGGTTCGCGGCTTGTTGCCCATTGTAGTCATCAATCCTAGGCATAGGTAGCTTTGGCTTGCGCTGCTAGAAAACAGGTGTCAATTTCCGCAGGGCGCCACTGGCTCCGCCAGCGAGTGGTACAATCAAGGCATGCCCCACCGCAAGCGACTCACTACACTGGCAGAGCCCCGTAGCGCCCGAGATTGGTGCGGGCCAGCGCCACCCGTCACCAGGGCGACCCGCCGGCGAATAGACTCTGGTCATGAGGAAAAATCGCTGTAGGACCGCCCTGGTTTGTGACCATGTGTGCATCACCTGATTGCGGGACGTCAAGGGACTTAGCCTCACTAGTTGTGGATAAGGGGCCCCTGCCGGGGCTTATCTACATTTTTTGTGTCGAATAACAAGTTATTTGGCTAAGGACTTGGTTCCTCGTCCGGTGTTGTTCCCTCGTCGCTATGTCTACCGCAACAATTACTTGGCTCGACGCCATCGATTCGCCATGGCTTGGAGTTCGTCCCACTCGCATCGGTGACATTCCCGCCGGACTTGGTACGCCCGACAAATACATACTGCTTGCCAAAGATGACCACCCGATGCTCCGGGTTGACGCATACCCGAGCTCCGAAGAATCCTTCGCATTCCATGATGCAGTGATTTGGCACGTGTTCCTGGTTGTTGGGTGGGGCGATTGCGCCTATCTAATTGACATCGATTCAGGTGCTGTTACGAAACACGCACTTGGCGACTACTTCAGGCACGTGTACGCCAACGACGAGTATCTTCTCGTCGCATCGGGCGGCCGCCTATGGCGCATTCATCGTGATGGCTCGGTACAATGGACAACCGATGTGTTGGGTATCGACGGTGTGGTCGTTGGCGATGTATCAAACGGGATAATCTCCGGGGACGGCGAATGGGATCCACCGGGTGGCTGGCGTCCGTTTCGCGTCTACCTTGATTCAGGACGAAACGCCAAATAACAATGCCGTGAACCGGAGCGGCGAAGTTAGGCGGATTTGAAATGGACAATTTTTCGTCGCCGCCCGGTTACGGCTGCCGTTCGTCAATGAAGAAAATGACTGTCCCCATCGACAATGAAACCTGGATCATCGAAGACGGTGACACCGTAATCAGAGAGATTGCGGAGCACGGAATCGCCACACTCCTTCCGATAGAATTGTTGATCTATTGCCTATGGGTCGCAGACTACGGCATGAGAAACGCCGGCGACCTGGAAACTGCCGCTGACCTATTTCCGGATTTTCAGATGCATGCGAGGAGAATCGGACACGAGTTAAACCTGCCGGTTACAAGCGAGGTGTTTTCGATGACTCGAGATGAGTTAGAGCGGGGATACCTTCAACGATTCGATGAATTGTGTAATGAGATTCGCCGGGTCCGAGACGGCTCTTCATGATACTGAAATTGACGAACCAAAAAATGCACCCGAGTTGCCGATCGGGCGTTTCCTGAAGTCAAAGTCACTTGGCGGCGACCGGGTGATTTTGGCCGTTAGCCTGCATGAGCGCGTCACCTCATACGATTGTTGGTTTCGTTGCGGACTTTCCGGTTAGAAAGGACGGCGTCGAGCCCGCGGGCAAAGAGTTGGCTCAGTTCGTTCACTCGCAGTTGACCAAGCTTGGATTGACGACTTCTTCGCCCGAGGACCGCGAGGGATTTGCATGGGGCATGGTCACACGCAATGCTGGTTTGGAGGTTATGAGCATTGTGGGGTTGGTTGATGACATGCAGGGGAGTCTTCCGCGCCAATGGCTAGTCACCAACGATTGCGCAGTTCCCTTGCTCAAGAAGCTTTCTGGCAGATCGGAGTTTGAGGCGAGGCGAGCGTGGTTACTGCGGAGGATTTGTGAGGGATTGCACGCTGCTATTAGCAGTGATTCGCATTTCTCGCACATTACTTGGTACGACGCACGCACGTTTGACAAACCGGGAGATGTTCCAAGAGATAGACCATGAAACCAATGCAGGCTAACCATTCGCTGCAGCCAACGCCGGGGAACGCTTTCAGTTCCGCTTCGCGGTGCGCGTCCCCTGGCCCGGCGTGGCTGAGCTTTGTCGTTATGCAGCGGTCTCTGCTAGGTTGAGACACCTCTGGCAGTTCGGCCAACTCGTTAGCCGCTGAGGTTGAACCAGCCGACCGGAGTTGCGCCTGCGTCCATCTTGTCGCGGTGTGTCCAACCTCGGCGGCTTCGGGCCCCTTCTTCGCCGCTCCGGCGTGAAGCACCTGCGCACGGGGCATTCTCGACGCGGAAGCCTCCACCGACTTCACGCGGCGGGCTGCTAGCCCGGGCGTTGGGCCCGGAACCGGCGACGTTTGGAGTCCGGCCTTCAGGCCGCTCAGCGGCACGCTAGAGCGTGGACTCCAGCGGAAGGCTCGCGACTCTGTACCCGGCTGGAACCTGGCACGATTCGGCGTCTGGTGGGGCGGGCATGCGGTCCCCGCTTCGTTGTCTTTGCCCTCCTTTTGTGGTGGAAATCGGCCGCTGTTGTGATCCAATGAGGGGTGGTGCGCATGTCCACTGCCGGCCGGTGGGCGCGTTCAGCAGGGGGCCAAGCCAAGAGCCCAACAGGTGGGGGCCGATTTCTGAGCGCCAAGATGAGCCAAGACCCCAGGAGACCCGTTCGGAGGAGCGGGACGCAGTGCGTTAATGCAAAAGCACTTAGGAAAGTTCGGGGAGGGAATGAGCCTTGAGTTTTGTCCTCTTCACGCGTGTTTTCGGACGAAACGAATGAAGTAGCTCCCCCTGACGGGCGGCGTGAAGGCGTTCAGCGCGAGGCTGTCGCGCGGTGATTCCGCCGCGTTGGTGCTGCGTTGGCACTACCTTATTGTCCCATCCGCGCGGCCAAGAGGAGACTAAACCCCGGGAGACCTGATTGGGGGAGGCGCCACAATGCGTTAATACAAAAGCTAGGGGAAATCGGGGAGGAGGTCGGCCCGGAGTTTTGTCCCCTTCACGCATGTTTTTGGACAAAACGAATCGGTCAAAACCCCCGGCGTCGTGCGGGAATCTGCGGCGTGGCTGCCCCCGGCCGTGCCAGCAAAGAACGCTCGACCCGGCATGGCCGGAGCGGCCATGCCAGGGGTGGGGAGTCGCTGCTTAGCTGGCGACCGGCGCACGCTCGGCCAGCATCGCTTCGATGGCTTGGACGGAGTCTTCGGTGCCGTCGTAACTGATGTCGGACTCGGCCAGCTGCTGGCGGTAGGTCTCGCGCTGGGCCCAGAAGTCGAGCAGGTCTGCGCGGTTCACTTCTTCCAGCATCCGCCAGTCGCCGCCGCCGAGCTGCTTGAGGAAGCAGGCGTTGATGCGTTGCTCGTGGTGTTTACGCTCCGGCAGGGCGAGCACCGGCTTGCCGAAGTAGAGCGACTCGCCCAGCAACTGATTCCCCGCCGCGGCGATCACGCAGTCGCAGCCCGCCAGGTTGTCGAGGAAGGTGGTCTCGCACACCGGCAGGAAGCAGAGGTTGCCGTCCGCGGGGCGCTCGCCCAGGCCGTAGACGCGGACCTCCATCGGCAGGGCCTTAAGGTCCTCCAGCACCTGGGGGGGCGTCGCGCGCCGCAGGTAGGAGAGCACGTGCCGCCCCCGCGTGGGCTGGCGCTCGGCGACCGCCGGCCGCAGCAGCGGGCCGACCTGCGTGGCGTGCGACCAGGCGGGCAGCAGCGGCGGCTTGTAGAACGCGGAGATGACGGTCCGTTGCTGCTCGATGCCGAACGCCCAGACGCTCCACCCCATGGCCCACGCCCACCGCTGCAGCTCCAGCGGCAGCGAGCTGAGGTCGTAGGCGATCATGAAGTGCTGGTGGTCGAGGCTCAGCACGGGCACCTTGCACTTGTGCGCAGCCCGGGCGAGGGTCGGCTCGAAGTCGCAGATCAGCAGGTCGGGCCGGTCACGGCGGAAGTCCTTGACCAGCTGCTTGACCGTCGCGCGCATGTTCCACCAGGTGGTCAGGCCGCTGGAGAGGGTCTTGGCCAGGTCGAGCTTGCCCTGCGAGTAGTGGAACTTGATGCCCTCGGTCTCGCGGACCTCGATGTCGGGGTCGGCGTTGTACACGTCGCGGAGGAAGTCCAGCGCGTCGAACGACGTGTACAGCACCACCCGGTGGCGGTCGCGGAGCCGTTCGACCATGGCGCGCGCCCGGGCCGCGTGTCCGCGTCCTTCGCCCATCACGCTGTAGAAGATGGTTGCCACGTCAGGCGGGGAGATCGGGGGGCGGGGACCTCAGCCGGCCGGCTTGCGGCCGACGAACCGGTAGTGCGGGGGCTTGATAATGGGCACCCAGGGGAGCTTGCCGTAGTTCTCGTGGATGCTGACGGTCTCAAACATCGACATCAGGTACGGGACATGGTCTGCGCTGGGGTGCACGTTGTCCAGAGCAAACCACACCGGCCACAGCGAGCGGGTGAACCACGAGTGCCGCTTCAGCCCCGCGGCCGGGAATTTGCGGCTGGTGTAGAAGTCCGCCACCCCGATCGTGCCGCCCGGCTTCAGGATCCGGCACGCCTCGCGCATCGCGGAGAACCAATCGGGCACCATGGTCAGCGAATACGTGAAGGTGACCAGGTCCACGGAGTTGTCCGGCACGCTCAGCCGGGTGATGTCGGCGTGCATGGTCCGCACGTTTTGCCACCCGCGCGAGGCGATCCGCTTGTCCGCCACCTCGAGCAGCGACTCGGAGAGGTCCGCCAGCGTGACCTCGCCGAAGTTCTCCAGGCGATCGCCGAAACGCTCGGCGTTCATGCCTGTGCCGGAGCCCATGTCGACCCAGGAAGAGCCGGGCTCGGCGGGGAGCTCGGCGAAGAGCTCGTCACGGCCGTGCAGCATCCGCTTGCGGAACTCGTCGTAGTCTTCGGCCTGGCCGGAGTAAAAGCTGTCGAGCCGCTCCTGGTGGGTCTCACCGCGTATGGGCGAGAGAGTCAGGTGATACAGGGTCTTTAGCTGACTGAGGGCTGTCATCGTCCGCGGAGTTGTCGTGGGAGTGTTGGGGAGAGGACGAGGGCGCGCCGCCCTTGTGCAGCGTGGCGATGGAGAAGCTGGCGTAGGTGTTGACCCGGTCCTTCACGTGCAGCTGGTCGGCGAGCTCGCGGTTGTACTGCAGCAGCTCGCCCAGCCGACGGGTCTGGCCGTCGACCTGGACCTCGATCGGGTCGACGAAGTCGCAGATCACCGCGGCGCCACGCCACAGGAAGCGGGCGCCGTCGTCGGCGCAGTCAACCAAGGTCTGCCACTGCTTCTGCAGCACCTCCTGCAGGTGCTCGGCCATCCAGTCCATGTGGTCCAGCAGCACGTAGTGGGAGTACTTCCGCCCCACCTTCAGCAGGTGGTCCATGATCGAGTTGTCGTGCGTGTGCACGCGGTCGACCAGGCCCTCCTTCAGGCGGAGGAAGTGCTCCTCCTTGAGGTAGTTGGGGCAGCACTCCGGCGTGTACTCGCCCGTCAGGTAGACTCGCCAGAAGTAGTTGTCCTTGAGCGGCAGCTCGCCGAACACGTGGTCCAGCTGGTCCTCGATAAACTTGACGATGCCGCCGGGGTAGTGACGCTCCAGCTGGGTGCGCTGCGCGCGGGGCACGCCGAGCAGCGACAGCGTGGTGTCGCGGCGGAGGAACCACTTTATCCAGGGGCCCCAGAAGGCCGGCTTCACCTCGTTGGTGTAGACCTCGCGCTGCTCCTCGATGGTGTCGGCGGCCAGCATCCGCTCGATCGCGGGGCGGATCTTCACCCAGCGGTCGATGTAGAGGTCGTTGATGCCCCAGGCGAACATGCCGGCCGAGCCGCGGAAGTAGAAGCTGTCCCGCCGGCCGGCGCCCAGGAAGAACTTGCCGTTCTTGTCCCAGTACTTGGCCGCCTCGTCGGGCAGGTCCTGCCGGAGGCGGTTGTACAGGCGGTCCCAGTCCGCGACCTTGCCGCGGCCGAACATCTCAAAGAACTCGGCGTGCTCCAGGTTCTTGATGCCCGCCTTCTTGAGCTCCAGCAGCGCGTTCTGGCGGGGGTTGATGTCGACCGTGTCGATCCGCTCGGGCTCGTCCAACGCGTAGTCCAGCGCGTTGCAGCCGGCGGAGGTGATCACCATCAGACGGTCGCCGGGGCCGAGCTCCAGCGCGACGCGGTCGAGCCTGGGGTCCTCCCAGCACGTGTTGTACACAAGTTGGTTGCCGTGGCAGAGCTTGAAGATAGCGCGGCTGACGTGAGTCGCGAGCATAAGGGCTCTCTATCGTCGGATAGGCACGCCCGGCTGGCCAAGACAACGCCGCCGGACGGGGGTCCAGAAGGAAAGCCGGGGCCGTCCTTGCAATCCATCGATTGGACCGGAGTCACGCGTGCGAATCAAGAGCCCGGTGGAGCGCCAGCCTGCGCAGCCGCCCTATTTTCCGGCCAGCAGGCCGTGCAGCGGCGCGGCCGACGCCGGCAGGTTTTCCTCCTCCTCACAACCGGCTGCCGTCGCGGGGCGCGTGGCCTGCGGGTTGCTGCGGGCGGCCCCGGTGGCGGGCAGCTCGTCGATCACGCTGCCGTCGCGGCGGAGCAGCTGGAAACCACCGTCCTCGTACTCCACCAGCGCAGAGCAGTTCTCTACCCAGTCGCCGGTGTTGCAGTACGCCAGGCCGTCGACATCGACGATCCGCGGGGAATGGATGTGGCCGCAGATGATGCCGTTGCAGTCGGAGTCCCGGGCCGATTCCACCAGCTGGCCCTCGAACTCGCTGACGTGCCGGACCAGCCGCTTGACGCGGCGTTTGACCATGCCGCAGAACGCGTAGGGGTCGACCTTCTTGCCGCGGATCCGGTTGACCAGCCAATTGGTTGAGAGCAGCACGTCGTACGCGAACGAGGCGGTCCAAGAGAGCCACTGGGCGTTCTGCTCGATCGAGTCGAACTGGTCGCCGTGCATGACCAGGAACCGCCGCCCGTCGGCCGCGGTGTGGACAAACTGGTCCTTGATCTCGACCACGCCGAAGTTGGCGAGAAACCCCCGCAGGAAGTCGTCGTGGTTGCCGGGCGTGTAGTAGATCTTGGCTCCCCGGCGGCGGAGGTCCATCAGCCGCTGCAGGATCTGGTCGTAGACCGGCAGCCACCGCCACCGCCGCTTGAGCTTCCAGCCGTCGATAAAGTCGCCGACGATGTACAGCTCGCGGGGCTCAAACTGTTCGAGCAGCTCTAGGAAGGGCTCGGCCTGCGAGTGCCGGCAACCTAGGTGAACATCGCTCACGAAGAGCGTCCGCACCACCCGCCCGTTCCATCCTTGGCAATCGGACATTTGTCTCTCCTCGCAAAGGTAATTCAGGCCAGACAACGACGCCGTCTCCTCGGAAGGCTGGAGCCCGCCGGAGGGGCTCGGAATCAACGATCTCGGCGGCCGCGCGGCGGTCCCTGTTCGCCGGGGCTCAGGTGAAGCCAATCGAGGTTTCACCTGATGGGAAGTATCGTCGAAAAATGTGAGGGTTGGGCGAGGCCTGAGTGCGGTGGGGGTTAAGCTTTGGTTCAGGTTCGATGAAGGCCCGGGGGCCGGTCAACGCTCTACTCTACAAGAATCCTCTTCGTTCGTCAGCTGTGCATTCTTGGGTCCGATTCCCCCTCGGCCACGATTCGGGCCTCAATTTCCGCCAATTCGTCGAGCCGGGCCATGACTTCCGCGTCGGGCGCAAAGTCTTTGGCCAAACGGGTGTAGGTCGTGTGGTGCCGGGCCTCGGACTCGAACAGGCTCTGGTAGAATTCCGCCAGCTCCGGGTCCCGCACCCGCCGGGCCAGGGCCTGGAAACGCTCGCAGCTGCGGGCCTCAATCAGCCCCGCCACCAGCAGCCTGTCGACCGCCCGCTGGGGCTCCTGCTTGCGGACCAGGTCGTTGAGCTTGCGGCCGTAGGCGCTGGGCTTGAGTCGTCGCAGCGGGATCCCGCGTTTTTCGAGCAGATCTACCACCATGTGGAAGTGCTCCAGTTCCTCGTTGACGATCTCGGTCATCTCGCGACAGAGGTCCCCATTCTCGACATACGCAAAGATCAGATTCAGCGCCGTGCCGGCGGCCTTTTTCTCGCAGTGGGCGTGGTCGATCAGGATCAGTTCGAGCGAGTCGTCGACCTGGCGGAGCCAACGCTCGTCGGTTTCGGATTTCAGATGGAGCATGAGAGTTAGCCGCCGGGGTTGAAGAAGGCCGGCACGACTCGCGACGCGGGGCCTAGTCGTTGTGAGTCGAATGAGTCGCTGTTGGCCGATGGCTCGAGGTTGAGTTCAACGGTCTTGGCCCCCACCGCCCGCGCGGCGTCCACGAAACCGGCCGCCGGGTAGACGTGCCCGGAGGTCCCGATCGCGACGAACAGCTCGCAGCCCGCCAGCGCCCGGTCGATCCGCTCCATCTCGAGCGGCGTCTCGCCGAACCACACAATGTGTGGCCGCAGCGGCGCGGGCGGCTGGCAGCAGTCGCACCGCGAATCGGGCGTGAGGTCCCCTCGGCAGTCGCTAACCCGGGCTGAACGGGTGCAACGCTGCTTGAGCAACTCGCCGTGCATGTGGACCACGCCGGACGATCCGGCCTCCTCGTGCAGGTGGTCCACGTTCTGGGTGACCAGCAGCAAGTCGCCCGCGAAACCCTGCTGGAACCGGGCGAGCGCGTGGTGGGCGGGGTTGGGTTTGGCGTCGGCTATCAGTTGACGGCGGCGTAGGTTGTAGAAGCGGTGCACCAGGTGCGGGTCGCGGCTGAAGCCGGCCGGAGAGGCCACCTCTTCGACGCGGTGTTGCTCCCACAGCCCGCCGCTGTCACGGAACGTCGCGACGCCAGATTCCGCGGACACGCCTGCGCCGGTCAGCACCACAATCGTTCGGAAGTCGTGAGGGTCGAGCGGCATCCTAGCCCACCTTGGTCGTGTCGCGGGGCGCCGGGCACGGGGCGCTACGCCCCCCGGGCGTTCGGGCCGCCTGAGCGTCCAGCTCGCGCCGCGACCGACGCGCGGCGTACCGCTGCAGGGTCTTGGGGAACAGACGCTTGAGCAGCCACAGCCGTCGGGCGCGTCCGCCCACCACGGCCAGCAGCTCGCCGCGCGCCGCCGCGGCCAACGCCGCCGCGGCAACCTGTTGCGGATCGAGCTGAGCGGCGTCGTAGAAGCGGTCGGCGGCCGCGCGGTACGCGTTGTTGGCGAACCAGCTGGTCTGGAACAGCGGCGTTCGGACCACGCCGGGCGCCGTAACCGTGACGTTGAGCTCGTGCGGCTCCAGCTCGCCCCGCAGCGACTCTGACAGCGCTAGCACCGCGGCCTTCGACGCGTTGTAGGCCGCGAACCCGGGCGGGCAGAGGGCGGCGAAGATGGACGACAGGTTGATGATGCCGGCCCTCGGACGCAGGCCCGCGGGGCGCAGCCGGCCGCTCTCAATCAGCCACGGCGCCAGCACGCGGCACGCCAGCAGCACGCCCTTGAGGTTGACGTCGGCCACCCGGGTGACCGCCTCCAGCGGGCAATCGACCAGGTCGCCGCCGACGAGCACTCCTGCGCTGTTCACCAGCAGGTCGAGTCGCGGCCAGCGATGCCGCAGGTCCGACTCGAGTGCGAGCCAGGCGTCCTGGTCGCAGACATCCAGCAGCAGCGTGCTCTCGGCTGCGGGGCCGTCGCCCGGGTTGCAGTCGACGCGGGCCACGGTCCAGCCGGAACTGGCCAGCTGATTCGCCACGGCGAGCCCGATGCCCGACGACGCGCCGGTCACCACGGCGTAGCCTGCGGGGGAGGGGGGAGGGCCTGGCATTCTAGTCTGCGGGGGCACGCGTTGGGTACTCGACGATCAAACGCCCTATCTTACCCGGCCCAGTACCCGCCCCGCGAGTGGTCGTAGGTCGCCTCACGGCCGCGGACGGCGTCGTCGACCTTGCCGTCGCAGAACACCTGCTGCCCCATCACCCAGGTGCGGACCGGCCAGCCGGTCAGCGACTCGCCGTCCCAGGGGCTCCAGCCACACTTGGTGAGCTGTTCCTCGTTGCGAATGACAGCCGTCTTGTTAAGGTCAACCAGCACCAGGTCCGCGTCGTAGCCGGTAGCGATGCGGCCTTTGCCGACGATGTCCCACACCCGCGCCGGGGCGTCGGACATCCAGTGGGCGACTTGCTGAAGGCTGCACCGCCCTTGGTTGACCTGGTTGAGCAGCAGCGCCAGTGAGTTTTCGACCGCCGGCAGGCCCGACGGCGACTGCGGGTACGGCTTCCGCTTCTCCTCCAGCTGGTGCGGCGCGTGGTCGGTCGCGATCACCTGCAAACGGCCGTCCAGCAACGCCTGCCAGATCCGCTCGTTGTCTTCGGCGGTCTTGAGCGAGGGGTTCATCTGCACCAGCGTGCCGAGCCGCTCGTAGTCGCCGGTGTTGAAGAACAGGTGGTGGGGGCAGGCCTCGCCGGTGATCAGGCCGCCGTGGTCGGCCAGCAGGTCGGTCTCGTCGCCGGTGGACACGTGCAGCACGTGGAAGCGGTGGTTGTGACGCTTGGCCAAGTCGATGGCCCGCTTGGTCGCGATCAGCGCGGCGCGGTGGTCGCGGATCCGCGAGTGGTCGGCGACGTCCGTCGTGCCGGCGTACTTGTCGGCGTTGGCGCGGACGGTGGTCTCGTCCTCGCAGTGCGCTGTGGCCGGCAGCGTGGTCTCCGCGAAGATCCGCTCGAGCGCGGCCTGCTCGTCGACCAGCAGGTTGCCGGTGCTGGAGCCGATGAAAATCTTGATGCCCGGCGTCCGCTCGGCGGCCTGCAACTCCGCGACGTTGTCCGGCGTGGCGCCGATATAGAAGCCGTAGTTGACCCGGCACTTGCCGCTGGCCAGCTGGAGCTTCTCGTGCAGCCGCTCGACCGTGACCGTGTTGGGGTTGGTGTTGGGCATCTCCAAGAACGTGGTGACGCCGCCCTTGGCGCACGCCCGGCTGGCGTGCTCCAGGTCCTCCTTGTGCGTCAGGCCCGGTTCGCGGAAGTGCACCTGGTCGTCGATCACTCCCGGCATCAGGCAGAGGCCCGCGGCGTCGACGGTCTCGTCGACGGCCAGTTGCGCGGCGGGGCAGATGTCGGCGATCCGCTCGCCTTCGATCACGACGTCGAGCTGCGCGACCTCGTCGGGAAGGACGACCTGGGCGTTCTTGATGAGCGTCTTCACGCGGCGGGGGTATCCATCGAGGAGGGCTGGAAAGCCTCCACGATAAGCCGACACGCTAGCAGCCGCTACCCACCGCCAAGCAGGATCTTCTCGGGGAGCGAGGGTCGCGGGAACCGCGGCCGAGGCTACTTCACATGCGTCTTGGATCCGCAGACGATCTCCATCATCCAGCGGTCAAAGTCGGCCAGCATGGCGGTGGTAAGGTCGTCGGCGCCGGGGTACTGGCGGACGCTGACCGTGGCGCCAGCGGAGTGCAGCAGCCGCAGGTCGTCGCAGAGCTGAAGCTCCGGGTACGACTCGCTCTCGCGGCTGCCTGCCAGCAGGATGGGGAGTGTGCGGAGTTCGTTGACGCGTCCGAGCGGGGTGTTGCCGGTCGGCAGCGCGCCGTCGAAGGTCGCGGCGCCGGCGAACGAGCGGGGGTGCCGCAACGCCAGCCGCATGGCGAGCGTGCCGCCCATGCCGACGCCTGCTAGGAACACGCGGTTGTCGTGCACCTTGAAGCGTGAGGCGGCCTGTTCGATGGCGTCGTACATCCGGTCGGTGGCGGCCTCAACGCCGTCGGGCGTGTCCGACCAGGCGAAGCCGCCCTCGACCTGGTCGCTCGGCTGGGTCCCGCGGGGAGCCACCGCCAGGTAGTTGCGGGTGCTGACGTGCCGCATCACGTGCGGCAGGTCGCACTCGTTCTGGTCTTGCCCGTGCAGCCACACCACCAGCGGGTAGGCGTAGTTGCGCTCGTAGTTCTGCGGGACGAAGGTCGCGGCCGGTGAGTCTTCGCCAAGCGGCTCGTAGAGTTGGACCCGGTCCTCGCGGGGGCGTTCCGTCGTGGCGGTGAACGCAAGCTTGATGGCGGGCAGAGAAGGCATGCTTTTGAGTCGGTTCATGCGTTGTGGGTCTGTCGTCGCGTTGCGGGGGAGGGGGCCGGCTGCGCTAGGCGGGGGTGGCGACCGGCGGGGAGGACGCGTTGCCGATTACTCTGGCGGAGTCATGGTCACCTCGTGGGGGTTCGCTCGGGGCTGGGGCCAGCCGGCAGGCGGCTTCAGCAAACGCGAACGGCGACAATAAAACAGTCCGCTGGGGGTGTCAACGGAAACGCGCGGTGGCCGTCGGTGCTAGCAGCCGGCGGCCACTGAGGGGCCACGCTGCTAGCACGGCAGACGCGTTACACAAGCGTGGCCATGGTCTCGACCAATTCCTTGACCGCGTCGACGCTCTTCTGGAAAGCGGCCTTCTCCGTGTCGGTGAGCTCGAGCTCGACGATCTTTTCAACCCCGCCCGTGCCCAGGACTACCGGCACGCCGACATAGTAGCCGCCGACGCCGTACTCCTTGTCGCAGTACGCGGCGCAGGGGATGAGCCGCTTCTTGTCGCGGATGATCGCCTCGACCATCTGCGCCGTCGCGCCGGCGGGCGCGTAGTACGCGCTGCCGGTCTTCAGCAGGCCGACGATCTCGGCGCCGCCCTTGCGGGCGCGGTCAACGATCTCGTCGAGCCGCTTCGAGTCCAGCAGCTGCGTGACGGGGATGCCGCCGACCGAGGTGCAGCTGGGCATCGGGACCATGGTGTCGCCGTGGCCGCCCATCAGCAGGGCCGAGACATCCTCTACGCTGACGCCCAGCTCCATCGCGAGGAACGTGCGGTAGCGGGCCGTGTCGAGCACGCCGGCCTGGCCGATGACGCGCTCGGGCGGGAAGCCGGTGACCTTCTGCGCCTGCTGCACCATGGCGTCCAGCGGGTTGCTGACAACAATCACCACCGCGTCCGGGCTGGTGGCTTTCACCTGCTCGCACACGGCGGTCATGATCTTGGCGTTGGTTGCTAGCAGGTCGTCACGGCTCATGCCCGGCTTGCGGGGGATGCCGGCCGTGATCACCACGACGTCGCTGTTGGCGGTGTCGGCGTAGTCGTTGGTGCCGACCACGTTGGCGTCGAAACCGAAGATCGGCGACGCCTGCATCAAGTCCAACGCCTTGCCGCGCGGCATGTCGGCGGCGTCACCCGGGATGTCTAGGAGCACGATGTCGCCCAGCTCGGCGGCGGCGCACCAGTGGGCGCAGGTGGCGCCTACATTGCCAGCGCCAACAATGGTGATCTTAGCTCGTTTCATCGGGTGACCTCGGCTTTGCTAGGAGAAGACGCGTCTGTCGGCGACGCTGTCATTGGTTTCAGCCGTCGAGTATCCCGCGGGACCTCGGTGGCTTCAAGTGCTTGACAACCCGTGGCGAGTCGCTCCTGCGGGCGGATTGGGGGCACGCGGATCCTCTTTGTCGCCGCGTGCTAGCGGGCGACAATCGCGTCTCGCCCGCGGCGTCGGCGGAGCGTTGCCGGGAAGGTCAACGCGGCTGGCCGACGTGGTTGGCCGACGTCCGCGCCGGCCGGCGGGCGGACGCCAAGGCCTGCTCTGGACACCCCGGGCGCGGTTGGGTACCGTCCCGCCTCTCTTCCCCTGACAGGCGCCGCCACGGATGGCGACGCGGAGAGCTTGGAGTTTTAAACTATGGCCAGCGGCGCCGCAGCGGACCAAGGATGGATCCGCCGTGCCCAAGACCTGATCCTGCCGGTAGCCATCATCGCCAGCGTGCTGGTGATCATGGCCCCGCTGCCGCCCGCGCTGATGGACGTCCTCCTGGCGGCCAACATCACGGTGTCGGTGATCGTGCTGCTGACCACCATCTACGTCCGCACGCCGCTGGAATTCAGCATCTTCCCGTCGCTGCTGCTGGCGACCACACTCGCGCGGCTGGTGCTGAACGTCGCGACCACCAGGCTGATCCTCACCGGCGCCCCGCGCCTGAAAGAGCACGCCGCGGGCGACGTGATCATGGCGTTCAGCGACTTTGTCGCCGGCGGCGACCGGATCGTCGTGGGCCTGATCATCTTCTCAATCATCATCATCATCCAGTTCGTGGTGATCACCAAAGGCGCCACCCGTATCAGTGAAGTGGCTGCCCGCTTCGCCTTGGACGGCATGCCGGGCAAGCAGATGGCGATCGACGCCGACCTGAACGCCGGCATCATCGACGAGCGTCAGGCCAAGGCCCGCCGAGAAGAAATCACCGAGCAGGCCGACTTCTTCGGCGCCATGGACGGCGCCAGTAAGTTTGTCCGCGGCGACGCCGTGGCCGGCATCATCATCACGGTGGTGAACGTGCTGGGTGGGTTGATCATCGGCGTCGCGCAAGAGGGCATGTCGCTGTCGGAAGCGGGTTCGCTGTTCACCCGCCTGACCATTGGCGACGGCCTGGTGAGCCAGGTGCCCGCGTTCCTGATCTCGCTGGCGGCCGCGCTGCTTGTCACGCGAAGCTCGCAACGGTCGAACCTGCCGCAGGAGTTCCTCGGTCAGCTGTTCTCGCGTCCTCAGGCGCTGATGGTCACCGCGGCGTTCCTGGGCGTGTTGATATTCACCCCCATGCCCCGCATCCCGGTGGCCGCATTGGGGCTGTCGTGCTTCGGGCTGGCGCGGGTCCTCAACCGCAAGTCCACTGACGAGGACAAGGCCAAGGAGCAGGCCGAGGCTCAACAGGCCGCGGCGCCCAAGGAAGACCGCGTCGAGGACTACCTGGCGGTCGACCCGATGGAGCTGGAGCTGGGCGTCGGGCTGATCCGACTGGCCGACCCCAACCGCGGCGGGGACCTGCTGGACCGCGTGCAGCGGGTGCGGCAGAACGTCGCAGCGGACATCGGCGTCATCATGCCGAAGGTGCGCATCCGCGACAACATGCGGCTCGACCAAAACCAGTACCGGATCAAGATCGCCGACATGCCGATCGCCACCGACGAGGTCGATCCCGGCAGCCTGCTGGCCATCGACTCTGGGCTCACCACCGGTCAGGTCGAGGGCGTCGACACCAAGGACCCGGCCTTCGGCACGGACGCCAAGTGGATCTCGCCCGGCCGCCAAGACGAGGCCGAGATGCTGGGCTGGACGGTTGTTGAGCCGGGCGCGGTGCTCGCAACGCACCTCACCGAGATCTGCCGCCGCCACGCCGACGAGATCCTCACCCGCGACGCCACAAAGCACCTGATCGACGAGCTCAAGTCGACCACGCCCACCGTGGTGGACGAACTGGTCCCCGGCGTGATGACGCTGGCCGAGGTGCAGACCGTGCTCCAGCACCTGCTGCGAGAGCAGGTCTCGATACGGCAACTCTCAACGATCCTCGAAGCGCTGGGCGACAACGGCGCGAAGACCAAGGACCCGGTGCTGCTCACCGAGTTCGTCCGCCACCGGCTGGCCCGCCAGATCTGCACGCGCTACCGCGACCGCGAGAATCAGCTGCACGTGATCGCCGTTGACCCCGCGTTGGAAGACGCCGTCCGCGGCGGGTTCGAGCACAACGAGCGTGGCCTGTTCATCCGGATGGCGCCGCAGCAGATCGAGGGACTGGTCGACAAGCTGCGTGGCGAGCTGCAGAAGCTGGTGGTCCAGGGGCACACGCCGATTGTGCTGGTCAGCCCGCAGATCCGCGCCGCGCTGAAACAGATGACCGAGACGCACCTCCCGCAGCTGGTGGTGCTGAGCTTTAACGAAGTCACCCGCGACACCAACATTGTCACCCACGGGCTGGTGGCCAGCGGCTAGCGTTCCGACGCAGCATCCCGGCCAATCGTCACCCGCCACCACGACTCCCGCCACAGAATCATGTCCATCAAAACCTACCGCGCCAAGAACATGCGTGATGCGCTCGACCTCATCAGGGCCGACCTGGGGCCGGACGCGGCGGTGCTGCACACGCGGGATGTCCGCCGTGGGCTGCTGGGGCGATTCCTGCAGGGCAAGATGATCGAGGTCGCCGCGTCCGCCACGGTGCACGTGCCGAGCCGCTTTGCCGAGCCATCCTTCACGGCCGAGCAGGCCGCGGACGCGCATGAAGCCTGCCCAACGCCCGACGCGGCGTCACCCCCGCTGCACGACGCGGACTACCGGGCCCGCTACCGCGAGGCGGTGCGGCTGCAGTCGTCGCCCGAGCTCGACGATCTAGGCGCCCGCGTCAAGCAGCTCTACTCAGACGCCGGCGCGCCGGAGAGCCGAGACATGCCGGACGCGTGTTTCCGCGCGTTCACCGACATGATCGAGGCCGGCATCGACGAGACCACCTGCCGGCAGCTGTTGGAGCAGGCCCGGCGCGGCATCCCCGAGAGCCACGCCCACGACTACCAAGAGCTCCGCAAGAGCATCGAGCAGCTGATCGCGGGCGAGCTGTCGGCCACCGGCGGGATCCAGCTGACCGAAGGCTCGCGCCGCGTCGTCGCGTTGGTCGGCCCGACGGGCGTGGGCAAGACAACCACTATCGCCAAGCTGGCGGCCAACTTCCGCTTGCGAGAGCACCGCCGCGTGGGCCTCGTGACGGTCGACACCTACCGGGTCGCGGCGGTCGAGCAGCTGCGGACCTACGCCGACATCATCGACCTGCCGATGGAGGTGGTCAGCACACCCCGCGAGATGCGTGAGGCGATCGCCCGCCTGGCGGACCTCGACCTGGTGCTGGTCGACACCGCCGGACGCAGCCCCCGCGACGAGGTCAAGATCCAAGAGCTCAAGTCGATGCTCGGCGAGGCCCAGCCCGACGAGGTCTGCCTGGTGCTGAGCAGCACGTCGGGCGAGCGGAACCTGTCGGTCACGACGGAAAAGTTTGCCCCCGCGGGCGTCACCTCGATGATCTACACCAAGCTCGACGAGGCGACCAGCCTGGGGCACCTGCTGCCCGTTACGCGGACGCACGGCCTGCCGGTCAGCTACCTGACCGATGGCCAGAACGTCCCCGACGACATCCAGGTAGCGGAGTCGACCAGCTTAGCCCACCGCCTGTTTGAGGTCGCCGCCTGATGAGCAACCAAGCCGAGCTTTCACAGGATCAGGCCGTCGCGCTCCGCGAGCTGGTGCGCGCCGCCCGCATCGCCGCCGGGCAACCCGTAGAGGGCCCAACGCCCGGAAGCGACGACAGCCGCGGGCGGTTGGTGGTGGTGGCCGGGTCGAAAGGCGGCGTGGGCGTGACCACCGCCACGCTGCTGCTGGCCCGCGCCATGGCCGCGCGAGGCGAGCCGACGCTGGTGATCGACGCCAACCTCCGCCAGGCCGACCTGGCCCACGTGGCGCAGGCCTCGATCGACGGGCGCCACGACCTGGCCGACGTGCTGTCGGGCGTGTGCCGCACGGCCGACGCGCGGACCCAGCTCGAACCAAATTTGTCTCTCGTTGCGGGCGCGTGGGCGCCCGCCGCCCAGCCCGACGCCAACGCCGAGGCGGTCCGCCGCTGGCTGCAAGACCTGGACGGCGTCACGGCCGCTGGCGAAAACGTTGTGCTGGACGTCGGGGTGGGCATGAAGCCGTGGACCGAACCGCTGTGGCGTCGGGCCACGCAGGCGGTGCTGGTTTCAACGCCGGACAAGCTTGCGGTCTTGGACGCCTACGCGGTGACCAAGCTGGCCCGCGGCGAGGGGGTCGACACGGCGATCGGCCTGCTGGTCAACCGCGTCGACGATCTCGCGACCGCGCAGTCGGTGCACCGCCGTGTGGACGAGACCTGCCGGCGGTTTCTCGGCGCGCCGATGCCGCTGGTCGGGTGGTCGCCGAACGACCCACGGCTGGCGGCGGACGCCCGCGCCGCCTCGCTCAGGCAGGCTCAGGTGTGGACGCAGAAGCTCCTCAGTCGCCCGGCCGCGGACCGCGCGGCGTAGGCGCTCACGATGTTGGCGTGCGGCAACTGTTTCCATCAGATTTTGCAACGATTTGAAATGAAGACTCAAGCGATCTCAGTCGTCGGACCGATAAAGTTTGAAGAGCGGTTACCGCGCCATGGCGTGTTAATCTGGCTCGACTGCATCGAGTTTGACGCCATCGGAGATCGGATTCATGGCGCGAGACTACGCCGGATACCTGGGGTGCCTTGGCATGATTGTCGCGCTGCTGCGCGGCGCCATGCATGGGGCCGGGATCGATGGGACGATCCTCCAGGGGGTGGCGAGCCTGGCGGCATATGCTGCGGTGGGCGCCGTGATCGGCGCGATCGCAGAAACGGTCGTGGACGAGTCGGTCAAGACTCAACTCGAGAAGCAACTGGCCGAGGCGAATTCCGCTGAGGCCGCGTGACAGGCATCGACTCAACCACCCTCGGCCCCGGCCGACGGTGATACAATCAGACGCGCCGGTTAGCAGCCGGCGCCCGCGGTCGCACGGAGCGCGACGCGGGTAGCTCATCATGGAGGATTGCATGGCAACCACGTTCGCCAACGCACACGACGCTGATACCCTCGACGCGCGACAGGCGGCCAAAGAGGCCCGCCGAGCCGTCATGCTCGAGGTCTGGAAAGAGTACAAGGCCAACCCCGACAGCAAGCCGCTCCGCAATCAGCTGGTCGAGGAGTACCTGCCGTTGGTCAAGTACAACGGCGAACGCATCTGGAGCCGCCTGCCCGACGGCGTGGAGCTGGACGACCTGATCTCCGCCGGCGTGTTCGGCCTGATGGACGCGATCAACGCGTTCGACCTCGATCGCGGCGTCAAGTTCGAGACCTACTGCGTCCCCCGCATCCGCGGCGCCATGCTCGACGAGCTCCGCAGCATGGACTGGGTGCCACGCCTGGTCCGCAGCAAGGCCAGCAAGCTGAACGAGGCCGTCAAGAAGCTCGAGGCCAAGTACGGCCGCTCGCCGACAGAAATCGAGCTGGCCGAGCACATGGGCCTGTCGGTCCAGGAGCTCGAGAAGATGATCACCGAGGCCAACGCCGTCGGCCTGATCAGCCTCAACAAGAAGTGGTACGAAACCGACAGCTACAAGGACGTCCGCGAGATCGACATCCTTGAGGACAAGAAGGGCGAGGACCCCACCCGCCGCGTCCAGAAGTCGGACCTGATGCGGCTGGTCACCAAGGGCCTGAACCGCAACGAGCGGCTGATCATCATCCTCTACTACTACGAGGAGCTGACGATGAAGGAGATCGGCGCCACGCTCGACCTCTCCGAAAGCCGCGTCAGCCAGATGCACTCGGCAATCGTGCAGCGACTGCAAGGGCAGCTGGGCCGCCGCCGGCCCGAGTTCGGCGCAGCCGGCTAACGAGCCCGCCACCACGCACCCTTCGGACAACCACACACCCCCTGCCGCATGGCAGGGGGTGTGTTTTTGTTTGGGTCGTGCCGACTCTGCCGATTGGTGGACCCGTCCTCGGGTTGCAGCGGGTGTGACCTGCAACAAGCGACTCTTCGGCTGCCAGGAAGTCTGGATTTTAACCACCTCAGCGTGATTCGGTTACCCGCTGCGTTCTATGCTCCAGGTAGAAGATCAATTCGCTTGGAGCCTGAGGAATGACCTCGCTCGCCGCATCACGGAAACCAACCCGAACGCCCAACGGCTATTGCGCGTTGTCCGCAGGTTTGCTGCAGTTGTCGGACAAGGCGTTGGCGTCGTACTACTGCCTGCCGGAGGGCGCCCGCACGCCGGAGCTGCTGTGCAACCGCGGCCGCAAGCCATCGGCCGAGGCGCTCGCTCGGCTGGCCGGTGACGGATCGGCCGGTTTGCTGGTGACCGAACGCGAGTTCCCTGTCCTCAGCGAGAAGCTGCTGGGCAAGACCTCCGCCGTGCTGACCGACACGCGGCTGTCGCAGGCCGAACGCTTCTCCATCCTCTTGGCGGGGCGGGCCAATGAGGTTGAGACTGTTCAGCGGCTCCTCAAGCCCAAGCGGCTCGTAGAGCTCTCCAAGCGGATCGCCGAGGACATATTTGAGCTGCTGCACGCCGGCCAGGTGGAGCCGGCGGAACTGCTGCACGCCCCGCGGTTCGGCTCCCGCTGGTTGACGCACGCGGCGAACGTCGCGTGCTACAGCGTGCTGCTGGCGATCGCGATTGACATTCAAGACCACGATGACCTGCGTCGGCTCGCCCTGGCGGCCTTGCTGCACGACCTCGGCCAGCGTTGCGACGGGGACAAGGAGCACCTGAGGCTGAGCAAAGAGGAGCGGGCCGAGTTTCACTGTTCGCACCCGCAACGGGGCTTCGAAGAGCTGCTGGACGATTCGGACTTCGACCAGCGTCAGCTGCTGGTGGTGTACCAGCACCACGAGTCGCCCGACGGCAGTGGGTTTCCTGTGGGGATTCACCGCGACGAGATAAGCCCCTGGGCCATGCTGGTGAAGGTGGTCGACGCGTTTGACGAACTTACTTCCGACGCCCCCGAAAACGCCAGGCTGAGCGCGGAAGACGCGTTCCGCAAGTTGCGGAGCGGATCGGGCGGCGAGTTTGACACGGAGATGGTCCGATGCTGGACGCAGGTGATGAGCAGAGCGTGATCGACACGCTGTGGACGGCCGCCGAACTCTACGCGGAAGTCCCTACGCAGGATCGGCGGTCTTGGGAAAACAACTCCGCGACGCCGACCCGCTTCGACTCGCGGCGCACCTACGGGCGCTACACGTACGGGCGTCGGTCCATCTTGCTGCTCGACGGCACGACCCACGGCGTGTACGTCAACGACGTGTCTCGCAACGGGATCGGCTTCTTCTCGCCCGTCCAGTTGTTCCCCGGTTACAAGTACTGGCTCGTGCTGCCGGGGCCTAAGAAGGCGCAGGTCGATATCCGCCGCTGCCGTCGCGTCGGCGAGAACAGCTACCGCTGCGGCGCCGCGTTCGTGGAGAAGGGCTTTGTTCCCCCCGACGGCTACGAAGACCGCGGGGGGGCGATCTGACAGCCCGCGTGCTGGCAGACGACACGCCAGGCAGGCGTCCGGTAGTGTGCCCAGGGTCACACAGGTTGGGTCGCTAGGGCGCCGATAGTTTGGTACAGACCCGCCCGAGACCTGTGTCACCTCACGCCACCCCACGGAAGGGAACCCCGATGCTCATGCCTGTTAGAAAACTGCTGCCGCTGCTCCTCCTCGCCTGTGTGTTCCTGGCCGGCAGTGGTTGTCGCCTGCTGTGCCCCAGCTGCGCAACGGGTTCGAAGGCTGCTTCGTGTCTCACGGGCTACTGCGGCGACGACGCTTGCAGCGGCGGCAGCTGTTCCATCGGCGGATGTGGCTGCCAGTAGGGCCGCCCCGCGGGCTGCCTAGCGGGCCGTGGGCAGGCCACCCACAGCCATCGCCGCTAGCGTCACGCCGTTGGCGTGTCCCGTCGTGTCCGCTAATGCGGCCGCCGTGAACGCCGTCCGCCGCCGCGACGATACTCCGGCTTGGCCACCACGCCAGGGAACTTGCCCTCTTCGTTCTCGGCCGGGGTCTGGCCAAGCACGATGTCGCACTTGGCGGACAATTCCCCGAGCTTCGAGTCCTCGATCGGCCGGAAGTCAACGACCACTCGTTCGCGTTGCGCGTCGGTGAGCCCGCGGAGGATGCCGTCACGCTCGTTCTGCGCCTCGCCATTGACGAAGAATTGCGAAGTCAGCACCCGATGCCCGTTCTGGCTAACCGCCACGTGGATGTGCGGCGTGCGGCCGGGGTAGGGGACCGGCTTGATCGTCCGGAAGTAATACCGGCCCTTGGCGTCGGTGAGGAATCGACCGTAGCCCTGGAAGTTGCGGTCGCGATTACCGGCGCCGTCGGACGCGGAGTGCAGGTAGACGCCGTGGTTGTCGACCTGCCAGATCTCGACGACCGCGTTGCGGAGCGGCTCGCCGGTGGGGCTCAGCGCCCGGCCCGACAGGTGGGTAATGGCGCCCACCGCGTGGTCGAGCGCGTCGTTGACGATCAGGAGGTCGTTGTCGGTGTCCAGCGGGAGGCGGTCAGGGTAGAACGGTCCCTCGGTCATCCGCGGGGTCGCAACCAGGTCCGCCAACGCCTCGCGTGTCAACGCGGACAGCCCGGCCGTCGCGGCGGCGACCCGCGCCGAGTGGTGCAAAAACGTACGGCGAGATAGCCCGATCGTGCAGCGGTCCATCATTCAATCCTGGGCAGAGGGTGCTGGGAGCGACGCGTGTCCTGATGGAACCCCGCTGGTCGCCGCAGGAGTCGGTGCGCCGCTGCGCCGTGCCCCCGTGTCAAGTCGGCGGCGACCCAAGCGTCTGTTCGGACGCGTTTTCTACCGCGCGTCAGACGCCCCAGGCGCCCGTGACGCGATGTCCAGGGCCGGCAGCTGGTAGCAGGCGGCCTCCACACCGTTGCGGACGTACAGCCGCCCGTGGGCCAGGACAGGGTGATTCCAAGTCTTGCCCTCAAGGACCTGCATCCGGCTGAGCTCGCGGGGCCCGTCGGGGCTGGCCTCGTACAGCACGAGCTCGCCGGTGTGCTCGGTCATGACGAGCAGAGCTCCGGATCTTTCCGCGAGCACCACCTGGCCGCAGCCGACCTGGGTCTGGCGGCGGGTCCTCTTCGGCCAGGCCAGCTTGCCGGTGCGGGCGTCCATGCAGGTGAGGAACTTGTCGTCGAAGCCATAGATGTAGCCGTCGTGGTGCAGGCAGTCGTTGAAGTACGGACGCAGCTGCCGGCTATCCCACAGCGTATCGGTGGTCCACTCGCCCGCATCCTGGGTGACCTCGATCCCATGCGCCCCGTAGCCATAGCCTGACGCGAGCACGACGGTTTGCTGATCGATCACGATCGGCTGGGCGATGCGGGGAAACTCGCTGGTGGGCCAGTCGTAGAACCACAGCCGCTCGCCGGTCCGCGGGTCGAGCGACTCGAGCCCCGCGTTCGATGCGCACAGCACCTGCGACACGCCGCCTAGCTCGGCTAGCACGGGCGTGCAGTAGGCGTGGTTGCCAACGCCGGCGGTCCACACGGGCTCGCCCGTCTCGCTGTTGTAGGCGATCGCGGCCTGATTGGTGACGTCGGACGGCTCGCCGGTGGGGTCAGGGTTGCCCGCGTAGACGATCGCCAGCGGGGCGCCGTCGCTTGGGACTAGGAGGGCGCTGCTGGCGAAACCCCACTCGGGAGGCGTGCCGCGGGGCAGGTCGTCGGTGAGCAGGCGCCGCCAGCTGACCTTGCCGGACGCGGCGTCCATCTTGGTCACCGCGCCCTCCGCGCCGCACGAGTAGATCGCGCCCTCGTAGAAGCTGGGCGTCGCCAACGGGCCGGCGCCCGACTCAACCTTGTAGAACCTGGCAGGCGTGGTCGTGGACCAACCTTCTTCGCCCGTGTTGCCGTTGTAGCAGACCGTCGCCTCATGCTCGCCACGCTGCTCCTGCGTGTAGACCCGGTCACCGACCACCGCGAACGACGACCACCCCGGCCCGACACGGTGGCGCCACAGCTGCTTGGGGGCGTGCAGGTTCCAGTCGGTGGGGAACGGGGCGCCGCGGAACACCGAGTCCTGACGCGGCCCGCGGAAGTTCGGCCAATCGCCTTCGGAAAGCGTGACGGTCTCTTGGGATTCGGAGAGGCTGACGCCGCTGACGTCCTCCTGGTGGTCGCGTTGGGCGAGAAAGATGTCCTCGGCTGTTGGCAGGCCCCTCCACGACAACTGCAGCGACAGCCGCCCGTCGCTGCCGTCGACACGCACCCCGGACCAGACGACAATCGCCATCAGCATCCACGCCATCACGACCCAGCGGGCCATCCGCCACGGGAGCGTTTTGGAGAGCAGCATGCCGAAGGTGGCCGCGGTGAACACGCCCGGCAGCAGCATCACCAGCATCGGCATGAACTGGCTGGCGGTGTAGTGGAACGTAAACTGGACGCCGGCCACCATCGCTCCGGCCAGCAGCAGCACGCCACTGATGCGGTCCGCAACCGGCGCCCGGCTGAGCAGCAGCCACCAGAGCACGTAGCCAACCAACGCGCCGCCGAGCCCGACCGTGAGGAACAGCACGGTTGTTATGCTGAACTGGGAAATCCGCGCCGGCAGCAGCACGGACGCCCACATCACTAGCACGAGCAGCACCGCCGGCCACGGGCGGAGAGGGTTCTCGTTCGCTTGCAACATACGCGACGCGTCCTTGAGTCGTGGGAGGGGCGGGGGGCACGGCAGCGTCCGGCGCCGATGAGGCAGTTCATTGTACGGAAGGTCGCCCGGTTTCGCACCATCGTGGGAACAACGCCCGGAGGGTCGACGGCTTGCCCGGCCGTAATGGCGGCTATAATCTGCGGCGCCCACGCACGTTTAGGTATTCCCCATTCCCCGGCCAAGGACCTCGTCGCCATGGACACCCCGACCGCTATCGAGCAACGCCGTGCCGTCAAACACTACGACGCCGCCTTCGAGATGCCCGAAGCGGACGCGCAGCGGCTGCTCGAGTTGGCGATCCTGTCGCCGACCTCCTTCAACATCCAAAACTGGCGGTTCGTCCGGGTGCGGGACCCCGAGCTCAAGAAACAAATCCGCGCCGCCGCGTGGGACCAGGCCCAGATTGAGGAGTCCCAGCTCACCCTCGTGCTGTGTGGCGACTTGAAGAGCTGGGACAAGGACCCGGGGCGGTACTGGCAAAACGCGCCGGAGTCGGCCCAGCAGCAGATTGTGCCGATGATCCGCGACTTCTACAGCACGCGGGGCGAGCAGACGCAGCGTGACGAGGTGATGCGCAGCTGCGGCATCGCCGCCCAGACGCTGATGCTGGCCGCCAAGAGCATGGGGTACGACAGCTGCCCCATGATCGGCTTCGACCCGGACAAGGTGGCCGAGCTGATCAACCTGCCCGACGACCACGTGATTGGCATGATCGTGGTGATCGGCAGGGCTACGCAGCCGGCTCGACCCCGCGGCGGGCAATTGCCGAAGGAGGAAGTGGTGGTGGTCGATCGGTTCGCGTAGAGCACGCAGCGGGCCTGATAGGAAAGCTCCCCTCACCGCAGTGCGCGGGGCCGGGGGAAAGGAACCGTTCGGCATGCGTCCGCCCTACCGCGACCGATCGGGCAAGCAGAAGGACCGGTAGCGGGCGTAACGTGACCTCCTTACTCGACCTCTTCGCCCTGGATGGTCGACAGCGCCTGCCAGGATGCGAGTTCGATGTCGTCGTTCACGTAGCGTACGCTGCCGTCGGCCATCGCGGCGTTGACGCCGCTGGGGTGCAGGCTGCGGGCCGCCCGCCAACCGTAGGGTGTGTAACGCTGCGAGTGCGACCCGCCCAGCAGCACCGAGACGCAGTCGTGCGTCGGCGAGTTGGGCGTCGAGTGGTGGTTGTAGAGCCCGCACCGGAACTCGCCGTTCGCCCATGAGAACCCGCGTGGGTCGCTAAAGTTCCACTGCCCGCTGGACGAGCACATCGCTTCGGTCAACGGGGCGCGGAACACAAACTTGTAATCGTACCTCGCGTCCTGGGTGTTGGTGTCGGGCACTCCCAGCACGCTCTCGGCGAACAGCACGGTCTTGCTGAGGCCGTCGGTTATCTCGGCGGGGCGGGTGCTGGAGTTCACCGCGAACGGGCCGTCGGTTACGCGCGGCGATCCGCTCGCTCCGCCGGTGCCGGTGTTGGCGGCGTAGTTGGTCGGGCCGAAGTCGGGGTGCAGCCGCAGGCGGCTGTCGGTGGGGCAGAGGAACTCTGGCACCACCAGCCGCACGGCGTCGACGTTCTCGTCGGTGACATCGCCGCCCAGGTTCTTGTAGAGCGGCCGCGTCAGGTCGAGCGACTGGTAGAGCGAGTCGCCCTCCATGTGGGGCAGCAGCTGCGCCAGGGCCGACCAGCGGTAGAAGGTCCACTCGCGGATCGTCAGGTCTTCTGGCGGGGGCTTGGCCACCGAACCGGCCGGCAGCCCGCCGTTGGCCGAGAGGTGGTTCTGCGCCGCCAAACCAACCTGCCGCAGGTTGTTGGCGCACGCTCCGCGGCGGGCCGCCTCGCGCGCCATCTGCACCGCCGGGAGCAGCAACGCGACCAGCACGCCGATAATGGCGATCACCACCAGCAGCTCGACCAGCGTGAACGCGGACCGGCTGCCCGGCCGCCGGGGACGGCGTGCTGGCACGGTCGCGTTGACGGCGGCGGTCGGCATGGGCTACCCGCGGCGGGCGGAGAGGACGCCGGCAAGTCCGCAGGCCAGCAGCGCCAACGCGGCGGGCTCGGGCACGGCGCCGGTCGCCACGCCGGGGCCGGCGTTGTCACGCCAGACGGTGTAGTCGGCCGCGTCGATGACGCCGTCGCCGTTGCCGTCGGCGTTGCTGAAGGGCGTCACCCGCCGGCCGTACGCGTCACGCCAGGCGCCGTAGTCGTCGTCGTCCACGACGCCGTTGCGGTCAAAGTCACCCGCCAGCTCAACCAAACCAGGAACCAGGGCCATAGCGCCCATCGGAGACTGGTCGATGGCCAGGCGTTCGATCAGTTCGCCGTTGGCGTCGTACCGCAGCAGCTCGCCGTAGTTCTGAGCGGCGCCCTGAAACACACTCGAGATGCCGAGCGTCACGGCCAGCACGTCGCCCTCGGGGGTGCGCACCAGGTCCGACCCAAAGTTCACCGGGCCGAACGAGCCCGGCGGGAGGTTCTGCAGGTCAACGCTGTCCGGGAACGGGATCGACGCGAAGTCGCCGGCGTACGTCCCATCGGCGGTAAAGCTCACAATGCGGTTGCTGAACAGGTCGGCGATCATGAAGCTGTCGTCCGCGTTGACCAGCATCCCGTTGGGCCCGAATAGCGTGCTGGCGGCCTCGTCCACCAGCTCCGTGGGAGGAGAGCCCGTTCCCAGGTACACCGCGTTCTGATCGGGCGTCTGGTCCTGCTCTGGGAAGAAGCTGGTCGAGAGCAGCGTGCCGTCCGCTCGGAAGCCCAAGCCGCCCACGCCGATCACTCCGGACACGGGCGAGTCGATAAGCGAGCCGTCGGCCGGGTCGTAGCGGTGCACGCGGGTGCCGCCGTTGTCGCCCACGTAGATCATCCCGTCCGGGCCGATCTTGATCGTGCCCGGCGACGCTGCAACCGGCTCGCCGCCTTCCTCTGCCGGCGGGTTGTCGGGGAGCTGCGCGAAGAAGCCCCCGTTGATCGGGGCGCCGGTCGTGAGGTCGAACTGCAGGATCGAACCGGTGAACCCGCTCGTGACATACACCACTCCCGCGTCGCTCACCGCGACGCCCGAGAGCAACCCGCCGAGCATGGTAGCGTCGATCTCCCAGCCGGGGACAACCTCGCCGGTGAGCTCGTCCATGCGGACCACCCGCCCCTCAAAGGTGCGGGCCGCCAGCACGTCGGCCCAGGCGGCGGGGGTGAGCTGCGACAGCGCCAACAGCGTCACGCAACAGATAACGGGAACACGCACGATCCACCTCACAATTTTCAAAGGGTGCAGACTCAACAGGCGGGCGCCGGGATCCGGCGGGACGAATTCAGCGCATGGGGCCCTGGGTTAAACACGACCCGGGCGTCGCGGCGCCGAATATTCTGCCCGCGGCGACGCGAGGGTAAGTCGGTTTCAACGGGCGGCGGGGGCTCTGCCGGCCGGTTCGTAGCCGAAACGCTGGAAATACCACGCCCAGCGACGATTGATCTCTTCGGTGGCGTGCTCGGGGGTTTTCAGCCGGTTGGGCTGGTAGTCCTTGAGCGACGACACGTACTCCTCCAGCGCCGGACGCATCGCATTGTAGCCTCCCAGGTTAAGCGATTCGTAGATTGAATTCACCACCCCCAAGGGGTTCGCCGCAAGTTCTTCGTACCGCACCTCACAGTACTGGTCGGACGGCAGGGCGTCCGCCTGCTGATCGTAGCGGTCGTACATCGACTCGTAGCTGCGGTGCACCACCTCGTCAAACTCCGGCCCGTACTCCTTGCGGACCTGGAACCCTTGCGCGTCGTACAACGCCCGCCAGGTCCGCTGCATCGACGGGAACAGCGAGTACGGGTGCCGGCTGATGTGCACAAACTTGGCGCCGGGGAACATCGTGGAGAGGAACTCGATGCGGCCGGTGTGGGTGGGCGACTTCAGCAGCAGGCGTTTGCCGTGCTTGAACGTGAGCGAGCGGTAGAACTGCGTGATCGCCTCGATGAACTTGCGGCGGTCCTCGTGCGACACGTCACGCATGGTGAGCGTGTCGAGGTGCTCGATCGGGTCGTTGGGGAAGCCCATGCGGAAGTAGGTGGAGGGCGCGCCCATCACGGCCAGGCCGAACTCGTCCTCCTGAGGCCGGGCCATGCCGGTCGCCATGTTGTCCATGGGCCGCTTGGAGGGGAGCAGCACCCCCAGCAGCCGGCCGAGCACCGCCTCGCTGACAAGGAAGTGCCACGGCGCAAAGCACTGATACGTGGTCGCGTAGCCAAACTGCGAGTCGCGGATTAGCAGCTCGTGCAGATGAGTGGTCCCGCTCCGCCAGTGGCCGATGATGAACACCGGCGGGTGGTCGATGGTCGCCTCGCGGACCCGCCGTCCGTAGATCAGCTGCTGCAGGCCGTATAGCGCCGAGTTCCACGGCGTCATCTGCCCGACCACCAACGCCATGCCGACCCGCTGCGCGTCGACCCGAAAGCCGTGGTCCTTGAGCATCGACCAGTAGTCGCTCACCCGCATCCCGCTCCAGATGCGCAGCGCCCACCACGGGTAGCTGTTCAGTTTTTCCTCGGCCGGGCGGGGCGTGCTGCTTGGCTGCGGGTCGGGCATGAAGTTGTGGGGATTCGCGTTGGGCCCAAGGGGTGGGGACGCGGCGGCGGGGCTAGGGCCCCTCATTCTGACTGTCAGCCGCCTCGGTTGATAGCCCTTCCAGCTCGCCGAGCCGCGCCAGCTGGGCCGCCTCGACGGTCGACCGGCGCCGGACGGCGCGTTCGAATTCTGCATCCCGTCGGTTGGTGCGCCACACCACCAGCCACACGGCGCCCACGGCGGCTGCAAACGCGAGGCCCACAATCAGGCCCCACGCGGGGCCGGCGCCCGCTGGCCGCGACAAGACAATCGGGGCCCTCCCGACCAGCAGCGGGGCCAGCTGCGGCTTGTCCTGGCCGTCGTCGCCCTGCTGGCGGGTGCGGTACGCCCACCGCTTGAGCGAGAACCCCGCCACACGCACCGGAGCCTCGATCTTGTCGCCCAGCGGGAAGCCAGGGGGGACCTCCAGCGCGCAGAACACGACCGGCAGGTTGCGCGAGTCGTCGGTGAACAGCTCGATCTCGTAGTAGCGGTCCACGCCGAACTCGCCGGAGACGCTCCGCTCGCCCGCGGCGGCGGCCGTCTCGATCGCCACGGCCCGCCGCGCGACGCCGTCCAGCACGTACAGCTCGCCGCGTTGGTTGATCGCGTCGTTGAACAGTGGGGCGATGGGGTAGCGGCCCTCTTGGCTGACCGACGCGGCCTCGCGCGCCAGCGCCCGCTCACGCGGCGGAGCGGTTGGGTCCTCGACCCACTGGGCCGCGTAGATCGGCAGGTTGCCGCGGCCGAAGCGGACCAGTTGATGCGGGCCGATCTCGCGCATTGCGGAGAGCGTCTCGTAGAACGGCGCCGACTCGATCGCCTGCAGCCGCCCGCCGTCAACGAACCGGTCGAGCGAACCGACGTCTACCCCTAGCGAGCCGAGCACCGACTCGCCGAAGTTGACGTGGGGGTAGCGGGCCTCGGTCGGCAGCCACCGCCAGGCGATGACGACCGCGGCGTCGTCGCGGATCCGCAGCGCAAGAACCTCGGCCGATTGTGGCAGCACGTCGGGCTGCAGCCACGCGTCGGGCGTGCGATTGGCCAGCAGCGTGAGCGGTTGGCCGTCGGAGGTCGCGGTGACTCGTAGGTAGGTGCGTCCCGCGGGGCCGTCACCCGCTCGCAGCGGTTCGACGTCTGTCACCATGACGGGTAGCGCGATCGGGGAAAGCGGCGCGTCCGCTTGCGAAGCCAGGGCGTCCGCGCGGATCTGGGGAGCGAAGCGGTCCAGCCGGTCTGCCAGCCGCAGCAGGTCGCGCGTGTCGTCGGCGGTGAGCGGCTGGTCGGACGCCAGCGCAGCGAGGCGGTCGTCGGTCCAGCCCAGCGCATTGAGCACGGCGCCCAGCGGGCCATTGGCCGCCTGCGCAGCCGCGGCTATGAGCACCAAGAAGAGCAGGGGGGTGAGCAGCAACCGGTTCACGAAGCCTCTCGAGGTCCCTAGTCCGCGGTCTAACAATGTCTACTTCTTTGACTGCCGCAGCACGACCACCACGATCATCGCCGCGATGCCGGCGGCGACTACCGCCATCGCGAGCAGGTCCTGCTGCTTGACCGGCGCGGGCGGGGCCGTCTCGACGGGCGCCGGCTCCGTGGCGGGCTGCACGCGCTTGGCCAGCACCACCGGCATGGTCCCCGCGCCGGCCTGTGACTGGTACGACAAGTTCTTAAAGAACACCCCGACCGCCGATCCCCCGCGGTGCACGTCGACCTTCTGTTCGATCCCGGCAGGCGGCTCGAGCGTGTACACCGCGACCGGCCACACCTCGTCCCCCTCCGGGCGGAAGATCACCCGGTACAGCCGGTCGATGCCCAGCTCGTTCTCGGCGGGCGTCTGTGGCTCGACCCGCTGGATGGTCCCCCGCACGCGGACGGTGCGGCCGCGGTACGCCTGCGGCTGCTCGGCAAGCTGTGTGTAGGTGACCGAGGGCGCCGGGTCGGCCGCGAGCGAACCGGCGTGCGATTTGAGCTGCCCGAGCACGGCGAACCAGGCATCGGTCTCCGCGTCGCGGAACACGGCGTTGTCGCGGATGCTGTCGATCTGCACCACGTTGAGCCACTGCCGTGAGTTGCGCGGCGCGGCGCCGGCTTCCGAATCCGACTGCGTGCCCACCGGCTCACCCGCGTCGGGCAAAACGGCGGCGGGTTGGGTGGCCGCCTCACCGCCGAACACCTGGGCCAGGATCGCCCGCGAACGCTCCGACCGGACCTGCCACGCCATCAGCCCCACCAGCGCGAGCGCCGCGGTCATGACGAGCAGCCGCAGCTGCTCTCGGCGGGCGAGGTAGTTGCGTGGCGGCTGCCGCTTGGAGGCGTCGAATCGCAGCATTTAGTTCCTGACGGATTGACCGCGGCGGCGGGGCGTGGCGGCCAGGGCGAGCAGGACCAGCGCCGCAGCGGCCGGCTCGGGCGCGGCGACCGCGGCCGTGTCGGGGTGGAAGTCCGCTCCCAGGTTGTCCCGCCAGATCGTGTAGTCGGCGGCGTCGACCACGCCGTCCAGGTTTCCATCGGCATGCCACTCGCCCACGCCCGGAGCGCCGGTGGCGCCATACTCGTCTCGCCAGCGGTCGTAGTCATCGTCGTCGACGTCAAAGTCCAGGTCAAAGTCGCCGTTGGGCAGCCCCTCGACCGTCACGGTGGCCAGGAAGTCGAGGCTGGTGAGAATGCCGGGCATCGAGATGTTGGTGATCGCCGCGCTGCCGTAGCCGTCCGCGTCGATCTCTATCAGCATGTCCGCCTCGAAGGAGAACAGCCCGTTGTTGAAGGTCTCGCTGAGGTGCTCGTCCAGCAGAACGTATGGCACGGGGGCGACGCCCGACCCGGTAGCCAACTCGCCAAACTGCGGCAGGATGTTGATCGACGTGACGATCGTCACGGCCTTCGCCTCGGTGATGTCGTACCCGAAGGCGTAGTTGGTGAAGTCGAGGTCCACGGCCGTGGGCGAGGTCCAGAAATAGGACGTGTCGCCCTGCGGGATCGAGGCGTCGATCGTCCACACCGCCGGGTTCACCGCACCCGCCACCGTGGGCGCCAGCAGCAGAGCAAGGGACGGTATCCAGCGGCAAAGGGGCGGCATCGCGCGAGCCTCACAAGAGGGGGAAGAATACGACTCCATCGTACTCGGAGGCCGCGGAATCAGCCAGCGAGCGGCGGAGCAGGTTGTCCCACCTTCCGGTGCGGTATTCGACGAGCCCGCGTGGGCCCCGGGTCACGCCCGCCGGGGCGGGGCGGCGGCTCAGCACCACCACCTCGCGCCCGCCGGCCAGCAGCCCCGGGCGAGCGGCGTGCCGATTCGGCCGCTGCAACCGGTGAGGATGAGCTTCACGCGGCGGGAGAAATCGAGTGCAGGCACCAAACCCACGGCTTCCGCCGCGGGCGCCTCACCTAGCGACCAGGCCCACTCCCCCGGACGATTGACACACTGCTCTATGCAGCAGTGGCGGCGCAGTCGCCGCAGTCGGATTGTCGGCGACGACACGCATAAGTCCAAATGCCTGCGATCGTCGCTAAGCAACCGCTACCTGGTTCTGGAAACGCGAACTGCCGGTAGTCGCCGGGTCTGGTAGGCAATGAAACGCCCCGCTGCCAGTTCACGACGAAAGTCCATGGCTTCAACTCGATGTAGTCTGAGACGCCAGACCACAAGTCAACGTTAACCGCTAATTGGTCGAGCCCTCCTGCGTCTAGAATAGTCTGAGCAAGCGAAGCTCGTGCGTCGGGTTGCTGGTAGGGGTTGACTCCAGTCTGAGCGATGGTGGCGTCTGATCCAACTATGTGAACTTGGATGAACGACGTCATCTCGCCTGGCTGACTCTGCTGCCCTGTCTGAGACGGGACTGCTTCAAACAGCGCGATTGCGAATGCATAGTCACCAGATAAAAGTAAGTGCGGTGCTTCGGTGACCTGCCCCATGGCGAGAAGCTCAGCTTCGGGGATAGCTAAAGGTCCACTCAGATTCGGTACGAAGTCCATTACCCCCACTGCAGCCCAATCTGGAAATGAGTTGTCGACGTAGCCCACGCGGACCGCCTCATCGGTGTCAGCCACAGCATAGAAGTATCCATCATGCACCTGACTAGCCGTGAAGCTGCGCGACCACGGGTAGAACTCACGCAGCAGAGGTGCAGCTTTGCCCTCGACGGGCCCCAGCAGCATCAAACAGACGATCAACGCTTGCCGCTGTGGTGAAAAGTTCATGACTGCGCGACTCCAGCATTGCGGCGGTGGTCGGAAATAGGCTAGCAGACTACAGCATACACTCACGAAGCGGTGGGCCGCAACGCTTCTCTCCAGGTGTGGATAAAGAGCAACGCCAGGCAACGCGAAGGCTGTCAGCCGCCGGAGGAAACCGCGCAGCGGTCCGTTCGAGCGAACGCCGCGCGTGGAGAGCGGCGTGCTCCGAGGACCATGGTTGGCGGCTGGCCGTTTTGCTGACGCCAACGCACCTCTGCGGTCAGCACAGCGGACTCGATGCCGCTAGGACGCGGCTAGGGCCTGGTGGGTTCGCTCTCCTCACCACTGCGAAATCGCCTGAGTTGCCGAACAGGTTTGGCAATGAAACACGTAGGTTTTGCCCATGTCTCCGATGCAAAATTCGCTGCTGAGAGAGTCGAGCTGCCCATAGAATCGCATCGTATCCCCGCAGCAGACCGGCGTCTGCGGGTGCTGGATCCAATCGGGATCGCCGCCGAGCTTGATGCTGCGTTCGGCGAGTTGCTTCTTGTCGATACTTGCGGCCTTGAGGTCACGCTTTTCGGGCGTGAGTTTTACCTCGGGCAGTACTTGCGAGGGCGCCTTGCCCGTGACCCTCACCGGTGCCGGGCGTTTGCCTTCAATAAACGCGACCTTCGCTTTGGTGTTGACCGTGAACTCCACCTCCGCGGGCGCCTTGAACTCAACCGGTTTCCCAGAGAACGGGTTGGTTCCAAATCGTGGCGGCGGTTGAACGACTTGGAACTTGCCGAATCCCGGCAGCACAAAGCCTTTCGCGGCTTCTTCGTAGGCGGTGGCCGCGAGCGCCTTGAGGAGCTTGATGACCGTTTCTGGCGATTCGCCCGTCGCCTCGGACAGCTTTGCGACGATCTTTGCCATGGAACACCAGTGATCGTTGCTAGGGATATCGGTCGCCAAAAAACCCGCGGCTCGCGCCGCGGGTTGCACTCGCTAGCGCCCGGCGATTTCCAACCGCCAGCTAGTCCTGCAGCAGCTTCCGCAGCACGTAGGCCAGGATTCCGCCGTGGCGGTAGTAGTCCATCTCGACCGGGGTGTCGATGCGGAGCTTCATCGTGAACGACTTGTCGCCCGCTTTGACGGTGACGTCCTGCAGCGGCCTGAGGTTGTCGTCCAGGCCGGCGATGTCGAAGGTCTCTTCGCCGGTCAGGCCGAGCGACTGCCAGGTGTCGCCGTTCTTGAACTCCAATGGCAGCACGCCCATCATCACCAGGTTGCTGCGGTGGATCCGCTCGAAGCTGGCGGCGAGCACGGCCCGCACGCCCAGCAGGTAGGTGCCCTTGGCGGCCCAGTCGCGGGAGCTGCCGGTGCCGTACTCGGCGCCCGCCAGCACCACCAGCGGCGTGCCGGCCGCCTGGTACTTCATCGAGGCGTCGTAGATGGACATCACCTCGTTCGATCCGTCGCCCAGGTAGCGGGTGACGCCCCCCTCGGTGCCGGGCGCCAGCTGGTTGCGGATGCGGATGTTGGCGAACGTGCCGCGGGTCATCACGCGGTCGTTGCCGCGGCGGGACCCGTAGCTGTTGAAGTCACGCGGCTCGACGCCCGAGTCCTGCAAGAACCGGCCGGCCGGCGAGTCCTTGGCGATCGCGCCCGCGGGCGAGATGTGGTCGGTGGTGACCGAGTCGCCCAGGAGGGCCATGCAGCGGGCGCCGGTGATCGGCTCGATCGGCTTCACTTCCGGCGTGATGCTCGACAGGAACGGCGGCTCCTGGATGTAGGTGCTGTCGTCGTCCCAGTCGTACAGCTCGCCCTCGCTGGTGGCGATGGCGTTCCACTTGGGGTTCTTGTTCCAGACGTCGCCGTATTGTTCTTGGAACATCTCGGGCAGCACGCAGCTCTTGACGACCTCCTGCACCTCCTCGTGCGTGGGCCAGACGTCCTTCAGGTAGACGGGCTGGCCGTCCTCGCCCTCGCCGATCGGGTCGTTGGCCAGGTCCAGCGCGGTGCTGCCGGCCAGGGCGTAGGCCACCACCAGCGGCGGGCTGGCCAGGTAGTTGGCTTTGACGTCCGGGTTGATCCGGCCCTCGAAGTTGCGGTTGCCCGACAGCACTCCGCTGACTACCAGGTCGTGCTGGCGGACGGCCTCGCTGATGGGCGCGGGCAGCGGTCCGCTGTTGCCGATGCAGGTGGTGCAGCCGTAGCCGACCGTGTAGAAGCCGATCTTGCCTAGCTCCTTGTCCAGGCCGCTCTTCTCGTAGTAGTCGGTCACGACGCGGCTGCCCGGCGCGATGCTGGTCTTGACCCACGGCTTGGCCTGCAGTCCGCGGGCGGCGGCCTTCTTGGCGACCAGGCCGGCCGCCACCATCACGCTGGGGTTGCTGGTGTTGGTGCAGCTGGTGATCGCCGCGATCGCGACGCTGCCGTGCTTGAGCGGGAAGGTGCAGCCGTCGGACTCTACGCTCACGCCGTCGAAGCCCGGGTCGGCGATGGCCACCTCGGGCTGGGCGGCTCCGGCGGGCTCGGCGGGGTCGGCGGGCTGGCCGCCCTCGCCCTCCCAGCGGCTGGCGGGGGCGCCGTTGAGCGTCTTCTCGTAGACCTCCGCCAGGTCCTTCTCCCACTGCGCCTTCATGTCGGTCAGCGCGATGCGGTCCTGCGGGCGCTTGGGGCCGGCCAGGCTTGGCACCACGGTCGACAGGTCGAGCTCGACGGTCTTGGTGAACTCCGGCGCAGGGGCGTCGTCGGTGCGGAACAGGTCGTTCGCCTTGCAGTAGGCTTCGACCAGGGCGATCTCGTCCGCGGTGCGGCCGGTCTGGTGGAGGTAGCCGAGCGTGACGTCGTCCACCGGGAAGAAGCCCATCGTGGCGCCGTACTCGGGCGACATGTTGGCGATGGTCGCGCGGTCGGCCAGCGACATGCCGCTGACGCCCTCGCCGAAGAACTCGACAAACTTGCCAACCACCTTCTCGCTGCGGAGGATCTCAGTGACGGTCAGCACCAGGTCCGTGGCGGTGGCGCCCGCCGGCAGCCTGCCGGTCAGCTTCATGCCGACCACCTCGGGCATCAGCATGTAGATCGGCTGGCCCAGCATCACGCCCTCGGCCTCAATGCCGCCGACGCCCCAGCCGACCACGCCGAGGCCGTCGATCATGGTGGTGTGGCTGTCGGTGCCGACCAGCGAGTCCGGGTAGGCCACGCCGTCCTTGGTGAACACGCACTTGGCCAGGTACTCGAGGTTCACCTGGTGCACGATGCCGGTGCCGGGCGGCACCACGCGGAAGTTGTCGAACGCCTTCTGGCCCCAGCGGAGGAACTCGTAGCGTTCCTGGTTGCGCTCAAACTCCAGCTCGATGTTCAGGTCGAGCGCGCCGTCGCCCAGGAAGTGGTCGACCTGCACCGAGTGGTCGATGACCAGGTCCACCGGCACCAGCGGGTTGATCTTGTTGGGGTCGCCGCCCAGCCGCTGCATGCCGCTCCGCATCGCGGCCAGGTCGACCACGCACGGCACGCCGGTGAAGTCCTGCAGCACCACGCGGGCCGGCTTGAAGGGGACCTCCACGGCCTTGGCGCCCTTGCTGTCGCACCAGGCGGCCAGGCTCTTGACGTCGTCCTGCGTCACGACGTAGTCGTCGCAGTTGCGCAGCACGCTCTCCAGCAGCACGCGGATGGAATACGGCAGCTTGGCGACCTTGGTCAGCCCGGCCTCCTCCAGCTTGCCGAGCCGGTAGAATTGGGCCGGGCCGTTGCCGGTTTCAAACGTGTCGAGGGCGCCGAAGGGGTCGTTGGTGGCCATAGCAGGGTAGGGGGGTGGGAGGTTTTCTTGTCGGGCTAGCCGCCGGGATTGTGATAATACAGGAATGCAGGCGGACCGTGGAGTGGCGCCTGCCGGCGAGGCCCGCCGCAATCCGGTAGACTGCCGGACCGTCGGCGCCGCGGCGGCCGACGCCTCGCCCGCCGAAAACCCACCCTAAAGCAGCAGGAGGAGCGCGATGAGACGCAACCAGACGATTGTGTTGGCGGCGTTGGTACTGGTGGTTTCCGCCGCCCTGGATGCGGAGCGTTGCCAGGCGGCCGCCTACATCAAGTTCGACGGGGTCGATGGCGAGAGCAAGGATACCGGCCGCCGGGGCTGGTCAGACCTTACCGGCTTCTCGCTTCACGTGGTCGCGGGCGGCACGCGAACCGCCGCGACGATGTCCAACCGGTTCTCCATGCAGGCGGATCAATCTCTGCCGGTCCTGCTGGACGCGCTGGTGCGGGGCACTGAGTTCTCGATGGTCGAGGTCGAAACCACCTCGCCAGACGGCGCCGAGATCTACCAGTATGAGCTGACCGACGCCCGCCTGGCCGACCTCGCGGTCACGCACGACGCCTCGGGCGTCGGGCGTGTGGTCGGCGAGATCCTCGCCCCCGAGGTCCGTATCCTGCACGTCCCCACCGGGAACGAGATGATCTGGGACTTCAGCACCAACAGCGCCAGTGCGCTCGCCCCACTGGCTGGCGATTACGATGGTGACTCAGACGTCGACGCCGACGACTACGCCAAGTGGCGCGACACCTACGGCGCTCAGATGCTCAACCTCGGCGGGGGCGCCGACGGGAACGCCGACGGCCGCGTCGATGCGGCCGACTTCACCATCTGGCGTGACAACTACACCGGCTCCAACCTGCTCGGCTCCGTTTCGTCCGCGGCGCCGGAGCCATCCGCGGCGTTGCTTTTGATTACGGTCGGCTTGCTCGTGCCCCGCCGCCAGCGTGCCGGCTAAACGCACACGGCTCTCATTGCTGGAGCCGCGGGCTCATGCCCCGCGGTGAAGGGAGGCTCCGAACTAGCTTTTCGCGGCTTGATCGGCGAAGCTGGTGGGGCTCGGTTGTTGTGCCTCTCCTCTTAGTGACTTCGCATGCCTCTTCCCGGTGACCCGTACGCCCTGACGCCCGACAAAGTCCGCGAGCCGCCGGAGTCGCTGCTGGGGAAGCTGTCGTACTGCGGGCCTGGGTTTGTGCTGTCGGCGTCGATTGTCGGGTCGGGCGAGCTGATCGCCACCACGACGCTCGGCGCCACGGCGGGTTTTATCGTGCTGTGGGTGATTATCCTCAGCTGCCTGGTGAAGGTGGCCCTGCAACTGGAGTTCGGCCGGCACACGATCTTGTCGGGCCGCACGCCGCTGGAGTCGATCAACCTGCTGCCCGGGCCGAAGCCGGCCGGCGCGCACTGGACCATCTGGGGCTGGTTTCTGCTGCAGCCGCTCAAGATTGCGCAGATGGCCGGCATCGTCGGCGCGGTGGCGTTGGTGCTGAATTTGTTTGTTCCTCAGGTTTCGCCGCCCGTGTGGTGCTGGGCGAGCGCGTTCGTGGTGGGGCTGCTGGTTTCGATGGAGCGGTACCGGATGATCGAACGCAGCTCACTCGCGTTGCTGGTCGCGTTCACGCTGCTGACGCTCACCTCGGTGGTCGCGCTGCAGTGGACGGAGTACGCCATCTCGCCGGCCGAAATTCTTAGTGGCCTGTCGTTCCAGCTGCCGGCGGCGGCCACGATGGTGGTATTCGCGGCCTTCGGCCTAACCGGCGTCGGAGGCGATGAGATTATCCAGTACGGCTACTGGCTGCTGGAGAAGGGCTACGCCGCCTACACCGGCCCACGCGAGGAGACCGACGCTTGGCGACGCCGCGCCCGCGGCTGGATCCGCATCATGACGCTCGACGCGTTGGCCTCGATGGTCGCCTACACGCTGGTCACCGTGGCCTTCTTCCTGCTGGGCGCCGCGGTGCTGAACGCGCAAGAGAACGTCCCCAAGGGGAACGCCCTGATTGAGAGCCTGGCCCACATGTACACCGATACCCTCGGCCCGTGGGCGCACTGGGTGTTCTTGCTGGGGGCGTTCGTGGTGCTGTTCTCGACGCTGTTCAGCGGGATGGCCGCCTGGACGCGGATGTACGCCGACGCGTTCGCGCAGGTGGGGCTGATCAACTTCCGCGATCAACGCTCACGACGCCGCACGGTGTCCTGGCTGGCCTGGGCGTTCGCGCTGCTGTGGGCCGGCATCTACGTCCTCAACGAGGCGCCGGTTAAGATGGTGGTGCTGGGCGGCATCGCGACCGCGGCCATCCTGCTGCTGGTGGTGTACGCCGCGATCATCTTCCGCTACCGCGACACCGACGCGTCGATGCGTCCCTCCAGGCTGTACGACGCCGCGCTGTGGTGCAGCATCGTGGCGATCGTGGCGTTTGTGGTATACGGGTTGCTGGATATGGTCAGCAACTTTGCCTAGGCAGGCAGATACCACCGCGGCTCGCAGCGGCAGCGGAGAGACTCGCGCCCAAGGCCGAGCACTGGCTAGATTTCGGTAGAAAATGGCCAAGCGAGGGCTTCTAATCAGGAGTTAAGCACCGTTTTCTACCGTTTGGTAAATAACCCAAGAAAGCAGCGAAGGAAACCAATCTGCGTTGGGCAGGCCGCCGGTTCTCTTCGTTGCTGAGGATCAGGTCCCCGGATCTTGCCGACCAATTTTTCCCGCGTCACTCGGTTTTGTCGCGGTTGGGACGGGCAGTGCGACAAAACCCCTAGCGTTTAGGTTTTTGGTATTCCTGGAAGTTGATTGGCAGCAGCGAGTTACGGCAGATTTGAAGTGCGGCCGGGGCGGGGTTTTGTCGCACTCAATGGTGTTAGCCAAAGGGCGTCAAAACGACAAAACGCGGCAGCCTGAAACACTTAGCGGCGGGCCCGAGGGTGTCAGCGGGGCTAGTCCGGCCAAGCCTCGCTCGGCCACTCGCGGCCCGGCGTGGCGGGGGTGTAGCTCACGTCGGGAAAGTTCGTGGCGGGGAGTTCGCTGGCGGGCGATTCCGGGGCCGCCTGGGCGGGCGGCGTGATGTCGAGCCGGGAGCTGAGCGGGGTGAGCGGCCCCACTGGAGACGCCTCGCCGGCCGGCGGGTCGAACAGCAGGTGCCGCGTGGTGGGCGGCTGCTGCTGCTGCTGCAGGTTCGCCATGCGGAGCTGCTCTTGGGCGGGCTCCCAGTCCTCAGCCTGGTCGGCGCCGACGAGCTGCACGGCCGCCGGGCGGTTGTTCCACTGGGTGCCGTCGTTGTAGGTGGCGGCGGCGATCATGGCGTCGGTCAGCCCCTGGGCGTCCGACAGGTTGGCGTCGTCGAGCAGCGTGACGTGGGACGCCCGCTGGCCGTTGTACTTGAGGGTCTGCTCGCCGAACATGGCGCCGGTCAGGTTGGCGCCGGTGAGGTCGGCGCCCTTGAGCCGCGCCCCGCGGAGGTCGGCGCCCTCGAGGTTGGCGTGGCTGAGATTGGCGTCGGACAGGTCGGCGTGGGCGAGGATCGCGCCGTGCAGGTCGGCGCCCTTGAGCGAGGCCCCCTGCAGCCGCGCCTTGGGGAGCTGGCAGCACTGCAGGTCGGCGTCGTCCAGCACCGCCTTGCGGAAGTCGGCCGGCGGGCAAGAGGCGACAAAGCGTTCGAACTTGGCGTGACTGAAGTCCGCGCCGAGCGCGTAGAAACCCGAGGCGGAGGCCTCGGTGAACTCGGCCTGCTGCGCGCTGGCGCCCACCAGCGTAACCTCGTTGAAGTGGGCGCCGTGGAACCGCGCGCCCTGCAGGTTGGCCTGGGTCAGGTCCGCGTCGAGCAGCGTGGCGCGGGTCCAGTAGCTGTCGGACAGGTCGGCCGAGCTGAGGTCCGACTCGTCGACGTGGCAGCCCTCGAGGTGCGCGTCGCGGAGCAGCGGGCCGCTGAACTCGGCGTAGGCTTCACGCCAACGCCGGGTCAGGTCGACCAGAGTTGTTTCGGCAGCGGGCGTGTAGGTGGGGTCACGCTCGCCGCGGAAATCGAAGGCCAGGAAGGGCGCGCCGTCGTGGTACTCATTCTGCAGTTCGCGCTTGGTGCGGCCCCACTTGGGTGTGCGGTCGGTGGGGTGGTAGTGCACCACCTCGGCGTTGAACCAGCCGTGCTCCGAGCGGCCCTTGAAGGTGCTCTGCATCACGGCGTGCATGCCGAACAACAGGCCCATCGCGACCAGCCACTGACCGGCCTGCGCCAGGCGGTTGTCGCGGAGCGTGAACGCGCCGCGCGCGGCCAGCAGGCTGCCGATCGCGACGTGCGCCACGCACGCGCAGGCGATCACCTGAATGATAGACTGCTCCCAGTCGTGGCGGATGGCGCACCGCCGCCAGACGCTGTACACCGTCAGCGGCGCCAGGCCCCAAGCCAGCAGCACGCTGAGCAGCGTTTGCGAAAGGAACATCCGGGGCTTCTCGCGCAGCAGCCGCCAGTGCCAGCGGACCAGGCCGAGCACCATCCAGCCGTGCGTCTTGCGGTCGATGGGCTCGCCGTCGGGGAACACGGCCGGCAGGCTGCCGAGCGTCTCCCAGATGCGCTGCAGGTACACGTGCAGGTAGCAGTAGACCCCGATCACCAGGAACGGTCCCAGCAGGAAGAACAGCTCGCTGGGGGCGTCGACGTCGAACACCGGCAGGCTGACCACGCCGTCGTTGGTCAGCAGTTGGAGCTGCGTGGTGGAGATGAGCATCAGCCACACGAACGCGCAGCCGCCCACCATCCACATAAAGATGTTGCGGGCGTAGTCGGCGGAGTCTCCGCAGCGGGCCGCCTCCTCGAGGCGTTCGATCTGGACGCCGTCGGGCAGCACGGCGCCGGTCAGGTCGGTCCCGGCCAGCTGGCTGGGGATCAGCCCGTGAGCGCCCGCCAGCGTGCAGCCGCGGAGCGACGCCTCGCGGAGCAGCGCTCCGTGCAGGTGGGCGCCGTCGAGATGCGCTTCGTCAAGCTTGGCGCCACGCAGGTCGGCGCCGCGGAGATCGGCGCCGGCCAGGATGGCGCCGGTCAAGTCGGCCCGGCGGAGGTCGAGCGGCTCATCGGGGAATTGCCGGCGGTGCTCGGCAAGCGCGGCGGCGCCGCGCAGCGCGATCTGCGCATGGGGGGGCTGCGGCGGAGGAGCGAAGCGGAACATGCTAGCGACCGGCGGCTGGGTACTCGGGCGGCCGATACTAGCAACGCGACGGGATCCCGGCCAGAGCGGTTGTCCAGCGTGACGCCGCCCGTCACATGGCCGCGAAAATCGCGACGACGATTATCGCCACCAGCACGAGCGGGACCACCAGCAGCAGGCCTGCCAGGATCATCGCTCCCCAGCCTTTCCACGCCGAGAACAAGCTGACCTCGCCGATGCACTTGCAGAGCACGACAAAGGTCCAGACACCCAGCACCCCTTCAACCAGTCCACTGATGGCAACCAATCCCATCAGTTGCGTGGGGGCGAGCTGGGTTGCCAGGATGATGACCACCAGGCTGAGGGGAATCGTGAAAATCCCCGGGACCGAGCCCCACGCGTAGGCGGCTCGGATCTCGGCGAGGGTCGCTTGTCCGCCGATCCAGCGGGCGGTGATGCTGATGAGCCAGGAGTTAAGCAGCCACAGCAGCGGCATAACAATCAGGCCGCCAACAACGGCGCCGAGGGCCGCGCCCGCTGCCGCGAACTGGAAGGACTGGAGGTCTGGATCGGTGACGGAGTCAGCGGCGCCGCTCAGCCCCGTCGATAAACCCATCGCCAGCACGATGGGCATCAGCATGTAACGCGGGTTGGTGTCGACGATCTGCCGGATGGTCGCGCGCGGCTGGTTACAGATGCTGACCCACGGGTTGAGCGTCGCGCCGGTGAGGGTCGGGTCGAACGGCCGCTCGGACTCCTCGGCCAGGGGCGCGGCGTACGGGTTGCTTGCGAAGTCCTGGCTGGGCGAGCGGTCTTCGGGGCTCATGGGGGCTCCGGATGGCGAATGAGGAGGGCAGGGCGGTGGCTCACCGTTTTAACCGAGTGAGGCGACCCGGGGAACAGCGGGGTGAGGGGCCGCCGGCGGCAGCGCACAACAAAAAAGCCGAGCCCCCGCGGGGGGCTCGGCCAAGATTTCGATCACCAGGAAGCGATCAACGACCATGAGCCGCGTCGATTCACACCGCCGCCGGGACCTTCGGCCCGGCTTCGACGACCGATTTGTCGACGCCGCTGGCGTACTTCTTAAAGTTCTCCGAGAACAGCCCGGCCAGCTTGCTGGCGGTTTTCTCGTAGTCGGCTTCGCTCGCCCACGCGTTCTTGGGTACGAGGATCTCGTCCGGCACGCCGGGCACGCGGGTCACGACGTCCAGCCCAAAGATCGGGTCGGCCTCGGTGGGGGCGTCCTTGAGCGCGCCGGTGTGGATGGCGTCGATGATGGCCCGGGTGTAGGCCAGCTTCATCCGCTTGCCCGTGCCATAGGCGCCGCCGCTCCAGCCGGTGTTGACCAGCCAGACATTGGCGTTGTGCTTCTTCATCTTGTCCGCCAGCAACTCGGCGTACTTGCCCGGGTTCCAGACCAGGAACGGTCCGCCGAAGCAGGGCGAGAATGTCGCCTCCGGTTCGGTGACGCCTACCTCGGTGCCGGCCACCTTGGCGGTGTAGCCGCTGATGAAGTGGTACATGGCGGCCTCGGCGGTCAGCTTGCTGACCGGCGGCAGCACGCCGAACGCGTCGCACGTCAGGAAGATCACGTCGGTCGGGTGCCCGGCCACGCACGGGATCTTGGCGTTGTGGATGAACTCGATCGGGTACGCGCCGCGGGTGTTCTGCGTGATCGAGGTGTCGTGGAAGTCGACGTGGTGGGTGTCCTCATCGTAGACCACGTTCTCGAGCACGCTGCCGAACCTCAGGGCCTGGAAGATATCCGGCTCGCTCTCGGGCGTCAGGTCGATCGCCTTGGCGTAGCAACCGCCCTCGATGTTGAAGACGCCCGCATCGTTCCAGCAGTGCTCGTCGTCGCCGATGAGCCGCCGCTTGGGATCGGCCGAGAGGGTCGTCTTGCCGGTGCCCGACAGGCCGAACAGCAGGGAAGACTGCTCGCTGTCCTTGGCGGCGGTGGCCGAGCAGTGCATGGACAGCACGTTCTGGGCGGGCATAAAGTAGTTCATCATGGTGAACACGCCCTTCTTCATCTCGCCGGCGTACTCGGAGCCCAGGATCACCATCTGGCGGCTCTCCAGGTTGACGTCCACGCTGGTTTTGCTGGTCATCCCCCGAGTGTGCTTGTTGGCCGGGAACGAACCGGCGTTGTAGATCACCACGTCGGGCTCGCCGAATTCCGCCAGCTCTTCGGCGGCGGGGCGGATCAGCATGGTGTGCATGAACAACGCGTGGTACGGCCGCGAGCAGATGACGCGAACCTTCAGCCGCGTGTTGGGGTCCCACCCGGCGAACGCGTCGACCACGTACAACTGGTCCCGCGTGTTCAGGTAGTCCTGGGCGCGCTCGAGATTGGTCTCGAACGTGTCGAGGTCGATCGGCACGTTGATCGGGCCCCACCAGACGTTGTCCTTGGAGTCCGCGTGCTCGACAACGCGTTTGTCCTTCGGGCTGCGACCGGTCTTTTCGCCGGAGTAAGCCACCAGCGCGCCGCGGTCTGAAATGACGGAGTCGGGCTCGCGACGCAGGGCCTCCTGGTACAGCACTGCGGGCGACATGTTCCGTTTGACGTTCTGGACGGTGATTCCGTGCTGATTAATGTCGAAGTTTTCCATCGCAGGTACCTTCCTCGTGGTAGCAAAGGGTGACGGGGCTGATGCGGGGCACGGCCCAAGGGCCTCAACTGTGCGGAACCGACACGTCCTCTTGTGCGGTCCTGCCCGCCTGGGCGGCTGCAATCCCGACGGCTACCATTTCCCATAGTGTCTTGGGACGCGTGAGCGGCGGGGGAACAACCGTGACTATAGCAAAGCGAATGACATGCCGTTAAGGATCTCCAACGCAGGAAATCGTCTTTCATCTAGCGCCGGCATCTTCGAACTCATGGACGACCTGGGTCACGCCATGACGGGGCCGGGGGCGGGCAAGATGCGAATGTTAGGAGGCGGCGCGCCGGCCGCGATCCCCGCTGCGCAAGAGGTTTGGCGGCGACGGCTCGCGGAAATGCTTGCCGACCCCGCTCAGGTAGACCAGGTGCTGGGAGTCTACGACGCGCCGTCTGGCAGTCCCTCGTTCCGACGAAGCGTCGCGGCGTGCTTCGGCAGGGAGCTTGGCTGGGATCTTTCGGAAGACAATATCGCGATCACCGCGGGCGGGCAGGCGGCATTCTTCCAGCTGTTCACCCTGCTGGGCGACGCGACGCAGCCCATCGCGTTGCCGATCGCGCCGGAGTACATCGGCTACGCCAACCAGGGGACCACGCCCGGCTTATTCCGCACGCACCACCCGCGGATTGAGGAGATCGGCAGCCACGACTTTAAGTACCACGTTGACTTCGACAGCCTCGACCTGCAGGGGGCGGGCGCGGTCTGCGTTAGCCGGCCGACTAACCCCAGCGGAAACGTCCTGTCTGATGGGGAGCTCGCCCGCCTGACCGAGCTGACCAAGGCCGAGGGCTGCCCGTTGATCGTCGACAACGCCTACGGCCAGCCGTTCCCCGGCGCCATCTTCACCGAGGCCAGCCCGCCGCCATGGGATGAGGAAATGATTCTGGTCTACAGCCTATCGAAGCTCGGGCTGCCCGGCACGCGGACCGCCATTGTGGTGGCGAGTCCAGAGATTGCGCGTCGGATCTCGGCCATGACCGCCGTGATCGGCCTGGCCAACAACAACCTGGGGCAAGCGATTGTCGGCCCGCTGCTCGACTCCGGCGAGGCCTTGACCCTCAGCCGCGAGGTGATCCGCCCGTTCTACGAGCGGAGGGCCGGGCTCGCCCGCCAGATTCTGGCCGACGCGTTCGGCGACTCGTTCCCCTACCGCGTGCACCTGACCGAAGGGGCGTTCTTCCTCTGGCTGTGGCTCCCGGAACTCCCGATCGGGTCGCGCGAACTTTACGAGCGGCTCAAGGCCAAGAACGTGCTGGTGGTCCCCGGCGACTATTTCTTTTTCGGCCTGCCCGAGGACGAGGATTGGCCCCACCGCCGTCAGTGCCTGCGGCTGACATTCTCGCAGAGCGAGCAGACCGTCCGCGAGGCGCTGGAGATCATGGCCGAAGAGCTTCGAGAGCTGCACCCGTAGTCAACCCTCCGCGGCAGCGGTGGGTTTTCGCCGCCGAACTGGAATTTTCAAAAGGAAAAACCCACGGCTCCCGCCGTGGGTTTCGATGACGCGTTCGGGCTCAGAAACTCAAACGGGCCCGGGCGACGCTTCCCATTGATGCGTGCCGCCCGGGCCCGGTTTCTTCCAGGCGACTTGACCCCCGGCGGCGGCAGCGTCTAGCGCCCCCGCCCCAGGTTTGAACGTCGCCCAGGAGTTGAGTCAGGTTGTCAGTTTCGAGTCGTTAAGCGCTTTTGGCGGGTTCCGAGTCGGCGAACAACTTTGTGCGGCCCTCGACGACATCGTCGGTGACCAGGTAGTTGCTGCCCCGCGGCTGCTCCGGCAGGTCGAACATGATGTCGAGCATCACGTCCTCGATGATCGACCGTAGTCCTCGTGCGCCGGTCTCACGCTGGTGGGCGCGACGGGCGATGGACCGCAGGGCTTCATCGGTGAACTGCAGGTCGGCCTCCTCCATTGCGAACAGACGTTGGTACTGCTTGGTGAGGGCGTTGCGCGGCTCGGTGAGCACACGCACCAGCGCCTCCTCGGGCAGCGGACGCAGCGAGCTGACCACCGGCAAGCGGCCGACCAGCTCGGGGATCAGCCCGAATTCCACCAAGTCGTCCGCGGTGACCTCGGCCAGTGCTTCCGACAGACTCATCTCATCGGTCTGTTCGCGGTCCTGGCTGAAGCCAATCGAGCGTTTGCCCAGACGTTTGCGGACCACGTCCTCAACGCCGGCAAAGGTGCCGCCGCAGATAAACAGGATGTTGGTCGTGTCGATCTGGATGTACTGCTGCTCGGGGTGCTTCCGGCCGCCCTGGGGGGGCACGTTGGCCGTGGTGCCTTCGAGCATCTTCAGCAGCGCCTGCTGAACACCCTCGCCAGAGACGTCACGCGTGATGCTGACGTTCTGACTCGTCTTGCCGATCTTGTCGATCTCGTCGATGTAGAGGATGCCACGCTGGGCGGCCTCAACATCAAAGTCGGCGGCGTGCAGCAACTTGAGCAGCAAATTCTCCACGTCCTCGCCCACGTAGCCGGCCTCGGTGAGGGTCGTGGCGTCGCCGATGGCGAAGGGGACGTTCAGGCTGCGGGCCAGCGATTTGGCCAGCAGGGTCTTGCCACAACCGGTCGGTCCGACCAGCAGGATGTTGGACTTGTCGATCTCGACATCGCCCTCGTCCTCGGCGGCCATCAGCCGCTTGTAGTGGCTGTGCACAGCGACCGCCAGGACCCGCTTGGCGGAATCCTGCCCGATGACGTAGTCGTCCAGCTCCGCGACAATCTCTCGCGGGGTGGGGACCTTGGAGAAGAGCTGCTTGCTCGCCCCTCGCCGCTTCCGCTCCTGGTCCAGGATCGACTGGCAGAGCTCAATGCACTCGCCGCAGATGTAGACGTCGCCCGGTCCTTCAACCAGCGGCCCGACATCGCGGTAGCTCTTGCGACAGAATGAGCAGAACGCGTTTTTCTTCGAGGTGCCGCCGCGGCGGGCGCCGGTCACTTCTCGTCCAGAGGGCATAAAACAACTCCTTCCCCGTTACTGCGGTGGGCGCCGGCCAGTGTGGCCGGCGAGTTCCGCGGTTTATCCTTTGGTGCCGCTCGATGTCCGCATCTCGGCAGACACTGTTCGGGCTCACAACGCCAAGCCCCGCATGGCCCAAGAGGCCGTAGGGACTTTCCTGCGTCGATTCGCCAAAGCTTTGTCTACCGAGCCGCGACCACACGTCAGGCGGGGCTTCCTTGTCCACGCACTCTTTCGAGCAGTGTTCGCATCTCGGTACGCAACGCTGATGGGATCCGTTCATCGGCCCGGGTGATAATCTTTCGCCACAGCACCTTGCTAGCGACGCAAGGACTCGCCAGGCGAACCCACCGTCACAGGGCGCCGTGGCCCGCATCACCCGCAGCAGACGAACTCCGACTCTCCTCCCGCGTTTCTGCCAGCAGCGTGTCTAGGTCGACTTGCATGTCGTCCTGCAGCTGAGCAGCTAGCTTCGTCTTTATCGTTCGGTATTCCTCGTCGCTCAGCCCACCCCGGGAGTGCAGTTCCCTGAAGTTACTGAGCATGTCGCTGGCGGCTGGCGTGTCGTCAGCCTCAACATCGCGCAATCTTTTCACAAGCCAAAACAGAACGCCGGCCGCAGCAAGCACGAGCGAAAACAGCAACGCCGCTTCCGCCACCGGATGAATCGCCATGATCGAACCAACACGTCGTGCAGCAGGGCGCCGCCCTGAGGGCCCTTGTTTGGTTGCTAGCCGTCGGGCCCGCTTCCACGACCGCAGTCTGATCGCAGGAACCTGAACCTCGACCCTGTCCTCAACAATTATGGCGGCGCGCCGGGCGACAGTCCAGAAATTGCCTTCGCCCCCGCGGCAGCCGTTGCATTTTACCTGTCCGGCCTCGATCGCCAAATCGCAATAACCTCGCACTTCAGGGCCCTGAGCAGCTGCGGCCGGCCGGCGGCCGATAAACCGAGTGGAGGACCGCCGCGCGCCAACCCGTCGTCCCAATCACCCGGTCGCGGGCCTCCGGAGAAACCCATGCCCCGGAACCGACCCATCCGCCGCGTCCCCCCGCTCAGGCGTCTGTTGATGCTTGTGGGGTTGACTGTTGGCGTGGGGTTCGCGGCGGCGGCTACTGCGCAGTCGCCGGGCGATACCGTCGTGTGGGGACAGGATGTGTTTGTCATCCCGTACAAATGGTCCGGCGGATCCGATCGGTCGGCGGTCCGTGAGGTGATCCTCTACTACTCGGCCGATCAGGGACAAACTTGGCAAGAGGTTACCCGCGCGCGGCCCGATGTCCAGTCGTTCATGTACCGCGCGACGGGAGATGGCGAGTACTGGTTCGCCATCCGCACCTCGGACGCCGCCGGCGCCAGGTGGCCCGCCGGCCCGATGCGTCCGGAACTGAGGGTGGTCGTGGACACCCAGCTGCCCACCGTGCAGATCACCACCGCGACCCTGACTCCCGATGGGCGGTTGTCCATCGAGGCCACGGCGGCAGACCCGCAACTCGATTCCAATGCGGTGGTCGTTGCGTACCAAGATCCAATGACCGGCGGCTGGCAGAACATACAGGCCACCACGACGCCGGGGTTCGCCGGCAGCGCGACGGTCCGCGCGTCGGCGGTGGTGCCGGCAGGCACACGTGGGGTGATGGTTCGGGTGTCGGTCAAGGACAAGGCTGGCAACCCGGCTAGCGCCGGAGTGATGGCGGCAGCGCCCTACGGGGCGTCGCGGGGCGTGCCCGCGCTGGCTGCGTCGACCACTTTGGGCGCCGCCCACGGCTACGCGGGCCCGATGCAACCGTCCGCGGGCCTGCCGGCCGACCCGTTTACGAGTAGCACGGCTTTCGTCCCCCCGGCGCCGCAGATCAACGCATCGGGGGACGGTGCGCCGGGGCCTAACCCCGGCGCCGGCTGGCAGGCCGCAGCGCCGCCGCCCGCTCAGGTGTGGCAGCCCGATAACACGCCGCTACCGAGTGTTGCGACCAACACACCGCCCGTGTCCCCAGCCGATTCCGCGGCGGGCCCGTTCCGCTACGCGTCCAGCACGCCGCCGCAGGACCTGCCGGTCGCCGGCGGTGGACGGGTGGGGCCGCAGCGGCTGCTGGTCAACTCGGATCGATTTGAGCTGCAGTACGATCTTCACTCGGTGGGGCGGTGGGGCGTATCGAAGGTCGAGGTTTGGGGCACCGAAGACCGCGGCGCCACCTGGCGACGCTTCGCCATTGACACCGACCAACGCAGCCCCGTGGACATCCAGGCGCCCGCCGACGGGCTGTACGGGTTCGCGATACTGGTCCAGAGCGTCGGCGGACTGGACCGCGAGCCGCCCCGGGCTGGTGACCAGCCGGACGTCTACGTCGAGGTAGACCGTTCGCGCCCGAACGCGGCGATCACCAACGCCGTACAGCCGGATGGCTACTTCGCAGACCACCTGAACGTTACCTGGCAGGCCGGTGACGCCAACCTGTCGGACCGCCCGATTTCGCTGTTGTATGCCGCCCAGCCGGGCGGTCCTTGGATGCCGATCGCGTCGAACCTGCCGAACAGCGGCCGCTACTCGTGGCGGCTGCAACGGCATCTGCCCGACCGGTTGTACGTGCGTCTGGAGGCCCGTGACCAGGCGGGCAACATCGGCGTCGATCAGACGCCGCAGGCGGTGGAAGTCCGCTTGCCAGAGTCCTCCGGCACGATCCGTCACGCCCGGCCGCTTCAATAGCCCAGGGCCTGCGCGGTAGACTCTTGCTAGCAGCAGGGCCCTCTGGGGACCGTTTCTTCAGGCAAGCAGCAAAGGGGCGGTCCGCAATCCGGGGGCCACTAAACGCGTTGAGCAAGAAATCTCCACCAGCCCTCACCGGCCTCGACTACCTGCTGGACTCCTGCACGCATGAGCCGGGCGCGGTGGTCGCCGTTGTGGGGGATGAGCCGTTCCTGAAACGAGAGGTGCTGCACAATATTCGCGAGCGGCTGTCTGAGGGGAACGACCTGGCGTGCAGCGTGTACGCCGGTCGTGAGTGCGACTGGCGTGACGTCGCGGATGCGCTGACAAGCGTTTCGCTGTTTGGCGGCGCCTCGGCGGCTGTGGTTGAGGACGCCGATCCCTTTGTCACCCGGTTCCGACCGCAGCTAGAGGATTACGCCGCCAAGGACCGCCACGCCGGCACATTGGTGTTAGACGTGAAGACCTGGCCCTCGAACACGCGTTTGGCGAAAGCGCAGGTGGGTAAAGGGTTGGTGATCAAGTGCCAAATACCCGAACGTGGCTCGGAGGTGGGGCAGTTTCAGCGATCGGCGAAGAAGTGGCTTGCGCAACGGGCGAAGCAGACCCACGGTTCACCGATCGACGCCGGCGCGCTCGACGCGTTGTTCGACCTGCTGCCACTCAGCCTGGGCGTGATGGATCAGGAGATCGGCAAGCTCGCGTTGCTGGCAGGCGAGGGCGCCGAGATCGACGCTGACCTGGTTCGCAAGCACGTCGGCGGCTGGCGGACCCGCAAGACCTGGGACATGATCGACGCGATCGCCGATGGTGACGCGCCGAATGCCCTCGGTCAGCTCGACCGCTTGCTCCGCGCGGGCGAGCAGCCGATCGGTCTCATGGCGCAGGTGGCGTCGTCGCTGCGGAAGTTCTCGGCCGCCGCGTGCCTGATCGAGCAAGCAGAACGGAACGGCCGCCGCACCTCCTTGCGAGACGCCCTGGAGCGGGCGGGAGTCATGAGGTTCAAGCTCGGCGACGCCGAACGGCAGCTCAAGCAGATCGGCCGGGCCCGGGCGGCGCGGCTCGACCAGTGGCTGCTCGACTCCGACTTGGCGCTGAAGGGTCACAATAGCACACCCGGGCGGGGGCGAACCGAACTGGAGCGTCTGATTGTGCGCCTCAGCAAGGCGGCCGACGACCGCCGCGCGGGCTAGTGGGGTTGTCACGCTAGCATTGCATCGTCCCTCCGCCGCAAGGGGCAAGTGACGTTGCCCGCCCAGCGAGCATGTCATACCATCCGCGGCCCCGTGCTATCAGCCCACCGTGTCCGTATGGTTCGCGTTCTATGTCACGTGTCAGCCTGACAACCGTTATCTGCCTGACCGTGCTGTTCGTGTCTGGCTGTCAGACTTCGCTGAGGTCGTTCGCCAAAGGGACTACCGGCCAGTTAGACCCACCAAATGTGGCGGGGCGTACGCCGGTGTCGGAGCCCGTCCTGGAGAATGCTGGGCCGCTCGTCGAGCCGACCCGCGAGCAGGCGTTTGCCGCTGTGCTGGGCGACCTGCAGGAGATCGGCAGGGAGGACCCCGCGGCTCAGCAGCGGCTGGTCACGCAGCTCTACGAATCAGACCCGGCGCATTGGGAGGGCCTTGTCATGCGGATGCGCTCAACCATGCAGTATCACCGGCAGATTGCGGGCGAGCCGGCCACGACCAGCGTGATGCAGGCTTCGAGTCAGCAGACCGGTAGGGACACGCCGTCCGCGCACCAAGCCACCTCAAGCTCTCCCGCCACGCCTTCCGCTGCCAGCGCGCCGCTCCCACAGAGGCCCGGAACCTGGCCTGCGCAGCCGGAGCTGCCGCCCGCCGACGGCCAGGCTGAGCAGGGCGTCGACACACGCCGATTCGACCCCAAGCTCACGCAGACCAATGCGGTGGATGTGGCCCACCAGGGTTCGGCGGCGACGCCCCTGTCGACTCGATACGCGGACGGCGCCGCCGCAATCCTGGACGACTCCCAGCAGGAGCAGCCGCTCGTCGACTTGCGGAGTGAAACCCCTGCAGCGAACTCTGCGGCGACTCCTCAGACGTGGGATGAATCACTTCAGGCGGCGATCGACCAGTTAACCGGACAGCTTGATGAACGCCCGCAGAGCATCGACGAGGCGTATCAGCACCTGCGGCTTCGGCTGCTGCAGCTCGCCGCCGGGAACATGGACGGCGCGGCGGCTTCGGTTCCCGGGCTGACTGCCACGGAACAACAGTACTGGTCGCACCAGCTCCTTGCGGTCAGCACGCTACTAGACAACCAATCGCAACCCGAGGTCCGCCGCCGAGCGGCCGCCGGAGGACTGCACCTGCGGAACGCGCTGACGTCGCTCGAGCAGCTTGGCAGCCTGACGGTGGGGCACCTGAGGTTCTGCGAGGAGGTCTACGGCTTTGGCGCCTACCAGCCGCTTGAGCACGCCAAGTTCCGCCCCGGCGGCGAAGTCAAGATCTACGCCGAGGTGGCCAACTTCAAGACGGTCACCACACCGCAGGGAGAGCACACCTCGCTCGCAACCAGCTACCAGGTGCTCGACCAGCACGGCGCCCGTGTCGATGGCGGCGACGTGCCCGTGGTCAACGACTACTGCGCGTCGCGCAGGCGGGACTTCCACATCCAGTACGGGATCACGTTGCCGCAAGGCATTTACCCCGGCGAGTACGTGCTGGAGCTGACTCTCACGGATCAGCTTGGCGACAAGATCGGCCACGGCACGATCGATTTCGAAATTGTCGCGAGCGAGTAGCCGCAGCTATTGCTGGGCGTCCTCGGCCTGAGCGGGCAGGGTGCCGTCGTACTCATCGGTGAGGACCGACGGGCAGACTTCCTTCTCGCCGCATTGGTCACACGTAATGTGGATCAGGTCGACGGCGCTGAGACGGAGTTGATTGTCTTCGCAGAGCTTGTAAAGCTCACGTAGGTGAGAGCAGGGCATGGTTTGGTGATCCTGTGTCGCGTGGTTGGGTGATTCAGCCGCGAGGACGGTATGCCACGCGCCTCATTGCTTGCCGTCATCGTCGTCTTCCAGCATTCTTGCCGCGGCGCTGTCGAGGTCGTCAAGCTGGCCATCGCGGACGGCCCAGCAGAACGCTGCCACGCCAACCGCCGCTAGCAGGAGGGCGACCGGGAGCATGATGTAGATGACCGACATAGAGCCAGCGGCACCGGCGCAGGGGAGACGAATCGGGAAGCAGACGCGCCGTTCATTGTACCCGATACGCGGCCGGCCACGAATCGTCCCTACGACTAGGCACTATCGCCTCGGCGGGGCGTGCTAGAGGTCGTCCATGCCGGTGACGTTGGTCACCAGCGCCCGCAGCTTGCGGCGGAGCACCGAGTAGCTGAAGAACCGCTTGCCGAGCGTGTAGTTGGCCTCGACCATGGCCTCGCGGTACTCCCTGTCCTCGATGACGCGGCGGACCTTGTCGACCGTGTCGCGTGTCATGTAGCCGTTCATGGTGATCACGTCGAAGCCGCGGGGTTCGATGTCGCTCACGAAGATGGAGTAGCGATTCACCAGCACCGGCTTGCGGTAGTAGAAGGCCTCAATCAAGGCGTTGCCGAATCCCTCGTACAGGCTGGGGTAGGTGATAAAGTCGGCGTGCAGGTACGCGTCGGCGAGCAGGTAGACCTTTTCGCCGTTGGCGTTGACGCCGCGTTCTTCGCCGATGCGGTCGGGAATGAAACGCAGGTCGACACCCTGTTGTTCGGCCATCTCCCGCAGGGCGTTAAGGTACTCGTGCCCCTCGTCCCCGGACTCGTGCGAGATCACCAGCTTGCACTTGGGATTGTCCAGCTGCTTGATAAGCGAGATCGCGTGCTCGATGCCCTTCCGCGGCACGACCCGGGTCGGTTGCAGGAACAGGATGTCGTCGGGCGCGAGGCCGACCGACTCACGGAAGTCGCGGTTGAAGTCGTCGAGGTCCGGGGGGAGCGTCTCGAAGTCCAGCACATTGGGCACGAGCACGCTGGACACGCCGCGGCGGTGCGACAGGGCGCGTTGCGCCTCAGAGTTGATCGTTACGTGCTGAATTGAGGGGATGGTGCAAGGGAACGCCATCCGCAGCAGGTCGCCGGCCGCGTTGACCGCGAAGCGATCGCGCTCCCAGTAGAAGTCGTGATGGTGGGCGATGGTCGGGAAGTTGGTCTCGGCGATAAACGTGCTGAGCGCGACGCCCAGCGGGATGTTCATTGGGATGCACAGCGCGTTCTGGACGATCAGTATCTCGATATCGAACCCGCGGACGAACTCGTACAGCGAGCGTTTCAAGTGTTCGGCCAACGCGAAGATCCGACGGGTCACCTCGGGGTCCCGCGCAGAAACTCCGAATACCCGCTCATTCACCCACTGGATGTCGGGGTGCCCGAAGTACGCGTGCGGCACCAGCATGCTGACCGCGGGGTCGGTGTCGAGCTTTCCGGCGAACCAGTGGCTGACGTGCCGGTGGTGCCACAGCACCTTTGCCCATTTGGCCGCCTCGAGCGAGACGCCGTCGGTCCCCGCGAAACGGGTCCCCACGAATCCTATCCTGTGGCTGGGGCTGGTGAAGTCGTCGGGCATGGTGCAGGCGGCAGGAGAGGGGGGCAGGCGGGGTGACGCGCAGCCTGCCCTCCGCCAAGGGCGACCAGACGCCGGTCTACTCGCAAAATGTACTTCTCTCTCAGCGGTCGGCAAGCGACAAAATCGTTATTATCTGCCGCAGGTCGGTTACCACCGCGTCGGGGTGAGTGTCTCCGACCAGCGGATCACCCTCCCGTAGACGCAGAGAACGGGCGTCACCGGCGAACAGGGCGGTTCGGAAGCCAACCCTTGCCGCCGGGGCGATATCGTTCCGCATGTCATTCCCCACGTACAGCGTTTCGGCGGGGGAAACGCCGCACTCGGCGAGCAACGCGGCGGCCTGGTCGTAGAGGAAACGGCCGGGCTTGGCCTCGCGGTGCTCATATGACCAGACGCAGAGTCGGGAGTCGATACCGAGGTTGCCCCAATCACCGCCGCCGAGAGCCGCAAGCCCGGGCGGGGTGAAATACTGGGCGTTGCTGACAATGCCCACGGGCATGCCCGCGGCAGTGATAGCAGCGAGCGTTTCGGTCAGGCCGGGCATGGGCCAGATCGGATTGACGCGGCACTCGTACTCGACAGCCAGCCGCTCGATGTCGGCGTCGGCCGCGGCCTGCGGTGAGAAGAGGCGGGCGAGCGTTTCGCTCCATACGTCGCGGATCTCAACCTCGGGGTGCTCGCTCTGAGACTGTTGGTGGTGGGACTGGATCGTCGATTTGAGTTGAGCCACCACCGCCTCACCGTCGACGCTAGCGGGCAGCCCGCACGCGATGAGCGCATCGCGGGCGGCGTCGCCATGGGCGGCGCCGCTGGTGAGCGAGATGTCGCCCGAGCCGCTGATAAGCAGCGTGCCGTAGACATCGAACATGACCGCGCCGACGCCGGTTAGTTGCGGCAGGACCGCATCGACGCCGGTTGGCTGGGGCGTGAGCGGGGAGCTGAGCTGCCGGATACGTGTGGCGATGCCGGTCACGGCTCAAGCCTAACGGGGTGGAGCCTGTCGAGCCGCAGGAAGGAGCGGAGGATGTGTTCGCCGTCGGCCAGGGACCCTACCGGCCCGCCCGCGTCATCGCTCATTAGCCCGTTGTAGATTTCCGACAGGCGGCGGCCTACCGCCTGAGGCGAGAATTGCTTTCGAACGCAAGCGGCGTTCTCTTCGACTGGTTGCCCCTTGGCCGCGGCGCCCGATAGTCGCTCGGCAAGTCCGGGGTTGAGCCGCTCCAGCGCCTGGCGGGATACGTCCGGGTTGGCCGCGACGTGGCGGATGACCTCGGCCTGGAACCGCCGGGGCAGGCTGGCGAAGTCAACGTCCGGGCCGTACTGCCAGTCTTCCGGCGGGTCTGCCGGCACGCCCATGCCGTAATCTCGGCACGCCCAGCGGTGCAGATCGAGCACCTCCTCGCGAGCCGCGGCAAGGTCGAACCAGTCACCAGGGACCAGCAACCGGTCGGTCAGGCCGCCGAGTCGCAGCCCGTGCTCGGTAAAATCGGAGGTGATGCGACCCAGGTTGCGTCCCACCAGCGGGCGGTCGACCAACCACGCCTCAAGGAACACCATGCCGAAACCCTCGGCGACGCTCGTCGTGATGACCTCGTCGCTGGCGGCCAGGGCGTCGTAGAACTCGACGCCGCGTCCCTGCCTTGACGGGGGATCGCCGATGCCCAGCTGGCAGGGTAGTGACAGCTCCTCAGCCAGTTCGCACCAGTCATCGAACGAGATCCGTTCGGCGGGGTTCGCCGGGGCAAGCGTCACCGCGTGGCAGACGCTCGGGCCTGAGAGGGCGCTGTACAGCAGCAACTCGCCAACGTTTTTCCGGCGGATGCCCCTGACTGGGTAGATGACTAGCCGCGTGTCTTCGGGGACCCCCAGCTGCTGGCAGACCCGTGGGCGGGCCTCGTCCCGCGGCGGCAGTCCGTGGAACTCGATCACCGGGTTCGACAGCAGGTGCAGCCGCTCTGGATCGACCCCGGCCCCGAGAAGGATCTTGTGGTCGCGACCGTTCAAGGTGGCATAGTGGATTCCCGCGGCGGACGGGTAGAGTCGCTCCGCCAACTCGGCCGGCCCCTGGGATCCAGTAGCCCGCATCAGGTGGCGGTAGTTGGACGGGCGGAAGTCCTCTGCGAAATCATGGACCTGGAGCAGGTGCCGGTACCCCGCGGCGGCGAGTATCCGCAACGCGTCCGGAAGCGAGGCGTTTTTGCCGAGCGAGAAGTTGTGCGAGTGGAGAATGGTAGTGTCTGGCGTCATGCCCACGCCGGACAGCATCTGCGCAATGGCGTCAGCCAGTGTCGGGCCATCACAATGGATCGAGGTGTCGTACTCCAGCTCCGGGATCGCCAGGAGCCGGACGTCGAACGGAGGACTGTGCTCCCATTCGCTTCTACGCCAGACCGATGCCGGCCAATCTTCCTTGCGGCCGCTGTATAGCAACGCCACTTCGTCTGGTCGCTGGTTATCGGGCAGCGTGGCCAGGGCGTGAAGGTGGTTAAGGATCGCTTGGGAGACCCCACCGCGGTTCAGGTGGAAATGGAGGATCGCGAGCTTCATAGACGGGCGCCGAGATTGCTTGGGCAGTCCCAGTAGCCTAGCAAATCCCACTGTCCGGCGCAGGGGGGCCCTTCGGAGCCAAGCCGAATAAGAGCGACAACGATGCCTCTCGGCGCCTTACGGCCTTGAAAGGCTATTGCGCAAGACGCTGCGGAACGCCTGTCGCCGCACCGCGTCCCGATCGGCGGGGTCTTGGTTCTCTTCGCTAGGGAGCTCCGATTCAGCGGACCGGGCGGCGCCGACCTCGGTTTCTGTCGCCCCGACAGTCGCGAACGCCTCCTCGACGAGCAGCAGGGTCCGTTCGTTTTGGGACGCCGCGGGCGGTGCGGCAAGCGGCTTGGAGGGGCGACCCGAAAGTGCCCGTTGGCGGGAGGATTGCATCTCTGGCGCCGCTACCTCGTAGTCGAGCGGTTTCTGCGGCCGTTCCGCGCCGACCCAGAGGGTGACAGTCGCGGTGTCGGTTAGGCCGCTAGCATTCTCGACCGTGTACAGGAAGCTGTCCCACCCGCGAAATCCCTGGGCCGGCGTGTAGTTTAGCTTCCCCCAGTTGTCGACTTGGATCGCACCCCCGTTTTCTGATGATGCGGGCGCCGACAGAGCTAGTCCGTTCTTCACGCCCACAGGCCAGATGACGTAGTCAGCAACCGACAAGGTGGCAACGTCAGCAAAGAGAATGTCATCCAAATAGTAGCTAACGGGCCAGATGCTTTGCCGCCAGTCGGGGTTTGAATCGTTGGCCAGCACGTCAAGCACGATCGGCTGCGAGTCAACCGACGCCGTGAATTGGTCATCGTTGGCGACTGGAGCGTCTGGGGTGTTCTGCACGTAGACGTTCACGGTCGCGGTCCGCTCGCCCCACTGCGGATCGTCAATTGTGTAGGTGAAGGAGGCGGCGCCGAAGAAGTCGTCGTCGGGCGTGAAAATCAACTCGCGGCTGTTGGTGCCCATTGTGACAACGCCGCCCGACATCGGCTGCGAAACGGCAGTGATCGGACCGACGTAGCCCCCATAATCAGGGGAGTCGTTGGTGAGCACGTCAAGCGGATTGGCGCCGCTGTCTTCCTCGACCGTGAAGCTGTCATTGCGGGCAGGCGGGCCGAGGAAGAACCGACCGAGTTCGTCGTCAGGGGCGTTGAGGTCGTGCACCTCAATCCAGTCTTGCGACACAGTGACGAGCGACTCGCCAATCCGCAGGGATCGTTGCGGACGTGATAGGTAGGAACCATGGCGGACCCACGAACCGTTGTATACGCTGCCCTCGTCGACCCGCTCGTGCTCAATCCTTCCGGTCGCCGCGATAGAGGCCGTCTCCCCGGAAATGTCGATCTTGAAAGTGAAGACCGCGCCCAGCGATTCGTAGGCGTAACCGGATCCCTCCGCGTTGGCGACTTGCTCAGTCCAGCTGATGGGAATCGCCAGCACCCCGCTGTCAGCGAAATACGACACTGCGTGGTGATCGAACCAGGCCTCACTGGTGACCCACAGGGCGTCCTCAAACGTGACTTGGTCGGCCACCGTGGGGGCCGCCAGGTCTGCGACATTGAACAGCGTGATCTGCAGCGGACCGACCCGACCCGTGATCTCGTCGGCGTCCCTTCCAATGCCGATCAGGTAGTCCTCGCCCACGGGGTGCAGGTAGTTGGAGAACCCGGGGATTTTTAAGGCGCCCTCAACTGTGGGCGCCGTGGGTTTGGACAGGTCGATCGCGAACAGCGGGTCGATGCGTCGGAACGTGACCACATACGCCCGCTCTCCCATGAAACGGACGGAGTGTATACTTTCCGTCGGCGCGAGATTGGTGATTTCTCCCACAAGCTCGAGTTGCGAGCCGCGTTGCTCGAGGATCAGCAGATTGTTGAACAAACGTGTTTGACGCCAACCGCCATTGAATCGTGCCTCTCGTTCTTGCTGCGTTGTCGCGACGCGCAGCGTGCCGTCGAATTCGTCAGCGGAGAACTGATTGAGTAGCCTCCCGCGGATTAATCCCGACGCGACGAGCGGGGCGTCGCCTCCGGCTTGGAACGCGAGCTTGTGGATAGTAGTGCTGTCGGTCGCGTGCTCATAAGAAAATAGGTAGGCCGCGTCGGCAGACATGAACACCGTCGTCTGATCGTCGGCGATGAAACTTGTTGCATCGGCCACCGGACCAGCGAGATCGTCGCCCGCGTCGAGCGTCAGCAGCGACACCACTAGGTCTTCGCCGGCGATTGCCTTGTGCAGATCGGCCGGTTCGGTCAACAACCCGGAAGAGACCAGCTCTCCGCTCGCGTCAAAGCTGCGGTAGCTGGGAAGGCCGACATCAAATAGCTCTTCTCGAACGCGGTGGAGGTACTGGTCAAGCGTTTCGTTGCGCCACACGCCCGCTTCGCCGTATGTAACGGGCATCCAGTAGTCGGCCACGAGCGCGTCGGTTGCAGCTACGACGCGTGCGCTCGTTGCTGCCGTCGTCGTTTGCGAGGGCGGGGCGGGGGCGATAACCCACTCCCCGCTGAGGTCGGGGAGCTCGAAATATCGCTTCACCACCAAGTGCACGCGATCGCCGATGGCCCTTGAATCAGCGATGAAACCATTGATCTCGGTCCGCTCAACGATGCTTGGCGCCGTGCGGTCGCCGAGGTCAAGCACTAGCACTTCGGCATTATTCTCGGCGTCGCCGTAGCGGTGGATCGAGCCACTACGGATCAGCGTAAGACGACCACCCGCAAGGTACATCTTGTCGTAACCTTTGTCGAACGTCGTGAGTGAAGCCAGGCGTGGCGTGCTCGGGTTCTGAAGGTCGACTATCGCAAGCTGCCCGTGGGTCAATGTGTAGATGTACCGCCCATCGGTTTCGACGATATCGGCCTCGTCGACGCCGCTGACTTGCGTGTTGGTTTCGGAATAGTCGGCGTCCCGCAAACCGACCCCGTTCGGCGCCAGAGAGTCGGAAGCGAGATGTATGAGGTAATTATTCGGGTAATTCGTGTAGCGGCTTTGATGCTGGCCGAACTGTCCGAGGTACTTCGCGACCGCCCGGTCGATCAGATACTGCCGCAGTTCGCCCTCCGTCGTGAAGCGATCGACGCCCGACGCATCTGTTCCGCGGGGCCCGACGTGGACCGTAGCGGTCGCCGACTGGCGGAGCCCGGTTGCGTCCTCCATGGTGTAGGTGAAGGTTTCGTCACCGGTGAAGCCATCCGCCGGCAGGTAACTGATCGATTTTCCGTCAGTGGCAATTGAGATCTGCCCGCCATCGCTGCCTGCCGTCACCGCTACGAGATGACTGCTGACGTCGGAGAGCCGTGGCAGGTAGTGGGCTTGGTGGGTGGTGAAGCTGGACGGCAGGTAGCTGGGGTTGTTGGAGAGCACATCTAAGGTCGCCGGTTCGTCGATGGCGGGATCGACATGAAACCAGTTTTCTACGGCCCATGTGTGCTGGCTGACGGTTATTAAAAAACTGCTGCTGACGGTCTGATGCTCTTCGGCCCCGTAGCGAATCGTGTACTGGACGGTGAACGATCCAAGGTAGCCGTCCGCCGGGGTGAAGATGAAGCGTCGCTCATCCGGTGAGAGAGTGACCTCGCCCGCGTAATCCGGCGCCGTCCAGTGGTCGATGTAGGGTTGGAGTGGTGTAGTGGACCTAACGGAGTCATTGGCCAGTGGGTCGAGGGTGGTAGCCCCCGCGCCGAAGCTTAACGAGGCGCTGTCGTAGCGGGTATTAATTACGTACCGCTTCTCGATTGTGACCCGGACCTCGAACACTGCCTCCACACCGTCGTCGCCACGGGCCGTGTAGGTAAAGTACTCCGCGCCGCTTTCACCGTGCTTGGGCTGGTACCGCAGCGACAGGCCGTCGTCGCTAATTCGAACCGATCCGCCACGCGATGGACTCGCGACGCTCAGGATGACGGGATTGCTGAGCCGGCTCCAATCGTTCTGCAGCACAGTGAGGGTTGCCTCTGCGGAGTCCTCCAAAACCGTCACATTGTCGCGGCCGGTCGAGACCGGATGGACATAACTGCCCAGCTCATCCTTGCGGCCAAGGTTGACGCTCGCCTTGCCCAGTCGGCCGTCGTCGGTCTCAACAATGTAGTACAGCGAGTCCCAAACCGTGAAACCGCCTTCGCCGGCTGTGTAGATCAGGTGGCGGCCATCTTCGGAGATCGTCACCGTGGCGCCTCCGCGGCTTGCGCTGACCGACTTGATCCGCAGACTCTCGGCCCCGTCGGGTAGTGCATCGTTTTTCAGCGGCGAGATCCACAGAGACTGCGTCCCTGCCTTAACCACGAGGTGGTCGTCGTGGGCAACTACGCCGGCCAGACCGACGATGCTGTGGGGGTCTTCGGGAGGGTCTGTGTTCACGAAACCCGCACCGTCCATCGCTAGGCGGTCTTCCAGACGTTCGGGCGCCGTTAGCCGGCGTTGCTTGGTGGGGCAGGCGTTTTTGGCGGGGCGGAGCATCGGCTTGTTATGAATATTGAGGAGCATGAACCGGCATACGGCCGATCAAGGCCATCGTTGGAGGCGGCCCTTATCCTCAATTAGGCCGGTCTCGGAAAAGAATGTCACGTCCGAGGGCACGCGATTTGGCTTTAGGCGACCGTTCTAGACCTCTGGACGAGCGGCGGACTCGCTAGAATGAGCAGTCATTCGTCGGAACCGACGGTGCTGTAAAGAGTTACGGTCGCCATGGCGTCTGCCGCAACGCCGTGTCGCTGTCGAGACTACCTGCGGAGGTTGTCGCGGCTCAGCACGATCCCTTCGAGGCCGGGCAATCGGACGTGAACCCCATCGCTGTCGCGAACTACCGAGGATCGATCGGGCTCGCCGCTCGCGGCGAAGTCGATTTCGTGATCCCCTATCGACAAGGGCAGGGCGATCTCCGCTGGGGACTCGCTGCGATTAAGCACCACCACGCGGGACTGATGGCTGTCGCTTCGTTCGAACACCAAGACTCGCTGCGTGTCGTCGGTTTCGACGATACTGAGATTTCCACGCTGCAATGCGGTTGAGCTGTGGCGCAGCGCGATAACGCTCCGGTAGTAGTGGTGGAGGTCGTGGTTGAAGGCGACCTCGTCCGGCGACCGCTTGCCGCCTCTCGGATGGCAGGTCTGGTTGGCGTACCGCAAGCCGTCCCACACCATTGGCATGCGGTCGCACGGGTCGTCGGCGCCCCACATACCAGCTTCCGTTCCGTAGTAGATGGTGGGTGCTCCGAGATAGGTCGCCTGCATGAGCGCCACCATTCGCTGGATGCGTCGTTCGCGGGCGTTCGGCTTCCGTAGATCGTAGCCCGTCCACAGTCGCGGGGACACGCGGCTGCTGACGTCGTAGTCGAAGCGGTCCGGCTCGTGGTACGGCCGGTCGGTAGCCGCGTTTACAATCATTGACGCCACGCGGTCGGTGTCGTGGGAGTCGATCAGCGACATCAATCCGCCGCGCGTTAGCGTGGGGAACTGCTCTAACCGCTCAACGAGCATCTTGGCCGCGTCGCTGGGGCTGAGGCAATTGTCGACCAGGAAACCCTTGATCGGGAACGCGAAACCGTGGTAGTTCATTGTCGCTGAGAAGCCGCAATCGCGCACGTAGTCCGCCGCGTCGAGCCAGTGCTCAGCGACCGTGTATACCCTCGGATTCAGCTCTCGCACGACGCCGTGCCACTCACGCCAGAAGCCGACGGGCGCCTCGCCCGCTGCGTCGAGCCGCCAGCCGTCAACTCCGTCGGACGGGTCGCCATCGTTGTCAGGGTCCATCCAGCGACGCGTGGCGGCGAGGATGTACTGCTTGGGGCCCGGGTGGAGGTTGGCGCCGGCGGCGTCGTCCGCAAATTCCGGCAGCGATTCAACGCCCCACCAGCCCCGGTAAGAAAATTCGTCGGCTTCAGTCTCTGGATCGTCGAACGACTGGACGATGTACCAGTCTTTGTAGGGCGACCGCTGCTGGTTTCTGCGGAGGTCAGCGAACGCAAAGAAGCCGCGTCCCGTGTGGTTGAAGACCCCGTCGATCACCACGCGGATTCCACGTGTGTGAGCCTGACGCAGCAGGTCGAGAAAGAGTTTGTCGGCTGCTGTCCATTGCCAGGTTGCTGGATCGGGGGTCTCGTGCGCCATGGTCCGCAGATCGCCGGCGGGGTCGGGACCGAAGTGCGGGTCAATGTGATGGTAGCTATTCCCATCGTACTTGTGCATCGACCGGGCGTAAAAGACCGGGTTGAGGTACAACGCATCAATGCCCAGGTCCTGCAGGTAGTCAAGCTTATCGATCACGCCCTGCAGGTCGCCGCCGTAGCGGCGATCGAACACGCCGTGGTTGAAGAAGTCTTCGCCGCTCCGCTTTTCCCACTCGGCGCGGGCGTACCAGTCGCCGGTCCACGGGGACGTGGTCCAGTTTTCCGGCACGCGGTCGGGGGACTCCAGCGAGTCACGCGTGGGGTCGTTCGTAGGGTCGCCGTTGCAGAACCGCTCGGGAAAGATTTGATAGAACACGGCGCCGATCGCCCACTCCGGCATCGTTTCGACCCGCGGCGGCGCCGGTTCTACTCGGAACGAGACTTTTTGGTCGCCAGTCTGAGCGGACACGCGACCACCGATTACCGCCGCGAATGCCAGGGTCAGCGCAGCCGCTCGTCGGTGGGGGCGTGATGGCATTAGGGCTCGCAGTCTTACCTTAGCGGAGGCGGCGATGGAATCTGAGGAAGCCGCTGAGCAGCCCCATCGCGAGGGCCGAAGATCCGGGTTCGGGAGCCGGTTTGCTCGCGTCGGCAGACTCACCTGGCGCGGGGAGGGGGGTCAGCAATCCACGCTTGAATCCAAACGCGTTCCGCCAGACAAGGTAGTCGGCTCCTGTGACCTGCCCGTCGAAGTCGCCGTCTGCGACTACGTCTCCCGAACCGACGGCGTCACGCCAGACGCTGTAGTCCGCCGCGTCGACCACGCCGTCGAGGTTGTAGTCGCCCGGTGCGGTGCGAAGGAGCTCGGTGACGAACACTTCCGCGTCGAGTAGGTCGGTGGCGCCGTCAATGTTGAGGTCCAGCAGCCAAGTGCCGGCGCCGAAGTTTCTATAGAGCAGCCGCAGGTCGTCGCCGTTAGTCTGATCGTCGTGGTTAAGATCGCCGCGGCGGCGCAACACTCCGTCGAGCGACACCAGGATTACCGGCGAAGGTCCCCCTGGCGACGCGAGCTCATCCACCAGGGCGAACAGGTCGCGGTTGTCTACCAGCCCGTCCGCGGTGACGTCGGCAGCCGGGTTGAATTGGGCGTTCTGACTGTAGAGCACCTCCTCGAATCCGCCCGCGCCGTCGAAGTCGGAGCGTTCATAGAGGTTGTCGTGATCGAGATCGCCGAATCCCCTGCCGACATCGGTCTGGGTCACCAAGCCTGCGAACCGTTGGATGCTGTGGTTGCCGGTGGGCTCGTAGGTGACGACCGTCGCGGTGTGAGCGCCGCTGGCAACGTCGAAGAAGCCACGGATCCATTGGTCGCGATCGTAGTAGGAGGTCGCGGAACCGCCGTCGACCATCGCCAGCACTTGGCTGTCGTTGAGTGTCGCGGGCAGGTCGAGCAGCACGTGCATGTTGTCGGCGGTCTTGTCGACCGACCGCAGGACCAAGTCGCGGCTGCTGGTGTTTTCCGGGCTGCCGGCGAACGGCTCGAAGCTGACGACTTCCGATTCCGGCGGCAGCAGGTCGACGTAGATGACCTTTCGGAACTCCTCGAACACGGCGGGGCCGCCGTCGCCGGCCAGGGATGGATCGCCGTCGGTAAACGTGCCGGGGTCGCGGTGGCGGTAGACGCGTCCGGTCAAGTAGTGTCGGCCCTCGGCGAGCCGCGTTGCGTCAATCGTTTGCTCGTAGATCCCCTCGCCATTGGCGTTAAGGAAACCGGGCGCCGAGACGCCTGTAAAGTTGGAGAAGCCGTACGCCAGGTCGCCTGGCGTCACGACATCGGCAATTACACCGCCGTTCTTGTCGCGGCCGTCGTCGATGCGAAACTGCGCGGAGTCGCCGTCCGCGTGTCGGTCGCGTATTCCACCCGGCAGCGTGACCGCGTCGGTCTCAACTCTCAGCTTGAACGAGTCCTGATTAACGACCGAGATGTCGGTCAGCCGAGTCGTGCCGTTGAGGTAGTTGGCGCTCGGTCCGCCCGCGACGGGCGTCGGGGTAGCTCCGGGCAACACAACCGCGAGATCCGCCCCTAAGATGTCTGTCAGACGCATCTGACCCTCGGGCGCCGCGACTCCGTAAATGAGGTAACCATTGCCGTGTTCAACTGCGTCCGCGGAGCGGTTGCGAGGCACTCGCAGGTCGACCGTGCCATCGGGTTTTACGACTAATACCTCCGCAATATCCTCTTGCGGGTCCACCATGCTGCTCGCGGCGTTGCCGGTCAGCTCTACAAGCGGTGTGCCGGGCGCAAACGCTGTCTGCACGGTTCGGGCGTCGTAGCCGCTGTCAAGCCGGTTGCTGAGCACGACCAACGCCGAATTCTCACGCTCGTAGATCAGGGTTTCCTTTTCGTCGCCGGTTGGGGTGCGGTCCAGGTAGGACCCACGGCCGTGGCTTGCGCGGATGCCAACGAGCGTTGTGACCGAGTCGCCGTACAGGCCGCCGAGGGCGTCCTCGCGGCCGGGCTTGGGGAAACCGCGGAAGGGGTCGTCGAACTCGTCGGCGTTCAGGTAAACGTTCCACTCGCCGGGTCTGAGAGACAGGTACGCGTGAGCCACATTGTTCAGATACGACGGGCCGTCGTCGTGGCTCTGAGCGAACGCGACGCCCTGGCTGCCGTTATTGGCAAGCCCGTCGTCGTGGATGTCGATGCTGCGGTTCTTCACGTTTCGCCAGTCGTTCACGATGCCGTTGCTTGACAGGTTATCTCGCAGGCTGAAAAACAGATTGAAGTCCAACGCGTCACGGTTGCCGCCCACCACAGCGAGGTTGTTGTTGTCAATATCCTTGCGTATGAAGCTCTGAAGAAAGTCGTAGCGGTTGTCGCCACCGGTCTCGATAAAAGTAAAGGCGTGGTCCGGGCTGCCGTCGAGCAGCGTTTGCTGCTTGGCGAGAAACGCGGCCTGGTCGAGGAAGTCGAGCACCCACCGTGGGTAGTGCCGCGAGGCGTCGTAGCGAAATCCGTCGACCCCTACCTCTTGAATCATCCAGCGAAGATTTCGCATCAACAGCCCGGTCGCATTGTCGGTGACCGCGTCGCCTGCCATCGGCGTCGTGGTATTGAAGTCGTAAAGTGTTACGGTTTGATTTGTGCGCGGATCGAAGACAGTCGTGCCGCCAAGATCCTGGTCCAGGTAGAAGCGGGCATTGTTTGAATTGGGCTGGTTGGCAGGAGGCCGTCCGAAGCCGCCTGAGGTTCCGCCGCCGGGAAGGTTCAATGGGTTGCCCGGTTCGACGGGGTTGCGGATGAACTGGTGGTTGGTCGACTGGTCGATGTCGATCAGGCCCGACAGCCGGAATGTCTCTTCGCCGGTGAGCTGAGGACTGTGGAAGTCGCCGTTCGGCGCGCCGGGTAGTGACAGCACGAACCCCGGGTAACCGCCTGCCTCGACGAACGACGTCCCGACACCGTCGGTCGAGCTGGCGTCAGTGAAACCGTTGTGATTGGCGATGAAGTCGGTGTGGACCAGCACACCCGCGGTGTGCGCCTCACGGATTAGCGTCTTGAGGCCGGTCTCGGTTCCGTACGCGGTTTCGTCGCGGGGTTGGCCGAGATCGAAGCGATCAAAAACGTCATACCCGACCGAACGGGCGCCCGTGTCGGCGCGGCCAGGCGGTGGCAGCCACATTCTCCCGTAGCCCGCCACAAAGATGTCCGCCATGCGGTCTTCGATTGTGTCCCAGCGGGCATCGAAGATTTGCAGAACAGGCTCGTTCGAGACGTCCTGGCACAAGGCCACCGTGGCGGGCGCCAGCAGCAGGATGATTAGCAGGGGGAAACGTAGCGGTGTCATCGTCGGGGTGCGTCACTCTTGGTCGCGGTCGGGCGGTTCGTCCCTGTCACGGGCCGGGGTACAGTTCGGTGTCGTCGGCGCGTCCGCCGAATTTGTAGAAGATTTCTTCGTCGATGCCATATTCGACGCTGCGGATCGAGCCATCGCAGAAGGCCATGTTCATGGCGCCGGCGTGGGGGCTGCCAAATGGGGGGATGTCGTTCCCGTTCTCGGTGTTGAACCCGCTTCCGTCTTGCGAGGGGAGCCAAGCCACCGAGGCGTTGTTGCTCGTCGGCTTCCAGCCGGTGTAGCGGAGGTTGTCCTGGTCGTGCCCAACAAAGATATTCTGATCGTCGGCCGGGTCGGATCCGTCGAGGTACTGGGCCGGGTTCATGTACTTCTCACCAATCAGCGCGGTCTTGCTCGTGCCGTCGGTGATTTTGGCGAGCCGCACCGTGCTGCGTTGGTACATAACGCCATTCTGCGTCTTCGTGATCCAGGCGTTGAAGCTGTTGACGCCCGCCGGGCTCTCCGGACCGCCCTGACCAGTGGGGCTGACGTTGCCGGCGTTGCCGGCGTAGTCCGAGCGGGCGACAAAGCAGTCGCCCACGCGGCAGCTGCGGAGGTTGAACGCTAGAAAGTTGTTCCGCAGGATCGGGTACAGCTGAGCCTCTCGACGCGACGGACAGACAAACATGTCGATCGGCGTCTGCACCAGCCGCAGCATCTGGGCCTCTTTATCGGTCGCGTTGCTGATTCCCGACGCAACGTCGCGCAGGCTCTGCTCCTCAACGTAGGCCAGCAGCCCGTAGGGCCAGCCGCCCCGCTGGTCTCTTCCGTAACCCTTGTCGGGGTCGGGTTGCCACCGCCAACCAAAGCCGGAGGTCGGAAGATGCCCGTGGGTATTTTCGTGGTTCAGGCACCCGAGCGCGAGCTGCTTGAGGTTGTTCTTGCATTGGGTGCGGCGGGCCGCCTCACGCGCGGCTTGAACCGCCGGCAGCAGCAACGCGATCAGCACGCCGATGATGGCGATCACCACCAACAGCTCTACCAGCGTGAACGCGTTTCGACGTTCCATGACTTCTCCATTCATTGTTCAAGCAAGAGACCGCAGCACTCGCAACGCCCCGCGTCCCACGAGGCGTGACCGGGGGGTTGAGCTACCGGCGTCTGCGGCGAGAAGTTTCGCCTGCTGCGGCGAGAGCAAGCACCGCCAAGCACGCCGAGGCGGGCTCCGGAGCATTGGCCGCCGCCGAGGTGGTGGACGCATTCGACAGGCCGTAGTTGCTCCGCCAGGCAAGGTAGTCATCGGCGTTGACGAGCCCGGAATTACCCGGCGCGCGGGAGTCCGCCGCAAACGCCGAGGCGTCCTGCCCAAGGTTGTCACGCCAAACCGTGTAGTCGGCCGCGTCGACCGAGCCATCGCCGTTGTAATCGCCGATCAGTCCCTGTGGCAGCGTGGTGAGCATACCGTCGAACACGACCTTGCCGAACCGGAAAAAGTTCTCGTTGGGCAGTGCGAAGCGGAACACAAGGTCTTCCGCAGCTGAGGGGCTGTCGAAGTCATACGGTGAGCCGATCAAGACCCCCTCGCCCGCGGAGATACTCATCTGGCCGATAGGCAGCAGCTCAGACAGCGTGTTGGCGTTTCCGATGGCCTCTTCCCATTGGCCGCCGCTGGCGCCTTGGCTGTCGAGGCTGTCCCACCCGGTGGGCGACGCGTCAAGCGACCCGGACGCCGAATCGATGACATACGTGTCGATGGAGACCGTCGCGCGGAAGCCATTCAGAATCTGCGCCTCGCCGGTTGTGCGGTCGACGTTGAGGGTAAGCGTGTCAGTAGGGATGCCCTCATACACGATCAAGCCGTTGGTGAACACGTTCGAGCCGGGCGTGGAGAAGCGGAACGTGACGTCGTCCGTGTCTACGCCAAACGGCTGCGCGTCCGGCTGGAAGACGTCGCCGAGGTCCACGGTCGTGTTCCCTGCAATGGCTCCCGAAGACAACGGATTAAGCTCTGACAGTGCGGTGGGATTCTTGTTGGCCACCTGCCACCCATCCGTTGGGGTGATGCTTTGGAAGTTGGCGTCATTGAGGGACCCGGCTGCGGAGCCTACCACGTACGCATCGAACGCAAGAGTTGAGGCCGACCCAGGATTCTGCATGGTGATGCTGCCGGTTCGCCGATTGACGACTAGCACCGGCTGCTGCTCGAACACAATGCTCGTTTCGAAACCGTTGGCGCCACCGGCGACCGTATCGGTACGGACGCTGACGCCCAGACTAATTCCCGGCACTTCCGAAACGTCGACCGCTCCGAAGCCGTTGATCACCGATCCGGAATCAGCGAGTAGGTAGGCCGCGCCAACCGACGGTGTGAGTCCCTGAGTATCGATCTTCAAGGTGCCACCGAGGTCGAGCTGTCCGCCGACGGAAATCGGGGAGGGCCCCGCCGCCCCGAAGCTCCAGGTGTGCGTGCCTCCCTGGCCGAGGATCGCGTTCCCCGAAATGCTCAGAGACACGCCGTTGCCGGTGATAGAGAGGTTCTTGTCCAGGAACGCGGAAGTGGCTGACACGCTCGCTGATCCGGACAAGTTAATCGCGCTTGCGGCGCCGCCGTTGCTTGGCGTTGATAGCTCGTTGCCAATCGCCAGCACGCCGCCCGATACATTGAGGGTCCCCTGACCGCCGTCGAGCCCGACGATGAGGTTGGCGGGCACGTCACCCGGCGTCGTTTCGGTCCCCGGGCCCACGACAAGGTTATCGCCCGCGCCGACATTGAGCGTGCCGCTAAACGCGCCCCCGCGGCCCAGCACCAATTGAGGGGCCGGCGTCCCGGACAGGTCGCCGTCGATTTCCACGACAGGGTTGGGGTCAACCGTGAAACCCGGATTGGCCCCGATAACGGCGCGGCTAAAAAAACTGTCGGGCGGAACGAGGAAGCTCCAATTGTTGCCGTCTGAAAACGATACGTCGTCGCCTCCAAAACCGCCTTCCGAACCGATCCACACGTTCTCTTGCGCCATCGCCCCGCCTGCGAGTGGCGCCGCGACGAGCGTCGCCATTAGGGCGGCTATTCGCAATTTGGCCTTCATGGTGATGTTGCCTTGTCAATGATGAGGCGCCGGAGCCGTGGCCCACTGCGCTTGGTGTGTAAGACGCACGTCACGCCAGGATCAGCCGCGGCGACGGCCGGCGCCAATCAGGCCCGCCAGACCGGCGATGGCTAGCGCCGCCGTCGAGGGCTCCGGGACGCTGAGCGACGCGAACGCCGACTGCACGGCCGCCGCGGATCCTCCCGCCCCAAGAAACGCGTCTTTCCACTCCCGGAAGTCTTCGATGCTAACCTCACCGTTGAGGTTCAGGTCACCATCCATCCGTGTGAGGTCCATTCCGAAGCTCGAATTGGTTTCAAGCCAGTTGTCGCGGATAGGATCGAAGTCGACGAGCTCGACGAAGCCGTTCCCGTCGGTGTCGCCAGCCACAAACTCCGGCACGACTGAAGTCACGCTTTCGTAGGTCGCTCCCAAGCGAAGCTCGTCGTAAGTGAAATCCCCCGCGATGCCGAAGCGGGCGAACGAGGTGGCGTTAATATTGATGTTGAAACCTGTGGCGGAGAAGTCGATTGTCGAGAGCGACTCGTCGGAGAGGTTCTCGGGGTTTCGCCAGACCGTCACGGCGTCGGCGTCGTTGACGTCGCTGAGATCGAACTTCGCGACGAAGAAATTCGTGAGGCCGTCGTTCGCACCCAGGTCTCCCGCGAAACCGTTGCCAACATCCGAGTTGAACAGCGAGACGGAGTAATTGGGCGTCTGGGCCACCCCGTCGATGTTCTCGCCTACGACGATTTGAAACTGCCGATCGCCGTCCCCCAAGCCGTTAGCGTTATGCAACTCCAGCCCGCCGTAGGTGACCTGCGTTCCATTGGTCGCGTTCAGCGCCTCCATCATGAAACTCATGTAGAGCGTGCGGTTTGACGCCCCGTTGACCGGGGTGGAGAGCGTACGGCCGATTCGACCCTCGAAGGGGCTGGCGCCGGCAATCGTCTCGATCGCTCCTCCCGCGACCGGGACCGTGCCGTATGAAAGCCCGGATTCGGTGGTCTGCCACGCGTTGCCCTGGAAGCCGTCGTTCCACGGCCCGGTCCAGCCCAGGATGTTGGGGGACTGGCCCAGCACCTGCCCGGCGGTGTACTCGCCGTCCGACGGGTCGGAGCCGAGCACAAAGCTGTCGATCGGTTGGGCGAGGGCGCAGCTCGATAAAACGAGAGCCATGGTGATGGCTGCCGCGAATGGCGTGTATCGGAACATCGGAGGAATCTCCTGAGGAATCACTTAGGGGTTGTGCGATGAGTGCGGTGGCTACGACTCGGAGGCCTCCGCAGCGAGAGGACGGTGACCGCCGACGCGTCGGCGGTGTAACATCGAACGTTAATCTTTGCCCATCGGCCTGCCGTATTTTGAGCACGGTCGACCCACGCTACTTTAAGCGGCAACGCGTTCCAGCGACGCCCAGCAGGCTCGCGAGGGCCAGCATGACCGACGCCGGTTCCGGCACGGGCACGAGGACCGTGCCGACCATCTGCCCGTCGCCGCTGCCGATATTGCCGCCGCCACCGATTCCGGGCAACACCTGGTTCGAAATGAAAGTCCCGTCACCGCTTGTGACGAACGCCGAGATCCTGACGGCGCGGTTGGTCATGTTGAACGCGGTCGCCATATCGATTTCAAACTCGAAACCCGTGGTCGCAGTAGCCGCCCCCGCAGCGCTGACGCCGTCCACGCCGAGCACATTCGAGTTGTCCCAGCCGACGGTCACACCAAGGTTCGAGGCATTGGCGATTGGCAGGTCGCCGGGGCCGCCCCCGCTGGTAACATTAGCGCCCGTGTTGTCGACAAGATCAAACCAGTTGACGCCGAAGTAACCGCCGCCGACCTCCAGACGCAGCCCGTGGTCCATCGCGACGCCGCCTTCAAACGATAATCCCGCCAGGTTGTTGATTTCGTTGAACCCGCCATCGACGTTATCATTCTGCAGGGTGCTCTCGCCGCCCGTGATGGCGTCGAAGAAGATAAACATTTTGTTGAAGTTGCCTTCCAGGTTGCCGGTGATGCCGAGCGTGAGCGTCGTGCCATCGTTTGATGCGTAGAGCTGATTCAGCTCTGAGCCTCCGGCAGAGTCTTGGCCGCCGCCGGTGGCGTTGCCGAAGCCGGTTGGCGAGTCTTGCGTCGCTATCAGGGGAAGCCCCTCAAGCGGAATGCCCTGGCCGTCGATGGTCGCCGCTCTGAGGGACGAGCCGGTGATAAGCATGGCCGCGACGGTGCAAGTCAGTAGTCGTCTCATTAGTTCAGTACCTTCAAATTGGAGACAGAAGTCAAAGTGTCAGTCGTAGGCGTATTTCTGTGTGCTAACGTGTCATCTGATCGCTGCGCCCCCGCAGCAATCAGCGCAACTCGAGGGGCCGCTCATGTTTTGCATGCCGAATCGATCTCAGCGGCTGCGGGTTTGAAGTGTCGTTCAGAAGACTCGGGTATCTGCGGTCCTTTGACCACACTAAGGTTCGTTCGGCCTATGGAGCTATTTAGTAAGGGAAGCAACCAATGGCAGGTTCGCCGCCCATCTACGCGGACTTTGTTCCGCCGGAATGTTCAACGCCAAGCCCGCTCTCCGGTTGAGCAATGCCACGGGATGCATAAGGTTGTTTCGGATGTGGTCGCGCTGCCCAGTCACTGCGCGGTAGTTGGTGCCAACCCGGACCTCGTCAATCTCATGAGTCTTCGAGCCCTCAAAATTACCGAGGCTGATGCGATCGAACGCGAAATTGCCGCGTAACCTAGCGACTTCCCGATTCTCCGATTCGTCAATCAGCGACTTTGGATTCCGGAAGATTACGGCCTCGTCACGGTCATCATCGCGGAAGTCGATGCGGATGACGATTAAGTTGGCTTCAGTGTTCTCATCGCCCAGCGACGGGTAGTTCGAGGCCCCGTAGGCGTTGTAGTTGGAGGTGACGCCGTAGCCAGCCCCGTCGGCGCCGTTTCCCACACACAGCACTCGATTGGCGTTGCCGTCGCCCCGGTTCAACTCAAAGCCATAAAACACATCGTTGGTGCGGTTGACCCGTTGCAGGAAACTAACGTAGATGCGGTTTCCCTCGCGTCCTAAGAGACGGTGCCCGTCACGGTTCTCCACCAGCCCGGCCGCGTCGAACACGCCGCCGATGGACGTGCTGAGCACCCGCCGGATGCGGTTCGATTGCGCGACCTGAACCGCCCGGTTGCCAGCCAGTCGCGCTTCGCCGAACGCTAGGCTCGACTTTGCCACCTGGTTGGTCGCTTCGCCGTCGACCGGGTCGTTGGTCTCGATATCGGCCCACGGCCCGGCCCATCCGAAGCCGCCGTTCTGCCAGGAGAGAGGGCCCACCGGGTAGTCGAATCCCTCATAAGCGTAGAGCCCGCCGTGGGGACCGGAACTGCCCGAGAGCGAACGCACGAACCGGTCGTTGTTGGCGTGGAAACGGGCCACGGTCGTCGACGCCGGGCGCACCCGCGCGGCTTCTTGACTGTTCAGAAGTACCGAGCGTAGTTGATCGCCTGCTTGACTGAGCAAGTGGGCGTGGATCGTCCCATCGAACACGTGGACCTCGCCGCCGCCTAGGCCGTCGGATAGTAGTCCAAATTCTGCCGCCTGCGCCGGAGGCATCGATGTTTCGCCGCCTGCAAATCTTCCCACGCCGATCCGGCCCGTACGAACCAGGAACAGAGGAGCGTCATCGGGGACCCGTGCCGATAGTCGCCCGCTATCAAGGCTGGCCGCCTTGGCGTCATCGATATTGAATGACGCAGGGCCTTCCAGCAGAATGGTGGCCCCACTTCCGAAGGTGATCTCGGCAACGCCCGCCTCGAGATCGAGACGCTGGCCCGGGTATAGCTTTGCTCCAAACCCCGATCCCCCAGCTAGCTCACGCCAGCGGCAGTTACGTGTGGCAGAGATTCGCGCTACAGGCGTTGTGGCCTCCGGCGGATTCTCCGCGTTAACCTGTCGGTTGAGCAATTCTGCCCCCGGCTTGGTTACCGCCGATGTGAGGACACTCGACAAGACTGCGACCCCGATCAACGAAGCAGCAATTGCCCAGATGCTCACGGGCCTCGAAGTCGAAGAGTTGGCGCCACGGTTGTCGTCGACTTCAACGACCGCCGAAGCTGCAATGGTCTGCGACCGCGTGCTGTGCAGCGCATGCATCTCGGCCTCGACCGCAAGAAACTTGAGGTAGGTTTCGCGAGCGAGCGAGTCGTTCTCAAGCAGTTCATTGAATCGGGCGATGCGATTCGAGGGGAGGTCGCCATTGCAGAATGCATCCAGCAGGCCCCGCAACTCCGAATCGATGGATTCGTGATGACTCATGCCAGCCTCTCCGTCGCGAGCTTGCGGTCGATGCACCCGTGCAGGGATCGGCGGATACGGTTCATGGCTTTATAGACGGTGTTTGCAGGGCGCCCTAGGAGCTTGGCGACCGTCTTCATTGAGTGGCGGCTGTCTGAGTAGCAGTTCCGCACCAGCTCTCGATCCGCTTCCGGCAACTTTTTTAAGCAGTCGTGCAGAGCAATCCTCCGCGAGTCCATCAGGTCGGCCTTAGCGACCGCCTCGTCGGCGAGCAGGTCAACCACCGCGTCTGAAAGCGGCTTGGCTTGCTTTCTTTGGTTCCTGCGGAATCGGTGCACCTGGTGGTGCGCGATAACGCTGGCCCATTTCATGAAATTCGTGTTCGGGTCGAATTTGTCGTAGTCTCGCCAGAGGATAACACACACCTCTTGGAACACTTCTTCCGCGTCGGTCGGCGATCCGAGCAGCGACACAAGGTAGGCGAACAGCCACCGGTCATTCGTGGCGAAAACGCGCGCGAACTGGACCCGCAGGTCGCGGTCGCCCGTTGAGTCGCTGGAAAAGTCGTCGGTTGCCGCCATCCGCCGCTCGTCTCGTGAGTGATCAGTGATCGCGGCGTAGAATAACGCCACCGTGCCCCTGACTCTGTTGTAATGCGCGTGGCGTTCGGAATTGGTACTAAGAAATGCAGAATATCGCACCCAGTTCTTAGACACTGGCGAGTGGAGCCGGCATTGGTGCATGGTAAACGCTAACTGCGTAAGGACTTGCGCCTTTTTTGCGGGGGCGTGTAGGTGCGGCTCCGCGAGAACCGCAGAGAGTGAGAGGCGGCCCCGAAACGGGAAGTCCGCCGATGGATCCGGCGAGCGGCGCCAGCCGCCCTACCAAGCAATGCGTTGCGTGTGATGGTTAACACCGCCGCGAAAACATTTTTTGTCGAGCACTACTGGTTTCCGCCGACACGGGGGCCACGCGGCGTCGCCGTAATGGGCGGTCTAGCGGGCAAGGGGGCACGCAGCGCTAAGCTCTAGCCGCTCTTTTGACGCTTGCGCCGGAGGAGCTCTTCGAGAAACTCGCGGATGTCGTCCCCGAACAGACCCGCAGTCTCGTACCGGTCTTGGGGCTTCTCGGCCAGCGCCTTCATTAGGATCCGCTCGATCTCGCTGTTGAAGCCGGGGCGGAGTTCGCTGGGCCTGCGGGCCCGTCCTTCAGCGATCTCGCGAATAGTCTCCCAGCGGTTGTGGTGGTTAACCTTGTGCGGGTGCTTCCGTACGAGCATGACGTACAGGATGATGCCCAGGGCATAGATGTCTGCCCGGCCGTCAAGCTGGTCGGTGTCGCCGCGAGCCTGCTCGGGCGCCATGAACAGTGGCGTGCCGATGACGCTCCCCTCCATCGAATGGACCGCGGAATCCTTCTCCGACGCATTGAACATGGACCGCGCCAGTCCAAAATCGACGATCTTCGGCTCCCGGTCTTCTGTCAGCATGATGTTCGACGGCTTGAGGTCGCGGTGAATAACGCCTTTCTGGTGCGCGTGGTCCAAGCCGTCGCATACTTTCGAGATCAGGTGCAGCAGCACCGCCGGCTTCGGCGATTTCTCCTGGACGTGTTGCTCGAGCGTACCGCCGGACAGCAACTCGACGGCGTAGTAGCCCAGCGTCTTGTCGATTTGGCTGTCGTAGATCCGGGCAACGTTGGGGTGGTCTAGCTTCTCCATCAGTTCAATCTCTTGCGCGAAACGCCCAAAGACGTCCTCAGTCGCGAGGTCGACCCGGATGATCTTCAGTGCGATCGGCTCGCCGGTTGACTGACGCAGCGCCTGCCAGACCGACGCAAAGACGCCCTTGCCCAGCAATTTCTGGACCTCGTAGCCATCGACCCGCGGGACGGCCCATTCCTTCGGCGGAACGAGCTTCACGATTCGTTCAGCGGCCGTCAGCTTGCTGCGCAACACTTTCGGGTCGATCGGCTTCGTGAGGTAGTCGTCCGCTCCCGCGTTGAGCCCCGCCACCATGTCTTCCTGCGCGTCTCGGCTCGTGAGCATCACAACGTACGTGAAGGGGTGGTCGGGGTTGCGCTTCACCCGGCGGCAGACGTCAATGCCGTCCATCCCCGGCATCTGCCAGTCGAGGATAGCCAACCGGGGCGAGTCGTCCCGCAGCAGTGCCTCTAGCGCCTGATTCCCGTCCTCGACGGCGACCGGTTCGTACCCCCAGGTCTCGACGTTGCGTGACAGCACAACGCGGTACATCGCATTGTCTTCAGCGATGAGGACTTTCATCGCGGCGCTCCTTCAAGGTTGGTGACCGCAAGCCGGTGTCGCGGGACTCGGCGTCCCCTGACGCTCAGCGCGATCTTAGGGCCTGGCATTGCGAAGTGCCTCCAAGAGTTCGTCGACGCGCCGTTGCAGTTCTTGCCAACCGCCGGCCGCCTCCGCGAGTCTGCCGTCTCGCCCCAGGTGCTCGATGCTTTTTGCTGCCGCGGTGGCCTCACCGGCGGCGAACAACGCAACCGACCCCTTCAGGGTGTGGGCGGCGCGCATCAGCCCCTCGCTGTCGTCCCGTTTTAACGCTTCGGCGATTTCCGCCATTTGCTTTGGGCACTCCACGCCAAACAAGTCTATCATCTCGGCCAGCATCTCGGTGCTGCCGCCAACATTCTCTAGTGCCCGCTCGTAATCGAACCGACGCGGATGGTCCGCGACGCACGCAGCGGCGCCCCCCGGCCGGTCAGGTGGACGCGATTCTTCAGCCGAGGCTGTGACATGGTAGTCTTGGGCCGGTTTCACCTTCTCGACCACCGCAAACAGCTCCGGCGGCCTGAACGGTTTGGAGACGTAGTCGTCCATGCCAGCGTCCAGGCAGCGTTCGCGGTCACCTTTCATCGCGTGAGCCGTCATTGCGATGATTGGTAGGCGGCGCCCCGACGAGGATTCCAGCTGGCGTATCTCCGCGGTCGCCGCGAAGCCGTCGAGGACGGGCATCTGGATATCCATGAGGACGAGGTCGAACTGCTGGCTGCGGACGGCGTCGACCGCCATCCGCCCATCCTCAACTGCCGTGACATCGTGCCCCCGTTTCTGCAGCAGACTGACCGCCACTTTGCGGTTCACGACGCCATCCTCAGCAAGCAAAATCTTTCTTGGAGTGAACGCGCCGTCACGATCTGCCGTGAGGCTGCTGGCCGGCGCCTCGTCGACGCGCGCGGTTCCGAGGACGCTGGTGATGCTGTTGAGAAGATTAGACTGCGTTACCGGCTTGGTCATGCAACGCGCCACGCCGAGTTCGGCGGCCAGGGTTCTGTCCTCGGGCCGGTTCGCGGACGACAGCATGATCACGGAGAGGGACTGGGCCTGAGAGCGGTCGCGCAGCCGACGGACCATTTCGAAGCCGTCCATCCGCGGCATCATGACGTCGACCAGCGCGAGCCGGTACGGGGAGCCGCTGCTGGATACGCGGTCAAACTCCTGCAGCGCCGCTTCACCGCTCTCGACCGCCGTTGGTTTCATTCCCCAGTTAGTGAGCATCTCGGTGCAAATGAGCCGATTGGTGTGATTGTCGTCGACCACCAGCACAGGGAGCTCGTGCAGCGTTGAGAGTTGGGCGGAGGAGAACTCTAGTGTCTGCTCCGCGCGGTCAAGAGTCGTGGTGAACTCGAATGTGCTGCCGACGCCGGGCTCACTCTCAACCGATAGGTTACCTCCCATCAATCGGACCAGCTGCGAAGAGATTGCCAGCCCCAGCCCGGTGCCGCCGTACTGCCTCGTGGTCGAGGCGTCCGCCTGTGTGAAGGCGTCGAAGATTGACGCCTGCTTTTCGGGGGAGATCCCGATGCCGGTGTCGCTCACGGCGAATCGCAGGGTCGCGGTATCGTCCGTGACGTCGACGGGCGTCACCCTCACAACGATCTCGCCCTCGCTTGTAAACTTGATCGCGTTGCCCACCAGGTTAACCACGATCTGACGCAACCGGCACGCATCGCCCACGAGGTCGTCCGGCACGCTCGGCACGATGTGGACAGCCAGCTCTACGTCCTTTTGGGCCGCGCGGCCAGCCAGAGTGTGCAGCGTTCCGCCGAGCGTGTCGCGAAGCTTTAGGGGCAGCTCCTCCAGTTCGAGCTTTCCTGCCTCGATCTTAGAGAAGTCGAGAATGTCGTTTAGAAGCGCCAGCAGTGAATCCGCCGACCGCTGCACGAGCTGCTGATACTCGCGTTGCTCGTCGGTTAGCGGGGTGTTGAGCAGCAGCTCCGTCATCCCGATAATCCCGTTCATCGGCGTGCGGATCTCATGGCTCATGTTGGCCAGGAAATCGCTCTTTGCGCGGTTGGCCGCCTCGGCCAATGCGCTCGCCGCCACCAACTCTTGCTGCATCCGCTTCAGTTCGGTCACGTCCCGCGAGATGCCGAACGTCCCCACGATTTCATTCTGGTTGTTGCGCAGAGGCATCTTGGTCGTCGAGACCCACCTGTCATCGCGATCTCGCCACGTCTCCTTCTCTACTTGCGCGATGACAGGCTCGCCGGTCCTCATGATTTCGCGCTCGTCGGCCAACGCTTGCCGGGCGTGCTCGGCGGAAAAAATATCGGCGTCCGTCTTGCCGATAGCGTCGTGGGGACTCGCTAATCCGAATAGTTCAGCCTGCGACTGACTCACCCGCAAGAACCGACTTTCTTGGTCCTTGAAGTACACGGAATCCGGGATGCTGTCCATGAGGGAACGCATCAGCCCCTGTTCAAGGTCGAGCGCCTCCTCAATCCGCACCTGGTCGGAGATGTCCCAGAACACGACCGCGACGCCGACAATCTTGCCACCGTCGTCTCGCACGGGGCCTTTGATGCGGTCAATCTGGCTCATCCCGCCGTCGGACGCCCGCCGCTCTTCCACGCCCCGCAGGACCTCGCCCGTCCGCAAAACGTGTTGATCATCCTCGTAATACTTCTTTGCGGTCTGTTCTGGAAAAAGATCGAAGTCGGTCTTGCCCAATACGCCCTCGCCACCGTCTGGGTGCAGCGTTAAGTACTGGTTGTTTAAAAACACCCGCCGGCCGTCGGTGTCCTTAACGACCAGACTCACTGGCAGGAGATCAAGAATCGACTGGGTGACGCTGGCAGGCGTGGAAGAGGCAGGCGTCGAATGCGTCTCGCCGTCGACAGTCAAAGTTTGGCCCGTGAGCATGGACGCCCAGCCGACCGAATAGTTCTTCCGGGAGGGCATCGCATCCGCCTCCACCTTGCCGCATCGTAAAGAAGAGCAGGGCGCCCAACCCGTGCGGTTGCGACCGGGCGCGCCCGCATTCTACTCCAACCCGCTTCAGATTCCACAGATTTGATGAGACGCTTGCGGGGGGGGCCGAAGGAGCCCTACGCAGAGTGATGTCGATCACTCGACGCGTCACGAGCGTGGGATATGATCCTCGCGCCGCGTAGTCCTGCGGTAGTGAGCGCAGCTTAAGGCGTCGCGGGAAGAAGGCTACTGTGCAATCCAACTGGTAGCAAACCTTTCTTCTAAACCACGAAAAAACTACGAAGCGTCGACAATAATTGCGTAGAAGCACGCCTCAGCCCTCGCTGGCATATCACGGTCACGACGTCGAAGGATTCAACCGCCCTCAATCCCCACGCTCGAGTTCTAACTGAGCGACGTCGAGGAGCGATGCGCCCGGGACTAAAGGAGGTCTAGTTCAGAGTGCCCGCAGGTCGTTGCCGCTTTGGGGCATGTTCCAACGCCAATTCTGGCGGCAACTCGTAGGCGTCCGGCCTCTGCTACTGCGCAGTCAGCTACTGCTTCGCTCAGTTTCGAAAATCCCGCCCCCGCCACGCGAATTACCCGGGGGGCTGGTTGGGGATCAACTCGCCCTACTGATCAAGCTCCTGTCCTTGGTGCGTTGCAACGACTGAGGCCGGCCCGCTGGCCTGGGGGTGGCGGTGGCTTGCAGGCAAGCTAGGCCGAGGGAGCTCGCCGCTCAGACCGAAGGCCTAGCCGACGAAGCGTTGGCTCTGGCCAGGAAAGACGGGCGAGTGGATGTTACAGGCCGCACCCCTGCATCGGACCGTCGCCGGAGCTCGCTACGCATCCCCCTGATGAGGTTTCGACGTGAGACTCACCATTCTCCATCGACGGCGAAGCGAGTGTCTCTGCGATCCATAGCTGTCGCCAGCTCCGCCTTCATTGGCCACGAGCGGCACGCCTCCTTCTCCCACGGCCGCCATCGGGAGAGAGTGAGACTACCCATCAGCGGTGAGCGCGGCGCGAGTGCAACCGCATTGAGTTCGACGCGGCTCAGGGAGGCGGTGTTCCGCGTATTTAGGGTCGCAACTCATGGGGTTCGTTCGTGTTTCGGAGAATTCCGCCTTTCTGGGAAATTGTGCGGAATGACTTTGGCAGTCCCGGTAATTATTAATGCAACGCAGGTCGCGCAGCCGCTCTCGCGGCGAGTTAATCGCCGGAACGCGGAACGTTTTTCGATAATTTCCTGTTTTAGTTCGTAATTCCCGATCCGGCCTGCGGATCGCGGCTGCGGGGTTCGTCCGCAGTCGCTGCGTTAGAGGCTTTTTCATAAAGAAAGATTAGAGCCTGAGCGGGTTGGCGTTGCTTGTCTTGAATCGGGCGTTGAAGTGGATTTACGTAGTGTGGTTGCGGCGTGGGGGGCAGCCCGGCAATCGGTGAGGCGGATTGCATGCTGGGACGCCGGGCCTGCTGCCTGCCTTCTCCGTGGTCGGCTTGTTAGTAGCGGCGTCGGCAGCGCTGTTGCTGAGTTCGAGTGAGTTGCTGTTTCCGCGGCCTAGTAGGGGCGGCGGGGTTCTAATCCGTTTGTCTTTTCTATCGATGAAGTGAGGCGACTGCGAGATCTTCTTGTAGTTTCCGCGGCCCTTGCATGGGCGGCGGAGCGTTGCACCCTTGGTTCTCTTGTTTTGAAAGCGAAGTGACTAATGACTTTTAGAGAAAACTCCTCCCTGGCGTGTGTGTTGGCCATGACGGCCGCGTTCTGCTGCAGCACCGCCCTCGCTATTGACGTCCCGCTTAGTGCGACTTGGTCCGAATCGGACCCGGCAAATCTTGGTAGCGGGGTGCAGACCCTTTCGGGCGAGTCCGCAACGGGCTACACCACGACCATTAGCGGCGTAGTCGGGGAAACCGGCGAGATTCCGCAGGTGTACCAGATTTTTGATCCGTTGCGATTGAATCAGATCGGCGACAAGGTCGAGTTCGCCTTCGACATCCAGTTCTCCACCGCGACGGACATCTCGATCGATACCGACTTCCGCGCTGGCATCAGTTCCACCGCGAACAATTCGGGCGCTGTGTATGGGTTTGACGGCGGACCTCTCGGCGGCACTTCGGTCCGCCTCCGCTACGACACTAATGGCGTCACCTTCATCGGCGACCCGATGGTGGACGCCGGTTATCCTTTTGCCTTCGACGAGAATAACATCAATCACTCCTTGAATGCTGGTGGCACGCTCGCCAGCAGCGGAGGCTCGCCAGCGGGTTCGGCAGTAGGTGAAAACACCACCGAAACCCACTCCTTTTTGTTGTCGCTTGAGCGCGTAGCGGGAGGGCTTGTCGGTTCCGCTTCGTGGACCTCCGACGCCCCAGGCGCGGTGCCTGTTGTCAATACGTACAGCAGCCCGTTTGACGACACCTCTCTGGCACTCGGTACGACGAATGAGATCGACATGATCCAGATCGCGATGCTGGAAGAGAACATCAGCAACACCTACCCGGTCAGCTGGACGGTCTCCAACGTCCGGGTGTCGGGCACGCCGGTCCCTGAGCCGGGTTCGATGTTGCTGGCCGTTGGATCGATGGCGTGCGTTGGGCTGCGTCGTCGGCGTAGCTGCTAGTACGGGTGATCGTAATCCGATTTAAATAGCTGTCGATATGGGGGGGGCGTGGAGTTGACCTGACCTTGCGTCAGGCCGCTCCTGCTCCCCCTTTTACTGATCAGGGCGCCTCATTCAACGAGATGGCGTCATTATTCTCGAACAATGAGATCTCGCGATTTTATCCGCAACATTACTGCCGACTCACGGTTCCTCTAGAGAGGGAGCGAGGAGCCAGGCGTCGCAGAAACTCATTCTGCACTTCGGTTAAAGTACAGCTCGATCTCAAAAGGGTTGAGCGTTGAGCGTAGCCCGCGTGGAGCGGTTTCTTGAGTAGGCATTTTACACCTTCGTTCGATCTCGATAGAGGCCTCCTAATGGCGCTGACTTCTCTGAAGGGTTTACTCCGCTTGCACTGTGCGGGGTGGGTGGCGGCCGCGCTCCTCCTGGTTGGCTTGGCTACGCCGTCCGGCGCCCAGGTGATCGCTTGGAGTGCAGATGACGGCGGCGGCGCGGGCTCCGGGACGGGTGATTTTTTTGACGCTAGTAACTGGGCGACGGGCGTCATTCCTGTTGGCAACAACAAGGCGCCAAAGATAGATGGTGGTGGCACGGCTATTATCACCGCCGCCGGCACGGGGGCGGGCATCGACACAGAAGCCCTTATCGCCGGTGATGCTGCGGGGAGCTCGGGCGCCTACCAGATGGATAGCGGCTACATGGTGATCTACGACGCGGCCGGTTCGGTGCTGGGGAACAACGCCGGCGCAAGTGGCGCGCTCGTCATGAATGGGGGAGCAATCGATTTCGGAGACGTCCCGGGCAATGGAGCGGCCGGGGGGGCGTCCACACTCGTGATCTCCAATGCCCCCGGGACATCAGGCAGGCTGGAACTGCACAACGACGCCGTGCTTCGTAGCCTCGAGGGTTGGGACATTGCCGCCGGTGGCGGGGATACTGCCCACGGGACGCCGAACCTGCCTACGGGCGTCATCGTCATGGACGGCGCCTCACGGGCAAGTCTCGCGGGCGGCGTTAATAACAAAGGCGCGATGAGCATGCACCTCTCCGACACTGCTCAGCTGACGCTCGGCAACAGCCTAGGACCGGCGGACCTAAATGGTTCCTACGAGCTTGGCAACGGTATTCTCAATATCGGCGGTCGCCATGGGAACACGGCAGACATCGTCATTGAGGACAACGCCATCCTCAACCTGTCGATTCTCTACAATCAAAAAGCGAGAGCAACGATCACCGTGCGAGACAACGGTGAATTCAATATCTTCAACACCTCGACCGGTGGGACAGAGACTGACTTCCGATCGCAGAATTATCTGGGTCGAGAGAACTTCAACAACGACGATCCTGACCAGATGACCAGCACCATCATCACCCTCGAGGGATCGGGCAAGTTTCGGGTCGACAGCAACCCCAACTCGTTCGGTGACCCCAGCCAGGACCCGTTCCCCGACGGCCACCCCGACCTTGTATCGACGGCAGGGCTGATCCTATCGTCCGGAGACGATGAACCGCTGCACAGCGGCGACGATTCCAACAACCACTACCGTGGAGGTCTGACGGTTATCGACGTTAAGGACAACGCCGAGTTCTCGGTGGTGCAAGGGCTCTGGATGACGGCGGGCACGGGAGCATCCGCTTCTTCCACCCTGAAGGTCACAGGTCCTAATGCGACGGTCTCACTTGGCGACCTGATCATGGCGGAAATTATTGATCAGACGCTCAATGGTGACACCGTGACGTTTGGAGACCCCTTGTACAGAACACGCAGCGGCAAGGCCGAGCTGCACAGTGTCATCACGGGATCGAGCCACTCCATCATCCAGGTGACCGATGACGCTCGCATCGGGAACGGTGAGCTGGTGGTTGAGTTGAGTGGTTACAGCCCCGTGGCCGGCGACAGCTACACGCTGTTGCAAACGAGTAACAACGCCGGGATTGCTGGGGAGTTTAAGTCGGTCGATCTCTCTCTGGCGCCGTTGGGTAGCGGCTTGTCCTGGGACTTGATCTACAACGCTGACAGCGTGGTGTTAAGTGTCCTGGGCGACACGACCCCACTCGCCGGCGATTACAACGGCGACGGGTCGGTCGATGCCGCCGACTACACGGTGTGGCGGGATACCATGGGTTCGACCACCATGCTGGAGGCTGATGGCGACGGGAGCGGCACGGTCGACCTCGCCGACTATGATTTCTGGAGGACGAACTACGGAGCGACTGCCGGCAATGCAGCCCCGGCCGGCGCAGCGGTTCCAGAGCCCACCACCCTGATCTTAGCCCTGGCGATGTGCGGCCTGTGTGCCTGCCGCCGGGTTGGCTCTTATCAATGACTAGTTACGCACTTAAGGAACACAACACCATGAAATGGTTGAAGCAATTTAATTGGCTAATGACTCGATCTCTTCCCCGCTTCTTGGGAGTGCTTTGCGTGCTGTCTACCGCTTGCGGGTCGGTCAGCGCGGCGACCCAGCAGATCGTGCTCGGCAGCACTTGGTCTGAGCACGATCCCTTCCAGTTGGGATCGGGCGTACAAACACTTTCCAATCAATCCTCCACAGGATTTACGTCGACCCACACGGGGTCTGTCTCGGACCTGGGCGATCGCCCTCGCGTGTACCAGGAGTTCACCGGGGTGGACACCTCTCAAGTGGGGCAGAAGCTGAGCGTCAGTTTCGACGTGCAGTTCCACGACCTGCTCACCGTGGGCGACACCCAGTTCCGCTTTGGCTTCGGCGACCGGACGACCAATCAGGGGTTGGTGCCGATCATGATCGATATTGGCCCCACCGCCGGCAGCTCGTTTCGGATGCGTTACGACAACAGCATCAGTGATCTGCCCGACGCTCAGGGCACCGTGTTTGAACCCGGGAACTACAGCGGTTTCTTGAGCGCCAGCGGCACCTTCGGTGACGGCGGCAGCAACCCCACTGGGGAGGCCAATGGCAGTCTGGGGGTGGACACCAACGTTACCCACACGTTCACCACCACCGTTGAGCGTGTTGAGCGGAACGTCGACTTTTCTTTTCCGCCCGACGGCATTGCCGACCAGGTCGTGAACGGCTGGTACACCACCGTCACCTGGACCAACGATGTGACCGATGCAGAAGTGCTGTTTGTGGACACCAACAACGCCGCCTTTGCCGAGTTCGACGTCGAGACCGGCCTCGGGGTTTACGACGAGGACTTGAACAACGCCAGGGGACGCATCGAGAATATCGACACCCTCGGCTTCATGATGTTCAACAACCAACCGTTTCTTGATGGCGTCGGCAGTTTCACCGTCTCAAACTTCCTTGTGGAGTACGACGACGGCCTGTCAGTCGAGGGCGACTACAACGGCGATGGCAACGTTGATGCGGCCGACTACACCGTGTGGCGGGACACGCTCAACTCGACGACCGATCTGGCCGCTGACGGCAACGGCAACATGGTCATCGATCAGGCCGACTACGACGTGTGGAGAGCCAACTACGGCGGCGCTGGCGCGAGCTCCGTTGGCGCCCAGGCGGCGCCGGAACCCGGCGCGATGTTCTTAGCCATGGCCGCCGGCTCCATGTTCGTACGCCGCCGTCAACGCAGCTAGTTACCCTAAGGGAAGATTTGATGCTTAGCAGATGGATGGAAGTATCAGGCGAGTTTGCGCCGCGAACGCTTGTTGGACTCTCGGTGGTGCTTACCGCATTCGTCGTGGGCTGTGGGTCGTCGGGCGTCCCGTTCGGTGTCGTTCCGGTCGAGGGCAAGGTGACCTATGAGGATGGAACCCCGATCCCGGGCGTATCCGTGCAGTTTGTTCCCCAGACGCCGTCCCTAGACGCGAAGACGGTGCCGCGGCCCGGAGTCGCTGGGATCGCCGACGATGGGACGATCGAACAAGTCACCACTTATGACTATGCCGACGGCCTCGTCCCCGGGAAGCACAAGGTGATCGTCAAGTCCAAGACCGGCAATGGGCAACGGACCCAAGCGGTCGACGCCAAGTACAGCAGCGCCGACACAACCCCGTTAATCGTCGACACTGCTGAACTTCCGTTCGACATAAAAGTAGCAAAGCCCTAATTCGGAGAAGAGGTGTTTTATGATCGCTCTCAGGCAAGATTCACGGAGGGGCTTCACGCTTGTGGAGCTATTGGTAGTCATCGCCATCATCGGCGTCCTGGTCGCGTTGCTGCTCCCGGCGGTTCAGGCGGCAAGGGCTGCCGCACGCCGCACGCAGTGCCAGAACAACTTGAAGCAGGTTGGTCTCGCGTTGATGAATTACCATTCGACCAACGGGATCTTCCCTCCCAGCTCGCAGTGGCCCACAAACGCGAATGGTGAACCCCAGGGGCTCTCCAGCAAGACGTTCGCCGGCCATCAGGCGAACTGGGTGATCCTTACGCTGCCCTACATGGAAGAGCAGACTACCCTCGACGCGTTTAATCTCGACTTCCCGATCCCTGATCCCGTGAACGAGATTGCACGCAGCACTCAGATACCGGGTCTGCTCTGCCCCGAGGATCAGAACAACGTACAGCTCTTTCAGGGGAACACGAAGGCCTCCACGAACCACTTCGGCCCCAATTGGGCGCGGGGGAACTACGGGGCGAATGCGGCTCTGGGGGCTTTGTCGACGAATGGTCACGGGGAGTATAGTGCGGGGGGCAAGAAGTCGCCGGGCTGGAAGGACGACCGCCTCCGTGGCGTAATGGGCGCCAACTCAGCCGTTAAAATCGCGCAGATCACCGATGGCACCAGCAAGACGATCCTGGCGAGTGAAATCCGCGCCGGCTTGTTCCCGTTCGATGTCCGTGGCGTGTGGGCACTGGGCGGCAGTCCCAGCGCGCTGTGGCGCCACGGTTACTACGGTGACGCGGCGGGCCCGAACTCACCGGGCGACGAGGCCGACGACATGATCGGCTGCTCGGACGTCACTCGCGAATTCGGGTCCAAGGTTGGTTTGGCTAGAGAGAAAATGGGCTGCATCGAGCGGTCTGGGAACATCCAGCAAACCGCCCGTAGCCTGCACAATGGGGGGGTGTTTGCTACGTTCGCGGATGGCAGTGTGCACTTTATCAGTGACAACGTTGAGATCCGCGTTGATGGAATCACGGAGAACCCGCCGTACGTCTCTGCCTGGGACCGGCTAAACCTCTCAGCGGACGGTGAAGTCTTGGACTCAGACTCCTTCTAGCGGCGTTATTCCTAAGGACGCCTGCTTGCTGAGGCGAAGTGGACGTAGGCGTTCAACCTAAGACGCCCTTGGACGGATGGGGCTGACGCTTGCGCGGGAAGGGCAGTCTCAGCAGTTCACGTCCTGGACAGGCAGAGCTGCCGTAGACGTTCTCTTGATCGGCGAGGGCGTGATTTACCTATCAACCATCGAATCTGTCGCGGGGGCGGCAGGCGTCGATGTTATACGCATGGAGAATGCAGCGAATGGTGCGTTTTGTGTTCGCGTGGTTGGCATGCAGCGTAGCCGCAGCCGCAACGCCGTCGGGTTGGCTGATCCATGATCTAGATCGCCCTCAACCCCCGGTCGTGCAGCCGGCTGAGCTCGCCCTGCCGACGCCACCCCCGTCCGACGCCCAGGTGCTGTTCGACGGGAGTGACCTCGCCCAATGGCGTTCCTTTGAGGGCGGACCACCTAAGTGGGTCGTTCGCGACGGCTACATGGAGTCGGTGCCCGACAGTGGTAAACTACTCTCCGCGGATGGCTTTGGTGACATTCAGCTGCACCTGGAATGGGCATCGCCGGACCGTCCGTCGGGAGCGGGGCAAGACCGCGGCAACAGTGGCGTGTTTCTGATGGGAGAGTACGAGATCCAGATCTTGGACTCCTATCGGGCGACCACCTACCCAGATGGCCAAGCGGCGGCGATCTACGGCCAGTACCCGCCACTGGCCAATGTTTGTTTGCCGCCCGGCGAGTGGCAGTCGTTCGACATCCTGTTTCGACGCCCGCGTTTCGACCATCAGGGGCAACTCACGACGCCGGCCAGGATCAGCGTGATCCACAACGGGGTATGGGTTCAGGTTGACCGCGAACTGTGGGGCCCTACCTCCTGGCTTAAGAACTTCCCTTATGCTGCTCACGCGGAACGTTTGCCAATCGCGTTGCAAGACCACGGCAATCCGGTCCGATTCCGCAACATCTGGGTCAGAGATCTGCCCGAGGACCCACAGCCGGCCCCCGCGACCGTGCGTCCGTACGCTTCTGTCGCGATCGAGAAGCTTGAGTCGCTAGTGGGAGAGTATGGCATGGGGGAAGAGGAGAGTCTGTTCAAGGTCACGATGGACGATGGATGCCTGCGGTTTGAGGCGCCGGGCAGGCTGCCCCTGGAGCTCGTGCCGGTAAACGAGAACACCTTCCAACTGAGGCACACCGACGGTCGCGTTGAGTTTCGTCGCGACGACGACGGGCAGGGCGCCCAAGTGCGGCTTTTCGTGGGAGGTAAGGAGTACGACTCTCGGCGGATGAGTACCTCGCGGTAAGATGAGGTTGCACCTCATGATGAACACGGGAACAGCCTTAGCGAGGCGAGAGTCAAAAACCAGCGCTGATTAATCGTACTACTAAATATGGTTCTAGATGTCTTCTTCGCACCATGCCGAACAAGAGCCCGATCGGCTAGGCTTGCCTGCGCACAACGGCACCAGTGAGTCAGAGGCGGAATTTGTTCGCCTGCTTACAGGAGCCCAGTGCTCTCTACGAGGGTATATCCTCGCTCTGCTAGGCGGGCAAAAAAAAGAAGCCGATGACGTCCTCCAGAGCACGAACGTCACCATATGGGAGAAACGCGCGGAGTACGACTACTCGAAGCCTTTCCTTCCATGGGCGATGGCGTTCGCCTTCCATCGCGTTCAAGCGTTTCGACGGGACACGGCCCGTAGTCGCCTCGTCTTCAGCGACACACTCGTAAAGATTCTGCACGATTATTCAGAACAATCTCTCACCCACGCCCCAGTGGTTCAGGACCATCTCCGGCAGTGCCTGGATAAGCTCACGCCCGCCGAGCAGGATCTGGTCCACAAGCGCTACTACGGAAGGTGTTCTGTCGAATCCCTGTCCACCATGGTAAGTAAATCCGCGGGGAGTGTTGCTAATCGACTCTTTCGGATTCGTGAAAAGCTTCGGTCGTGTATACAACTCGGCATAGCAAGATCAGGGCACGAAGGATGAACGCACCAAGACACACACGTCGACAAGAGGTCGAACTGCGGTCGCTGGTCAGCGCAGTGGTAGACGACGCAGCGGGCGAGGACGAACTGAGACGCTTGGGAACGTTGCTAGAGACGCACCCGCATCTCGTGCCTCGGTATGTGGATCATGTAGTTATCGACACGCAACTGACTTGGGACTCGCTGGGAAAGGTGGTTCCGGCCAGAGCCGGCGGGCAAAGCAAGGCGACGCCAAACGGTACCGTTTCGCTCTCAGCGAGAGCACCCGCGCCGACAGCGAAAAGAGCCAGGTGGTGGGGAGGTGTGCTTGCGGCCGCTGCCGCTCTGATAATGTTTGCTTATCTCTTCAATAGCGGAACGCCCGTAAAGATGCAGGCGGGCGTTTTCGCGCAGGTGGAGAGGATGAACGCAGGCACACCTAGCACACACAAGGCTGGGGACGCTCTCGGCGCAGGCGTTTTTCGACTGTCTGATGGTGAATCAGCCACGTTGAAGTTTAGTTCTGGGTCGCAGCTCTACTGCGAAGGGCCGTGCAAACTCGACTTGGTGTCGCCAATGCTCGTCACGCTGGCGCACGGCAAAGTGACGGCGGATGTGCCGCCCCCCGCCATTGGGTTTACCGTGCTAACCAAGCGGCTTCAGGTTACGGATCTCGGAACCCGCTTCGGTGTCAAGGTGGACAACAATGAAGAAGTTGATGTCGTCGTGTTCGATGGCGAGGTTAACTTGTCTGATCGCGAGGGCAAGGTCGATCTGCCGGAAGGGCTCTTTGCGGGCGAGGCGTTGCGCGTTGGACATCTCGATCATTTCGAACGTCTGGTGAGCATCGGCCACGATCACCTGTCGGAGACCTGGGCTAGTAGCTGGCAGACAGACAACAATCTACGCCGCAGCGTGTTTACTAGCGTGACTGACAATCTATCTCTCGAAAGCGACCCGCATTTCTACGGAATAACGCCCCGCGGACTGATAGAGGACGCCCGTGCCTACAGCGATCGAGTCCACGAATGGAACAGCCTTCCAGGAAGCCCTTTGCCGGCGTGGCTGCATGGCGCCGACCTGATTCGCCGATTCAATAGCAGAAAGTACGAGCACTCCTCTCAACTAGAAGTAAACGTGACTGTTAGCACGGAATGTGTGCTCTACGTTATCTGGGATTCTCGGTGCAAGCCACTCAAGTGGCTGACGGAACGCTTCAAGAATACAGGTTACGTCATTGGAATGGACGAAGGCCCTTACCGGGATGGCGTGGATATTCTCGACGTTGGGCCAGGGCAGAGCATTGACACCACCTACAGCGTGTGGGCAGCGAAAATTGGAGTGGACGAAGCAGTCAACCTGGGCCCCGTAGAGAACGAGCATTTAGGGCAGTACAAAAACCTATACGGCATCGCGGCTAAGCCCGTAGAACGGATTTCCCCTGAGCACTTACCGCTGCTATTCGATTCGAGCGTTTCCGCAGAATCCGAGTAGCCAGCCGCAGCGAACCGCCCGGGTTTGCAGCGTAGATGATGCTCAGACGAGATTGCTCTCTGAGAAGTGTCCATCTTGAGAAGTCCCTGAAACTCGCCGTTGGTAGCGCAACTAAGACTCCGTAGGGTTTAGCACGCCAGGTTGGCGCCTCAAGAGCACTGATGACTGACCTTCCCCACGCGAATGGCGAAGGGTACAGGCTTTTGAGCAGGTCACTCGGCATCTGCGAAGGGATCGATCCCGCAGACGGCAAGGTTTGCCGGCTGGGAGCCTAAGCAGACTAACGGTAGGCATAGCGCTCAAGCAAATTACATGGCTGAGGGCACGCTCTTGGCCGCGTGATTGGCTCTAGGAAATCAATTGGGATCGCCCAATGGAGCGAGCGATAACCTCGAGGTGGTCGGTCTTGGACGTTCCAGCGACAGCCGCCTACCTTAAATGCGTTTCAGCAATCTAGTATTGATGCTCCTAGGCGTAATCATGACCACGCTGCTTCAAGCATGTCGCCCGAGGCTCAACTGTCGAACTCGGAGCGAATTAGGGTTCACTCTTGTTGAATTGCTCGTAGTAATCGCCATCATCGGGGTTCTCGTGGCGCTTCTTTTACCCGCGGTTCAATCTGCTCGCGAAGCTGCTCGACGAACGACATGCACTAACAAGTTGAAGCAGCTAGGTCTTGCTTGTCAAAATTACCACAGTGCCTTTGGTAAACTGCCACCTGGTGGTTCTGACTATTCCACACCATTTGGGAATGGGTACAAGTCTCCGGGAGGGCCTTCTTGGATAGCTTACTTGATGCCTTACGCGGAAGATCAGAACCTCTGGGACGCGATGGACTTTGATCGTCGGCCTTATGGCCCGTTGTTGGACGTGCTCGCGAACACCCCAGTTCCTTTAATCAGATGTCCTTCATCACCGCTGCCTCTATTCTCGCTTAACAGGGGAACCCTTGCAGCGGTTTCGGATTACGTCGGGATCTCTGGGCATGTTGGAGGCTTTGGTGGCCTTGAAGGTCCCGTACGATCAGACAACCCGTTTGGGCCCACATTTGGCGTTCTAGCGCGCAACGGTGTTTTCTACGACAACTCAAAGACAAGCTTTAAAGACATTACAGACGGAACGTCCAAAACAATGATCGCCAGCGAGGTCAGCGATTTAATTTTTGTTTCGACAGGGCAAGCACGAGACTACCGCCCCGGTGGTCGCGGGGAAACGGAGACAGAGAATGGCCCAGGGTTCCACGCTGGTTGGCAACGCAACACCACCCCGGACGTTTTGTATAACTGCACCACGCTGAGCTATCTTATCAACCCAGGGGAGCAATTGCTGTTTTCTACAGACAGCACCGACGGCGTTCATTTCCGTGGTTACAACACACCGCTGCGATCCGCTCACCCTGGTGGTATTCTCGTGGCGCTTGCCGATGGGTCGGTGCGTTTCCTCGTTGAAGACGTTTCCACGATCACTTTAGCCCGACTCTCCGACCGTTCTGACGGGTTTTCAATCGAAGAGTTTTAGTAGGCTTTAGCCAAGAGGAAACGGCAGCTAGGCCGCATAAGTTAATGAACTCTACAGAAATGATCATGGCCACCTTGTGGATAGGCGTCGCCTTATTGCTGCCAGGATGCACAGGCAGTGATGATCGCTTGCCCGCACGGTTTATGGTCAACGGGCAGGTGACACTTGACGGTGAACCGATCTCCGATGGAGCATCGATTGTATTTGTTTCGCAAACGGATGCAGAGCAAGGGATTCAAGGCTCCGCGAATATTGTCGCCGGTCGCTACGAGATATTGTTAACGCCTGGGAAAAAGCTCGCGAAAGTCAGCCACGTTGTCGAAACCCAACCGAATGTGTTCAAGAATGTCGTGCCGGCGAAGTACAACCAGAACTCGACTCTCGAGGTGGAAGTCAATAACCAAGAGCAGCAGCTAAACTTTAAGCTTACCACCAACTAACTTGCGGCCGGCCTGAGCCAGCTGTTCTCAAGTACCAAGCCTGCGAACAGATTGCTTTGATATCGGAAGAAAGGAAGAGGTAGTTTCCGTGGAGGACGCGTCGACTTAGAGGCATGTGATCAGAGCCGTTTTCAAGTGAGTTGCTCATAGGCATCGAGCCCGCCATCAATTTGTACATGGGCTTCGTAGCTGCTGGCGTGCCGAACTCTGCGAACGCCGACGACGCGGTACTGCTTGAGCCAGTCGCTGGTCCGCTCAACGGTCCAGCGGCGCCTTCCAAGGCCGGGCGGAGTATCCTTGCCGCTGTGGTGCCTCAGCCTGTGCGCCGCACTAGTTCAGCACGTGGAGATGGTCGTGTGACGGGTAGTCAGTGCGGGCCCGCCTTCCTGCAGCCTGCCGTCCGGGTGGGGGATCTCGCAGGACGTCAGCGGCAGCAAGAACCCCACGTTGTGCTCGCTGGCCCTCGAGCAATTCGACACGCTGCTCGAGGTTAAGGTCGTCATCGAGCGGTAGCGACGCCACTGCAACACGGTCGGCCCGCACTGCTCACATGGATATAGCACTGGCACTGGTTTCACTACTGGGGGCAGGTCACGGTCCTTCGTGATCCCGAAAACTGCTGCTGTCGACGTTCAGCTAGATCGATCAAGATTAGTTCTGGGCGCACGCTCTTGGAGCAACCGGACGCACGATCCATTCGTTGAAAATGCCCGTGACTGACGTCGGCGCCAGTCACGGGCGGATGGCTTCTGCTCCAAGTTTGGCCGACGAAAATCTTCACTGACGGCGTAGCTCGCGGCCTCTCCGGGAGATTAGAGCCAGGGCACTGAGGACCGCCAACACGCCTGAGGCGGGCTCGGGCGCCGTCGATGCGGCCACTTCCGGCGTGCCGAGAGCGCCGTAGTTGGACCGCCACAGGGTGTAGCCATCTGGGGAGGAATCGGGGCTATTTCCATCTCGCCATACTGTATAGTCGGCCGCGTCTACCGAGCCGTCATCGTTGTAGTCCCCGTCGAGTCCGTCCGTTGGGTTGAGTTCGATTTTCGCGACGCCGACGTTGAACTGGCCGCCGCCCTGGGCTGTCGCGTAGAAGTAGCTTCCGCTCATGAAACTAACGAAATCGGTTGCGCCCCAGGGCTCGGTGGAGAATGCCATTGTCGTGGCGCCAGTAATGTTCGTCTCGATGCCCGAGAGCGCGGGCGTAAACCCGGTGGCGTCTGCCGTGATCTCCAACGTGAACCCGTCCAGCAGGCTCTCTTCCGTGACGCCTTCCCCAGCGGGTGAGGTCCCGGGAAGATTGGCTTGAACCTGACCAAAGATGTTGTTCGGTGAGTAGCCGACGTTCGAGCGGGTATCGGTGGAACCGCGGCCGTCGAGCAGGAATAAAGCGTTGTCAGTCGGGCGGAAAGTACCGAACGCTGGCGCGAAGCCCATCTCAAGACCCCAGAAGGCGAGGTCTGGGGTCGAGCCATTGCCGTCTGGTGCAACAGGCGAGTCCACGACGTCAGTAACCCTCAGCGTGTACTTAACGACGTCAGTGGCGAGGATCGAGGCGCCATTGAGAGTTTGGATCGTAGCGGTCGAGCTAAAGCCTGTGTTGTTGCTGCCTCCTCCGGGGGAATACCACAGGGGGTCGGCAGCTGTTCCGGTGCTGATTAGGCCCGTGTCGCCGCTGGCGCCGTTGGTCACGAGGCTGACGTTGGAAGGGTTGGCAGTAAACAACGTCACCGCGGAAGAATGGTTGATCGTGTAGCAAGCGGACAGGGCTACAATGACGGCGGGCAGAGCCCATCGACACCTTAGGGAATTCGTCATGGTGATTTGGTTGGGTGACGGAGGAATCGGAGACCATCCAGCCAACTAGCTGGTTATCCAGAAGAGCGTTCGGAAAAGTAGCCGGGTAACCGCGTGGTGAAATCGCTATTTTGGGGCGCCCGACATAAGGTATTAGCCCAACGCCATAGAACCCTACAGAGAAAATCGAAAAGGTAGCAATTTGTCATCGCGTCCGACCCATTGCGATTGAAATCGCGGCACGCCGCGTTCGCTGGCTCCGACCATCGCTTAACGGACTCGTCATCGCGCCCGATGCCTGGCGCAAGAGGTGCGAGCAACGCAAGCAGGGGGGTTAAGGGATCGGGATGTGGTGCTTGGATTGGCGTTCTCACCTGCCGCTTCAGCGTCCCGCCATAAGGCGAAGCCAGCCGCGTTCATGCTTCCACGCGTCCATCGCGGTAGCCGTCCACTAGAAGATCCTGGGACGAGCCACAGGCGCCGCGGTCGTCAGCGAGACGGACGATGATGTTGGGCCGCTCCGCAGCGACGGGTCTCCTGGGTCTGCGATGGCCGAAATGAGCGCATGGGCAAACCAGGCAAACGGACCATGTGGTTAGCTTTGCCTCGCTCGATTCTCCTCCGCCACCTCTTTGCCTCGTTTTCGAATCCGCTCCCGGACAGACCACCTGCGGCCGCGTCACAACGTGACGTAGCGAGCGCGCGGGACGCCTTCCCGGATTGCCGTCCCAGGGAAAGTCGAATAGAACTCAATTTCACGAAGATCCCGGCCGAGCAACCGACCGGGGCCGCAACTCTCCTGGTTGATCCGAGTAGAGTTGCGGCCCGGTGGCCTGTTCGGCTGTCGCTCCGCCAGCCGCCTACAACCTTGCGTGCAGCGAAGTCGCTTCCGTCGAAGCTGATCCCATCAGCGGCGCCGCGCGGCTAGCCCGAAGAAGCCCAGCCCCAGCAGGGCAAGGCTGGTGGGCTCAGGTATTCGGCTCACGTCGATGGTTGCAGCACCAACGTTGAACTGGCCACCGCCTTGAGCCGTGACGTAGAAATGGGCGTTGTTCATATAATCGACGAAGTCTGTGCCGACGGGCCACGGCTCGGTGGGGAACTTCACCGTGGTGGCCGCGGTCCCACTGGATTCGACGTCCGAGAGCACGGTCGTGACCCCGCCCGCGGTGTATGCGATTTCGATCGTATAGCCGTCCAAGAGGCTGTCTGCGGTGATGCCTTCACCTGCGGGGGTCGTGCCGGGCAGCGAGTTCTGAACCTGGCTAAAGATATTGTTGGGCGAGTAGCCAAGGTTTGTGCGGGTCGAACTACTGCCGCGAGCGTCAACAACGACAAACGCGTTGGGGTTCGTGCGGAAGGCCCCGCCCGCGGATGCCAAGCCCATCTCGTGCCCCCAGAAACTGAGGCCCGGACTGGAGGCGTTAGTGGTCGACACCTCGGTGTCGGTGATCGTCAGCGTGTACGTGACGATATCGGTTGCAACGATCGAGCCGCCGTTAAGGGTTTGGATGTCATCGGTAGAACTGAATCCCGTCGAGTTGCTGCCGCCGATGGGAGAAAAAAATAGGGGATCGGAAGCCGCCCCGCTGCTGACCTGGCCATCGCCGCCATTGGCCCCGTTGGTCACCAGGCTGACATTGGTGGGATTGCCATCGAAGATAATTGCGCCATGGGCATGGTAGCTCATGCAGCAACCGGACAGGACCGCCGTAAATACGGGCAGCAGGTTGCGGGTAAGGGTTGCAGCATTCATTAGGACGTCTCTCTAGGGTGCGAAAAGGAACGGTGGATCACATCAGTGAAAAAGTACGCATCTACATTTTGGGGCCTGTTTCGTGCACGCCCCGCTTCTCACTACCAGCAGCAAAGATGGGAAATAAACGGACGATTGTGGCGTGGCGCCGAGTCCGGTGGGCGGACCACGACTCGTGGGATAAGTAAGACTCTCTGCATCCGCTTAACCGAGCCGTCAAGCAACCGCCCGCCAGCGCATTTCGCAATTGGCGACACACCCAGTTGCCATGTAACGCCCTCGGTCGTCTGAGGCACTACGCCCGGCAGCCTTCGGTGTAAGAATGCCCCCCGTTTCAAGGTCGCTCGAACAGCATGATTAGCGCCGCCCCCCACAGCAACGCCATGGACGCCGGGCCGGGCGCCTGGAGTCCAGGCGCCCTGTCGCGTAGGGCGCTGGATTGTGCGCCGTACGAGGCTTTCCACTCTGCGTAGTCGTCCGTGGTGACGGCGCCATCGCCATTGGCGTCGCCCTCGGTGCATGGCGTGACCTGCTCGCCCGAGTGATCCCGCCACACGGTGTAGTCGGCGGCGTCGACGACTCCGTCTCGGTTGAAGTCGGCCGTCAACAGCAAGGGCTCGGCAACCTCGATGCTGAGTTCACCTAGGTTCACGATCATGGCGGCTCCGGACTTCTGAGCAGTGAAATACAGATGGCCACCGCCGAAGTTGTCGATAAATTCGGTGCCGGTGAACGCGCCGTGAAAGACGCCGGGCGTTGCCGAGCCGTTGTCGACAAACTCCGCGTCACTGATGGTGACGGTGAAGCCGTCTTTGTTCGCCTCAATGGAAATCGTGAACCCATCCAGCAGCGATGCTTCGTCCACGCCCCACACCGCGTCATCGGAGCCTGTAACGCCTACCCAAAAAGATGTTGCCGGGCTGCCGGAACCGGGGAAGTGCGCCAAGCCGGAAGCGGCGCCGTCGGCGTCGACTTGAAAAATCAGGTGAGGGCTGGGGCGGAACCCCACCGTGGGTGCGAGCCCGAACTCGACGCCATTTGAGTTGAGATCGCCCGTGATGCCCGTGACCACCGCGGTCACCCTAACGGTGTCGGTGTCGCGCAAGGCTCTCCCCAAGGGCGATTCCGCCGCCAGTGAGTCGATCGTGTCGGTGCTCGCCAGGCCAAACGCGTGGTTTGTCCCCCAGGTGCTCTCGAGAGTCAGTGTTCCGGTCGCACCGGCCAACGTGTCGACTCCCGCGGAGCCGGCGCCGTTGTTGATTCCGGTAGAATTCTCGGGCGATGCGTTGAAGATGGCGACAGAGGTCATGGGCTCCGGAGGCGAAGTCAACATTGAAACCATCTGCTGGCCCAACGCGTTGCCGAGGCCGATCTGTCCGTTTGCGTCGAAGTGAATCAACCCGTTTGAGTAGGTCGTGTACAACGTATCGTTATCCGTATCGATCGTAGCAACATTGGGGCGCAGGTTGGGTGCGTTAGACTGCGCTGCCCGCACGGTTATCTGACCACTGCCGAGCGACGCGTACTGATTATCCGACAGCCGAGTCAGCACAAAGGGCGCATCCTCGCCGTTGAAGACGTCCGTCCGCACGCGATCAATCAGATTGACCAAATTGTTCTGATAAGCGGCCGCGTTTGCCGCTGACGTGTCGGCCTCGCCCTGGAGCCAGGTCATTCCACGCAGGTTGTAGGTGTCGCCGCGGAGGTCAAGGACGGCCAACGCCGCTTCAACAGTGTCAACAAACGTGTTGTACATATCGCCGCCGCTCGCCCACTGTGTGTGCAGGTTCGACCCGCCGTGGCCGTACTTGACGAGCATGATGTTTCGCTGAGGAAAGGCTTCCGCCAGCGTGCGGCCGAAACTCAACTCCGAACCAAACTCGCTGGGGTGGCCTGCCGGGCTGTTCCTGCCGTGCCCACTGCCCGGCTGCAGGTCGATAATCTGGTCCTGCGCCAAGTTGCCGTTGCTGACGTTGCCGAGCGTCTTGTGCCAATAGAACTGCACGTCCGTTTGTGGAATCGCCAGTGGCGAGCCAACGGGGATGTCCGCCGTGTTTCCCCGCCCGCTGGCGTTCGACTGCCCACCGATCAGGAACACGTCAAACTCGACCCCACTCGCAGTCGCTGAGAGCGCGACCAGCAGAGAGCCTGTGAAAAGTTCCCACCGAAGCATCGATTAGACCTATCAAGAAAAGACTTGTTTTTTTTGGTGAGCAGCATCTCGTCAGCAGCAACACCACCTCCGGCCCTAAGTTGAACCCACCGACGGACGGTGGGACCCCGCAGCTTGTCTGCCTTGCAGGCAGGCCACGCCCACTCCGGATGGGGCGTCCCGTGGATTCAGCCACATCCGGGAGCCCACGGCCCACGCGGCAAGAGCTCAGCGCCCTTTAGCTGCATTAGCTCGACTCGACCGAGTATTACAGGAAATCTGTCCAACCGCGATCCAACCGGCTGTTCCTGCAAGATTCGCGACCGCAACGAGTCCTGCCAATCAAGAGCTGGCGTCCGGGCAATGCTTACTCCGGTTGGTCCACGATCACTCGAAAGGCATCGAACGCTCGGCCGGAGACGCAAAGCGAGAACTCGATTGTCCGCCCATCCTCGGCGAGGCGGATCGAGTCTCGTAAGGTCACGTTTCTCCGATTGGAATGGTCTTCTAGCAGCGTGGTTTCATTTAGTTCCAGTTCTATTGAACAAGTCTTCTCGGGAGCCATCATGACAAAGTCATTCCATTGCTGAGGATTCGCAATAACGCCTAGGATGTCTCCATCGAAAGTCAGCTTGCCTCGGCGGACTTGGGTGTCCTCCGACGAGCAATCCACATGGATGATATATGAGCGGATCACCGTTCCTGCATTCACACTCGCCGAATCAACGCCGGGACGGAAACGGTCTTCGTACTCCCCAGCGCCTTGAAGCGTGAGGTTTAGGTCGGCCGGCAACGTGAAACCCGTTCGCAGTTCCTCGATCACGAACAGGCCCTTCTCACTGCTCAACGCACCATTGGTGATGACCTTCGGCGGACGAGACAGGAACACGATGCCGTCCGTCATCTCCGTGACCCCCATGCGAGCGGCCGTGAGCTGATTGAACGGGCTGCTGTCCAGGCTTCGTTCCGCCGGCGCCTCAACCCCGCGTTGGTCAATTGCCAAGGCTTGGTTTTGGACTAATTCACGCGTCCTTGCCTTGGCGCCTTGCGACGCGAACTCGCTCGTTACAACTTTGCCTTCAAAGACCTCGGTAAAGAGGCTTCCGTTGGTTCTCTGCCAAACGCCAAATTCCGTGCCCAGGTCAACGATCCGCCGCGTCGGCGTGTCGACGACAAACCCGCGGCTCTCGCTGGTGGCGCACTCCCCTAGGACCTTTCCCTCCAGCAAGCGGATGTGATTGGCGCCGACGAATTCGATTTCACTCGGCGACTCCACGGATACAACGGCGCCGGCAAGCGTCGTGAGGCTTGCGAATCCCGAATGCAAGTAGTAGCGGTCCTGCTCCCTAAATACCGCGCCAGGCGAAACCGGCATGGGGGGAGAGTCTACGGCGTTGCCTGTCTGCAACGTGATTTTTTCCCAGACCGCGTCTCGTGAGTTCTTCAATCGCGCGACGACCGGAGGCGGCACGGGCAAAGGATCTTTAACGTGCGCTTCCTGGGCCACCGGCGGTGGCTGGTGAGGCGATGTCAAAGCGAACACGAGCAACAGCAGAGCTGCCGCGGCGGCTCCCGCAGCGAACCCCGCCATGTCACGCCAGCGAAACGCCGGCGCCGGCAGGTCTTCGGCACACGGGGCTTCTGGTAGGCAGGACTCGGCAGCCATATCTCTCGCGTCCTGCAAGGCCTGAGCACGCGCAGCCTGCTCCGCTTCGTTGATCAGAATCGCCACGGCGATCGGGTCAACGGACTGATTGAAAACGCTGGCCCTTCCATGCCTCCAGAGCAGCGCCGAATGAACATCCACCTGGCCGCGGTACTCTGCTCGCAGTTCGGGGGTCTCCTTTAAGAGCTTCGCAAGGACGCGCCCCTCGTCGTCGTCTAACTCGCCGCGCAGCATCTTGTCGATCAACAGCAGGCCGTCGGCCCCTACCGCTGAGTCAGCAGTCGACCGATCACCGGATTGCCCTGCATCGCGAGGCGCCGGAGTATGCCCCGAGCGAGAGCCTTCTGGCTCCCCCTCCTGGCAATCGCGCCCCCACGGCTCATCGACGTCACTCATTTTAATCCTTCGATCGCAAAGGAGCGCTGCATACAATCGTGCAGTCTCTTTCGAATTCTGCACATCAAAACGGCCACCGATCCGGCGCTCCTGCCTTCGGTGTCGGCGATTTCTGCGTAAGTCAGGCCCTGTTTGTAGTAGCGGTCGAGAAGGCCTTGGTGCATGGGAGATAGCTTCTGGAAGCATTGAGACAGCGTGCTCAAACGAGCATCCGGGCCAACAAGGCTCTCGCTCGTTTCTTCGGCGAGCACATTGATCAACTCGACGTCAAACCAAAGTCGGTCTCGCCCCTTCCGCTTGCGGTGAGCAAGCACCTGCAGATACGCGAAACGGGTCGCCCAACTCATGAAGTTGCGGGAGTGGTCATACTCGTCTGCCTTTCCCAGCAACGCCAGGTTGGTCTCCTGCAGCACGTCACCGGCCTCCTCGCCCGAGCCCAGCAGGGAAAAAATGAACCCGTACAGTGAACTCTGAGACTCGATAAGGAGTTGCGTCACCGGTTTGCTATCACTATCGTCAGGCATGGTCTTGTCGAGAACGGGCTAGCGCGTCCACCCAATCGTCCCCCCGCGTAGTCATTCGTCGGCAGCCGAAAATGCGATCCTAAGTACTGCACTAGCGCGCAGTAGCATTAGCCGCGGATCGGAGAGCTTTGCACAGAAAAACGCGAGAAAAGCAACATCGCTATCATGGTGCTCAAGCCTTTGCTGCCCGACTACCGGCTCCCCGTCTACTGACTCACGGTGGAGTTGTTTGGCTCAACGAGGAGTCGTTCTACTGTGCCGGTGATAGCGCGGAAATCTTGAGTGATTTCTGTAACACTCGCCCCCTCTTTCGCTAATGACTGTATGAAAGATGTGGTCTTCCCCGCCGCGATCGGCGTCTCGTCATATCGTCATTCCTTCGTCAACCATTTTTCCGCGGGCATCCTTATGCGTCACTCCGGCCGCTCCCACCAAACGGGATTCACCCTGGTTGAACTGCTGGTCGTTATCGCCATTATTGGCGTCTTAATCGCCCTGCTGCTGCCGGCAGTCCAAGCGGCGCGAGAATCCGCTCGACGCTCGCAGTGCTCTAACCAGTTGAAGCAGTTGGGACTGGCGGTGCTCAACCACGAGAGCGCTCGCGGCGAACTGCCGCCGGGAACCGTCGCTACCTCCACTGATCGCTGGGACAAGGAGCAGCGTTTCTCCAACTGGGCGATCGACATTCTCCCGTTTATGGAGCATCAGCCGCTATACGACCTCTACGAAAAGTCTACCTACAATTTCGACCCTGTAAATCTGCCAGTCCTGCAGACGGTGCTCAAAGAGATGCAGTGCCCCTCGTCCGAACCCTATGGGCTGCGGCAATCGGTGTGGCTTACCAATCAGGCAAGTTTCAGTTCGCCGCTGGCCGTCGGCAGTTACAAAGGAGTGGCCGGGGCTCGCTTCGCCAGAGCCGGTTTCTACGACTACCCCCCCTCGGCGAACGTCGAGGAACGTGACGCGTTTCGGCGCGGACCACTGCACCTCGTGGGAGTTGGCCGATTTGGGAACGTCAAGATGAAGGACATTCTCGACGGAACGTCGAAAACCCTGCTGATTGGTGAGTACACGACCATCGAGCAAGCTGATCCGAACTACGCCCGTGGGCAGACGGGGTTGGCGTACTGGGCGAGCAGCTTCGACTATCATAGCCTGGGCACGATCCAGCCCGAGGACTACACACGGGTAGCCGACCACTCAACCTGCTTCGACGTCAGCAACGCGGTCTTCCAATGCAACCGGGCCTACGCGAGCAACCACGCCGTGATTCAGTTCGTGCGGTGCGATGGCTCTGTCTTCAGCGTCCCTCGCCAAATCGACGGGGATGTCTACGTGACGATGGGCACGATTCAAGGAGACGAAGTGGTCCAGGTAGATTTCTAGCGCAGATTTCGCGGTTGCCAACGTGATAACTTTTGTGAGGGGCGAGATGAATTCGTGCGCAGCGTTTCAAGCTAGAACCGTTAATGGTTTGGGGAAAACCAACAGATGGTCTGCCATGCGTTCACTGCCGATCCTCTTGCTGCTCCCACTATCAAGCCTTGTTGGCTGCGGGAGCGAGAAGTTTCCAGTCGCGCCGGTCTCCGGTGTTGTCACGCTCGATGGCAGTCCACTGGAAGGAGCAGTTGTCTCGTTCGGTCCGCGAGCGGATCCTAAGGAGCTTGTTGGGGGTCCAGGGGCCTACGGCAAGACCGACGCCAACGGGGCCTACCGTCTTCGCACCCTCGATAAGGAAGACGGTGCGGTAGTGGGGATGAACAAAGTCACAATCGGCAAATGGAAGACGAAGACCCTGCCGAACGGCGAGTCTATCGCGCTGCCGGTGGACTTGATCCCACCCCGCTACAATTCGAGGACCGAGCTCTCCTTTAACGTTCCTCCCGAGGGCACGACCAACGCGAACTTCGATCTGAAATCGGATTGACCCGCGTAGGGGATTCAGCCGCAGTCCCTCTGCGCGAGGGAGAGTGTTGCAGACGAATGAGGAGTGGTCAAAAAAGGCCATTGCACGCAGCTGCAACTCAATCTCCGTTGAGAGTTGCGACTAGCTGCCAACGGTAACGCAACCCTGGTCCCGCCGCTGTCTGAAGTTGGCCCTCCTTCAGCAGCGAGCGTGTGACGTCGTTCTCGCGACAGCCCCGCCGGCTAGAGGCGTAGGCATTGCCGCCGATGTTCCGCCACCCCATCTCACAGCCGTAATAGACGCACCGGAAAATCCTTGGAGGGCTTTCTGGGCGGGGCGGGGGTGGTAGACTTAGGCACTTCGAGTCAAGTAGCGGAGAGACGACCTTCCCGGTCGAGCCCACCCAGCGTGTCGCTGTTTCCCAACGAAAGCCTTCGTGCGTGACCGTGTGATCAATCGAGGTCACCACCTTAAGTGCTTTAAGGGTAATAGTTTAGCCCCCGTAGCTCAGGGGATAGAGCATCGGTTTCCTAAACCGTGTGTCGCAGGTTCGAATCCTGCCGGGGGCGCTCTAATTCTGTCGGCAGTTGCCGCATTCCGGCGGTTAGTCGGCTAGCACAAACTGGCAGCCATAGTCGTAGAAGCGGCTGAGCGGTTCGCAGCGTATCACCTTGCTGACGACTTCGATCTCGCGGAAGGGCAGCGTCTGGCACGGCCATTTTAGGGCCAAGTACTCAGAGGCGGACGCGCGTGTGTGCAGCAGCCGCACGCCCGATTCGGAGATGTCGCGTACCGCCAGGCTGAAGGGTTCTCCACACTTGACGATGTGGCGCGTCACCGGCACTGCAAGCGCGACTGACCTGAGCCGGGCGCGCTCGCGGTGACGCTTGCGGTCGTCGGATTGCCGGGATTTCTTGGGGGTGTTCTGTTCGGCGAGCGCCTCTTCCTCTTCCAGCCGGTGGATGAAGTCATTCACCGCGGCGGGCGGGTCGATGGTCGCCTCTCTGATGTCGAAGACGCCGTCCAGCCGCTCGGAGAACATCTCGCTGAGCTCTAGCAGCGAGCTCTCGATCGATGAGAGCAGCTTCATCGACTTGGGGCTCCCCCGTTCGTCCTCGTCGACGAACGCCGGGTCGATGAGCGAGGCGACCCGCGCGGCCAGGTCATCAAAGTCCATCGGTTTTTGCAGGACCTCGTCAACGCCACGGCGACGGAGGTCTTCGATGAGCCGCGGCTCGGCCAGCCCCGTCAGGACGACGATCTTAGGCCGGTTAGGCCAGGCGAGCAGGTCGGCGGCCAAGGCGTGGCCGTGGCACCGGGGCATCCGCAGGTCCGTGATTATTGCGTCGTAGGCGTACCTGCTGGCGAGGATGAGCGCCTCCTCACCGTCGCACGCGACGTCGCACTGAAGTGAACGCTTCGCCAACGCGCGGGACGCAAGGTCACGCACGTAGGGCTCGTCGTCCACCACCAGGGCTCGGTAACCGGTGAATTCCATAGTGATATTGCTGCTCAGGGCGAAACTTCGGGGCAGCATGATCGCACCGCCCAGCGCTCCTCAGCGAGGCTGACGCCCCCGACAGGTTCGGCCTCAAGGTCGAACCAGGGGAAGTCGATCCCCAGTTCGCCGCTGCTGACCGGTGGCCGCGCACGCTGCTCGTAGCCGTCAGACGCTGGCGGGCGACGCTTCGAACCAGATGGCGGGTAATGGGGCATGATCGCTGGCTAGCTGGTTTTTTCGCTGGGCGGCCGTGTCGCGGCTACGCTGCGTCGTGCGGTGAGTAATCGTCCTGCAAACGTGTACGTCGGAGCCGGGGGGCGAGGGGGCCGGCGCCGGTCAATCCACACCCATTTGCGTAGATGTCGCAAGTCGGGTATCCGCCGTTGTTTCCCGGGTGCGGGATGAAGCGGATGCGGTCCAAGCGGCAGGCGCGGCGCGGCGGTGCTTGGGCCGCCTCGCTACAGCCGTTTCGAGCGGCCGCACCGGAACATCCGGTCATCTTGTTGCACACCCCCGCCCGCGTCGTATGTTTGCCCAACTCGCCAGTCCAACCGCTGGTGCGGGCACGGTGCTTGCCGAAGCCCAAAACACGTGAAATACCCACCCTGAGCAGACCCAATGGCGGCTAGTTCCCCACTTCCCTGGATGCTGATCAACCTACTGTTCGCGGGTCTTGCGCTCGGAATAGGTTTCGTTGCGGGGGCCTTCTTCTACGGGGGGAAGGGCGGCGACGCGACCGAAGACGAGGGCAGCACGCAGGATCAAGCGCTTGAGAAACGTGTCGCGCTGGAACGCGCCCTCCTCGCCACCGGCCAGCTGCACGACATCGCCAGCGGGGTTGCCTCAGACGTCGGCCACCACTCACGCTGTGTTGAACAGATTTCAAACGACCTGCGCGACGCGGAGGACGCCGAGGGCGTGATCGACCAAGCGATCGTCACGACGTCGTTGTCGAAGATTGTCGCCGCCAACGACCTGCTCCAGAAGAAGCTGGAGAAGGCAGAGAAACAGATCAAAGCCCAGGCGACGGAGATCGCGATTCACGAGAGCGAAGCCCGCACCGACTCGCTGACCGGGCTGGCCAATCGCCGCGCATTCGACGACGAGCTCAAGCGGAGGTTCGCTGAGTGGGAACGCAAGCGGACGCCGTTCTGCCTGGTCATTCTCGATGTTGACCACTTCAAGGGCTTTAACGACACCCACGGCCACCAGGCGGGTGATGAAGTCCTCAAACGCGTTGCCGCGTCTATGCGCAAGAGCACCCGCACCATGGACATACCCTGCCGGTACGGGGGCGAAGAGTTTGCGATTGTTCTGCCGTCCACCTCTCTCAAGGACGCCATGATGTTGTCCGAGCGTGTGCGAGTCGCGATCGAAAGCGATGTCACCACGCACGACGGCAAGCAGCTGAAGGTGACCGCCAGCGTTGGCGTGGCCCAGATCGACAAGGTGGACGACGCCAAACGCATCCTCCGCCGCGCCGACGACGCGCTCTACCTCTCCAAAGACGCCGGACGCAACTGCGGCTACGTCAACGTCGAAGGGGAAAGCTACCCGGTGCAGGACAGGCTCGCCCGCGAGAAAGAATCGACGGAGCAAATTGCCGGTGAGGCGCTCGTCGAGCAGCTTCCCAGTCGCACCGTGTTCGTCAACCAGCTGACGCAGCGGGTGGCCGAGTCGCAACGCAACACGGCGCCACTGGCCGTGCTGGTGGTTGGCCTGGATGGCGTTGGGGAGATCCACGCCAACTACGGCGAGAGCGCGAGCCGCTGCCTGCTCGAGTCGGTCGCACAGTTCCTTGTTAGCACGCTTCGCGAGATGGACACGGTCTGCATGCTCTCGGACGACCGGTTTGGCGTGATGCTGCCGAATACGACATCGGCCGACGCCGAGCAGATCGCCCGCCGCGCGAGCTCCGCGTTGGCGATGTGCGTGGTTCCGATTGGCAATCAGAACCTGAAGCTGAACGCCAAGTTCACCTACACCACGCTGCAAGGCTTGGAAACCGCCACGCAGCTGTTGTCGCGGGCCGAGGCGGCGCTCGCCAATCTGCATGGGCACGCCGAACCGCTGCTGGTTTAGCAGCGCCGCACGCGGGGCAGGGCAGGCCGCGGTCGCCGCTTCTGAAACACCTCTGCAGGAAGTGTTGTCACGACCTCTGGAGGCATCAGTGCGCCTCCCGGTTGGGCACGCAAGAACGCCTGATCTACCCTCCGTAGAGGCGGTCTTAAAAAACCTGGCAGGAATTCCCAGGACCCCCATTGAGATAGATTCAAGGTGTGCTATTATCCTGCCGATGCAGTTGAGTCTCGGGCTCGCCCGAAGCACAGCAGCATCCTTCTTCGCACGGCCAACGGGGCCGCGGAAGCTGGTTAAGGGCTTGCCCTTAGGCCTCTCCGCAAGCTCGTGTTGGACGGCGACTAAGGCCGCGGAAAGGAGAGCCGCCCAAAACTTTTTTGGTTTTCTCCCCAAAGGCCTTTGACAAGGAAGCGAACACGGGGTATTATCCTCGTTTCCCCAAGGCAGCCAAGCGGCCGCTGGGGGTAAGGCCTCTAGAGGCCCTATCCCCGCCAGCCGCGAATGTCGCGGGGAAGCAAACCCGGCAGATTGTGGCCGGGGTCACCGGCGAAGGCCGACCGCAACCGCGGTTGGGCAGAGTCGGTGGCCAGGGTGATCTTTGACAATTTGGTAGAAGCAAGAGTGGCATCTTCGACGGGAAGGCTTGCTGCACCTCACCGGGTGTAGCTGTGTTTGCCTTCCCGCCGAGCTCTTAGATTTAAGAAGAAGCGTTACTCTCCGTCGGTCGCCGGGCGAAAGCTCGGTGGGGTGGGTCATCCCATGGCCGGCGGATTAGTAGTCGATTAAGCCAGTTCTTGATTCGAGTGACGCCAAACGGGCTTGCCCGTTGGGTTGATCAAGATGAAAGAGCTTTGGATTAATGTAGCCAAGCTACTAAGAGCGCATGGGGGATGTCTTGGCATCAAGAGAATGGGCGTGGAAGTCTGCGAAATGCCTGGGGGAGTTGACAAACAAGCGATAATCCCGGGATTCCCAATCCAACGCAGTGAACTGAAACATCTAAGTAACTGCAGGAAAAGAAAGAAAACTCGATTTCGTAAGTAGCGGCGAGCGAAAGCGAAATAGCCCAAACCGCGGGGGTCTCCCCTGCGGGGTTGTAGGATCACTCACATGGGAAGTTGTGTGGTAGCAGAACCATCTGGAATGTTGGACCACAGGGGGTGAAAGTCCCGTAAGCGAAACTTACACAACCTACCGAGTGACACCTGAGTAGGTCGGGTCACGTGAAACCCCGACTGAATCCACGGGGACCATCCCGTAAGGCTAAATACTACTTGATGACCGATAGTGAATCAGTATGGCGACTGAAAGATGAAAAGAACCCCGTCGAGGGGAGGTAATGAACCTGAAACCATGCGCTTACAAGCGGTCGGAGCACTATACCTTCGGGGATGTGTGACGGCGTGCCTTTTGCATAATGATCCGGCGAGTTACCGTTTGCGGCTTGGTTAAGGCCTTACGGGCCGAAGCCTCAGGGAAACCGAGTCTTAATAGGGCGCATTGTCGTTGGCGGTAGACGCGAAACCTGGTGAACTACCCATGAGCAGGTTGAAGCGCGGGTTGTACCGCGTGGAGGACCGAACCCACTTAGGTTGAAAACTGAGGGGATGACTTGTGGGGAGGAGTGAAAGTCTAATCAAACCAGGAGATAGCTCGTTCTCTCCGAAATAGCTTTAGGGCTAGCGTCGAGCCACTATGTGTTGGGGGTAGAGATACTGATTTGGTTTGGGGCCCTTCGCGGGGTACCCTGCTGAGCCAAACTCCGAATACCAACATAACTATCTCGGCAGTCAGTCCGCGGGGGATAAGCTTCGCGGTCGAGAGGGAAACAACCCAGACTATCGGTTAAGGTCCCGAAGTCGTACTCAGTCACTAAGGAAGTTGAATTGCTGTGACAACCAGGATGTTGGCTTAGAAGCAGCCATCATTTAAAAAGTGCGTAACAGCTTACTGGTCGAGCAGTTCTGCGCCAATAATGAACGGGAGTAAGTACGACACCGAAACCATAGATTTGCCTTCGGGCAAGTGGTAGGAGAGCGCTGTTGGTCAGATACGAGCCGTACCGTAAGGAGCGGTGGTGGGGCCAACAGGTGATTATGCCGGAATGAGTAACGATAAAGCAGGTGAGAATCCTGCTCGCCGAAAGCCTAAGGTTTCCTGGGGAAGGTAATTCCGCCCAGGGTTAGCCGGTTCCTAAGACGAGGCCGAAAGGCGTAGTCGATGGACAGCAGGTTAATATTCCTGCGCCGCTCGTGTGGACTAAGTGAGGGACGGCGTCCCGATGGTGAGGGCACGATTAGAAATGTGCCTGGCCGCAAGGCTAACCCCGTTTACGTTGGGTATGTCATCTGAAAGACGTCCAAGAAAAGCTCACAAGGGTTGAAGCACGGCGACCGTACTAAAACTGACACAGGTAGGCGAGACGAGTAGTCTAAGGCGCTCGGGAGAACACTGGTTAAGGAACTCTGCAAAATGATCCCGTAAGTTCGCGATAAGGGATGCCTACGCAAGTAGGCCACAGTAAATCGGTTCCTCCGACTGTTTATCAAAAACACAGGTCTCTGCTAACACGTAAGTGGACGTATAGAGACTGACGCCTGCCCGGTGCTGGTAGGTTAAGGTAGGAAGTTAGTTCATTAGAACGAAGCCTTCGACCGAAGCCCCAGTAAACGGCGGCCGTAACTATGACGGTCCTAAGGTAGCGAAGTTCCTTGTCGGGTAAGTTCCGACCTGCATGAAAGGCGTAACGAGAGGAATACTGTCTCAACCAGTGACCCGGTGAAATTGTAGTCGTGGTGAAGATGCCACGTTCCCGCAGCTAGACGGAAAGACCCCGTGAACCTTTACTGTAGGCTGATATTGGGCTGTGCTATGTACTGTGTAGGATAGGTGGGAGGCGTTGATCCCCGGTCGCTAGATCGGGGGGAGCCGTTGGTGAAATACCACCCTGTTCATGGCTTAGTTCTAACGCTGATTCCTGTGAAGCCAGGCAGCGGACAGTGTCAGTTGGGCAGTTTGACTGGGGCGGTCTCCTCCTAAAGAGTAACGGAGGAGCCCAATAGGTACCCTCAGCGTGGTTGGCAATCACGCATCGAGCGTAAAGGTAGAAGGGTGCTAAACTGTGAGACTTATCAGTCGAACAGGTACGAAAGTAGGGCTTAGTGATCCGGTGGTCCCGAATGGAAGGGCCATCGCTCAACAGATAAAAGGTACTCCGGGGATAACAGGCTTATCGCTCCCGAGCGTCCATAGCGGCGGAGCGGTTTGGCACCTCGATGTCGGCTCATCACATCCTGGGGGTGAAGAAGCTCCCAAGGGTTTGGCTGTTCGCCAATGAAAGTGGTACGTGAGCTGGGTTCAGACCGTCGTGAGACAGGTCGGTCCCTATCTACTGTGGGCGTACGAGACTTGCGGAGGTTCATCTTTAGTACGAGAGGATTTGGATGGACGTCCCTCTGGTGTACCAGTTGTCGCGCTAGCGGCACGGCTGGATAGCTAAGGACGGAAAGGATAAACGCTGAAGGCATCTAAGCGTGAAGCCCGCTCCAAGATTAGGTCTCGTTGGGCAATGCCCGAAAGTCCCCTGGAAGACTACCAGGTTGATAGGCCGGATGTGTAAGCGTAGTAATACGTTCAGCTAACCGGTACTAATGGACGAACGCTTGGCTACATTTATCCAAAGCTCTTGAGTCTAGGAGCCGCGGAACACCCGTTCCGCGGGGCCACTCTTGCAATACCAAATTAAAGCCTAGGTGGGCTTCGCCGCCCCCTAGGTTTCTTCTGGCGACCATATCTGGACGGAAACACCTGTTCCCATTCCGAACACAGTAGTTAAGCTTCCAGAGCCGATGATAGTGCCTACCAGTGCGAAAGTAGGTATCGCCAGGTTTTTTAACCCTGCTTGGGCTCAAACCCAAGCAGGGTTTTTTTATGCGCGGTACGCGTCAAAAGCGGCACGCGTGAGAATTGGCGCCGCGTGAGAATTGGCGCCGCGGGCGGCGCTCCGTTATGCTGCACCTGCCCCACGCGAGATTCAGCCTCATCTTCGATCGGCAGATCTGTCATGACACAACGGGACCGATGCGTTGTTGCGTTGACTGCTTTCCTGTTCTGGGCCGAGGCCGCGACGGCCCAGGTCGAAATCGACCTAAGCTTTGGGCTGAGCGGAGTCGTGACGACCGATTTCGGCGGCGCCTACGACGAACTCGACGGACTCGCAATCCAGGAGGACGGTCGGATCCTGGCGGTGGGCACCGGCGGGTCCTCGAACCGCATGGCGGTGGCGCGGTACCTGCCCAGCGGTCTGCTGGACAGCTCTTTTAGCGGTGATGGCACGATGATTGTCCCATTTTCGGCCGGGTCTCCAGCCGTCCAGGCGCGCCCCGGAGGCAAGGTGCTGATTGGCGCCCCGGACCTCCGCTCGGTGAGGTCCTTTCGAGCCATGCAATTTGAAGCGGACGGGCAGTCCGATTCTTCGTTTGGGGTGTCTGGCACGGGTTCGATCGCAGTGGAGTCGCAGGTGTACATCCAGGACATGGTCGTGCAACCCGACGGCAGGATATTGATTGGCGGGTATGACGTTTTCAACGGCAACTGGGACTTTGTCCTGACGCGTTTCGAGGCGGACGGGGCCCCGGACCTGACGTTTGGCAGCGGGGGGCTGCTGACCACGGATTTTTCTCGACCGGGCATCGACACCCCGGAGGATTTCCTGCAGGCGTTGGCGGTGCAACCCGACGGCAAGATCTTAGCCGGCGGGCACTCCTACACGACCGGTGACTCCGTGGGGTATTACGTTCACGCGTTGGCTCGGTACGAACCCGACGGCACGCTGGACGCGTCGTTCGCCGACGGCGGCAAGAGCGTCCTGCGGCTGACCTCCAACTCGTTTGGTTTCGAGGAGATCTCCGACCTCGAGGTGCTGCCAGACGGGAAGATCCTTGCCGCGAGCACATCGCGCAGCGAGACCGCTCTGCTGCGTTTCCTGCCCAACGGGACGCTAGACCCCACGTTCGGATCGGGCGGTCGGATCATCGCCCCGGCGGGCGCCGCCTGGGAAAACCCGACGCAGATGCTGCTTGACGGCCGCGGCGGTGTGCTGCTCGCCTCTGACGACACCTTTTCGGTCACCCGGCTGACGCTAGACGGCCAGGTCGACACGGCGTTTGGGCAGGGCGGCACTTTTGACATCGACCTGGGCGACCCCTGGCGGGAGCGGGTGACCTCGTTGGGCCTGCAGCCCGATGGGAAATTACTGGTGGGAGGTTACACCACCACTCAGCCAAACGTTCAGTCGGAATGGCGCATCGCGAGGCTGACGATCGGCCCCCCCGGCCCGACGGGCTCGTTGGCGCTGACGCCCACGTTTGATGTGAAGTACGTGTCGAGCGAGACAATGCTGGTCGAAGACGGGGCCACCGGCCTGCTGGTGGGGCTGGGGTTCAATCAGGACTTCCCCGAGGAGCAGGCGCTCCTCGAGTTTCCGATCGACGCGATCCCCGCAGACGCCACAATCGACTCGGTGCAGCTGGTGCTGGACCCGTATGTCTCTTCTGGCGCGCCACGACTCGAGGTGACAGGCTACTTGGGCGATGGGCTGGCCTCGATATCCGACGGCCAGGTGGGGGGCGAGGTTGTCGGCACGACCGAGGCGGTGAGCGTCTCGTCCGGAGAAATCGTGGTGGAACTGTCGACCTCGTTCTTGCAGGGGCTTGTTGGGAACGCGAGCCACCTTGGGATCCGACTGCGGAGCCTCGACCTGCCGTTGTATGTTGGCTTCTCTTCCACCGAGTCGTTCAACTCCAGCAATCATCCTCGGCTGATGGTGAACTACTCACTGCCGCTGAGCCTGGCGGGCGACTTCAACGATGACGGAGTGGTCGACGCCGCCGACTACACGGTTTGGCGCGACAGCGAAGGCGCCGCCGGGGTGGGCCTGGCGGCGGACGCCGATGGCGACGGCGTCGTGGGGCAGGGCGATTACGATCTGTGGCGAGCCAATTACGGGCAGACGCTCGACGCCCGGGCGGCGGCACGGGTCCCAGAGCCGGCCGCCGCGACAGCTCTGGCCGTGTGCCTTGCCGCGGCGCTCGCGGCCCGGCGGTCACGAGGGACGGGAACAACCTCCCGACCCGTCTGAATGCCGCGGGCGGGCGTTACTGAGTCGACCCTTCCGCCGCGCCCGCCGCTGCCCTCAGCGCGGCCTGCGTTGGGGGGTGCGGCTTGAACGATCCGGGCCGGTAGCCCAGGGCGATACGCATCGGCGTCCAGCCCGATTTGTTCTTGTGGTTCCACGCGGCCGGGTCGGCGCCGCTCGTGGCCAGCAGCTCGACGACCAGCGGGAAGTTGCGGTAGGCGGCGCCGTGCATGGCGGTTTCTCGGTTGTCGTCGACCGTGTTGACGTCGCCGCCGTGTTCGAGCAGGAACTCAAGCGTCTGGAGCACCTCGGGCTCGGTTCCCGCCTCCTCGCCAACGCCCTGCACGCCGACGCCAGCGCACGCCATCAGCGGTGTGCAGCCGTCGCGGTTGGGCGTGCTGAGGTCCGCCCCCAGCTCGAAAAGCAGCTGGACGAGCGGCAGGTCCGCGGTGCGGGCGGCGAACAGCAGCGGCGTGCCACCTTCGTGCTTCAGCTGCCTGGGGCCTTGCTTGTTGTCCTGGATCCGCTGGTTGACGTCGGCGCCCGCGGCCACCAGTTGACGCACAAACTGCAGGCTGGTCACCGCTCCCGAGCCACGGGGCTCGGGGTCGCCGGTTGGGTTGTCACCGAGGTTAGCCTTGCGCACCCAGCTCACGGCGTGCAGCGGCGCGTATCCGCTGCGCTGGTCATCCGGGTCGGCGCCGTGCTGGACGAGATGCAGCGCCAACTCAAAATGGCCGCTCTCAACCGCCAGCAGCAGCGGCGACATGCCGGCGCGCGGCGCGCGTTCGCCTCCCTCCCGAGGCAGGACCTGGTTGACGTCGGCCCCGGCGTCCAGCAGCCGGCCGGCGGCCGTGGTGCGACCGTCACGCGCGGCGAAGTGCAGGGCGGTGAACCCCCGCTTGCTCCTGGCGTGAACATCGGCGCCGGCTTTAAGCAGCACACTCATCGCCCGCGTGTTTCCCGCCGCGGCGGCCCACATCAGGGCGGTCTGGCCGCTAGATTCGGCCGCGTTCACCTCCGCGTCGTGGTCAATCAGCAGCGTAATAACTGCGGCGTCGCCCGTGCGGGCGGCGGTCATCAGCGGAGTCTCGTCGCCGGGGAGCGTCGCGTTGGCGTCGGCGCCGGCGGCGAGCAACGCCCGGACCGCGTCCGGATCGCCGTGCTGGCAGGCGATTGCGAGCGGGCGAACCCCGTAGCGGGTGGCGGCGTCAGGGTCGGCCCCCGCGGCGAGCAGCCGGTCCACGGCGGGGTGCTCACTGTGGTACACCGCCCAGTGCAGCGCGGTCATGCCGTCGGGCTGGGCGGCGTTGGTCGCGTCGTCGGCCCGCAGTAACTCGGCCAGGCGCCGCCAGTTGGCGTGCTCGGCGGAATCGGCGAGCTGGCTGCCATATGAGCACGCCGGCGCCGAAGCGAGCAGGGCAAGGGCCGACCGCAGAGCGAGGTTCCTGATCCCGGGCATAGCGTTCCCTACAGCGTCAGCGGTTCGAACAGCCCGTCCGCGGCGCCGTCGCTGTCGGCGAACGAGTCCATCTCGACGCCGGCCTTGTTGAGCAGCGTGAGGTGCAGGTTGGCCAGCGGTGTGTCCTGGTGGTACCGCAAGTGCCGTCCGCCGCGGAGGCCGCCGGCGGTCCCGCCGGCGACAATGACCGGCAGGTTCGAGTGGTCGTGGGCGTCGGGGTCGCCCATCCCGCTGCCGTACAGCAGCAGCGAGTGGTCCAGCAGCGTGCCGTCGGCCTCGGGGGTGGCGGCGAGCGACTCAAGGAACTCGGCGAACAGCGAGACGTGGAACTGGTTGATCTTCGCCACTTTGGCCAGTTTGTCGGGGTTCTTGCCGTGGTGCGTGGTGGGGTGGTGCGGCTCGGGCACGCCGATCTCCGGGTAGGTGCGGGTGCTGGCCTCGCGGGCGAGTTGGAAGGAGACAACGCGGGTCATGTCGCCCTGGAACGCCAGCCGCTGCAGGTCGAACATCAGCCGGGCGTGCTCGGCGTAGGACGCGGGCGCCCCGATCGGACGGTCGAGGTCCGGCAGCGGGTTCTCGTCCACGTTCTCCTCGGCGCGGGCGACCCGCCGTTCGACGTCGCGGATGCTCTGCAGGTACTCGTCGACCTTGTGCTGGTCGCTCGGGCCCAGCCGCGCGCGGAACCGACGCATCTCTTGCGTGACCGAGTCGAGCAGGCTGGCGCGGCGGCCCAGCGCCGCCCGGCGCTGGGCGGACGATCCCCCTTCGCCGAACAGCGTCTCGAAGACGACCCGCGGGTTGGCCTCGGACGGGAGCGGGGTGGTCGGGGAGGACCAGGAGAGGTTGTTCTGGTAGACGCACGCGTAGCCGTTGTCGCACTGCCCCACGTTGGTCAGCTGGTCCATCGCCAGCTCCAGCGATGGCAGCTGCGTCTGCCTGCCGAGACGCCGCGCCGCGATCTGGTCGACCGTGGTGCCGTTGCGGTAGTCGGAGCTCTCGGTCCGCTTGGCGCGGGCCGCGCTGAGGAATGCGGAGTTGGACGTCGCGTGCGATCCCGGGTATGCGTTGCGGAGCTCCATGCCGGTGAGCACGCAGAGCTGCTGCTTGACCGCCTCAAGCGGTTGCAGGCTCGACGGGAGCGTGGCGAGCGTGTCCCCGGTTGGGGTCCACTCGGCGGGGTTAAACCCCATCGGGATGTAGGTGTAGCTGAGCCGCTTGAGCTTCGCCGCGCCGGCGGCGGTGGCTTCCGTGGCGGTGGCGGCCGGGATCATCGCGTCGAGCAGCGGCAGCGCGATCGCCGCCCCCGCGCCACGCAGCAGGGTCCGGCGTGAGATTGCTTGGCGACGCAAGATCATGGGGCTGTCCTCTTGCAGAAAGGGTCGCTGGAAACCAGACCAAGCACCAGCGATGAGAAGCGGTAATCGTCCGTCGCGGCGAAGCGGGTGGCCTGCCGGACGGCCGGCATGTCGTTCGGTTCCACACCACGGCCCAACGCGAAAGTATAAAGCTTTTCAAGCAGGGCGCCCACAAACACCTCTGGCCGGGCGAGCAGGTTGGCCTCGAGTTCGGCGACGCCCGCCACCGGCGAGCCGTCCGGCAGCACGCCGGACGAGTCGATCGCCGATTCGTCCTCGCGGGTCCGCCACCGCCCCACGGCGTCGTAGTTTTCGAGCGCCAGCCCGATGGGGTCCATCAGGTCGTGACACGCGGCGCAGGCGGGGTTTGCTCGGTGCCGCTCCAGTTGCGCCCTGACGGTGGTCACCTCGGCGGAGGCCGCCTTCTCCAGGTCGGGCACGTCGGGCGGCGGGGGCGGGGGCGGCGACCCCAGCAGGTTGTTCAACACCCAGTAGCCGCGGATCGTTGGCGAGGTGCGGTGGGCGTAGGACGTCACCGCCAGCACGCCGCCCTGCCGCAGCAGGCCGCCGCGGCGCGGCGCGCTGTCGACACTAACGGGGCGGAAGTGGCTGCCCCGGACGCCCGGGATGCCGTAGTGCTTGGCGAGCCGCTCGTTGATGAAGATCTGGTCGGGGCGGATGAGGTCGAGCACACTGAGGTCCTCGCGGATGATGTGAGCCATCAGGTGCTCGGTCTCTTGCCGCATGGCCTGGCGGAGGTTGTCGTCGAAGTCGACGAACCGCCGCATGTCGGGGTGGAAGCTCTGGAGGTTGCGCAGGTGCAGCCACTGCGAGGCGAAGTTCTCGACCAGCGCGCGCGAGCGGTCGTCCCGCAGCATCCGCTCCACCTGGCCACGCAGGGCGGCGGGCTTGCTGAGTTTGCCGGCTTCGGCGAGCGAGAGCAGCTCGTCGTCCGGCAGGCTGCTCCACAGGAAGAACGACAGACGCGCCGCAAGCTCGAGGTCGTCAATGGCGTAGACGCCGCCCGGCTCGACGCCGGCGGGCGCGGCCTCAAGCCGGAACAGGAAGTGCGGGCTCACGAGCACCGCAGCGACCGCCCCCTCGATGCCGGCCTCAAACCCGGCGGTCGCCGAGCGGTCGGCGAAGACCCTCATGGGTCCCGCCAGGTCTTCCGCCGTCACCGGCCGGCGGTAGGCGAGCCGGATAAGCGGCGTCAGCACCCGGCGGGCCGCGGCGTTCGCGTCGGGCGGGTTGGGCGGCGTGTCCCGCAGCACCCGTCGGCGGCTGGGGGTGTCGCCCGGCGGGCTGGACTCCAGCGGACCCACCACCGAGACCTCCAGCAACGCCGGCGCCCGCCGCGGGTGGCGGTGGCGGTTGAACGAGGCCTCGAACGGCTGCCGCTTGATTTCCAGGAGCGAACCCGATTTGCGCGGGAACGTGACGCCGATCTGGTGCACGCCGGCCTCGATCCGGACACGCTTGTGCAGGTGGCTGTCGACGTCCGTGTGATCGGGGCCGCCGTACGCCTTGCCCGCCTTGCCCGCCTTGCGTCGCGGCGGCTCGATAGTGAACCGCTCGGTCAGCTCGCGGTCGATCAGCAGGTCAATCTCGTGCTTCCCGTCGAGCCCCTCGACGTGCTCGTCCCGGTCGCGCGTCAGGCGGATGCGGATCTCGTACTCGCCAGGGCGAGAAAACTGATGGGTGAGCACGCCCCCCCCGCGGGTCCCCAACGGCAGTCCCGCGACGTGGTCTTCCTGCGATCGATCGGGCGGAAGACGGAGCGTGACTCCGGTTGACGTGGCGCCAAGGGCTTCCGCGGATACCTTCTCGGCGGCGGCCACGTAGCGGCTGAGCAGCAGCGGCGACAGCTCGCCCACGGTCACGTTGTCAAAGCCGTGGGCCGACTCATCGGCCGGCAGCAACTCGTTGACATCCACGTCAATCGCCAGCAGGTCGCGCACCGCGTTGCGGTACTCGGTGCGGGTCAGTCGGCGGATGGCTTCGGTGCGGCCAGGATTGGGGTGCTTGTCGGCGTGGCTATCGAGCAGCGTCTCAAGAGCGGTGACCGCGTCGTGGTACTCGGCCTCGTCGGGGCGGAACGCCTCGGGAGGCGGCATCTGACGCAACCGGACGCGGCGCCACACCTGCTCCAGCGTGGACGGGTCCCACGCCGCATCACCGTAGCCGGTCAGGGGCGCCAGCTCCGCGAGCACCAACCCCGCCTCGGGGGCGTCCTCGCTGTGGCAATCCAGGCAGTACTGCGAGACAAAGTCGTCGACGTGCTCACGTTGGTCGCCCGCCAGGCTCGCGTGGGCGAGGTTCAGCACAACCAATAGGGGGGCGAGCTGCCGCATGCGAACAACGCCGTCGGAGGGGCGGGAAGAGGAGGGCCTGTGCGTGCCGGGCGGCCTCGCACAGGAACTCCTCCACCATACCAGATTCGCTGGACGGCCTGCAACTTTCGGCTGAGCAGCGTCGGCTTGGCGTTGAGCTACTGAAAGCTAACCCAAGTTTACCTATCCGCCCGGGCGCGCCGCCCTCCGTGCGGCAGCGCCGCGACCCGGCGCCGTCAATCGTCCCGACGACCGTCCCGATGACAGTCTCGGCGGCGGACCAGCGCCACGAACGCCAGCAGCGTTGACCAGCACGTCGGTTCTGGCGCCGCGCTGGCGGACAGCAAGGGGCCGCCGGCAAACGACTCGTCGGTGCGGCCGTAGTTGTTCCTCCAGCGGAGGTAGTCGTCGGGGCCGACGCCCGGCGTGCTGTCATTGCTCAGCGAGTCGCCGCTGCCCAAGTGGTCGCGCCAAACGGTGTAGTCGGCCGCGTCAACGCGGCCGTCATCGTTGTAGTCGCCCGGCAGGATCGGCACGAACGCACTGAGGACCACGTGCTTGTTGTTGTAAGGGCTGGACTCACCGTAGTTGACCAGGAACGAGCCGCTGTCGTCGGTCGTGTACAGGCGTCCGCCGTTGGTCACGTTGGCCAGCGCGCCAGTCAGGTCCTCGTTGGACCGGAGGATGGCGAACGTCGACATCGCGTCCGGCAGGTAGTCGTCCGTCAGGGTAATCGCCAGCGCGCCGTCCAGCGAGAGCGGCGACAATCCTGCTTCGGTCAGGTAATCGTACCCGGCGCCGGCCGCCGGGCCGCTGATGGCGATGCTGAGAAGCGACTCGGCGCCGAGTGACAGGTCGCCGTCGATGGCCAGCACGCCGCTCGGGCCGGTGGGGGCGATGGTCGCGTTGCTCGACACATCGCCGGTAATGACGCCGTGCCCCTCCAGGACACCGCCCTGAAGCTCGAGCAGCTGCGAGGTGGCGAGCGAGCCCCCATTCATCCGTAGCGTTCCCCCAGTTTGGGCATACGCGTTGGAAAAATTGAGCAATCCGCTGTCGACGCTAACCTGGCCGGCGTTGTGGAACTCAACCGAGACGTCGGTTTGGGTGTCGGCGCCGGACTTGGTGAAGGCGCCGCCCGCGGCGTTGGTGAAGGTGGGCTGCCCTCCGCCGATGTTGTACAGGGCAATGTCGGCCTCTCCGGTAACGGAGAAGGCGCCCTCGTTGGTCCAGCGCGGGCCGTCGGTTTCTTCAGCGCCCGAGGCGTAGAGGTACAGGGTAGCGGTGCTGAGGGTGGTCGCGCCCTGGGAGACAACCTGGCGGCTGCCGACCAGTTCGACGAAGCCTTCGCTGGTGACGTCGACCGGGCCGGCCAGCGTGAGCACGCCCTCGCCGCCGAGCTGCCCGCCGCTCCATTCCAGCGAGTTGTTGAGCGTCAGGTCGCCGGCGCTCCCCCAGACTCCCGCGGAGAAGGTGACCGGGCCGGTCACCGAGTAGGGGGCGGCGCCGAACTCGATAACGCCGCCGTCGATAATCAGCTCGTTGATAGCCGCGGTCCCCTCGATTGATAAGTGACCGCCGGAGACCTGCAGAACGCCGGCGGACGACACGGTGGAGCTACTGTCCAAGACCCGTGTGCCGAAGATCATGGCAAGCCTCGCGCCACTGGCGGTATGGTACGCCCCGCTGTCGACCCCATCGTTCCCCAGGGTCAGCGTTCCGCTGTCGACGTTGACCTGGCCGGCGTTGTGGAACTCGACCGAGATGTCGGTCTGGGTGTCGGCGCCGGACTTGGTGAAGATGCCGCCCGCCGCGTTGGTGAAGCTGGGCTGCCCTCCGCCGATGTTGTATAGGGCAATGTCGGCCTCGCCGGTAACGGAGAAGGCGCCCTGGTTGGTCCAGCGCGGGCCGTCAATCTCCTCAGCGCCTGAGGCGTAGAGGTACAGGGTCGCCGTGCCGAGGGTGGTCGCGCCCTGGGAGACAACCTGGCGGCTGCCGACCAGTTCCACGTAGCCCTCGCTAGTGATGTCGACCGGGCCGGCCAGCGTGAGCACGCCCTCGCCGCCGAGCTGCCCGCCGCTCCATGCGAGCGAGTCGTTGAGCGTCAGGTCGGCGGCGCTCCCCCAAATTCCCGCGGAGAAGGTGACCGGGCCGGTCACCGAGTACGAGGGCCCGCCGAATTCGACGGCGCCGCCATCGATGATTAGCTCGTTGATTGTCGCGGCGCCGTTTATCTCTAGAAGCCCGCCGGAAACCTGCAACACCCCCATCGAGCTAAGACTCGACGAACTATCCATGGTGCGTGACCCGGCGACCATGGCGAGCGTTGCGCCACTGGCCACCGTGTACAGCCCGCTGTCGGCGCCGTCACTCCCCAGGGCGAGCGTTCCGCTGTCGACGTTGACCTGGCCGGCGTTGTGGAACTCGACCGAGACGTCGGTCTGGGTGTCAGCGCCGGACTTGGTGAAGACGCCGCCCGCCGCGTTGACGAAGCTGGGCTCTCCCCCGCCAATGTTGTACAGAACAATGTCGCCCTCGCCGGTGATGGAGAAGGCGCCCTCGTTGGTCCAGAGCGGGCCGTCGGTCTCCTCAGCGCCTGAGGCGTAGAGGTACAGGGTCGCCGTGCTGAGGGTGGTCGCGCCCTGGGAGACAACCTGGCGGCTGCCGACCAGCTCCACGTAGCCTTCGCTGGTGATGGCGGCCGGGCCGGCCAGCGTGAGCACGCCCTCGCCGCCGAGCTGCCCGCCGCTCCATGCGAGCGTCTCTAGCACCGTGAGTCCGCCGGTCCCCGCAACGGCGCCCCCCTCAAGCGTCAGCTCGCTGATCGTGACGTCTTGGTCCAGCAGCGCGGCGCCAGACGACACAACCGCGTGGAAGGTGTCGGCGCCATTGTTGGGCGCACCGGCGGGGGACCATTCGTTGTCGCTGCTCCAAGTTGCTTCGCCGCCGTTCCAGGTGCGTGTCAGCAGTTCGCCGTGGCTTGATGAGGACCAGCCAGCGGTGGCGATTACCGCTAACAACAGTCGTGCAGTCGCATTCATGAGTGTGCTCGCAAAAGAGGAGGGGGACTGTTTCCGCGCAGGACGCTGCGGGTTCAGAGCGTCATGCCCCATCTCCGCTTAGGAAGCAGCTTGCCAGAAGAGCGTCCGCGTCTCACTAGGGACGCGGCGGGCGAATGCGGGCGGTGCGCCGCGGCCAGCGCAACCCTGCGTAACGGGAGGGCGCCATGCGGGCGGGGACGCAACGCGGACGATGAGGCGTCAGTCCACCACGGCGGCCATGAGAGAAGAGTAGGCCCAAGAAACGTTCGGTGTCAGACGCAAGGCGTGCATAGTTGAGACATCCGATAAGCAGTGGCCCGAGCGAGCGCAATATATCGCCGCCCGATGGGGTGTCAATTGTGTGCAAATCGAGTGCCGCATGCGGGCGGACGGCGCGGCCCGCCGCCTGATTCTCGCGCGATCATCATGCCTCGGTTTTGGATAGAAATCGGCCACCCGGCATGGTCCAATAGTGGGTTGGCTGAGGGGCGAAACCGACTACTACTCCGGCGCTAGCCCCGCTCGCACGCGCAAGCAGCCAAGCCCATCAGCAGGCACTAGTCGATCAACTCAGTGAGGCGAAACAAGAATGACAGTTGCCGCCGCCGTCAGATAATCGCCCCGGGGTTTTGTCCCTGTTCTGTCCCCGACGCGGACAAAACCCGCCCGGTTTTGTCCGCTTGTTGTCGCTTCAAACACTTCTATACCAGGCTGAAACGACTGCCGGCGCGGACAAAACCAGCCGAGTAAAGTCGCTAAGAATCGATGCGCCAGAACGGGACAAAACCGTGGCGAGGGGTCGGCGCCCCTACGCGTCGCGGAGGGGCAGACGGCGAGCGATAACCGTCAGGCACGGCCGGCGGCTCCGGTGGGACCCGGCCCAGGCCTTGCTCGACCCGACTAGCCCGATCTGGCTACAATAGAAGGCCCTGGCTTGATGACCGCCTCACCCGAGTGACTCTGCTCCCCATGAAAAGCCTGCTCATTCCTGCCTTGGTTGCCGTCTGCGCCTCGGCCGCAGCCGCCGAAAAAGTCGACTACGCGACCCAGATCAAGCCCATCTTGGAGGCCAGCTGCACCAAGTGCCACGGCGAGAAGCGCCAACTCGGCGCCCTGGCTCTGCACACCGACGCGCTGGCCGCGGTTATCGAGGACGGCTACATCCTCGAGGGCGACGCCGAGTCGAGCAGCGTTTACGAGCGGATCACCCTCGAGCCGGACGACAAGCTGCTGATGCCCAAGGGCGGCGAACCGTTGCCCAAGGAGCAGATCGCGCTGATTGAGCAGTGGATCAACGAGGGCGCGGTGCTCACCTCGGCCGAGGGGACGCCCGAGCCGATGGACCACAGCGAGGCCGAGCACGGGGCGGAGGCAACCGAGCCGATGCCCGCGCCCGAAGCGGCCGACGAGGCGCAGGTGCAAGCGATCGCCGACCTGGGCGCCAGCGTCGTGCCGCTGTACCAGGGGAGCACGCTGCTGAGCATCTCGTTCCCCAGCAACCCGCAGCAGGTAACCGACGAGGCGATCGCCACGATCGCGGCCGTGGGGCCGAACGTCGCGTGGCTCAGCCTGGGCGGCACGGCGATCACCGACGCGGGCGTAGCGAAGCTTGCCGCGGCGTGCCCCAACCTGTCACGGCTGCACCTGGAGAAAACCACCATCACCGACGCGGCCGCCGACGCGCTGGCCGGCCTGACGCGGTTGGAATACCTGAACCTGTACGGCACCCAAATTACCGATGCCACGGTCACCAAGCTGGCCGCACTGCCGGCGCTCCAGCGGCTGTACGTCTGGCAGACGCCAGTAAGCTACGAGACCGCCAAGCGGCTGATGACGGATCGCTCGACCTTGGAGATCAACCTCGGCTGGGACCACCCCGGCGTGGTCCGCGAGCGGCTCAGCGCCGAGCTCGAGCGGGTCGTTACGCGCAAGGCCGAGGCCGCCGAGGAGGCCAAGCAGGCCGAGTCGCAGCTCGCCGAGGCGAAGCAGCAGCTCGAGTCGTCGGCCGCGCGGGAGGAAGAGATCAAGAAGGAGCTCGAGGCGCTCGACAAGCCAGCCGGCGAACCAGCCGAGGAGCCGACCGACGAGGCGACCGAGGAATCACAGCCCGAGGCAGACGGCGAGAAAACAGACGAGCCCGCCGAGGCTTAGCCCCGGCTTCCCCGCACCCTCTGGAGGCCAGGATGGCGAACGCCCAGACGCTTGAGGACGTGGTTTGTTTGGGCTGCGGGTGCCTGTGTGACGACCTGCGGGTGACCCTGCAAGCCGGGCGAGCCCAGGCGGCGCCATCGTGCCGTGCCGCGCAGGATTGGATAGACCGCGTAACCGCATGGAAAGCCGGGCCATGCCTGATTGAGGGGCGGGCCGCTTCGCGGGCCGACGCTGTCCGAAAAGCCGTGGAGGTGTTGGGCGCGGCTCATGCTCCGCTGGTGTGCGGCCTGGCCGGCGCGGGGACCGACGCGCAGCGGATTGCGGTGGGGATTGCCGACCGGCTGGGCGGTTACGTGGACTGGACCACCACGCCGGGGGACGCCGCCTCGGTGGAAGCCACGCAGACGGTCGGCGCGGTGGGGGCGTCACTCGGCGAGATCGCGCAGCGGGCGGACCTGGTGGTGTTCTGGCAGTGCGACCCGGCGGTCACGCACCCCCGGCACTTCGAACGGTACAGCCTGCAGCCGGCCGGCGCTTGGCTGCCGCGGGGCAGGGCGGACCGCCACGTGGTTGCGGTGGGGGACCCTGGCACGGCGACCGCCGCCGCGGCCGACGAGGTGATTGAACTCCCGGTCGCAGGAGCCATCGACGCGCTCGTCAGGCTGCGGGCCGCGCTGACGGGCGTTCAGCTAGACCCACCGAAGACAGGCGATCGGCCGCAGCAGTGGGAAGCGTTGGCGGAACGAGTCCGCGACGCGAGGTTCGCGGCGGTGTTCTACGGTGATCAGCTGCAGCAGCAGGGCGCCGCGGCGCTGGTGGAGCTGACGCTGCTGGCCCAATCGCTGCAAGAGACGACCCGCCTGGTCGCCGCGCAGTTGGGCGGCGTCGGCAACGGGGTGGGCGCCAAGCAGGTGATGACGTGGCAGACCGGCTTCCCGATGGCGGCGTCGTTCGCGGCGGGTTGGCCGGAGTACGGCGCACCGGAGTTCACCACCGAGGCGCTGCTTGCCAGCGGCGAAGCGGACGCGGTGCTGGTGGTCGCGGAGCTGGGGCTGGATGGTCTTAGCGCAGCGGCGAGGCGGAGGATCTCGACGCTGCCGTCGGTGGTGCTGAGCGCCGAAGCGTCCGACTCGCTCGCGTCTACCGTAAGATTCAGCGTCCCGCCGCTCGGGGCAAGGCCGGGCGGATCCGTGTTCCGTTCAGACGGCGTTGCACTGCCGCTGACGCAGTTGATGGTGGACGACACGCCGGGGGACGCAGCGGTGCTGGCCGAGCTGGCGGCGCGGCTCTCGCCAGTGGTCAGCGGCCCGGCGGCCGGCCCATGAGCCGGCGGAGCAGCACAATCTGGCCGATGTGCATCAGCTCGTGCGACGGGCAGAACTCGACCGCGCCGAGTTGGGTGGAGAACCGCGGGAGCGGGTTCTCCAGTTCGACGTCGAGGAAACTATCGCTCATCAAGGCGAGTTCGCTGTACGCGTGCTCGGAGACCGCGTCCACCACCCGCAACAATTCCGCCGGCGAAGCGTTGGCGGCCGGGTCGGGATCGGGCGTCGACCCCCGGCCGTAGCGGCTGCGGATCGCTTCGGGGATCAGCAGCTGGTCGGTCACCTGTTCGCCCCGCACCCTTACCAGGCAGAGCCCGTACTGAGCGACCGCGATGTGCCCAACTTGCCACCCGATGTGGGTCACGCCCTCGTGCGGCTGCCAGAACCACTCGTCGGGTTGGAGGTCGGCGAGGAAGCCCTTAAGCATCTCCCGCACCTGTTTCATCCGTTCGACCGCCGCGTCGATCCGTGTCCGGCCCATCATCGACCTCCTGCGATTAAATTCACCTGCGGTTAAGATAGCGTCCGAGGACCCTCGCGGCTAGGAAAGCCCGAGACTCCACGCGTAACGGCCAACATGGTTTGCTTGTCTTCTTTGTTCGTTCACCGTGTACTCAATTGCCCAGCCCGACGGATTGAATGCTCAAGATCGCCGCCGCCACGCTGCACGACCCCGCCAACGGCGTTGACGGCCAGACGCAAGACCTGTGGGTCGACGGCGGCCGGATCGTGCCGCCGCCTTCGGACCCAGACGTCAGGCCGTCCCGCGTCATCGACGCCCGCGGGCTGGTGGCCATGCCGGGCGGCGTGGACATGCACTGCCACATTGCCGGGCCGAAGGTCAACGCGGCCCGCGAGCTACGCTGCGACGACCGCCGCGCCGAAGATCAGCGGATGGCCCGCCGCGAGGGCCTCCGCGGCGGGACGCTGGGCAGCGTGCCCAGCACATTTGCCACCGGCTACAAGTACGCCGGGCTCGGCTACACCACGGCATTTGACGCCGCGGTGCCGCCGCTGGCCGCGCGGCACGCGCACCTGGAGCTCGCCGACACGCCCTGCATCGACAAGGGCTTCTACGTGCTGCTGGGCAACAACCACTACGTGATGGACTGCCTGAAGCAGCGCGACCCCGCGCGCCTGCGATCGTACCTGGCGTGGCTGCTCGGACGCACCAAGGCGTACGCGCCCAAGCTCGTGAACCCCGGCGGTGTGGAGGTCTGGAAGCAGTCGGGGCAGGGCGCCCTGCAGGGGCTGAACGACAAGGTTCCCCACTTTGATGTCTCGCCCCGCGAGATCATCCGCGGCGTCGCCCAGGCCGCGGCCGAGCTTGGCCTGCCGCACCCGGTTCACCTGCACTGCAACCAGCTCGGCATGCCGGGTAACTGGCGGACCACCCTCGACAGCATGCGGGCCCTGGAGGGCCACCGCGCACACCTGACCCATATCCAGTTCCACAGCTACGGCGGCGGTGCGGAGGACGAGGGGACGCTGTGCAGCCGTGTAGAACCGCTGGTTGCCCACGTGAACGCCAACGCCAACCTGACGGTCGACGTGGGGCAGGTGCTGTTTGGCGCCACCACCAACCTGACGGGCGACGGCCCGCTGGGGCACTACCTCTACAAGACTACCGGCGACCGGTGGTGCTGCCACGACACCGAGGTCGAGGCGGGCTGCGGCGTGCTGCCGATGGAGTACCGCCACAAGAACCTGTTCAACGCGCTGCAGTGGGCGATCGGCCTAGAGTGGCACCTGATGGTCGACGACCCGTGGCGGCTGTCGCTCAGCACCGACAGCCCCAACGGCGGGTCATTCCTTGCCTACCCCGAACTGATCCGGCTGCTGATGGACCGCGATCACCGCAACGCGGTGCTGGCCGGTTGCCCGCCACAGCTGCAAGACCGCTGCGGCCTGGCCGGTCTGGACCGCGAGTACACGCTCAACGAGATCGCGATCATCACCCGCGCCAGCCCGGCGCGGATCCTGGGACTCAGCAGCAAGGGGCACCTTGGCGTCGGCGCCGACGCGGACATCACGCTCTACACGCCCAGCGAGAACGCGGCCGAGATGTTCGCGTTGCCGCGGTACGTTGTCAAGGCGGGCGTGGTGATCATCGACAACCACGAGCCATGCGCCGCCCCAGACGGCAAGACGCTGTGCGTGGCCCCCGGCTACGACGACGCGCCACTCGCCGATCTCGAGCGGTGGTTCGCCGGTGAGTACTCGATCCAGATGAGCCACTACGGCGTGCGTGACGATGAGGTCATCGGCGTTGAAACCGTGGCGACGAAAGCAGGAACTGTATGAAGAGCGTCAACGAAACTTGCCTGCAACTTCCCGCGTTCGTGCTGATGGCGGCCGCCTTGGGGTGCGGCCCAGATCCGCAGGCCAACCAGGGCGCCACGCAAACCAAGGACCAACCGTCTGCTGTGCCCCAGGTTCCGGACGAGACGGTGTTCCGCCCCGCGTTTTCCACGACTCTGGGCGACATCCAGGCGGGGACCGCTTTTGCGGTTTCGCTCGCTGGATTCGAGAGGCCGGTGGTGATAACGGCGCTTCACCTGCTGGGGCCCTCCGGCGGACTAGCGGAGGCGGCGCCCGCGGGAGAAGTGGGTTCGATTGTGAGCAGCCTAACGCTGGAGCCCTGCTTTGGTGAGGGGGAAACCATTCCAATTGCTGCCGAGGCTCTGCCCATTGATCAGGCGGCGCCACTGGGCGAGGACTCACCAGCGGGAGACATCGTTGCCTTCTGGGCGCCGGCGGAGGCTGCAATCGCGCCGCTGGAACTGGCGGGCCGGCAACCGCAAGTGGGCGAGCGGGTCTGGCTTGCAGCGCAAGTGATTGCGGGCGCGCCGGCCGACAAATGCACCCACGGGGCGACCGTGGTCGATGGCGGCGAGCCGAACAAGCTCTGGTACCACTTTGATAACGCAGAAATCGAGCTGCGGGCCACCAGCGGCGCGCCGGTTTTGAACAGCAGGGGGGAGGTCGTGGCGATCAACCTGGGAGGCGGGAGCGACGACTCTGGCGTGTTCGGCGTGGGCAACCCGGTCAGCGTGTTCGGGAGTCACCTGGAGGAAGCCGCTCGAAACTCATCGGCGGCTACTCGAGGTTCCCGTCGGTCGGAGTAGCCGAGTCGCTTTCTACCCGCAACGGTTCCTTGAAGGTCATGGTGCGGTGCGGGAACGGGATCTCAATGTTGGCGTCGTCCAGATGACGTTTGATCGCCTGCACGACTTCATCGCGCGACGCCCGCTGCTCCTTGGGGGTCGAGCCGCACCACCAGCAGACCTCAAAATTGATGCTGGAGCCACCGAACTCCTGGGCGAACACCTCGGACGCCGGCTCGCCCTTGACGCTGCCGCAGCCTTCGAGCGCGTCGTAGATCGCCTGCTGGGCCGAGGCGAGGTCCGTGTCGTAGTCGACGCCACAGATCAGCGTGGCGCGGCGGACCGGCCTGCTTGTCCTCACCCTCACGGGCGACTTGAAGAGCTGAGCATTGGGGAGCACGACCAGCTGCCCATCCACCTGCCGGATGGTCGTCATGCGGATAGTGGTTTCTTCTACCGCGCCTTGAATGTCACCGCACTCGATGAAGTCGCCGGTCTCGAACGGAAACCGCCAAAGGATCAGCACGCCCGCAAAAAAGTTTTCGACAATGTCTTTGAACGCGAAGCCGATCGCGATCGACCCCAGCCCAAACACCGTCAGCACCTTGGCGATCGTCATGCCGGGGAACACGATCACGGCCGCGATCAGCAGACCAACCACCCAGACGCCCGCGTACGCGACCTGCCGCAACAGGTCCTTCAGGCTGCGACGCAGCCGGACCCGCGCCAGCGTCTTGCGCGTCACGCGGTCGGCCAGAATCGCGACACCCCACGTCACCCCCAGGATCACCAACGCCGCAACGAGCAGCGGCAGGCGGGAGAGGAAATCGTCGAGCATGCCGGACAGGCTCTCGACAACCGTGTTAAGGGCGTCGTCCACGCTGCGGATCTTGGGCGTCGGGACCTCGGAGTTTTCGCTGGTTGGGTCAGACTTCTGCGCCAGGATCAGTGCGATCATCGCCCGCTTTCTGGATTGCGTGTGGTTGGTTGCACACCACCATTATGGAGCTGGCGGCCGGAACGCCCACCCGTGGCGCGGAAGCGGCCGAGTGTTGCACGGGAAGTGACCAGGCTGGACGAGGGGCGCCCAGTCGCGAGCGCAGGTGTGAGCTTTCATTCGTGAACAAACCGCAGGCAGACCGGGGTCGGCGCCTGAATCGGCTCTCCGACGGGTTGGAGTGCTCCCGAATGCTGGTCGATGCGGAACACGCTGATGCTGTTGGAGTCCTGCCCGCACACCAGCAGGTACTCGCCAGTCGGGTCGATGCCAAAGTTGCGTGGCGTCCGGACTCGGGTCGGCGTGTGCCCGATCGGGGAGAGTTTGCCGGAGTCGGGGTCGATCTCAAAAGTGGCGATGCTGTCGTGGCCGCGGTTCGACCCGTACACAAACCGGCCGTTGGGGTGCACGTGCACGTCAGCGCAGGATCGTGGGCCGTCGTAACCCGGGGGGAGTGTGCTCTGCAAGTCGAGCTGAGACAGGGTTCCCGCTCCCGCATCCCAGGCGAGGGACGCCAGCGTGCAGCCTAGCTCGTTGATCACCAGCAGCAGGCGGCCATTGGGATGAAACGCTAGGTGCCGTGGCCCCGAGCCGGCCGGCATCGAGAACGATGGCGGGTGATGAGGCGTGAGCTCGCCGGTTTCCTGGTCGAATCGGTAGACGTGCACCTTGTCCGTGCCGAGATCCGCCGCGAGCGCAAACCGGTTGGTGGGGTCCGTCAGGATGCAGTGCGCGTGGGGGCTCGCCTGCCGCGACTCGTTCACGCTGCTGCCAGCGTGCTGGCGCCGGCTAACGAGAAAACCAACCTCTCCACCTTGGGTGACAGCCAACGATGCGACCGTGCCCGCCCCGTAGTTGGCGATCAGCAGAAAACGCGACCGCCCATCCAGCGATACGTAGCACGGACCGCCGCCGGCGGTAGCCGCCGCGTTCTGCTGCACGAGGTGGCCCTGGCCGTCGACAAGGTACGCGACGACCTTGCCCGTGCGTTCTCCCTGAAACTCACGGACCTCGCCCACCGCGTACAGCCGTCGGCCGTCGGGCGTGAGCGCCAGGAATGACGGGTTGTCGGCCTCGGCGAGCAACTCGACTCCCCCCGCCACTTTGTCGCCGTTGACCGTGGCGCGCAGCCGATAGATCCCGCGGCTCTGCTCAGCGGTGTACGTTCCCACAAAGGCTGTTAGCCGCGTCTCTGAGGCGGGCAAATCTCGCGTGCTCAACGCAAGGACCGCGACGCAGCAACCCAGCAGGTAGAGAAACTGTTGCGGATCGCATTGGGTGGGTGGCGTCACGGTTGACATCCTGCGGGGCGTGGAGGCGAGGGTAAAGGTTAAACAGAGAGGGGCGATTCCGCCGTGGCTATTAGCTCTTCGCAGGGACGGTGGCCCGTGTGGCGCCGGTTGAGATGCCCCCGTCGACCAGCAGTGTCTGCCCGGTGACGTACTGGCTAGCGTCCGAGGCCAGGAAGACGACCGCGCCGCGGAGGTCACCCGGCTCGCCAGGACGGCGGAGCGGGATGCGGTCGACCAAATAGTCCAGCCACTCCTGATTCTCGTACAGCACTTTGTTTTGTTCGGTGCGGAACCAGCCCGGCGCGAGGCAATTGACGGTCACCCCGTGGGGGCCCCAGTCGTCGGCCAAGCTCATGGTGAGCTGCTTTACACCGCCGCGGCTCGCGCAGTATGGCCCTAACCCCGCGTAGCCGGCCACCGACGTCACCGAGCCGATGTTGATCACCCGCCCGTAGCCCCGTTGGACCATGCCGCGGCCGATCGCCTGGGCGACGAAGAACGTGCCGCGGAGATTGGTGTCGAGCACCAGGTTCCAGTCGTCCCAGCTCACGTCCAGCGCCGGCTTGCGGACGTTGCAGCCGGCATTGTTCACCAGGATGTCCACCCGACCGCACGCCTGCTCAGCGGCCTCGGCCATCCGCTGAATGCTTTCATGGTCGCGGACGTCGAGTTCCAGGGCAGTCACTTGGCGGCCGAGGGCCTGGATCTCTTGCTGGAACTTGACGAGGTCCGCCCGCGTGCGGCTGGTGATCACCAGGTCGGCGCCGGCCGCGGCCAGCGCGCGGCCGAACTCCTGCCCCAGTCCGCGGCTGGCGCCGGTGACTACGGCGGTCTTGCCGGTTAAATCAAACGGGTTGGCTTCCAAGGCTGACTCCGGTGAAGCGGATGGGGGTACGAGAGGATGGACTAATTACTCAGTGGCCGCGGGCCGCAGCCAGCCCGCCCAGCCACCCCCCGATTGCAGCTCAACGGTGAGATCGTCCGCACTCGTCACGGTCTGCGTGGTGTGCTTGAAGTCCATGGCGTTGAGGTCCGAGTTGACCCCGTCGGCCCAAGACTCGAGCACGTGCTCGCCATCGGGCAGGAACGACAAGTCGAGGTCCAGCTCGCGCTTGTCCCAGTTGGTCATGGCGCCGACGAACCAAGCGTCGCCGTTCCGCCGCGCGACAGCGACCACCTCGCCCAACTCGGCGTGCAGGACGCGCGTTTCGTCCCACACGGTGGGCACGGCTGATAAGAACCGCAGGCACTCGGGCTCGCGGCGGTACTGAGTTGGGCTGTCCGCCAGCATCTGCAGCGGGCTCTCGTACACCACGTACATCGCCAGCTGGTGGCACCGCGTGCCAAGGCTCATCGGGCGCTCGTAGATGTCGTGGAAGTACTCGCGGTGAGAGTTGTCCATCGCGCCGGGCGTGTAGTCCATCGGTCCGGCCATCATGCGGATAAACGGCAGCACCACCTCCTGCGGCGGGGTGGCGGTGTCGTTGCTCCACTTGTAGTTTTCCAGACCCGTGACGGCCTCAAACGAGATCACGTTCGGGTAGGCCCGCCGCAGGCCGAACGGCTTGCAGCTGCCGTGGAAATCGACCAGCAGGCGCCGTTCGGCCGCCTCGGCCGCGGTGCGGTGGTAGAACTCGATGAGCGGCTGATCGTCTCGCTGCATGAAGTCGATTTTGACGCCCGCGATGCCGAGCTCTTCAAACCGGTCGAGCACCTCGATCATGTTGGCGTCCAGTTCGTTCCACAACGCCCACAGAATCACGCCCACTCCCTTCGCCTGGGCGTGCTTGGTCAGCTCAACCAGGTCGATCTCGGGGACCGTCTGGGTGAGGTCACCCCTCGTGGACCAGCCCTCGTCCAGGATGATGTACTGCAACCCGGCCTCGGCGGCAAAGTCGATGAAGTGCTTGTAGGTCTCGGTGTTGACGCCCGCACGGAAATCCACGCCTGTGACGTTGATGCCGTTCCACCAGTCCCACGCAACCTTGCCGGGTTTGATCCAGTCGGTGTCGGTTAGCTCGCAGGGGGGCGCCAGCTGGTAGATTAGCTCGTTGGTCAGCAGGTCGGCGTCGGACTCCGCCAGGAACATCACCCGCCACGGGTAGGATCGGTCACCGGTTGTCTTGGCCAGGTAGTCGGCGGCACGCGTCACTATCACGTTGCGGTCACCTCGGGTCTTTGTCTCGAGCGGGTAGGGGGAGAACTTGCCGACCAGCCCCCGGCGGTCCTCTCTGCCCCGCAAGAACATGCCCGGGTAAGACGCCAGGTCCGACTCCGAGAGATAAACCTTAGGGCCGTGGAGCGGTTCGACCACCATGCCTGTCGAGCAGAACCGGTCGGCGCCGATTTCGCCTAGGGGGAGGTGCTTGTAGACCCGCTCCTGGTGGGTCATGAGGCTCTCTTCCTCCGGGAACCAAGTCATCGGGAACCCAGGAAACAGGAATTCCACCAGCTCGTCCTCGACGATGACGTCTCCCGCCAGGTGGGTTACCCAGCGGTACGCGACGCCACGGTCGTAGGCCCGGAAGACGAACGCGTGGTCGCCCGACTCGGCGGTCAGCGTCAGTTGGTTGCAGCGGTGCGGCAGTGACTTGAAGCGGCGTGCGACCACAAAGCTGGTGGTCTCGTCGATTTCTGAGCGGGTCTCGGCAGGGTTGCCCATGCTCTGGGCGAGTGAGTCGCGACCCCGGATCTGCAAATCGATCTGAGATCGGCTCACGACCTCCGCGCCCTTGTAGCTAACCGCGAAGCTGACGCCATCGCCAGCGGTGAGCTGGACCCGCACGTCTCCCGAGGGGGACGCAAGCTCCCAGTCCGTGGCGGCGGCATGGAGGGGTTGCGTCGACAGCAGAAACGCGGTGCAGGCGATGCGACGGCACAGTTGCAGGTTCATGTCGTTCCTGAGGAGCAGGTGCACGTTCTTCAAGATCTGGTTTCCGCCAGTGTAAGCCGACCGCTGCCGCCAGACGAGCCTTCGCTAACGCGGGCGCCGTGATTCTTGGCTCAGGCCATCCGCGGCTCGCAAAAGTTTAGCTGCATCGCGTTTCCAAATCGCCTATCCTACGCGTGCCGAGCTTATTGACTCTTGCCACGCTTCGAGCCAACTCGCTGCGCTTGTCGCGGCGCGCTGTATGACCAATTCCAACCGATATCGTGGCTATGCAGACGGTAAAAAGGAAGTTGTCAGCGCCGGATGGCTGGGCTGGCGCCAGCCATGGAACCGGGCTCGCTCACCTGTGAGTACCTTAACGACCCGCTAGGGATCGACCTACCGTGGCCGCGGCTTAGTTGGCGGATCATTACGCCTGCGAGGTGCTGATCCCACCCGGCATGCAGGCCCGGCTAATGGCCGTCGAGGGACGCACGGTCCTGTTGTCGTCTCTAGTCATACGTAAATAGTCGTACGCGAAGCCTTCTAGGTTAGAATGCAGTTCCTCATGGTCCAAACACCCTCCCCGGGGAGATTGTGAATGCTTCGCTACTCTGCTTTTCTCTTGGTCATCTTCGTCACTGGGGCTGTCCAAGCCTCCGATCCAGACCGCCCGAACATCCTTTGGATATCGGTGGAAGACATCGGTCCCCACCTCGGATGCTACGGTGACCAGGACGCCATAACGCCCACGCTCGACGCGCTCGCCGCGCGTGGCGTCCGCTACGACAACGTGTTCACGACGTGCCCGGTGTGCGCCACCAACCGCTCGTCGATCATCACGGGCATGTACCCCACGTCGATCGGCGCCCAGTACATGCGGTGCAAGTCGAAGCTGCCCGCTGGTGTGCAGTGCTTCCCTGCCTACCTTCGCGAGGCGGGCTACTACTGCACCAATAATGCGAAGACCGACTACAACCTGGTCGACGATGGCAAGCCCTGGAACGAGTCGAGCAAGAAAGCCCACTGGCGGGACCGAGCGGACGGGCAGCCCTTCTTTGCGGTATTCAACCTCACCAACACGCACGAGAGCAAGATCTGGCCACGCGGCCAGCGTCACCGCAAGCAGACGCCCGACCTAACCCCCGATGAGCGGCAGGATCCCGAACAGCTGACGCCTCCGCCCTTCCTCCCCAATACCAAGCAGACCCGCCGCGACTGGGCCAACTACTTAGAGAACATCACCCAGGCGGACTACTACACCGCCAAATTGCTCGCCGAGCTGCGCGAGGACGGCTTGGAGGAGGACACGATCGTGTTCTTCTGGTCCGACCACGGCGCCGGTCTCCCCCGCAATAAACGCTGGCCGTACGACTCGGGCTTGCGGGTCCCGTTTATTGTTCATGTGCCGCCGAAGTTCAGACAGCCGGGGCAGGGCAAAGAGGGTGGCGTCGACGAGCAGCTGATTAGTTTCGTCGACCTCGCGCCCACGGTTCTCAACCTCACCGGCATCGATCGACCGGGCTACCTGCAGGGCACGGCGTTCTTGGGGGCGGACCTCACCGCGCCACGCGAGTACGCCATCAGCACCCGCGACCGCATGGACGAGCGCAACGACTGTATCCGCTCGGTGCGGGACCACCGCTTCCGTTACATCCGCAATTTCATGCCCTGGAAGCCCTACGCGCAGTGGATTAGCTACGGCGAGCGAAACGCGACGATGCAGGAGCTTCGGCGGCTGGACGCCGCCGGGGAGCTGCCGGCGGGGAGTCAACTGTTCATGGCCGACCGCAAGCCCGTCGAGGAGTTGTACGACCTGCAGAACGATCCCCACGAGCTCGTGAATCTGGCAGACCGGCCGTCCGAAGAGAGCCGTGCTGTGCTGCAACGGATGCGGCAGGAGCTTTCGGCTTGGCAGCAGGCCACGGGGGACCTCGGCCTGATCCCGGAGCCGATTGTGCGGCAACGGGAGGCAGCGCTGGGCGACTGCCTCGAGATCCTCAAGCAACCAGGGGCCAAGCGGTCGATGACCCGGATCAGAAAGTTGCTCGCCCCCGACTTAGCCGAACCGGAGCGGGCGGAGATGGCCCGCAACGCGCTCGGAGCCGAGGACCCGACGGTCAGGTACTGGGGCGTGAACGTGCTCGGGGCGTGGCCCGCGGAACTGGATTCGTCGGCCGAGTGGCGCAGCCAGATGACGGCGATGCTTGACGACCCGTCGGGCGTGGTGCGGGTTGCGGCCGCGGCGGCGCTGTGCCGCGCGGAAAGCGAACCGCCGGAGGACGCGGTCCAGACGCTCGTCACCGATCTGGCCGACGAGAACCCCTGGGTGCGGCACCGCGCCGCCGTAGCGCTGGACGAGTACGCGGCAAACATTGAGACCGTCCAGCAGGCCTTGCGCACCGCCCTCGCCGACACTAACGGTTACGTGCAGCGGGTTGCCCAGCGCGCCCTCGACCGCAGCGGAGGCAAGCAGCGCGTCGGCCCGTAAGGTCGGTTCACGCGCGAGGGTGGAATGAGTCGTGCACCTTCTTGAGCCGCGTGTGGTCCACGTGCGTGTAGATCTGCGTGGTCGCGATGCTGGCGTGGCCCAGCATCTCCTGCACCTGCCGCAGGTCGGCGCCACCGCCCACCAGGTGGGTCGCGAAGCTGTGGCGCAGGCTGTGCGGGCTGAGGTCGGACGTGACGCCCGCCACGGCCGCGTACTTCTTGATCAACTCCCAGATCCGCTCCCGCTTGAGCCGTTGCCCGCGGGTCGACAGGAACAGGAACTCCGAGGCGGGCTCACGCCGCTCGACCAGCTTGGGGCGTTCTTTCCGCTGATACTCCAGCACCATCGCGATCGCCTGTTCGCCCAACGGCACGACACGCTGCTTGTCGCCCTTGCCGTGGCAGACGCAGTAGCCGTCGTCCGGGTGGACGTCGCGCTCGCGGAGGTTGGACAGCTCCGACACGCGGGCCCCGGTGGCGTACAGCGTTTCGAGGATCGCCCGGTCGCGGCGCCACAGCGGCTCGCCCCGCACCGGCGCCGACAGCAGTTTGTCGATTTGGGCGGGCGAGAGCACCGTTGGCATCCGCTGCCACAGTTTCTGCGACACCAACAGGTCAGCCTGGTTTTCGTTGAGCAGGCCCTCGAGCTGCAGGTAGCGGAAGAACATCCGCAGCGACGCCACGTGCCGCGCGACGCTGGCCGGCGCCAGGCCCTGCTCGTTCATGTGCCGCGGGTAGTCCGCCAGGTCAGAGACCGTCAAGCTCTCTAGCCGCCGGCCCGCCAGCCAGCCGAAGAACCGCCGCATGTCACGCTGGTAGGCCGACACCGTGTTGGCCGAGAGGTGGCACTCGCTGGCCAGGTAGCGGGTGAACGCCTCGACGAGGCGCGTCGCCTCGTGGGCGGCCGCCTGTCGCTTTGGCTTGATGATCTTCTTACGCGGGGCCATTGCTTTCTCGATCGGCGCCCCGGCGGGACTGCCGAAAACCCCCCTAGGGTCAAAGCCGCCCGGACGGTTATCCTGGTGAGGCCTGTAACGGTTAGCCGAAGCTTGCAGCCAGCCACTCCCGCCGGCCGCCCAGGCTCCCACCTCTCAAGTTAGCGTTGCGCCGCGATATGCAGAACATCATCCTGGAAGAACCCTACGAGTTTGTCCCGCCGATCGAGTCGAAGTTCTGGACATGGGTGCTCCGCTTCTGGCTCCGGCGGTACCTGCGGAAGGTGTTCTCGGTCACGAGCTTCGAGGTCTGCGGCGCCGAGAAGCTGCGGGCGTCGATCGACGAGGGCAAGGGCGTGATCGTCGCTCCCAACCACAGCCGGTTGTCCGACCCGATGGTGCTGGGCATGTTGTCCAAGGAGGCCCGCACGCAGCTGTTCGCGATGGCCAGCTGGCACCTGTTCAAGCAGAACAAGTTCGAACGGTTCCTGATCCGCCGGATGGGCGCCTTCAGCGTGTACCGCGAGGGCAACGACCGCACGGCCGTCAACTTCGCGATCGACATCCTGGTGCAGGGCCGCCGCCCGCTGGTGATGTTCCCCGAGGGCGCCGTGAGCCGCCACTGCGACCTGGTGATGGACCTGATGGACGGCCCCGCCTTTATCGCCCGACAAGCCGCCAAGAAGCGAGAGAAGCAGGGCAAGCCGCCCGTGGTGATCCACCCGGTGGCGATCCGCTACTACTTTGACGGCGACGTCGAGGCAACTATTGGCCCCGACCTGGACGCCCTGGAGCACCGCTTCAGCTGGCAGCCGCAGACGCACCTCACGCTCACCCAGCGGCTCGGCAAGCTGGGCCGTGCGATCCTCTGCGCAAAAGAGATCGAGTACCTCGGCTTCGCCCGCGAGGGAGACCCGCACGAGCGGGCCGACAAACTCATGCAAGAGGTGCTCGACCGGCTGGAAGAAAAGTGGGGCACCGCGGGCAAGGAGAAGGGCGTGGTAGGGCGGGTCAAGGCGCTCCGCACGGTGATCCTGCCCGACATGATCGCGGGGAAAGTCTCGCCCGAAGAACGCGAGGCCCGCTGGCGGGATCTCGCCGAGTGCTACTACCTGCAGCAGCTTGCGCACTACCCCCAAGGCTACATCGGCGGCGGCGCCGACCTGCCCGAGCGGCTGCTCGAGACCACCGAGCGGATGGAAGAGGACTTCACCGACGAGTCCAAGTACCACGGGCCGCTGCACTGCGTCATCAAGGTCGGAGACGCGATCACCGTCGACCCAGTCCGCGACCGCTCCGCCGCGCAGGACCCGGCCATGACCAAGACCCACGAGTCGCTGCAGGGCATGCTGGACGCGATGGTGGAGCAACGCCGGGCTGCGTTGGCGCAGCAGACGGGTTAAGCTACCCGTGCTGGCGATCCACGAAACCAAGCGAACCGCCAAAGACGCCAGGCCAGAGGGTGAACGGGATGTTTGTCGTTCCCGCGTCGTGGTGGTTCGCAACCATTCTGAGGGAACCGAGCGTTGGCAGAGCTATTCGACAAGACCGGCGAGTCGTCGCCCATCACCGCCCTGGGCGAACTAACCAACGGCCAGGAGGCCGACTTCTTCGCACTGTTGGCGGACCGGACGCAGCTCACCACCAAGGACGGCAAGCCCTACTGGCGGGTCACCTTCCGCGACGCCCGCCGCGACGTCAGCTTCCCCGTCTGGAGCGACGCCCCGCTGTTCGCCAAGTGCGACAAGGAGTGGGAGGTCGGGGGCTTCTACAAGCTCCGCGCCCTTTACCACGAGACCTCCTACGGCCCGCAGCTCGACATCCGGTTGATCCGCCCCGTCGAAGAGACCGACAAGGCCGACGGGTTCGACCCGACCATGTGCCAGCCGCGGTCACGGTTCGACTTCGAGGAGATGTTCGCCGACCTCCGCACGATGGCCGAGGAGAAGATCGCCCCGGGGCCGCTGCAGACGCTCACCCTAGGGCTGCTGGACGAGCACCGCGACGAGCTGCTGGTCTGGCCGGCCGCCAGCCGCAACCACCACGCGTTTGCCGGCGGGTACCTGGAGCACGTGCGAAACGTGGCGACCAACGCGGTGATGCTGGCCGAACGGTACGCCGAGATCTACCCGGATATGGACCCGCCGCTGGACGTCGGCATGGTGGCGGCCGGCGCCATCCTGCACGACATCGGCAAACTGCGCGAGCTACGCAACTCGGCGGTAGGGGCCGAGTACACCGCGTCCGGTTCGCTTGTGGGCCACATCCTGCAGGGCCGCGACATGATCCGCGAAGCGGCCGCTGCGATGGAGCGTGACGGCCTAGACCCGCTCGACGCCGAAAGCCTGCTCCGCCTGGAGCACATCATCATCAGCCACCAACGCCTGCCGGAGTGGGGCAGCCCCAAACCCCCCATGACGCTCGAGGCGCTAATCGTCCACTACGCCGACGACACCGACGCCAAGTTCCAGATGATGATGACCATCCTCGCCGAAACGAACGCCGACGCGGCGCTCAGCTCGCGCAGGAATGTGCTGGGGCAGCAGGTGTACCGGGGTGGGGAGTGAACTGTCGCTGTCTATCGGTGTCTAAGTGTCATTCTCGACCGATATCCGTTACTCATTTCAACGATTGCTTCTCACATACTATGTGGCCGTTTTCAAGAAGCAGATCTCAAAAGCCACTCCCTTCCGTTCGATGCGGCGATGTCGTCGCGAATTGGAGCCCCGATTGGGGCTGTTGGGAATTCAGTGCTGAGGGGATCGGCTTTGTCTTGTGCACCAATCCATGCTTCGACACCGCCCTCATAGAAAAGCTCCCGGCTGCTATCAGTTGGGTAATTAGCTTGGAGGAGGAAATCGACGCGGCGATCAAGCCACACCTGGAAGGCTGGTGTGAGTGGGGCGGCGAGAAAGACTTGATTAGCGTCGATGTATCCGATCTCGTAGGGCAGGGCAAAATTGAGGTTGCCTACGCTGAAGATCGTTGGGCAGATCTCGGAGTGAACATAATCATTACCGAGGGCAGAATCACAGGTTCGTACGCTGGGGACTGATCTGACGGGGAGCCGTTGCCAAAATCATTTGAGCTATCAGATTGACCAGTCCACGGCATGATTGACCGACTCTACTGGGATGAAGTGCCCCACGCTGAACAAGGAGCTCGCGAGTCAGGGGTGGGGCCATGGCTCGCCATCTGGCCTTCCCCGGTGGACCACGATGCCTGTTTCGCTAGAGCTGGGTTTCGAGAGTTCGACGACTCCGACGATGCGTGGGACGCGGCTTGGCGATCACTCCTTCACGCCGTTGTCGCGGACCTAGTCTCTCAGTTTGGCCAACCCCACGTCGATACGCCCGTTGAAGCGTGGGCGTCCGGGCCAGTCGGGTTTTGGGGACGCTTAGTTGGCCGGAGGCGAGGCGCACCGCTCGACATGTCGCTCGTCGAACAGCTTGAGCTCGCCAGCACCGACGGTCGCTTCGGCCGCGCGGTCGTGGCCTTTGGCGGCGGATCCCCCGCCAGCCTAGTGACTGGCGGGGGACACGCAAATTATGTGGTTGTTGGCGGAACAGCCGTCGGTGCTTTATCAGTCTGAACGGCAAGCGTGTTTTTTACACGGGTTTGACTTGACCCGCCGGGAAATGGATTGGACGCCGCTGGGGCCGCCGGATTCATCCGCTGCCCGCTAACTCGTCAACCGGCCCTCGAGCTCCGCCACCAGCCGCTCGTACGTCATCCGCTCTTCACTCACCACCAACGCGGCGCCGGCGCGGGACAAGCCCTCGACGTTGCTCTGGTAGCGGCACCGCACCACCACGCTGGCCGCGGCGTTGAGCTGCCGCACCGAACGCACGATGCCCAGCGCGTCGGCGTCGGTGGGCACGCACACCACCACCATGCCGGCGTCCGGCACGTGCGCGGCCCGCAGCACCTCGGTGTGGGTCGCGTCGCCCGCGGCGGTGGCGAAGCCCAGCTGGCTGAACGGGTACAGGTTGACCGGGCTGCGGTCGACCATCGTGACCTCGACGCCGCGGGTCTCGAGGAAGCTGGCCACCTGCTTGCCCACCGGGCCGACGCCGATCACCACCGCCATCTGCGGCCGGGCCAGCTCGGTGCGCGGCGTGTGGGCCGCCTCGTCGGGGCGGCCGTCCGTCCACTTCAGTCCGATCCGCAGCACGATCGGCGTGGCGATCAGCGTCCCCAGCGCCACGGCCGACATGTGCTGGTAAGCCGACCGGCTCAGCACGCCGGCCTCCGCCGCAATGCGGCCCAGGAAGAACGCGAACTCGCCCACGTGCGCCAGCCCCAGCCCCATGCCGATCGCGGCCCGCACCCGCAGGCCGGTGACCGCCATCGCCACGGCGGCCGCCACCAGCTTGAGCCCCGCCAGCCCGATCGCCAGCGGCACGATCCACCCCACGTTGATGTCCTTGTCGAGCAGCAGCCCTAGGCTAATGAAGAACACCGCGGCGAAGGTCTCGCGGAACGGCAGCACCAGCGCGTCCACCTGAGCGCTCCAGCGGTTGCCGCCGAAAAGCAGCCCCGCCGCAAACGCGCCCAGCGCCGCCGGCAGCCCCAATTTGTGAGCGAACAACGCCATCCCCCCCAGCGCGACCACCGCCATCAGCACCACCAAGTCGGGGCTGCGGAACGAAGTGAGCACCGGCGCGAGGTAGCCGCTGATCACGATCCGCGCCAGCAGCACCGCGCCGATAAACGCGATCGAGGCCAGCGTCAGCTCGGCCAGCTCCTTGAAGCCCGGCGCGCCGCCGCCCTGGATCAGCGGCACCAGCAGCAAGAGCGGCACCAGGGCCATGTCCTGGAACAGCAGCACGCCAATCGCCCGCCGCCCGTGCGGCGTGGACGTCTGCCCGAGCTCCCCCAACGCCTTAAACACGATAACCGTTGAGCTGAACGCCATCGCGGCGCCCAGCAGCAGCGACGCCGGCGTCGACATGCCGAACCACAGGCAGGCGGCCGCCACCGGCCCCGCGACCAGCAGCATCTGCAGGCCGCCGCCCACCGGCAGGCGCCACGCGAGCGGCCGCAGCTCGTCGATCGAGAACTCCAGCCCCACGGTGAACAGCAGCAGGAACACGCCCGCCTCGCCGAGGACTTCGATCTCGTGGTTGTCGTCTCGGATCAGCTCGAAGCCCGCGTCGCCCAGCACCAGGCCCGCCAGCAGGTAACCCAGGATGGTCGACACGCCCGCCCGCTGGCACGCGACGTTCGCCACCAGCCCGGTCGTGAGGATCAGCAGCAGGTTGGTGAGGACTTGGTCGGGCATCGTGGGGTGGGCTGGGCGGCGGGGTGGGGCGGGGCTTCGTCGCGGGGGGCGGGCCGCTGTACAATCACGAGAGCCCTCGGATTGTGGATTTCGGCGTGCGGATTATCTAGGGGCACGCAGGGCTCCCCGATCCCGCAGCACGCCGACCCGAAGCGTTCCCAGCACCCGCGGCCCGATTTCATTCACCCCAAGCATAGCTCTCCCACGCATGTCGACGCGACGCGAAAAGATCGAGGCGATGCTCGCCGACGACCCCACCGACACGTTCCTCCGCTACAGCCTGGCCATGGAGCTGGACAAGGAGGGCAACCACACCGCCAGCCTCGCCAAGCTAGCAGAGCTCACCAAGGACGAACCTCCCTACGTGCCGGCGTTCTTTATGGCGGGGCAGCAGCTCACCCGGATTGACCGTGTGAACGAGGCCCGCGCTTTCCTACGCGACGGCATCGAGGCCGCTCGCACGCAAGGCGACGCCCATGCCGCTGGCGAGATGAGCGAATTCCTGGCCAGCCTAGGCGACATGGGCGAGTAGCGTCCCCACGTTGCTTGAGCCGGGCGGACCCGCTGCCTAGAATCAGCGGCCTTGTCTACTCGCGATTCTGCAACTCTGGAGGGTGCGGCTAATGCGTCTTTTCTGCTGCGCAGCGGTGCTGTCCGCGCTGACCCCGGCGGCCTCGCCGGCCGACATTGTGCTGGCTGACTCGACGGCAGAGTTCTCAAATGTGCAGGGGCAGGACAGCTGGCTTTATGGCTACTACAGCGGCCCCTTCACGCCCGACAACTTCCAGCAGATGGCCGAGTACGATGTGGCCCGCGAGCGCTGGCAGGTGGACGGCACGCACCCGTTCCCCTTCTACTGGACCATGCTTGACCGTCAGGGCGGGCACCCCAACGGGCTGACGACCAGCGCGGGGTTCCAGCCGGCCGAGCACTGGCCCGTCCGCCGCTATGAGAGTGAGTCCGCCGGCGCAGTGACCATCGCCGGCGTGGTGGGAGACATCGACGATCGCTTCGGGGGCCAGGGGCTCATCGCTCGGATCTTCGTCGACGGAGTCGAGGTCTACACCCGTCACCTGGGCAACGCCGAGTCGAACGTGCCCTACGAGGTCGACGCGGTGGTCTCCGTTGGCTCGTTTATCGACTTCGCGGTAGACCCCAAAAACTCAAACGACTGGGCCGACCGATTTCTGTTCACCGCCGTGGTGACGACCGTGCCAGAGCCATGGTCGACGGTGCTGCTGGCGGCGGTCGGAGCTCCGATCATGGCGGGGCGGCGTTGCCGAAACTACGCGTCCGGTTCGTAGTTTCGCATCTTGCGGTGGTCGATCCCGGCGTCCTGGTAGACCGGGCCGTAGGCGGTGAATCCGAGCCGCTCGTAGAAGCCGATCGCGGTGACCTGCGCCTCGAGGTAGAGCCGGTCGTGCCCCCCGTCGGACAGCGCGGCGATTGTGTGCGCCAGCAGCCGCCTGCCGATTCCTTGCCCCCGGTAGTCCCGGTGCACCACGAAGCGGGAGATCTTGTGGTGCTCTGGCAGTGGGATCACCCGCAGCGCCGCGACGAGGTCGCCGTTGAGGAGCGTGACGTGGTGCATCACGGTCAGGTCGTGCTCGTCGAACTCAAGCTCCGCGGGCACGTTCTGTTCGTGGATAAACACGTCCCGCCGCAGCTTGTGAGCCAGCCGCGCCAGGTCGGAGGAGGGCGGCGCGGTGGTGATCAGTTCGCTGGGCATTGTGGGTCGTGGGGGTGAAGGTCGGGGATGGGGGGAGCGCCTGACTGCCCGCTGCCCAATCCTAGAGGCACAGCAACGCAGACGGGTTGCCGACGGCCGGATGTCCGCACACGCTCCAGGTCCCGATCGATCAGTCACGAAAATAGGACTCGCCGCGTTGTGCAGTCCGTCAACACGAGAGGCGGCGTTCCCCGGGGTAGGAATTTCCTACCCCGGGGAACGCCGCGAATGCGCGGAGGTTCGGCTAAAATTCAAGTCTACCCACCGCCTGCGGAAGGCGGTCACCAAGCGGCGTTCCGGTCCCCTCGGAAGCCGCTGCCGTCGGACGGCCGCCGCCGCGTTCCAGGCCAAATTCGCAGGATTTTCCCTCGCCTTCGATTGAATTACTGTTAAGAATAGAAGTGGGGACTTACACGACACTTTTAGAATTACGTGAGGTCCAAGCATGGGCGTAGATTTGACTAGTCACGAGCAGCAACTACTTGAACTCCTTGTCAGCGGAGCCTCCAACAAGGTGGCCGCGAAGCAGCTGGGCATCGCGCTACGCACGATGGAGCTGCACCGCCAGAAGCTGATGCTGAAAATGGGCGCCAAGTCGGCCGCCCAGTTGGGCTATGTCTACTGCAACATGAAGCAGAACAGCGCGTCCGGTTCCCATGCGGTGTCCGGCTCCAGCGGGGAGTCCGGCGCCCAAACCGAGTCCGAATCGCTGAGCCAGGCAATGGCCAGTTGAGCCGCGCCTCGATCGCTAGCGGCAGGTTAAGCAAGCAGCAGCGGCGGTTGGTTGAAGGTTTTCTTCGCAGCCGAGTCTATTGCAGCCGGGAAACCTAGGGGCTGCGCGGCTGACGGCAGTCCAGAGAGAAAAGATTGCGGGCGAAGGGTGCGCGCCTTGGCAACGCCGCCGCTCATTCGTTTTCCTCATCGAAGATCGAGCCGGTGTCTAGCTCCCCCTCGTGAGGCTTGCGGTAGCCTCCGCCGATCTGGAGTTGCCGCGCTTCGGCCCAGCTCTGAATCGCTTCCAACAACTCGGAAGCGACGGCCCGCGGGATGGGCTCGCCCGATTCGCGTTCCAATCCGAAATTGAACGCCCAGCTCTGAGAGGCAGCGTCGTTCATGGTCCGAGTTCCAAGCTGTTGAAGGAGGGCGCCGCAGTCGCCTTGTTAGATTGTAGGCCGCGGCGGGCGCCGGGCCGCCGAATCTTTTTGCTGGGCCGCGTCAGCAGGCCGCCTGCACGGGTATGACCAGCAGCGACAGCGCCCAACCGGTGACCACTACGTGTTTCATAGCGCGTGGTCGATCGGGTGGGATCCAGAGGACCCATGTGAGCAGGCAACTGCGATCAGCAGCACGGCAACGTTCATCGTCCAGTAGAGGGCAACGCGGCTTTCTGGAACCCCATCGTTGATGGGGTACTGTGCCCAGCCGAATGACCAGCCTGCAGACAGCTCCGTGACGGAATTAAACCCGGGGAAAAGGGCCAACGCGGCCCAGGCAACGCTGCCTTCATGCGGTTGCGAGGCGGGTTCAATTCTTGTTGGATGGACCACGAGGCGGTTGCTTTAGGTTGCTCGACGCGGTGAAAACGCTGCGTGTGTTCCGGCTCAGGTCGCTGGCGCTGATGGTGTTCTCGGTTATCCGGTTAACGCTGCGTCGGGGGCTTCCGCTACTGCGGAGCGCCCCCGGCACCCGGCGCTGCGGCTTGCCCAGCTTGCCGGATTGGGTTTTCGGGAGGGACAGGTAGGGATCAATAAGGAAGCGAGGAACCCTCTTCGAGTAGACGGAGAAGTCTCTCTTCTTCCTTACTTCTTCTCAGTTCTGTCGCACCGGATTCGAAGTCGGTCAGCACGCGGCCGTTCTTCATGTAGGTCGGCTTCCGAAGTTCCGATATTGCCAATGCAAACCAACTGCGTGACTCCTTGGCCCTACCCAATTCCTCCAGCATCCAACCATAATCTGCCATTGCGAAAGGGTTATGTCGCCGTGTTTCACCGTCTGGTAGGGGGCCAATACGAATTCGATAATACTCTCCTGCTACGGCCTCCAAATCTTGAAACTGGTCCAACCAGGGCACAGCTTGCTCTACGAAGTCTTGATAAACTGGTTCGAAGACCGCACGTAGGTCGTCGTTTGACTTCACTGTATACCACTTTTCTACTCCTGTTCCTTTGTTTCTGAGTTCTCCGAGTCGGCGACTGATCGCCAAAGCTGGGTAATCTCCTTGCATTACTTGCTCAGTTCTTGACCGAAGACATGGGACATCCACGCCGACCGGAACACAAAACTGGGGATAGGCACTATGTAGTGTGAACCCAAAACCATGTTGGATCCGCTCTACAGTTCGAGTAAATGCTCCGGGCTTCGACTCAGTAAACCCCAATGAACCAAACAGCTCAGGGATGTACTTCGAACATGAACGCTGGAAGACAGATTTTTCTAATTTGTATCTCATATGCCCATTACCTCGAACTATGGTCGAGCCGCCTCAACGCTGATCTCGCGAACAAATCCCTCTTGGATGTCAACCAAGGGAAAACGGCAGTAGATCAGGTCTCGAAGCAATGCGGCTGGTTCCGCTTCGGCGGCGACATCAACCACGGCTTCAATGCCAAGATTGAATAGCCGCTGCGGCTCCCGGGCATCTTGAGAGTTGCCGGTCTAGAGTAGCGGCTTTTCGACTGGTCTCATCCCTAAGGCCGGAATACTGAAGACTCGATTTGTCCGATGTTATTTTTTGCACGCACTGGCCACCGCGCAGCTCACGCACGAGTCGCAGCCGCCTTGGCCCTTGGCTTCTTCGGTGCCGCAGCCGGGGCCGCAGCCTTCGGACAGGGTGGTGGCGAAGCGGCCGATTTGGGCTTTGGCCTCGTACGCCTCGGAGAGCTCGGCCGTGAGGGCTTCGACCTCGGGCGGGACGTCGCCCAGGAAGTGGAAGTACAGGCCCTGGCCGTCGAACAGGTGCTCGACGTCCATCAGCACCGCGTCCAGGCCGCGCTCGGCCAGCAGCGCGACGCAGGCGTTGTACGCCTCGCCGCGGCGCTGCTCCAGACGCTCGGCCAGCAGGTTGTCCTGCGTGGTCATCGCCCGCAGCAGCTCGCCGTCGGGCGCGGCGTCGGCGGTGTCGGCCACGCTGAGCACCTCGCCCGATTCCAGCCCGCGGGTGGTGCGGACAATCACCCGTTTGCCGCGGGGGTAGCGTGAGGCGTCGGTCGCGCGGAAGCGGCCAACATCGCCGTGCAGACCAACTCGGACGTAATGATGCATGCGGTGATTCGGGTGAGGGCGGGGGAGAGTCTTCATTGTTACGCGAATCTGCCCGCGGGGCTACGGCGACCGGAGCGTTCGTCGCGGCACAACCTCGCTGGTTTTGCGTAGAAAACGGCCACCTGGGGTGGTATACCGAGGGGTTGAGCAGGGGCCGCGACGGCGCGGCGTCCGTCGGCGAATCGCAAGGGCTCCTTCATCCTCGGTGATCCCCCTCCCACACCTCCTCCATCGACGCGACTGCCTGCTAAGCAAGGGTTTTGTCGTGGTTGCGGTGGGCCGTGCGACAAAACCCCCTTGGGTGCGTGCGGGGTGGTCGCCGCAAACGTTGCGATACAAAGGAGTTGGGGTTTGTCGGCGGGGATGGTCGAAGGGAGTTTTGTCGCGACAAATCGTATCTGCAGTATTGCGACAAAACGACAGAACTCTCGGCCGTGCAGGCCGATACAGCGGGCCTTGTCAGGGGCGGGGCCGGCTCGGGATAATGCCAGGCTACCTCATTTGAACTACGGAGCTGCGATGTCTGAAACGCTTAGTTGCCCCTCTGCGGATGGTTCCTCGACGGCCGGCGCCGCGACAAGCAGCCGCTGGCAGGCCCTGGCCGACCAGGTGCTGGCCGGCGACCCGCTGACCGCCGCTCAGGCGGGTGAGGTGCTGGCGTGCCCGGACGCGGAGCTGTTGAACCTGTTGGACGCGGCGTACCGTGTGCGGCGGCACTACTTTGCGAACCAGGTGCAGCTGTACCTGCTGATGAACGCCAAGAGCGGTCTCTGCCCGGAGGACTGCGGGTACTGCTCGCAGTCCAAGGACAGCGAGGCGGAGATCCCCAAGTACAACATCCTCAGCCGCGACAAGCTGATGGACGGCGCCCGCGTGGCCAAGGAACGCGACGCCCGCACCTACTGCATCGTGATCTCCGCCCGGGGGCCCAACGAGCGTGAAATGAAGGCCGTCGAGACCATCGTGCCGGAGATCAAGGAGAAGTACGGCCTGCACATCTGCGCGTGCCTGGGCCTGCTGACCGACGACCAGGCGCAGCGGCTCAAGGCCTGCGGCGTCGACCGGGTGAACCACAACCTGAACACGGGCGAGGATCACTACGCCAAGATCTGCACGACGCACACCTTCGGCGACCGCGTCGACACGCTCAAGGCGGTCCGCTCGGCCGGCATGGAGATGTGCTCCGGCGGGATCGTGGGCATGGGCGAGTCGAACGAGGACCTGGTGAGCATGGCTATCGAGCTGCGCGAGCTGGGCGTGCACTCGATCCCGGTGAACTTCCTGATCCCGATCGAGGGCGTCGACATGCCTCACCAGGAGCACGTCACGCCGCAGTACTGTCTGAAGACTCTGGCCATGTTCCGCCTGGTCTGCCCGGACCGCGAGATCCGCATCGCCGGCGGCCGTGAGATGCACCTGCGGAGCCTGCAGCCGCTGGGGCTGTACGCGGCGAACTCGATCTTCGTGGGTGACTACCTGACCACGCTCGGCCAGCCGCCGGAAGAGGACTACCAGATGATCCGGGACCTGGGTTTCGAGATTGTCAGCGAGTCTGAGGCGAGTGTCTGCTAGCGGTGGGGTGCTTGTGTGGTTGGCGAAGCTTGCTCTCGGGTTGAGGCTAGGGGGCAGCGTGCTCGTGCTGATAGCACAGGCAGGCGGCGCGTTGCCTGGGCTGTGTGCCTTGCCCAGTCGGACTAATCAGAAGAAATCTTCAGGTTTGATTAACCGGCAGCGTCGCGGGAGCCGATAGACGGTGGATAGCGGGCGGAGTCTACCGTCACGCTGCGGCTGTAGCGCCTGTGGGGGGAACGCTAGCAGCCGCCGGAAATGCGGCGAACGCAACGCAAGGACGCGTATCCACCATGCGGTACATCACCCCCCTCGCTCTCATCCTGACTGTCTCCCTGTGCTGCGCGCCGTCGGCGTTGGCCCAAGAGGACTCGCGCCCGTCGTTCGCGCAGCGGCTCGCGTCGCTCCGCCTCGGCTGGGGTGGCTCGGACGAGGAAGCGTCGGATCCTCGCGAGGCGATCGAGGCGTCGGCCGCAAGCCGGCGGGCCGGTTCGGCCGCAGGCCCGGACGAGCGTTCCGGGATCTCGGCCCGGCTGCCGCGGCTCGACCCGAACGACCTGCTGCCGGGCGAGCGCTTTTCAGGGTCAACCACAACGAGCCGGACCAGGCGTCGCCCCACGTCGGCACACCTGCGACACAACCGCGAATCTCAGCAGCCCGCCAGCACGACTGCCGGCTCGTCGCGGTCGCGGATCATGCGGGACCTGCGAGTACAGACTTCCGCCGACACGAGTGACGCCCCGCGGACCGCGTCGCGCACGCCGGCGGCGAGCCTGAGCGAGCAGACCGCCACGCCAGCAACCAGCAATCTTGCCCCACGTCCGCAGGGACCGGTCGCCACGGCCGTGCCGGGACGCAACCGCAGCGTGCGTGCGGGCAGCGTGCTGTCCGCGACAAACGGTGGGGAAGTGACCGCAACACCGACCGACGCGCCGTCGGCCACGCTGCCTCCGATGATCCGAGAGACCGACCTTCGGCGCGAGCTGCTCGGCCCGGCCGGGTTTGTGGGCAGTGGGGCCTCGAAGCCCCGAGCCGACGACGCAACCGCCAAGAGCGTCGCGGCCGCGGTGGCCAGCAGCATGGCCGCTGAAGCCGCCTTGGACGCAACCGAGGCGGAGCAAGAGGTGGAGGCCGAGTCTGACATTGAAACCATCCTGGCCGCAGAGGCGACCGAGGACACTGTCGAAGAGGACGCCGTGGCCGGGCCCACTGAACAGGTCGCCGCCGAGACGTCTGCCGAGCCAAAGGCTGCACAGCCCGCCCCGGAGGCGAATGCCAACAGTGGCGGCGACCGCAACGCCGCCACCAGCACGCCGCCGATCCCAACGGAAGCACCGCCGTCGACGGCCGACTCTGCCGCTGAACCTCAGCCGCAGGAGAGCTGGCGGACCGGCAGCGTGGCGGCAAAATCGGACGGCTTTGAGGCGGTCAACAACCAGCCGGCGCCCTCGAGCACGGAGCCCGAGCAGTCGGCGGTCGTGCAGCAGCCGATCGGGCCGCAGGACGGTTTTGAGCAGGAGGTGGCTAAGCGGCGGTTCGAAGACACCGTCGAGCAGTCGATCGAACCCCGCACCGCGGCGCCGCAGCCCTCTTGGGACGCGAAGAGCCAGCACGTGGCGGGGGCGCCGGTCGCCGCGGCGATTGCTGGCGGCAGCCGCGACGCCGACCTGCTGATGAGCCAGCGGATGCCGCAGATTGTCTCGCGGGTTTCCGGACCCAAGCAGATTGTGATTGGCCGCGAGGCGGTTTACCGGGTAACGATCGCCAACCGTGGCGACGAGACCGCCGACCAGCTTGCCACCACCGTCACCGTGCCCGACTGGGCGGAGGTGGTCGGTTCGCGGAGCACGGTCGGCTTGGTCGAGCCGCCCGCGACCGACGCCGGCGCCACGGCAATCCTGTGGAAGATGGCCGAGCTTCCGCCCGGCAAGACCCAGCACCTCGACCTCAAGCTGGTCGCCCGCCAGGGCCGCCCGATCGAGCTGGGCGTGAACTGGAAGCACGCCCCGATTGGGTCGCGGACGGTGGTCGAGGTCCAGGAGCCCAAGCTGGCCGTAGCGCTCGACGGGCCGGACGAGGTGTTGTTTGGCACGCCGCAGGTCTTCCGCCTGCACGTGTCGAACCCGGGCACCGGCCCCGCCGAGGACGTCCGCGTTCGGGTGATCCCGCCTGGCGGCAACGCGGGCGCGGCGCCCCACTCGTTGGGCGACCTGCTCCCGAATGAATCACGCACGATTGAGTTCCGGGTGACCGGCAGCGAGGCGGGCGAGATGAAGCTGCAGGCCCAGGCGGTTGCGATGGGTGACCTGGCCGAGCAGGCCAGCAAGAGCATCTTCTGCCGCAAGCCGGAGCTCGAAGTCGACTGGCGGGGCCCGGCGCGTAAGTACGCGGGGGCGTCGGCCACGTACTACTTCCGGGTCCGCAACCCCGGCACCGCCACGGCCGAGGGCGTCGAATTTCGGGTCAACCTGCCGCAGGGCTTTGAGGTGTCCAAGGCGAGCGGCAACGGCCGCGTTGACGCCGCGGGCCGTCAGCTCCAATGGGGCGTCGGGGCCCTCCGTCCCGGCGACGATTACTACATGGAACTGCAGGGCGTGATCAACCAGCCCGGGGCCAACGAGTTCGCGATGGGCGCCGCGGACCGCGACCGCCTGGCTTCCTCCACCACTTCCGCCACGACCGAGGTCATCGCGTTGGCCGACCTCAAGCTTGAGATCCGCGACCCCAAGGGGCCGCTGCCGGTTGGTCGCGAGGCCGTGTACGAGGTGCGGGTCCGCAACCGTGGGACCAGCGCCGCACGCCAAGTGAATATCGTCGGCTTGTTCTCGCAGGGCATCGAGCCCTACAAGGTCGAGGGCGCCCAGGCCAGCATCGCCGACGGCCGCGTCGCGATCCGCACGATCGAGAGCCTGACGGTTGGCAGCGAGTTGGTGATCCTGATCCACACTAAGGCCACCAAGCCCGGTGCGCACATCTTCCGCGCCGAGGTGCTCTGCCAAGACCTGGACATCAAACTCGCGGCCGAGGAGAGCACACGCTTCTACACGGAAGAACGCATCGACCTTGGAGAAGGGCCGGCGCGTTCGGCGGGCATGGCGGACCAGTTTTCGACGCCGCGGTAGCGAGAGGCCGCACTCTTTGCGAGCGCCCGCAGGAGGCCGCGGCGGGTTACCGAGCAGACTCGGATAACCGACGCGCCGATCGCTCGTGCGATCCCCGCCGCCGCACTAGCATACCGGTTTGCTGCTTGGCCACGGACGCTGCCTCTCGATGCCCCGCCCGCTACGTGTTGTGTTTGTTCTGCTGCTGCTCAGCCCCACGGGGGCGTTGGGGCAGCTGCGTATCGTGACCTGGAACACCAACGGCGGCGCCCGCGACGGCATGGCGGACGTGCTGGCGGCGATCGGCAGCGAGGAGGTCAACGGCTTCTCGCAAGCGATCGACGTCCTCTCGCTGCAGGAGCAGTCGGGGGGCGAGACTGCCTCGATCCTGGCGCTGTTCAACGGCTTCTACGGCGCGGGCGTTTACGAAGCCGCTCCGGTTCCGGCCGCCGCCAGGACCTCCGGCGGCGGACTGCCGGGGCTGATCTACAACACCCGCACAATCGACCTGCTCGACGTCACCGCGTTCGGCGCGGTGAACACCAGCGCGCAGGCCCGCTCGACGCTCCGCTACCAGCTGCAGGCCGACGGCTACGGCGTTGAGGCTGAGTTTTACTTGTACAACAACCACTACAAGGCCTCGCCCGGCGGCGCCAACGAGGCCCGCCGCAACGTCGAGGCGGCCGCGTTGCGGAATGACCTCGACGCTTTGGGGGAGGGGGTCGCGGCGATTCTGAGCGGCGACTTCAACCTGTACGACAGCGCCGAGCCCGCCTACCAGACACTGCTCTCGGCCGGCCCGGGCCAGGCGTTTGATCCGATCGACACGCCGGGCGACTGGCACGACGACCCGGCCTTCCGCGCGGTCCACACCCAGAGCCCCACCACGACCTCGCTCTTCCCGGGGCAGGTCACCGGCGGCGTCGACGACCGGTTCGACTTCCAGCTAGTCACCGGCGAGCTGCTGGACGGCGTGGGGCTCGACTACTGGCCGGGCAGCTACCGCACGTTTGGCAACAACGGCACCCACCGCATCAGCGGCGACATCACCACCGGCACGGGCGCCTCGAACGAGGTGCTTGCCGCACTGCGGATGGCGAGCGACCACCTGCCCGTGGTGGCGGACTACCTGTTGCCGATGCTCGGCCTGGCGGGCGACTTCAATCGCGACGGGTTGGTGGACGCCGCGGACTACACGGTTTGGCGCGACGGCTTGGGCGACCTCTACGACCAGCAGGACTACGCCGACTGGCGGGCGAACTTCGGCGCGTCGTCCGGCGCCGCATCGGCCGTCAGCGCCCCAGCACCTGCCGCGGCCTGGCTGCTTCTGATTGGCGTCGCGCTCGCTGGCCGGCGTCGGTTCTCCTAAAACAGCGCTGGGTGACCGCCCGAACGGCGGCAGCTCGACAGCTGTGACAGGTGGAACGCGAAGTGATTTGTCAGCAACAACGCCGTGAGGTGAGAAACCGTCTTGATGGGCGTCCCCTCCAACACGTCCACGCCGTGCGGCTTGGCCAGACGCTCGGCGTCGGCCGCTGCTGCTAGCTCTTGCAGCCGGCCGTAGGCCTCGTGCAGTGCGGGCAGCATCGCGTCGGCAGTGAAGTCGGCGTCGGGTTGAACGGCGCCCGTTGAACCCGGACCGAACACCGGGATCCAGCCCGGGTGCTTGATGGGGCCACCCAGCAAAGATCCCCCCATCTCGCCCACGATGGCGAGGTGCCCCAGGATCCAAGCGGGCGAGTGCCCGTGCCCCGCGGCGTCGGCGTAGTGCCGCTCTGACGGCAGGTCAGCCACCACCCGGTCCAGATAGGCGAGCTGCATCTGGTTGATGGTGATGTCGTTTTCGAAGGTCGTGCTCATGGTTTCCGCCGCGTGATTGGAGGGGGCCCGGGAGCCGGGGGGCTAGTCGTCACCCATCTGGACGTTCTCCAGCTTGAGGTCCGCCACGTCGCGGATCAAGCTCGGTTGCTTCGCGCCACGGAAGTCACAGTCGCGGAGCGTGACGCCCTCGATGAGGCTCTCCGGCAGGCCCATCAGGTGGAGCGGCCGCTTGCTCTTCTTGCTCACGACTCGCTCCAGCAGGATGTTGCTCACCTTGGGGAAGAAGTCTCCCTCCTCGTTGAAGTAACGCAGGTTGATCCGAAGCACCGCGTCAGAGACCTCCCCGACTTCGATGTCCCGCACGTACATGTTCCGCAGGTAGCCGCCGCGGCGGGAGTTGGACTTCAGGCGGATAGCGCGTTCCAGGTGCGGGCTGTCCATCTGGCAGTTCTCGACGAACACGTTCTCGATGCCGCCGGACATCTCGCTGCCCAGCACCACGCCGCCGTGGCCGTCACGCATAGTGCAGTTGCGGACCACGATGTTCTGGCTCGGCGTGGCGAGTCGGCGGCCGTCGGCGTTGCGGCCGCTCTTGATCGCGATGCAGTCGTCCCCCGTGTTGAAGAAGCACTCCTCAATGAGCACGCCGTTGCACGACTCCGGGTTGCAGCCGTCGTTGTTGGGGCCGTGGCTCTCGACCCGCACGCCCCGCACCGTGACGTTCTCGCACAGCACCGGATTGAGGCACCACATCGGCGAGCGGTGCACGGTGATCCCCTCGATCAGCACGCTGCGGCACCGGTACGGCTGCACAAAGTTGACCCGCATCTTGCGTCCCGTGCCAAACCGACGCTCGGCCACCGGCACGTCGCGGTCGGCCATGGCGATCAGGTCGTTGCCGTCTTGGGTGCCGTTGCCCTTCCACTTCCACCAACTCTTGTCGTCGGCCTGCCCGTCGATTACGCCCCGGCCGGTCACCGCGATGTTCTCCTGGTCCAACGCCCAGATCGGCGGCGAGAAGTTCATCAGCTCGGTGCCCTCGAACCGCGTCAGCACCATCGGCAGGAAATCCTCCGGGTCGTTGCTGAACAGCAGCGTGGCGTCCTTCTCGAGGTGCAGGTTCACGTTGGACTGCAGGTGCACCGGCCCCTTCACAAACCACTTGCCCGCCGGCACAACGACCCGCCCGCCACCCGCCTGGTTGCAGGCCTTGATCGCGTCGGCGATTGCCTGGCGGCAGTCGCTCTTGCCGCCGGGCTTGGCGCCGTGCTCGGTGATCAGGATCGTCCGCTCGGGGAACGTCGGCGGCTGGATCTTCTCGAGCACCGCGGGCAGCTGGTCCCAGGGCGACGCCGCTCCGCTGGGCGAGCACGCGGCGAGCGTCAGGAGGCAGAGCACGAGGGCGCGGGTGGGTCGTCGATTCATGGCGCGGGGGCGAGGAGTGAGAGGAGTGATCACGCTGGGTAATCGCGTGGGGTAATCGCGTGGGATTGGCCCGATTTTACCAAGGGGCCGCCCCGCAGCAACGCGGCGGGCGGGATTGCAACCATATTGGCGGACGGTGCGTTGGCGGGAGCATTCAGACGCTCGCCCTGCTACACTGGCGGACCTATTCCCGCACCCCCGCTAGGGCTATTGGGGGGCACGCTCGATTTCTAACTTCTTTATTCAAGGCAATCAGGCATGGAGCTTTCTCGCAAGCTGCTCGGCAGCGCGGTGGTCGCCGCTCTGGGCGGGTTTCTGTTCGGGTTTGACACCGTGGTCATCTCTGGCGCCGAGCAGACGATCCAGTCGCTCTGGACCCTGAGCGACACCATGCACGGGCTCGCCACCAGCGCGGCCCTGTGGGGCACGGTGCTGGGGGCGCTGGTCGGCAGCCTCCCGACCGACCGGCTGGGCCGCAAAAAAACCCTCGGCTGGATCGGCGTGCTGTACCTGGTGTCGGCCGTCTGGTCCGGGCTGGCGAGCGGGCCGTACACGTTCATGCTGGCGCGGTTCATCGGCGGCGTGGGGGTCGGCATCTCGACGGTCGCGGCGCCGCTGTACATCGCGGAGATCGCCCCCCCGGCGTGGCGCGGCCGGCTGACCGGCATGTTCCAGTTCAATATCGTGTTCGGCATCCTCGTGGCCTTCATCAGCAACGCGGCCCTCAAGAACGTGGGCGACGACGCCTGGCGGTGGATGCTCGGCATCGAGGCGATCCCGGCCCTGATCTACTCGCTGTTCACGCTCGGCATCCCCGAAAGCCCCCGCTGGCTGGTCGGCTTCCGCCAAGACACGGCCGGCGCGCGGCGCGTGCTCGCCGACATCCAGCCCGCGGCGTCCGACTCCCAGCTCGACACGATGGTCGCCGAGATCGAGGCCGCCACCCACGCCGAGGAGGCCGACGGCGGCGGGTCGCACTGGCCCAGGTGGCTCCTCACGCCCATGCTGCTGGCCTTCGCCATCGCGTTCTTCAACCAGCTCTCGGGCATCAACGCCGTGCTGTACTTCGCGCCCCGCATCCTCGGCATGACCGGGCTGGGCGAGCAGGCGTCGATGATCCAGTCGGCCGGCATTGGTCTGGTAAACCTCCTGTTCACGTTTGTCGGCCTGTGGCTGATCGACCGGCTGGGCCGCCGGAACCTGATGCTGATCGGCTCGATCGGGTACATCGCCTCGTTGTCGTTGATCGCGGCCGTGTTCTTCGCCAACGCCGCGCCGTTCGGCGTCGCGGCCGACGCCATCGAGGCCCAGTCCGCCTACGCGGAGCTGGCCGACGCGGAGTCGCAAATCACCGACGCCGCCCAGCTGGAAGACCTCAAGCAGCGGGCCGGCGACGCCCGCGCGCAGCTGACCGCGTCCTCCTCCAGCGCCGCCTACACGCCCGGCCCCGTGACGCTGCCCGACGCCTCCGACCCGGCGGGGGTCGCGGCCGCGGCGGGCGCGATCGCGGAGCAGGCGTCGGAAGCGGCCGGCAGCGGCGGGATGTTGGTGCTGCTGGGCATCTTCGCGTTCATCGCCTCGCACGCGGTAGGGCAGGGCGCCGTGATCTGGGTGTTCATTTCGGAGATCTTCCCCAACGAGCACCGCGCCATCGGCAACTCGCTGGGCTGCGGCACGCACTGGGTGTTCGCCGCGCTGGTGACCATGGCGTTCCCCGTGGCCGCCGGCATGTACCCGCCGGGCTACATCTTCGCGTTCTTCGCCGGCATGATGGTGCTGCAGCTCCTCTGGACAATCGTCCTGATGCCCGAGACCAAGGGCGTTCCGCTGGAGGAGATCCAGCAGCGATTCGCATCGCGTCGCGCGTAGTTAAGGTGGTCAGGGCTCACGGTGGCAGCGGTGCGCCCGCCGCCGTGAGCCACAGAGCTGAGCCACTGGGTTTTGTCCCGTTCGGGAACATCGAATCTTAGCGACTTTACTCGGTGGGTTTTGTCCCCCCTCGTGCGCCGTTTACTCTGGTATCGCAGTGTTTGCGGCGGTGCGACGGGGACAAAACTCGGCCGGTTTTGTCCACCCCCAGCGGTCAAAACGGACAATAGGGACAAAACGCATGTCGGCTCCTCGTGCAAGATGGATCGCCCAGGCCGCGCCCGTCGATGACCCTCAGCAGCCCGCACCCCGCGCGCAAGACCTCCGCAGGGAACCGCCATTAGACCACGAGAAGTGGCCTTTTTCTGCACCGAAATCGGATTCTTGAGCACTCACTCTTAACGAGCATCTCTACACCGGACGACGCACCGACCCCGAGACTGGGTTCAGCTGAATCGGCATCGATTCTACCACCAGCAGCTGGGGAGGTGGGTGAATCGTGATCCGATTGGGTACGCAGATGGGTATAATCTCTACGCGGCATACTTCGCACCTGATGGCCTGGACCCTAGTGGGCTAAGTCGTGAGGAGTGCATGGAGGGTTGTGCTCATCTGAATGGGCGAAGTCGTCAATCCTGCCGGCAGAGATGCAGGAATAAATTTCGAGAGGTACCGCCGCGAGAGAGCCTAGCATACAGGGCGATCAAACGCGTTTCAGGCAATTGCACCTTGCGTTGCTATCTGCTTGATTTGACGGAGGAAGAACTAGAGGAGATCAACCGCGTGATGCGTAGGGAAATGAGCCATCTTGAAACTGATATGGTGGCTGACTACGCCACAGGGCTTCCAGGATCGGCATCTTCCAAAGTGTTCGCTACGTTGAGCACTCTGCATCGCTGGAGTGCGAGGGTCCTCCAGGGAGCGGGCATCGTGCCCGGAACTGGAGCAGCTATTCTTACATAAGCAGAGGATTGCAATGCGAGCACGTCAGATTCTTGCAGTGCAGTCCAAATGGACGGTCGGTAAGGGAGGAGCGAAAGTCTTCGGCCGGATTGCATCGAAGGCCTGGCCATTTGTCGGCATTTTCTCGCTTGGATATGAGGCCGTTAAAGCCTGCAACTGCGCAAGAGCTTGTGAAGCCGGTGAATTCCACGAATCGGAAGGGATTTGGGGACAATGAAATCTCATAGGGGGGGGCAGCTAAGAGCACTGGCGTTCCTTCTGGGGGCAGCATTGATTCCAGTGGTTGGAATCTCCCTCTTGCTACGTCTGTCCTTCCCGAGTACAGGATTTCTGTTCCTGCTATTCATAGCCTTCCTCGTCTCGACTTTTGCTGTGATGATAGCTGACGCGGCATGGCGTATTCTTTCGATGGCGTTCGGCCGGAAGAGCGAAAACGAGAGTAAAGACGACAGCTTCTTGTAGCTTCTTGCAGCGGACGGGTGGCACTGTCTAAAGAACTCCTAAACGGGTGCCTCTGGCTCCGCCAGTGTTGGTCGGTGTGGTAGAATCCAATCATGCCGCATCGCAAGCGAGTCAAGCATTACGACTTACTTGGCCAGCTCCATGAATTGACGTTTTCTTGCCATCGGCGGAAGCCGCTGCTCACCAACGACTGTTGGCGACGCCTGTTTGCCCAGAGCGTGCAGGCGGCTTGCCAGTCGGAACGGTTTTGCCTTCTGGCGTTCGTGTTCATGCCCGAGCACGTGCACCTGCTCGTTGAGCCGCAAACGCCTAGCTCCCGAGTCAGTCGCTTCTTAGCCTTGGCAAAGCAGCCGACCTCCAAGGCGATCAAGCGACTATTGGTCGCCAACCGGACGCGATTGCTCGATGAGCTGACCGTGCAAGAAAGGCCAGGTAAGACCTGTTTCCGCTTCTGGCAGGAGGGGAGCGGGTACGATCGAAACCTGTTTACGATGCGTGCCATCGAAGCCAGCATCGAATACATTCACGCCAATCCCGTCAAACGTGGCTTGTGCGATCGAGCCGTCGATTGGAAATGGTCGAGCGCACGGTTTCACTACCTGGGAGTTGTCGATCCCGATTTGCCAGAGCTGACGCCGATTGACCCACGCTGGCTTGACCGTGCGGAAGTGCAAACCGAACACGGCTAACAAGGACACTGGCGGAGCCAGTGGCACCCGATTTCGGCGTGCTTTAGACAGTGCCACCCGTCGGTCTCTTGGGTTCTAATTGGGGATTGCTTGGCTCACTGCACAGGCGACTAGCTCCGCAATATGTGCCACGACAGGGACAGTAGATGAACACCCTACTGACGCAGGCTCTGCTCCTTTTGCTCGGCTTAGCATCTGTACTAACACTTCTCCGATTTGTGCGCCTGGATGTTTTGCACCGTCGTGCCGCGATATCTAGGAGAAAACGGTTCGCCAATCGCCCCGCACTTTCCGGACCAGAGATCGTGTCAGCGTTGACTGCAACCAGCATTCCAAGTGATGTAGCACTTTTCCTACTGCAAGCCTTCGGAGAGGCGATTGAGGTCGATTATCAAAAGCTTCGCTTAGAAGATCGCCTGAAAGAGGAATTGTCTTTAGATGGGGATTCTGATGTCGATTTTGCAGAGGAAGTCTTTCACGACCTTGTAGTGGAGAAGTTCGGTGAGGGTTGGACTTGGAGTCCGTCATGGCAGACTATTGGTGATGTGATCTGCGGCATAGGTCAACAAGTTGTTGTACCAACCCCACCAAAGTCCCAATAGAACCTAGGCACCGTGGGCAACGATTAGACGCAGCAACGTTTAGACGTTGCAGGCGAACCTACGCACCGTTGGCAACGTTGAGCGCCAGCACGCAATCGGCTAGAATCGGTGCGTGTCCCAACTAGCCCGACTCACCGCCGCCGAGAGCCGTGCCTTCAACAAGCACGAAGCGACGATTGAACGCGGGCTAGAGACCTTCCTTGAAGTTGGTCATGCTCTGGCCGACATCCGCGACCGGCGGCTCTACCGCCAGACCCAGCAACAGCTTTGAGGCGTACTGCAGCGAACGTCTGGCGTCGCTATTGTGGCGCCACTGACCAGCTTCGTCGCAGTGTGAATCGTCGATAAGGGACAGCCTCGTCTGTCGGCTTGAACCCGATGGCACGCTTGCCCGCTCGCGTGACAGGTGATCGGCCGTGTCGCGTCTCTTCCAGGCCGGGGCGTGGACAAGGGGGCCGTTTTCGTGAGACACTCAACCCTATGAAATGGGCTCGGCGGATTCTCCTGACAGGCTTCGCAGTGGTGGTGCTGGTGGGGCTGACCCTGTGGTGGGCGGCCCCGTACTTTAGCGCGAACCGGCCGGCGGCGGTGCTGCTGCCGCCCGGCAATGTGGAGGTCCCCGCAGCCCGCACCCTGGACTGGGACGACCGCTCACCGTTGACCGACCAGGTGCTGACGCACTGGGCAGACACCCCTCTGCCGGACTGGCGGGCCCACGGGAAAACCAAGGCGCCCCGGGCGCTGCTGGGCCGCTTCGCGCTGCGGCGCGACGTCGAGCAGGCCAACGCGTACCTGCAGGCCGCGCAGCCGTGGGGCCGGGTCGGCTCTTCCTGGGCCCTGCACGCCGACGGCGACTACGACTTCACCCTCGCGGCGCTCATCCCGATCCTCTTCAACTACGGCGATGACCCGACACTGCTCTACCCAGAGACGGTCGACCACCTGGTCAACGTGCTGCTCACCGAGCAGGGGGGCGGCGTCCGCACGGCGGCGCCTAACACACTGGGGCTCGTCGGCGAGACCGAGAACCACCTGCTCATGACCGAGGGCTCGCGGTACCTGAAGAACCGTTGGGTCGCGTCGCACGGCGGCACGGACCCCGCCAACGACAACCGGGCCAACGGGCTCGAGGCCTGGCTGCTCGCGCTGCTGACGGAGCTGCGTGAGGCGGGCCCGTACGAGTTCAACTCGATCCCGTACGAGGGGTACACGCTGACCGCGCTGCTGAACCTCGAGGCCTTCGGTTCTGCGGAGGTGCGGGCGTCGGCGCGGGACCTGCTCGATGAGCTCAACTGGCAGTACGCCGTGGGAAGCTTGGGCCTGCGGCGGTACCCGCCTTTTCGCCGGCAGCGTCGCCACGCGGGCGACACGAAGCTTGACGGCGACTACCACACGGCGCTCATGAAGGGCTGGCTGAGCCTGTTGCCGGACGGCCCGGCGGGCATGAAGGTGGAGTCCGGCGGGCTGCACCACGCCCTGTGGGCCTGCTGGTCGCCCTACCGGCTGGCCGACCAGACCGCGCACTGGACGCTCGAAAAGCCACGGGACTATTTCATCCAGATTGGTCACGGCCCGGGCAGCTCGCCAGAGGTCTACTCGGGCGGGCCGGGCTACCTGTTCACGGCGGGCGGGGTTTCGCCCGGGGTTCGCTCGCAGGTGGTCGCCAGGCCCACCACCCTGATGCTGGACGACGGGGCCGAGCAGCTGGCGGACGTCGTGCACCTGGCGGGACCCGGTCAGGGTTTCGACGACTGGAACAACACCGGGGTCTGGCGGCGGTTTGCGGTGGCGGCGGGTCCGGTCAGCGTGCCCGCCGATTGGCGGCCGGATGCCGAATCGGACCACTGGGCGGTGTACCAGCGGGACGCGGGGATCTGCGTGGTCGTGCACTCAGGTCCAGACCTGGGGGTCGTCTACTTAAGCACGGCGGGCGACCCGCCCGGCGTGCTGACGGCTGTGGCCAAGCGTAACGGCGACCTGCAGCAACTGCGGCAGTCGTTCGTCACACCCGACGACGCCCGCATCCACTACGACCTTTCAGCCCCGCCCGACCGCTGGGTCATCACGCGGGCGGGCGATTCCCCGCTCGACAGAGAATTCGCCCACTGGCCCCGCATGGAAGAGCGGTAGGCGGCTCATTCGCCCCGCGCCGATCGCTGCGCCCGTTAACTCGCGGGGCGGAAAATGCCTCATTTGTCGAGGCCGGCCGGCATTGGCGGGGTTCAATGGGAAGCCCCGTGAGGGCGTGATTGTCGGACGAATTCTGCCCATCTTCATCAGCGGACGTCCTGTCCGCTCAAACCACTCGATTCGGATGCCCCAGACCACCGCGGATTCACGTTACGCCGGCCTGGCTGTTGTGCTGGTTGTGCTCTTGGGTTGCCGGCTCGCCGAGGCGGGCAATTTTGTGCTCACGATCGGCGGCGGCTACTCCCGCGAGGGGAATCAGGCGTCGCTCGAGAAGAACGTGCTTTATTTCCAGCGGGTCCTGGCCGAGAAATCGGCCGGCGTCGAACGCCACGACGTCTTCTTCGCCGACGGCGGGGACTCGGGGCAGGACCTGCAGGTGCACGACCCGAGCCAGGTGCCGCTGCCGAATCGGCTGATGGCGGAGTTTTTCGGGAGCACACGCGACCTCGGCCTGACGTACCGCAATCACCGGGTGGCCGACGCGCGCAGCGCGTCGACGCCCGCCAACGTCAAGGCGTGGTTTGCGGAGGTGGGGCCCCGGATGACGGCCGGTGACAAGCTGTTCGTCTACGTGACGGCCCACGGGCACCGCAGCCGCGACCGGGGCCACGCGTACGACACCTCGATCGCGATGTGGGGCAACACCACGCTGCGGATGAAGGAGTTCGCTCGGTTGCTGGACGGCCTCGATCCCCGGGTCGACGTCGTGATGGTGATGGTGCAGTGCTACACGGGCGGCTTCTCCCACGTGGTGTACCGCGGCGGGGACCCGGCCAACGGCCTATCGCCTCAGCAGCGGGTGGGGTTCTACGCCACCGTGCACGACCGCCCGGCGGCCGGCTGCACCCCCAGCGTCGACGAGGGCGACTACGTCGAGTACAGCACCTACTTCTGGGCGGCGGTCGCGGGCAAGGACCGCTTCGGCGATCCGATCGACCCGCCCGACTACGACCGCGACGGCCGGGTGTCGATGGAGGAGGCGCACGCCTACACCATCCTGAGCGCCGACACGATCGACCTCCCGGTCAAGACGTCCGACGAGTACCTCAGCGAGCACAGCGGGCTTGGCGACGGCGACGATGGGCTCTTGCAGGACGAGGAGCCCTACAGCGTGGTCCTGAGGCACGCCTCGCCGGTGCAGCGCGTCCTGCTGGCGAAGCTGTCGGAGAAGCTCGAGTTGAACGGCGAGGACCGGCTTGCCGATGCGAGGCGACAGACGCGACCCAACCGCCGCAGGCGCGGCCGCGGCCGTCGAGGGTCCGGCGCCAAGACCAGGATTGTCGCCAACCTCCTCGAACGATGGCCGGAACTCGCCAACACGATGAACCCAGTGAGCATCGAGCTCCTGACAACCCGCCAGCAGGAGTTCGTTGACGCCGTCCAGAGCCACCCGCAGTTCGAGACCTACCAGCAGGAATTCGAGCTGCGGCAGTCACGCCCCGACGATCAACAGACCCGGGTGCAGTACGAGCGATTCCTGCGCGTGGCCAACAACGTCCTTCTGGCGGAGAATCTCCGCCGGATGGAGAAGCCAGACCGGTTGAAGGAGTACGAGCAGATTGTCGCGGGCGAACGCGAGGTGTTTCTTTCGCCGTAGACGGAATGTGCGACCAACTCCTGGTTGCTTATGAGTCTCGCCACCCAGGCAGCGGTGGTGAGCCTCAAGGCCGCACGGAGAGGCCACCGCAAAACTCGTCGGTCGACAGCAGCGCTCGATTGAGGGGCTTACGGCGCGGGCGGCCGTTGCCCATCCCACGTGAACGACTCTCCTTTGGGGAGCTGCTTTTCGAGCGTGTTGTTCCCGTACCGCAGCTTGAGCGGGTTGCCCAGCAACGAGCGGACCGTGGCGGCGGTTAGCTTGCCGTCCGCCCACCGGATGTCCACCTCGAAGCCGCCCCGCGCACGGAGCCCCTCAACCGACCCGTCGGGCCAGGCCCGGGGGAGCGCGGGCAGCAGCTGGATGTCGCCCTCGTGACTCTGCAGCAGCATCTCGGCGATCGCCGCTGCGCCGCCGAAGTTCCCATCGATCTGGAAAGGGGGATGCGTGTCGAGAAGGTTGGGCAGCGTCCCCTTGCTAAGCAGGTTGCCGAGCAGTTGGTGCGCGCGGTCGCCGTCCAGCAGACGGGCCCAGAAGTTGACCCGCCACGCCATCGCCCAACCGGTGCTGCGGTCGCCCCGGGCCTCGAGCGACTTCCGGGCGGCCTCAAACAGTTCGGGCGTTTCGGAGGGTGTTATCTGCTGGCCCGGGTGCAGCCCGTACAGGTGCGAGACGTGCCGGTGCTTGGGGTCCTTCTCACCGTAGTCTTCCACCCATTCTTGCAGTCGCCCGGTCTTCGAGCTGACTTGGAGCGGCGCCAGTTGCTGCAGCGCGGCCTCCACCTCGTCGCGGAAGGCTTCATCGAAACCGCCGTCCGGATCGATCGCGTGATTAGCTTCGAGAACGTTCACAAACAGGTCGTGGATGATCTCCAGATCCATGGTCGAGGCGTACGTGAACAGCGAACTGGAGCCGTCGGCCTTGATGAACGTGTTCTCGGGCGAGTGGGACGGGTTCGAGACCAGCTTCCCCGCAACCGGGGTCCCTTCCGGGGCCACGACGAGGAAGTCGAGCATGAACCGGGCCGCGCCCTTCATCATCGGATAGCCGCGGGCGACCAGGAATTCGCGGTCCCCGCTGAAGCGGTAGTACTCCATCAGGTCCCGCGTCGCCCAGGCCGCCCCCATGGGCCAGATGCCGTGGACGCCGTCGGCGGGGGTCGTGACGCCGAAGATGTCCGAGAGGTGATGCACCACCCAGCCGCCGGCGCCGTAGTGCACCTCGGCGGTTTCTTCACCGAAGGGGACCAGGCTTTCGAGGTAATCAAAGTAGGGCTCGTGGCACTCGGACAGGTTGGTGGTCTGCGCCGGCCAGTAGTTCATTTGGAGGTTGATGTTGAAGTGGTAGTCGCTGTTCCAGGGCGCCTTGTAGTGCTGACACCACTTGCCCTGCAGGTTTGCCGGGAGCGTCCCCGGACGCGAGCTGCTGATCAGCAAGTACCGGCCGTACTGGAAGTAGAGCGTTTCCAGCTGCGGGTCACTCCCGCCGTCCTTCAGAGCCCGCAGGCGTTCGTCGGTGGGGCGGTTGACCGCCTCCGTGACGCCCAGGTCAAGTTTCACCCGCTTGAACAGGCGTTGGTAGTCGGCGACGTGGGCGGCGCGTAGTTGCTGGTAGTCTTTCTTGGCCGCGGACTGCAGCGGGGCCTCACAGCGCGCCGTGGCGTCGCCGGACAGGTCTTTGGCGTTGTTGTAGCTGGTGGCGCCCACCAGCAGGAGCGTCACCTCGTCCGCGTCGGAAATCACGAGCTTGCCGTCGTCGGAGTCAACGCTGCCGCCGCTGACGATGGGCAGCAGCTGGGCCTCGTACTCGACGCCTAACTTACCGCGCATGATCAGACGGTTCTGATCGCCCGATTCGGTGGACGCGTTCTCGCGTTTGAGTGTGGCGGTGAGGGACACGCTCCCGGGGCGATCGGCCTTGATGTGAACCACAATGGCCTGGTCCGGGACGCTAACAAACACCTCACGCGTGTACTCCACTCCGTCCACGCGGTATCGCACGCTGGCGATGCCGGTCGTTAGGTCCAAGTCTCGTCGATAGCCGGCCACCGTCTCTGCTGGGGAAAATTCGAGCACGAGGTCGCCGAGGGTCTGGTACGAGTCGATCCTGCTCGGATCCCCCATCATTTTCTTGGCCGCCAGCCTGGTGGCCTCGTCGTTCTTTCCTTCAAAGAGCAGGCGTCGGACTCTGGGCAGGGCGGCCAGGGCCTCGGGGTTGTTGTGGTCCTGGGGAACGCCGTCCCAGACGGTCTCTTCGTTGAACTGGATCCGCTCTCGGTTGACGCCACCAAATACCATCGCGGCGAGTCGTCCGTTGCCGACCGGCAGGGCCTGGGTCTCCCACTTGGTGGCGGGCTGGCGGTACCAGAGCGTTAGCGGCTCCGCGGGCGGGTCCGCCGGTTCGGTGTGCGTGAGGTCCGCACTGGGGTTGTACGGCTCCTTAGGCGGCGTCGTCCTGGCCGCCAAGTCAGCGGTGAAGGGGCAGCCAACCATCAGCAGCGTGAGAGCGGTCGCGAACACACGACGGTTCGGTTGAAGAATTGACACGGGCTTCGCCTTGCAGGTCTGTAGATTGTTAGGTCAGTGTCTGAGTCGCGGGCGGCGCGTCCTGACTAGGGGACGGGCTGTCTGCGACCGCGGTGGGCCCACTGTCAGCTGAGGCCACAGCACAGCGTCAGCCCATCGACCACGCTGCAGGAGTGCACGTTCTGCTTGCCGGCGTAATCGGGGCAGCGTTTTGGGTACTCGGTGCTGACGGCTTGGCGGAGTGGCTCGACCGCAGCGGGTTTGACGATAGCTCCCGAGGCGCCCTTGTCGCCGCCGCCGAGCATCCGCTCGCCGAGCACCCCGTCGACGGTGCGGGCGATCTCGCACATGGCTTCGAGCTCGGGCCCCGAGATCTCGTAGTCGTCGCGCAGGCCGTAGCCGTCTTGGCGAAAAACCTGGCCCACCGTAACGAGGTCGCCCCGGCGCCAGGCCTCAAGCATCGAGCCGAACCGCTGCTGGGCCTCGAAGATGTATTTTAGTCGCTTGACGAGGTGCGGCGCCCGATCGATGAAGGCGTCGCGGATTGCCTGGTGCTGTTCGACGGTCTTGACGTCGCCCAGTGATTCGACGCCGAAGTGCTCGCGGCACAACTCGGTCATTTCAGCGCACTCGGCGGCGCGGATCTTGTACGTCGACTTCTCCAACCCTGGGCGGATGGTGCCGGTGTCCAGGCTCACCAGGCGGAACTCGTCGGCCGTTTCCGGCAGCGGCACGTGATCCACCGACCCGTCGGACGGCTTGTAGTGCGTCCCCATGCCCGCCTTGGCGAAGTAGATCATGATCTGATCGAGGTTGCCGCAGGGCGAGCCGATGTAGTCGTTCTCAACCGCCTTGGCCAGCTCAACGACCGGCATCCCCGTGACGCCCTCGACGCCGGAGCACTCAAGGAACGTCTCGATCAGGTTCAGCGCCAGCGACGCCGAACGCGACATGCCGCCGCCGGGGATGTTGCCGTACAGCACCGCGTCGAAGCCGCCGCCCAACGGGTAACCCTCACGCTGGAGGATGTAGCTGACGCCGTAGGGGAAGCGGGCCCAGCTGTCGGGCGCCTCGCCGGGCGCGGGGGGCCGCGTGACCGGGAACTCGATGAGCCCGTCTTCCGGGAAATTGGCGCTCGCCAGCCGCACGCGTCCGGACTGGTTCGGTTTATAGGCCAACCAGATGAAGCGGTCCGTGCCCACGCCGAAGAGCTCGGTGCCGTTGTAGTCCCCGTGCTCGACGCCCAGGCAGAACCGCGACGACGACCGCCGCACCCTTCCGCCCCACACGTCTAGCTGGTGTTGCTTGGCGAGTGAAGTGAGCTCCTCGCGGACGTCGGCGGGGATCGATTGGGGCATAGCAACGGGGCGGGGGACAAGAGGTCAATCGCGCAGCGGAGAAGAACGTCCGTTGCGCGGCCACGGCTGCCGTGGCGGGCCCTGTATTGTCGCTAGACCGTCGTGGCCGAGTCAACCCGCGGGGTGCGGGCGGCCGATCAGCGGAAGTCCCGCAGTTTGCTGTCGGCGTCGATCACCAGCAGTTCCACCCCGGTCATCTGAGCCAGGTCTTCGAAGTGCTCGGTGCGGAGCGCCTGAGAAAACACCGGGTGGTGCGAGCCGCCGGCGTAGATCCAGGCGGCCGCGGCGGTCTTGAGGTCCGGCAGCGGCTTCCACAGGGCCCGTGCCACGGGAAGCTTGGGAAGCGCCGCCGGCGGGTCGATGACCTCCACTTCGTTGAGCACGAATCGGAAGCGGTCGCCCATATCGATTAGCGTGGCGTTCACCGCCGGCCCGGCGGGGACGTTGAACACCAGCCGCACCGGGTCTTCCTTCCCGCCGATGCCCAGCGGGTGGACCTCGCAGCGGGGGCGGCCCGCCGCGATCGACGGGCAGATCTCAAGCATGTGCGAGCCGAGCACCAGGGCCTCGCCATCGGCGGGCAGGTGGTAGGTGTAGTCCTCCATGAACGAGGCGCCCCCTGGCAGGCCGGTCGCCATCACCTTGGCCGCGCGGACCATCGCAGACGCCTTCCAGTCGCCCTCGCCGCCGAATCCATAGCCGTCTGCCATCAGCCGCTGCGACGGGATGCCGGGCAGCTGCTTCATGCCGACCAGATTCTCGAAGGTGTCGGTAAAGCCCACGAACCCACCCTCGGTGAGGAAAGAGCGGAGGCCGAGCTCGATGCGGGCGGCGTCGCGGAGCGACCCGCGGCGTTCGCCGCCGGACGCCAGCTCTGGGGCAACCTCGTAGGCGTCGTCGTACTCTCCGCACAGGGCGTCAACCTGCGCGTCGGTCGCAACGGTGATATGCTGGACCAGGTCACCAACACCGTAGCCATTGACCGAAAAGCCCAGCACCTCCTCGGCGGCGACTTTGTCGCCCTCGGTCACCGCTACGTCGCGCATGTTGTCGCCGATGCGGGCGAATTTGGCGGTGCGGAGGTCCTGCCTGGCGGTCGCCGCGCGGCTCCAGGCGCCGATCGACTGCAGCACGTCGGCATTCTCCCAGTGCCCCACCACAACCTTCCGCGGGATCCCCAGGCGGGTGCAGATGAACCCAAACTCCCGCCCGCCGTGGGCGGACTGGTTGAGGTTCATGAAGTCCATATCGATCGAGTCCCAGGGGATCTCGCGGTGGAACTGGGTGTGCAAGTGGCACAGCGGCTTCTGCAGCAGCTTCAGCCCGGGGATCCACATCTTGGCCGGCGAGAACGTGTGCATCCAAGCCACGATGCCGACGCACTTGTCCGAGGCGTTGGCCTCGAGGACCACGCGGCGGATCTCTTCGGCGGTCTTGACGACCGCCTTAAACACGACGCGGGTCGGCACGTCCGAGGAGTTGTCCAGACCGGCGGCCACCTTGCGCGAGTGCACGGCTACCTGCTCCAGGGTTTCTGGACCGTACAGGTGCTGGCTCCCGGTAATAAACCAGACTTCGGATTGATCAAGCTGTGGGAGGATCGACATAAAGATTTGGCAGGGTGTGCGGGTTGCGTTGGACCAGGCAAGGTTGTGAAAAGCTTCGCCACCTAGGGATCGGGCGGTGTCGCCAGGGGGGTGGCCCTGTCGTTTGAGACTAGTACTGACCGTAGTAGGCGTTCGGCCCGTGCTTGCGCGAGTAGTGTTTCTCGAGGAGGTAGTCGTCAACGGGTGGAACGTTCGGCGCGATCGCGAGGGTGTCGATCGCCATCTGGGCGACCGCCTCCAGTGCGACTGCGTTCTTGACCGACTCCGCCGCGTCGGCGCCCCAGGCGAACGGCGCGTGGCTGCCGACCAGCACCCCGGGGACCGCCTCCGGGTCCAGTTCAGCGAAACGCTCGATAATAACGCGACCGGTGTTGCCCTCGTAATCGGTGTTTATCTCTTCTTCACTCAAAGGACGCGTTACTGGGATGGGCCCGTAGAAGTGATCGGCGTGGGTGGTGCCGTAGCAGGGGATCTCCCGCCGCGCCTGCGCGAAGGCCGTGCCCTTGGGGCTGTGGGTGTGCGTGATCCCACCTACCCCGGTAAACGCTTGGTACAGCAGCCGATGGGTGGCGGTGTCTGACGAGGGCTTCAAATCGCCCTGGATAACTTGACCGGTCTCCACGCTGATGACCACGCAGTGCTGTGGGCGGAGGTCCGGGTAGGGCACGCCGCTAGGCTTGATGGCGAAGGCCTCACGGTCGTCGCTGAGTCCACTGACGTTGCCCCAGGTGAGCGTCACGAGCCCGTGCGCGACTAAGTCCAAATTCGCCTGACAGACGGCTTCTTTCAGCTGGTCGATATTCATTGAGCGGGACGAATCTTCGCAGACGTAGGGAGCGGCCGGACGCCGCGGTGCGGGTCCACCATCGTGGTGGAAACGCGCGTATGTAAACTTTATTTAGAATATCCGATCCTAGGCTCGGAATTAACTGCCTAAACCTGCGTCATTTTGAGAACCTGACGCAGATTTTCTGACTGAATCAGGCGCTTCTCGGTGTGCGGTCCTGGCACGCCACGGGTGAGCGGTTCCCAATCCCAGCAGCGCGAGCTGCCGCTGCGAGCCGCGACAGAACGTCGCGTTCTGTCCGGCGGCGCCCCACTTCTGCCCGACGTCTCAAGTCGGTCGACGCCTTGTCCACTGGGGGAAAGCGGCTGTCGTGCCTTCGCGGGCGGGACCGTGTGAGCGTCTCGCGTGACGCTCTGGCATGGCGATTGCCTACCACGCCGATTACGGACATCCAGACGCGGATGCCCGATTCACGTCACGCCGCGCACGCCTTAGCTGAAAGAGTCCCTTCGATGCCAGTATCTCAGACCGCCGAGTACGCGCTGCGGGCGGTGACCTGTCTCGCCCAGCACGATTCCGCGCAAACGACCCAGAGCATCGCCAAATGCACGGGCGTTCCGCTCAGCTACTTGCCCAAGGTGCTGCAGCCGTTGGCTCGCGCCGAAATCGTGTCGGCGCAGCGTGGGGTCCGCGGAGGATACAAGCTGCAGCGTGACTGCGGGCTGCTCTCCGTGCTGGAGGTTGTCAACTGCGTTGAGCCGGTGAGAAGAATCGAGTCCTGCCCACCGACTCCTATCGCGGCGTCAGGCCCTCTGTGCCCGCTGCACAAGCTGCTCGATGAGGTGCAGGAGTCGATGCAGACCCGCTTCGCCGAGACCACGATCAAGCAGCTGGCCTTCCGCGCTGACGGCAGCCCCCAGCGCTGCGGCGAGCGCGCCCCAACCGACCCGGCCCACGAGAACGCTTCGAGTTCTCCCCTGGCGTCGGCCGCGGTGAACGACTCCCACTAGCCGCCCTCCCCAATTCCACCCTCGCGATTCAATACGTAAGACATGACGACTCCCGATTCTGAGGCGACCGCTCCAGCCCTTGAGCGGTTCAGCTACGACGACGCCATTGTGCGAATGTTCGTTACCGCCACGCTGGTGTGGGCGGTGGTAGGCTTTCTGGTGGGGCTCCTAATCGCGGCAGAACTGCCGATGCCGTGGCTCAATGGCGGCATCGAGTGGATCACCTTCGGGCGCCTGCGTCCGCTGCACACCAACGCAGTAATCTTCGCCTTCGCGGGCAACGCGATCTTCGCGGCCATCTATTACAGCACGCAGCGGCTCTGCAAGGCCCGCATGTTCAGCGACACGCTCAGCCGGCTGCACTTCTGGGGCTGGCAGGCCATCATCGTCAGCGCGGCGCTCACCCTCCCGTTTGGGATCACGCAGAGCAAGGAGTACGCCGAGCTCGAATGGCCGATCGACATCGCGATCGCACTGGTCTGGGCCGGGTTTTTTGGCGTCAACTTCTTCATGACGCTCATCCGACGCCGCGAGCGGCACATGTACGTGGCCCTCTGGTTCTATATCGCGACCATCATCACCGTCGCGGTGTTGCACATCTTCAACAACCTGGTGGTCCCGGTGGGGTGGTTCAAGAGCTACCCCATTTACGCCGGCGTGCAGGACGCGATGATGCAATGGTGGTACGGGCACAACGCGGTGGCGTTCTTCCTCACCACGCCGTTCCTCGGGCTAATGTATTACTTCCTGCCGAAGGCGGCGGAGCGGCCGGTGTTCTCATACCGGCTGTCGATCCTGCACTTCTGGTCGCTGGTGTTCATCTATATTTGGGCGGGACCGCACCACTTGCACTACACGGCCATCCCCGAGTGGGCGCAATCGCTGGGAATGGTGTTCAGCGTGATGCTGTGGATGCCGAGCTGGGGAGGCATGATCAACGGGCTGCTGACGCTCCGCGGCGCATGGCACAAGGTGACCACCGACCCGGTGCTCAAGTTCTTCGTGGTGGCCATCACCTTCTACGGCATGGCCACCTTCGAGGGACCGATGCTGTCGATCAAGGCGGTCAACGCGCTCAGCCACTACACCGACTGGGGCATCGGCCACGTGCACGCCGGGGCGCTCGGCTGGAACGGCTTCATGGCGTTCGGCATGATCTACTGGCTGGCGCCGCGGCTGTTCCAGACGAAGCTGCACAGCAAGACGCTGGCCGAGGTCCACTTCTGGACCGCTACGATTGGCATCCTGCTGTACGTGGTCTCGATGTACGTGGCCGGGCTGACCCAGGGCCTGATGTGGCGCGGCGTCACGGAGACCGGCCAGCTGGCCTACCCGGACTTCGTTCAGACCACGCGGGCCATCATCCCGATGTACTTCATCCGGCTGCTCGGAGGCGGATTGTACCTCGGCGGCACGCTGGTCGGGTGCTGGAACATCTACAAGACGTGGGCCGCGCGTCCCGCCACGTACGCAGTGCCCGTCCACGAAGCTCCAGCGCTGCGGGACCTCGAGTTTACCCCGGAGACCGCCCCCGAGTCCGAGCTGGAAATGGTCACCGACTACGCCAAGTCGCTCGACGTCTGGTCGACGCTCTGGTGGCACCGCGTCTGGGAGCGGCTGCCGGTGAAATTCACCGTCATGACCACGCTGGCAGTGGTGCTGGCGTCGGTGCTGGAGCTGGTGCCGACGTTTGTGATCCGCTCCAACGTGCCCACCATCGCAACCGTCAAGCCTTACACAGCGCTGGAGCTCGCCGGCCGCGACATCTACATCAGCGAGGGGTGCTACAACTGCCACTCGCAAATGATCCGCCCGATGGTCGCCGAGACCAAACGCTACGGCGACTTTAGCAGGCCGGGCGAGAGCGTGTACGACCACCCATTCCAGTGGGGCTCGCGTCGCATCGGGCCGGACCTGGCCCGCGAGGGCGGCAAGCAGAGCCACCAGTGGCACGTCCTGCACTTCGAAGACCCCGCCCTCACGAACGATGGGTCGGTGATGCCGAAGTACCCGTGGCTGATGAAGAAGAAAATCGATTTCGAGTCGATCCCGGTCCGTATCGCCGCGATGCAGACGCTCGGCGCACCCTACGATCAGTACGAGGGCGCCAATCGCGACGTTTCCGTAGACGACGCCAAGCAGCAAGCGCGGTTGATTGCAACTGAGTTCGTCCAGCAGAACCGTGGCCCCTACCGCACGCCGGACGGAAAAGAAATCGACCTTGCCGACAAGCGGGTCGTGGCGCTGATCGCCTACCTCCAACGTTTGGGGACCGACCTGTTCGCTTCGCCGGATGCCCCGGCCACCGAGGGCTCCGGGGCTTCGCCCGCGGAGGAGGTTGCCGAGGAGAAGCCGCCCACGCCGTCAACCGCGATGACCAACTCTAGCAACAATGAGGCCACCCGATGACGATCGCCCTCTCAGAGACTTTTTTGAGTGTTACCTCGGTGGTCGGGATGTTGATCTTCCTGGCGGTGTTTCTCGGTGTGGCGTTGTGGGTCGCCACCCGCAGCCGAGGCCAGGTGAACACCTGGTCGAGGCTGCCGCTCGACGACAACAACCAACCCAACTCATCCTCCTAACGCCTTTCGATATCCAAGCAGACATGTCCTATCACCCCAACGACGACCCCGCGGCCGAAAAACTATCGGGGCACCAGTACGACGGAATCCAGGAGTACGACAACCCAACGCCGGGCTGGTGGAACTGGATGTTTGTCGCGTCCATCGTGTTCGCGCCCTTCTACCTGCTGGTGTTTCATTCTCCGTACCAGGAGAACACACTCGCCGCGCAGTACGAGCACGCCTACGCCGAGAACCTGCGGCTTCAATTCGGCGAGATCGGCGTCCTCGAGCCCACCGAGGAGACGATCGTTCAGTACATGGACGACCCAAAATGGATCGCGGTAGGAGAAATCACTTTCAGGACGCACTGCACCACCTGCCACGGCAAGGAGGGGCAGGGGATCTCCGGACCCAACCTGACCGACAATTCCTTCCTCCACGTGAAGAAGATCGAGGACATCGCCAGCGTTGTGCAGAACGGGGCCAAGGCAGGCGCCATGCCCGCATGGGGGGGACGCCTCCACCCTAACGAGGTGGTCTTGGTCGCGGCGTACGTCGCGTCGCTCCGCGGGACCAATGCCGCGGGCGGAAAAGCGGCCGAGGGCAACGAGATCCCGGCGTGGCCACAGTAGTTGCGACCGCACGCCGCCCTCGACCAACCCGCCCAAGCCGACAGACCCAACCGAACGATGACCCACCAGCTGCCCGTCCTTGACCCTGGCGAACGCGTTCTCTCGACGCTCGAGAGCGACGGGAGCCGCCGCTGGTTGTTCCCGCGTCTGGCGAAGGGACGTTTCTGGCGGCGCCGTCGGCTTGTGGCCTATGCGTTGATTGCGATCTACGCGGCGCTGCCATTCCTGCGGATCGGCGGCAAGCCTGCCGTCCTGCTCGACTTGGCCCACCGCGAATTCACCTTCTTCGGCTTCACGTTCTTGCCGACCGACACGGTGCTGCTGGCGGTGTTCGTAGTTACGCTGTTCTTGGGGATCTTCTTCGTCACGGCGATTGCCGGACGGGTGTGGTGCGGCTGGGCATGCCCGCAAACGGTTTACCTGGAGTTTGTGTTCCGCCCCATCGAGCGTTTCTTCTCCGGCCGCATGGGCAAAGGGGGTGCGCCAGACAAGAAAGTCGCCGGGCCGTGGCGGGCCGTGATGTACGTGGTGTACTTTGCAGTCTGCCTGCACCTGGCGAACGTGTTCCTGGCGTACTTTGTTGGGGCGGACAAGCTTCACGCGTGGATCTGGAACAGCACGCCGTGGCGCCACCCGGGGCCCTTTGCGCTGGTGGCCTTCATCACCGGCCTGATGATGTTCGACTTCTGCTACTGGCGCGAACAGCTCTGCATCATCGGCTGCCCCTACGGTCGTTTCCAGTCGGTGATGCTAGACCGCTCCTCCGCTATCATCGGCTATGACGAGCGTCGCGGAGAGCCCCGCGGGCATGGACGCGACCGCGTCGCAAGTGGCCTCGGCGACTGCGTCGATTGCAGCATGTGCGTGGTGGTCTGCCCCACCGGGATCGATATCCGCCAGGGCCTGCAGCTGGAGTGCGTGGGCTGCGCCCAATGCATCGACGCCTGCGACACCGTGATGGACAAGGTCGGCCTGCCGCCGGGATTGATCCGATACAGCTCACAGTCGGCGCTCGAGGGCCAACCCACGAAGGTGCTCCGCGCACGCGTCATTATCTACGCGGCGATCATTGCCCTTTTGACAATCACCTTCGTAGCACTGCTGGCCACCAAGAGCTCGTTCGATGTGGACGCCGTGCGCAACGTTGGCAGGCCGTATCGCACGACCGAGGCCGGACTCAACGAGAACACGTTCCGGCTTATCGTCGAAAACCGCACCCACGGCCCCCGTGCGTACCGCATCGAGGTAAAGCCGCCAAGCCCAGCGGAAATCGCCGGCGGGCCTCTGGAACTGAGGCTCGAGCCCCGCCAACGCGTCACCGAGCCGCTCCGACTGCTGGCCCCCCCAACCGCATTTCGGCGTGGCGAGCTCGCGGTCACGCTGCTGGTCACCGACGATCAAGGCGAGCAGCGTGCCCACAAGCTGAGGCTTATCGGCGACGTCGTCCCCGCTTCCGAGACTAGCCAAGAGGCCCTCCCATGACCGCCGTTCAGCCCGAACCGACTGTGTGGCAGCGGGTCTGCTGGCCCATCATCATCTGCGTCCTGCTGGGCGGACACGTGATGATCATGCTCATTGCGATGTCCTTCGCCCTGGCGGCGCCCCCTGAAGAGTCGCCAGACGTGTCCCCTGCTTCGCCGCTAACCCGCCCTGCGGAGGTCGAGATCCCAGGTCAGGCCGGCCGCGGCGGACCAGATCAACGTTAGAGTTTCCGACGCCTTTTGGGTCCCCACGACAATGCTCGCTCTGACTGCCGCCGTCTTAATCGCCAGTCTGCTCGGCTCACTCCACTGTGCCGGGATGTGCGGCCCGTTTGTCGCGTTCGCGGTGAACGACGCCTCGGGCTCCTCGCAGACTCGCCTCCAGCTCGCCTACCACCTAGGCCGTTTATCCACCTATATGCTGTTGGGCGCCGCGGCGGGCGCGGCGGGCGCGCTGGTCGATCTGACGTCCGCGCTGGCGGGATTGCAACCGTTGGCAATGGCCGCTGCGGGCGGATTGATGGTGGTGTTCGGTGCGCTCGAACTGGCTCGCGTTGCGGGTCTGCGGTTGAGCCACGCACGCCCCCCCAAGGCAGTGGTCAAGGCGGTGCAGGCAGGGCAGCGGATTGCACTCACGCTGCCGCCGGTGCGCCGCGCGTTGGCGATTGGGCTGCTGACCACCCTCTTGCCGTGCGGTTGGCTGTACGCGTTTGCAATCACCGCTGCTGGCACAGGGCGGCCAGTCATGGGAGCGATCGTGATGGGCGTGTTCTGGGCAGGCACGCTGCCGGTACTGATCACGCTGGGGATGGGCGTGCAGGCGGCCATGGGCGTGCTGGGCAGCCGCATGCCGGCTATTTGCGCGGTGGCACTGATTGGCGTCGGGCTCCACACCCTTGCGGGCAGGGCGGAGCTAGACCCAGCGTCGTTAGCGCGTGCCGCAGCGCCGGCCAGCGACGCTCGTCAACTGGTGCCCGATCCCAATGAACTCCCGGCCTGTTGCCGTGAGGCTTCGACCTCCCCGGCTGCCGCGGTGGAAGCTGAGGAGGGAACATGAAGGCAGTCGTTGAGCCCGTCAAGCCCGCGGCCCGCCAGCTGGTGGCATGCGACCACTGCGGCCTGAGTGTGCCGAGCGGCCTGATTGAGTCGGGGGCGTCGCAGCAGTTCTGTTGCAACGGCTGCCGCACGGTGTACCAGATGATTCAGGACAATGGCCTGGACCGCTACTACCGACTGCGAGAGTCGGTAGCCGCAAAGCCAAGGCGAGCTGTGTCCACGCGCAGGCGTTACGAGTCGTTCGACACCGAAGAGTTCCTGGCAAAGCAAACGAGAGCCGCCGCTGGCGGCCGCCGGGTAGTGGAATTGCGGCTGGAAGGCGTGCACTGCGCCGCCTGCCTGTGGCTCGTCGAGCGACTGCCAGACATTTTGCGAGGCGTGGTGGACGCCAGATTGAGCCTGAGGGCCTCGATGGTCCGCGTGACCTGGGACCCCGCGGTAGTATCCCTTTCGCAAGTTGCCCATTCGCTGGACCGCCTCGGCTACCCGGGGCATCCTGCCGACGGGGTCAGCGCCCTTGAGGTCCGCCGCCAAGAGGAACGCAAGCAGCTGGTGCGGCTGGGGGTGGCCGGAGCGTTAGCCGGCAATAGTATGCTGCTCGCGCTCGCGCTCTACGCAGGGTTGTTTACCGGCATCGAGTCGCACTTCCACCTGCTGTTCCGCTGGGTGAGCGCCGGGTTGGGCGCCGCATCGCTCGCATGGCCCGGCGCCGTATTCTTCCGTGGCGCCTGGGCGGCGATGGTCACTCGGCGTCCCAGCCTCGACCTGCCGATCGCGCTGGCGTTGGCCGTCGGCGGCGTTGCGGGGGTAGTCAACACGGTCCTAAATCGCGGCGAGATCTACTTCGATTCGCTCTCGGTGCTGGTCTTCTTGCTGCTGGTAGGGCGTTGGTTTCAGGCCCGGCAGCAACGACGTGCTGACGAAGCGGTCGGCTTGATGTTCGCTTTCACTCCGTCGACCTGCCGGGTAGTGATGGGGGCTGATGTCGTAGAAAGGCCGGTAGATTCGCTAGTCGTCGGCGAACTCGTTGAAGTCCGTTCCGGCGATCTGATACCGGCCGACGGCACGATCGAGATTGGCGATTCGACGGTCAATCAAGCGCTACTCACGGGGGAATCCCGCCCAGCGCCGGTTGGCGTAGGCGACAGCGTCTACGCCGGGGCTCAGAATCTGGGTGGTGTGCTAAGGACGCGGGTCATCGCCGCAGGAGAGGATTCCCGTATTGGCGGCTTGATGCGACTGGTCGACCAGGGAGTGCGTGAAAAGCCGCCCATTGTCCAGTTTGCCGACCGGGTATCAGGTTGGTTTGTGGCGGTCGTGGTGACGCTTTCGCTGGGGACTTTAGTCGGCTGGTGGGCGACGGCGGGCGGCGCCGCCGCGATTGATCACACCGTTGCCCTGCTGATTGTGGCTTGTCCCTGCGCTTTGGGCCTCGCGACGCCCCTCACCATGGCGATGGCGCTCGGGGCGGCCGCCCGACGGAACACGCTGGTCAAAGACGCACACGCCATCGAGCGGCTCGCCAAGGGCGGGCGGCTCCTGCTCGACAAGACCGGCACCCTGACCGCGGGCCAGCCCGTCGTGGTGACCTGGATCGGTCCCGACTGGCTCAAGCCGCTGGTCGCCAGCGCGGAACGCGACTCTCAGCACCCCATCGGCGTAGCGTTGCGGCAAGCCTTCGCACCGGATAGTGGATGGCAAGACTCGGCGGCGGTGGACCAGGTTGTCGAGCTCGGCGACGGCGGCTTGACTGCTCGATGTGAGGGGCGCCCGCTGCGGATAGGCTGCCCGAGCTACTTCGATCGCGAGACGCTGGAGCCGGAGGAATTATGGCGCCGCGCCGCAGCTGAACACGAAGCCCTAGGGCAGACGGTTGTCCTGATAACGCTCGATGATGAGTTTCTAGGACTTGCAGCGCTGGCCGATCAGACCCGCGAGGACGCGGCTTCGGCGGTGGCGGGTCTCGTCACTCTGGGCTGGGAGCCGAGCATCCTGTCGGGCGATGCGGCGGAGGTCGTGCGCCTGGTGGCGAGCGAAATGGGCGTTCCGGCGGGGCTCGCCCACGGGGAAATGACCCCCGAGGAGAAGCTCGGCGTAGTGCGACAACGCGCGAGCGCCGACAGGGTGACCGTAATGGTGGGCGACGGCGTAAACGACTCGGCGGCGCTGGCCGCCGCCGACGTGGGCGTCGCGGTGCAAGGGGGAGCCGAGGCGTCACTCGCCGCGGCGGACGTGTACCTCGCTGAGCCCGGACTCGCACCGCTGGTCGATCTGGTTCGGCTGTCGCGGCAGGCGATGCGGGTGGTCCGGCGAAACCTGGCGATCTCGCTGGCCTACAACGCGCTGGCGGTGTCGTTGGCGGCAGCGGGCCTAATCACCCCGTTGACGGCGGCCGTGCTGATGCCAATTAGTTCGGCAACCGTGCTGGCGTCGGCGGCGGCCGGACTCCGCGGCGGGAGGTGGTAGGGCGAGCCTATAAAAAAAGAACGCCGCGGGGGGTAGGCCCCGCGGCGTTCTCATCGCAGCCGGCAGTTGACGGCGTGTGCGACCCTAAGGCTCGCCGCCACCCTGCCGCTTACTCAAGTTACTCAAGCTCCGGACGACCCGCGCCGCGGTTACGCCCGCCGCCTTCGGCGCGGTTGCGGCCGCCACCACGGGCGTTCTCGCCGCCACGTCCACCGCGTCCGCCCATCAGGTCCTGAATGGAGATATCAATCTTCTCACCTTGCATGCTGCTAAACTCTTCCTTCTGGCTGTCGGTGAGGAGGTCGAGCAGCTTGGCCTGCATGGCTTCGCGCATCTCGGTCGCCTTTTCGCGGAAGCCGTCGCGGTCGCCAGAGCTGAACAGCTCGCGCATCTTGTCGCGCATCTCTTGCTGGGCCTCGCGGCCGGTCTCCGTGAGGGAAGCGATCGTGTCGCTCGACAGACCAAGCTTGGACTGAACCGACGGGTCCAGCAGAGCCGCGGCGCCCTGCACCTGGATCTTGATCTCCTCGAGACGCTTGATCTGCCCCTTGTCGAGGATCGCGCTGAGCTTCTCGGCCTCGGCCTTCTGCTGCTCCGCACGCTGGCTGGCGCGCTCCTCACGCATCTTCTCACGTTCTTCTTCGGACATGTCGCGGAAGTTGCCGCGCTGGCCTCCTTGACCGCCTTGGCCACGGTTGCCACGCTGCTCGCGACGCATCTCTTGAACTTGGGTTTTCTGCTCGTCGGTCAGGCTGATTGTCTCGGCAACCTTCTCGTTGTTTAGCAGCATCGGCAGGGTAATCTCGCCACCCCCTTGGCCGCCCCGACCGCCACGGCCGCCGCCGCGACCCTGAGCCATGACGTCCGTCACGGCCAACGCACCGGCCAGCACGGCGGTCAACGCAATAATCATGTTCCGCATCTGAACTCCCTGTGTTCGATAAGGCCCCTCGAAATGGGGCGGGTGGCGGCCAGCCGGCCGCCTCAGCGTCGCCACGATCCGTTTCGGGCGGCTAACTTATTAACCCCCTGGCGCCTGGGCGGGTTTCGGAAAAAAAGGCGGGTCGGGCAGCGGCGGCAGCGAAACAGGGGCCAGCGGAACCGCGGGAGCGTTACAGCGATCCGGCCGGGGTGGCGTCGCGGAGCTGGTCGGTGGCGTCACGGGCGGCCTGCTGAACGGCCTCTTGCCAGCGGCTTTGGCCGAAACGGCCGTATTCGGGTCGGCTGTAGGCAAAGATCACACCCCGGCTGCTGTTAACCACCGCTCCCAGCCCGGTCGCGTCAAACGCGCCAGCGACGTCCGCCGCGGCGCCGCCCTGGGCGCCAAAGCCGGGGACCAAGAACCAGGTGTGCGGCATTGCTTCGCGGAGCTCCGCCAGCTGTTCTGGGTAGGTCGCGCCCACTACGGCGCCCACGACGCCGTAGCCAGAGTCGCCAGCGGTCTTTTCGGCTAGGCTCTCAACGTGGTCCCCAACATGCCTGTAGAGCGGCTGGCCGTCGATTAGCTTGTCCTGCCATAAGGCGCCGCCGGGGTTCGAGGTCTTCACGAGCACGAAGATTCCGGCGTCCCGCTCGACGGCGGTCGTGACGAAGGGAGCCAGGCTGTCGTCGCCCAGGTAGGGGCTGACGGTCAGCGAGTCGGCCCCCCAGGCACTGGTGGGGCCGAGCATCCCGCGGGCGTACGCCTCGGCGGTGGAGCCGATGTCGTTGCGTTTGCCGTCCAGGATGACCTGTAGTTGATTGCCGTGGGCGGAGGCAATGACGTCTGCCAGGGCGGTCATGCCAGCCGGGCCGAGTTCTTCGAAGAACGCCGCCTGCGGCTTCACGGCGGGGACCACGCCGGCCACAGCCTCAATCACGCCGATCGAGAACCGCCGGTACGCCTCGGCCCGCTCGGCGAGCGAATCGCCTTGCCGCAGGGCCTCGGGGAGCTGGTCCCACCGCGGGTCGATTCCGACAACCAGCGGGCTCTTGTGTTCCTTGACGAGTTGAGCGAGCGAATCGGCGTAGTGCGGCACGGCGGGGCGTAGGCGTAGAGGGGGAGCGGTTGGACGAATTCCCCACAAGATAGCCGATCCCCACCGCCAGGCGTAGGCGGCCGACCCCGTCAGACGGCGAACGATCCGGTGCGTTCCGGCTGACTGGGAAGCCCGTCGGGCAGCGAGTGGGTGGGCGAGAGTTCGTCCGCGACCGCCACCGGCGCCACCCGCAGCAGCAAGCTGAAGAGGGTCGGGACCAACAGGAGGGTGAAAATCGTTGACACCACCAAGCCGCCCAGCACCACGCTGCCAATGCCACGGTAGAGCTCGCTGCCGGCGCCGGGGAACACCACGAGCGGCAGCAGGCCGAGCACCGTGGTGGTGGTGGTCATGAAGATTGGCCGGATACGGGTGCGGACGCTCTCCAGAATCGCGTCGCGCGGCGCCATGCCGTCTTCTCGGAGGTGGATCAGCGACTGGTGAACAATCAGGATCGGGTTGTTCACCACCGTGCCGATCAGCACCACAAACCCAAGCATCGTGAGCACGTCCAGCGGCTGCAGCACAAACAGGTTAAGGATCCACAGGCCCAGGACCCCGCCCGCGGCGCCCAGCGGCACGCTGAGAATGATGATCAGCGGGTAGAGCCACGATTCGAACAACGCCGCCATTAGCAGGTAGGTGATCAAGAGCGCGAGCATCACATTGAACCGCAGGGCGGTCCAGGTCTCGCTTAGCTTGTCGGCCGTTCCGGCGAGCGCGATGCGGTAGCCGCCCTCCAGCTGCCCGCTCTCCTGCAGCGGCTGGACGACCTCCGACTGGATCCTCTGCATCACGTCTTCGAGCGCTACGTTCTCTGGCGGCGAGACCTGCAGCGTCACCGAGCGGATCTTCTCACGGTGGTTGATCTGCTCGGGGCCGCTGCCGTAGCGGACGTTCGCCACGGCGCTCAGCGGCACAAGCTGCCCGTCGGGCGTGGCGATGGGCGCCGAGTCCAGCCGCTGCGTGCGGTCCGCAAAGCGGCTCTCGCTCATCACGGTCAGGTCGATCTTCTTGCCGCCTTGGTAGTAGTCGCTGACGTAGGCGCCGTCCACCAGCACGTTGACCGCGAAGCCGAGGTCCTGGGCCGGCATCTCTACCGCGCGGGCGCTGAGCGGCTTGGCAGTGACGTGCAGCTCGGGGCTCGACAGGTCGAGGCTCGGCTTAGGCAGCACCTGGGTCCCCTCGTACATCTGCATGACGCCATATCCGCCCAGGTCGGTGGGTGTCATAATCTGCCGGCCGATGCCAACCAGCTTCTCGATGTCGGGCCCAGTGATCTCGATGTCCACCGTCCGCCCGGCGGTCAATCCGCTCTCGAATAAGCTTGTCTGCTTGACGCTGCCAAAAGCGCCCGGCGCCGCGCGGAGCGCGGGCCCGAGGATGCCGACCAACTCGCTAGAACGCAGCGGGTTCATCGCCCTCACACCCATGAACACCGCTCGGCCACGGACCACAAAGAAGTAGTCATAGATGCCGGGCTTGTCGAGGTCCTCGCCCGCGACGCCCGGCTCGACATCCCAGTACGGTTTGAGCTCAGCCTCGACGGTGCGTCCCAGCTCAAGCAATTGGTTGATGTTGTAACCGGGCGGCGGCACGACGAATCCGATCACCAGGTTGCGGTTGCCGGTCGGCAGGTACTCGACCCGCGGCCACAGGGACCAGCTGACGCCGGCGGCCAGGCCGATCAGCAGCACGACCGTCGTCAATCGGCGGAGCATGCTGCCCTGGGCCCACCGGTTTGCCGCCACGACCACGCCGACTAACGCGCCGCCAATCCGTCCGAGCCCGCGTGCAACCAACGTCTGCGGGGGGCGGGGCTGAGGCTGGCCGACCGGCAGCGCCTTCCGCTTGTGAAACAGCCGGGAGGCGGCGGTGGGGATCATGGTCACGGACACGATCAGGGACAATCCGACCGCCGCGCTGATCGCCAGCGCGATGTCGCGGAACAGCTGGCCCGCCTCCTCCTGGACGAACACGACCGGCAGGAACACGGCGATGGTGGTCAGCGTCGATGAGACCACGGCGCCCCACACCTCCTGGGTGCCACGCACCGAAGCCACAAGCGGCGACTCACCGAGCGACGAGTACCGGCGGTAGATGTTCTCGAGCACCACCACCGCGTTGTCCACCAGCATGCCGACCGCGAACGCCAGACCCGCCAGGCTGATCACATTCAGCGAACGCCCCAGGCCGCGGAGGATCAGGAAGGTGCCGATGATGCTCACCGGGATCGCCAGCCCAACCACCAAAGCGCCCCGGGCGAACCACAGGCCGGCGCCGACCATCAGAGCCAGGCTGAGGACAAACCACCACGGGCTGAGATAAACCGACGCGATCGCCGACGCCAGGATCAGGGGCGCCACGATCAGCGTCCGCGCGCCCAGGTGCAGGAACGCCATGAGCACCACCATCGTCAAGGCGCCGCCGAGGAAGATGTTCTGCTGCACAAGGTTGACGGAAGACTCAATGTAGTCGGTCTCGTCGTAGACCTGCGTGAGCGTCAGGCCCTTGGGGTTGAGGATCTCGGTGTTGAGGAATTCGTTCGTCTTGTGCAGTCCGGCCATCACGTCGATGACGTTGGCGCCCGTCTCGCGAACCACGTTCACCGCGATGTTCTCTTCGCCGTACCGGCGAACCAGACCATCGGGCTTCTTGTAGCCGAACCGGACGTCCGCCACGTCACGGATATAGACCGGCGCGCCCTCACGCATGGAGAGAGGGAGCTCGAGCACTCGTTGCGGCGAGTCGAACCGCCCGTCGAGCCGCACCACGTAGCGGTTCTTCCCGTCCCAGATATCGCCGGCCGAGGTGTTCTTGTTCTCCGCCCGCAGCACATCACGAAGGGTCGTGAGTGTGACCTGCCGGGCCGCCAGCCGCTCCATGTCGACAATGACCTGCAGCTCCTCTTCGAGTCCGCCGATGACATTCGACTGCGCGACGCCGTCAACGTTCTTGAAGCGGTCTGCGAGCTCATCCTCGGCGAGCCGTCTGAGGTGGTCGACCTTGAGGTCGTCGGGCGGCAGCAGCACCGCCGCGGCGGGGTGCAAGGCGGCCAGCTCGCGCAGCCGGTGCATCCGCAGCCCGATGTTCTCGGTGGCCTGGATGCGGGCGAGCGGCGTTTTAAGCGCGGGGTTGGCTTCGGCGAACGCCTGGATTTCTGCGTCGGTGGCGGGGAGCGTGCTGAGGATGAACCAAGCGATCGGCCGGCTGGAGCTGTTGGCCGACGAAACCACCGGCAGGTCGACGTCCTCCGGGTACTCCGGGACCTGGCTCAGGGCGCTGGTGACCTTGGCCAGCGCGCTGTCCATGTCCTCGCCAACCGCAAACTCCAGCGTGATCTCGCCGGACGAGTCTTTGCTCTCCGAAGACATTTTCTGCACGCCCTCGACGCCCTTGAGCTGGTCCTCCTGCTCAATAACGATCTCTTGTTCCACCTCTGCCGGGCTGGCGCCGGGCCAGCGGGTGGTGATGGTGAGCGTTGGGGTTTCGACCTCAGGGGTCAGCTGCATCGGCAACTGGGTCATCGCGACCACGCCGAATAGCACCAGCAGCAGCACGCCAACGCTAACCTTGACGGGGTTGCGGACGAGCGATTCGACAATATTCATGCTTGTTACCTGCTCGCAGACCCTGCGCCCTCGCCGACAATCCTGGTGACCGTTACCTCTTGTCCCGGCCGTAGTCGCTCGTTGCCTTGCACGATTACGAGGTCCCCCGGCTCAAGCTGCCCGGTCACCTGGATCAGGCCGCCGTCGGCAACCCCCAGCTCGACGGGCACGGGCCGCACACTGGCGGTCTGGCCAACGCCAGTCGAACCACTGGCCGCGTAGAGCATCGGGGTTATCCCGCCGTGGATGATGGCGTCTTTAGGCGCCATGGTCGCGGTGACCTCGCCGCCGGTAGGGAGCGTCACCCGTGCGTACATGCCGGGCTTGAGAACCGGACCGCCGGGCAGGATCTCGTTCTGAATTCGCACCTTGACCGGGAACGTGCGTGTGCGGAGGTCACCCTGCGGGACCGTGGCAAGCACGGTGCCCTCAAACATGCGTTTCGGCAGCGCGGGGAACACGGCCTGCACCGACTTGCCGGGGCTGATAAAGGGCAGGCTCTGTTCGCCGACCTTGACGTCGATCTCCACAACGTCGATCGCCAGCACCTCTGCTACTGGATCGCCCTGGTTGAGCCACGCGCCCACCTCGGTGTGCTTGGTTACGACGTAACCGTCGAACTTGGACGTGACTGTATACTTCTTCCGCTGGTCCTTCAGCTTCTCCACCACCGCCTGCTGCATTTGGACCTGGGCGCGGTACTGGGCGATGACCTCGACGCGTGGGCCGGCAACCGCCAGGTCGTGGGCGGCCGAGGCCTCCAGATAGATCTGTTCCGCCTCCATGGCGTTGGCGCGTGCCTCCTGCAGCTCATCTTCGGTTATCGCTCCGCGGGTCCGAGCGATCGTTTGCAAACGGTCCCGACGGGCCGCAAGAAACTCGCGACGCGCCTCCGCGGCTTCCTTGCGGGCCAGCGCCTGCTTGATCTCTTCGGGGCGGGTGCCGTTCTCGAGCTCGGCCAGCTGCTGCTGCCGCAACGCCAGCTCGCCCTCGGCGGCCGCGATCTCAAGCGAGATCGTCTCGGTGAGCAGCTGGGCCAATTTCTGGAACGCCTCGACGCGGTCGCCCTCTTCGACGGGGCACTCGATCACGCGTCCCGCGACGGCGCTGCCCACAACCGCTCGTTTGACCGGCGTCACGGTGCCGACGAACGATTGGGAGTCGGTCACCAACTGCTCAGTCGCGCGAGCCGCAACCACAGGGGGCGCCCCGCCTCCGGGCTGCGCGTGGGCGGGTGGGCCCGACGCGAGGGCCGCGGCAAACACAAGGCAGACGGCCTTCTTAACTGACATTTTCCCGCACCTTAATGAGGAGTCGCTTGAGCGTGGCCTGCTCCCGTTCGGACAACCCGGCGGTCGCTTCGGACCGCATCGCCTTGGCGCAGCGCACCACCTTCTTCCAGACCAGATTGGCAGGAGGGAGCGGGTGAATCAACTTCTTGCGGCGATCATCAGCGCAGGGGCGCCGCTCGATGAGTTCGGCGGCCTCCATCCGGTCGATCACGCCGACCAAGCTGGGGGGCTCGATGAGCATCCGCGCCGCCAGGTCCACCTGATACAGCGGGCCTTCAAGGGCCAGGTAGCCGAGCACCTGCGCCTGACGGTAAGTGATGCCGTGCGGCGCGAGCGTGGCCTCGAAGCTGCGGGTGTAGACCTGGTGCGTGTGCGCAAGCCAGAACCCGATACTCTCTTCGAAGTCGTACTTGATCACGGTGGGCTGCGAGGGATCGTGGCGGGGAGTGCATCATTAGCTTACTAACGATCCAGCCGCAACGAAACCCAAATCCGGACCCCGGTGTCCCCCCGTGGGGGGCCTCGACCGCTGCTGCGGGCAGCCGAGTCAGTCCTCGCGGATCAGCATGACGTTTGCTTTCCGGTAGGTGTCGGGCGTCTGGCCCGGGTACTGCACCGCGAGCTGGGCCTCCATGAAGTCCAGCTTCTCGATCACCCGGGCGACGCTCGGCAGCAGGGCGATCACCTTCTGCACGGTTTCGACGTCCTTGGGATCGGCGTTCTGCAGGGCGGCGCCGGCGAACAGTGGCGCCATTGCCGCCGCCTGGTTGATGTACTGGGCGGTCTTGCGAATCGCCCCAGCGGTATTGGAATAAGAGATCGCCGAAACGGGGCCGTCCACAGCCAGCCCCAGCTTTTTGTACGACTCGCTTGTGGCGAACGACTCGGCTTCGCCCCAACGGACATCGATCACCTGCTGGGCAGCCTCAGGGGTGCTGGCGATTATCATCCAGCCCTCTTTGAATCCGATCACCGGCCGCACGCCCACCGCCGCGAAGAAAGAAGCCCGCAGATCTTCAAAGCCTGCGAGCGACTCGCTCTCAACCAACTCCAGCTGCTGCTGGGCAACCTGCGGGATCTGCACCGCCGCGTCGATTGCGCGGTGCAGCAGCTCGCGGGTGTGCTCTGGTTGGTTGCACTTGAACGCGGCGAACGACTGCCCGTCAGGAAGGGTCACGGAAACGGACTCGCCCGAGAACAGTGACAAGAGGTCGCCTTCCAGGTTGAGGTCCAGCTGATCTTCCAGCTTGGTCAGTTGCACCAGCGCCTCGGCGGCGAGCTCGGGTGCCTCGCGCGAGAAGATGTCCAGGAACCGCGTGTAGACCGCGTGCAGGTCGACGCCAGAGCTGAGGCGGAACGCGGCGGCGTCGGCTGGCGTCCAGCGGCCCCAGTTCTCGAAGGGCTGGCCGCCGTCGACCACCTGCCGCAGGATACGCTCGTCGGTGCCGGGGAGCATCATGCCGAAGGTGTCGGTGCGGTTGCGGCCTTCATCGGTGTAGCCAACCGCGACTTCGAGGTCCGTCACGGCGATCTCCTCGATCAAGGCGTTGATCAGCCGAACCGCGGCCGCCGCGTTGGCGTCGCCGTCGGCCTGCTGCTTGATCGCCTCGAGAGCCGGGGCGAGCTGCTTGCGGAGGCTCTGGAAGTGCTGCTTGCCATCGTAGAAGTAGACCGTGTCCTCCGCCGTCGGCAGCTCTGCCAATGCGTCCTTCAGACGTGGTTCATCGAACTTCGACTCGGCGGTTCCGGCGCCGAGTCGCAGCACGGCGGCCCGCGCCAGCGATTGGGACGTGCTGAAGAGCAGGACATCGTCCTTGCCGACCAGCGTTGGCTGCATTGGGGCGGGGGCCGGTGGGTAGAGGGTGAGGTAGGTCGCGCCGTCGACTTGCTCCTCAGTGATTGAAAACTGGTCGCCCGACTTCTCCTCGGCCATGGCGAGCAGCTTCCTGGCGGCCTCGATGTAGCCGTTCACCGCTTCGGGCGGCATTCTTACGGCCACGACGTTGTTGACGGACTCGCCCTCGGTGATCTGGTAGAACGCGGCTTCCTGGGCGTCTGCCAACGCGGCAAGTGAGGCCGAGGCCGTGGCCTCTTGGAATTGTTGCAAGGCCTGTTGAGCCTCTTCTAGGTCGTCGGCCTCGACGCGGCTCTTGATGATCTCAAACACCCGCTCGGCGATCCGCTCTTGCTGGAACGCTTGGATCACCTTGGCGAGCTGCTGTCGCTGTGGCTCCCGCTCGGGGTTCTGCCGCCAAGCCACCGCCATTTGCGCCTCGGACGGCACAATGGTTTTGAGGCCGAAGTCGTCCGCGGCGCAGGTCAGCGGGGCGAACAGACAGGCGAAGAGGAGAGCCGCGGCGGGCAGCGTCTTGGGTGTTTGCATCAAAGACTCCGACGGGAAGAGCTGTGTGGCCAGTTTGCCGGCGCATCATACACAAATTGGGCGATCCGCTGCGGCGTGATTCGCAGGTCGCCGCTGGATATTGGCGAAGCAGGCCAGTATTTTGCCTCGCCGCGATCCGGCCTGACTAGGCGGGCGTTGGCTCGGTTGCCTCAACCGGCTTTGCCACGGGCTTTTTGGGACCACCTCGGGGTGCGAACACCAGCACGATGACGGCTCCGGCGATGACCAGGATGAGCCCCGCCCAGAAGAATGGGTGGATGTCGCTAAACTTGCCTGCCGCAACGATTGTGAAGAAGGTATTGACCACCGGCGCGCCGCCGAACACTAGGGGCATCACGTAAACCGGCTTGCCGCCGAAGTTGAACGCCATGATGATGCCCAAAGCGCCAAGGGCGCCCGCGGCCCCCGCCATCAGGCTCCACAGCGTTCCGGTGAAGGTCCAGTGGCTCTCTTCCGGGTAGATGCTGAGGATCAGCTCGGAGCCTAGCACCGCAATTACGAAGTACGCGAGCCCCACGCACAGCAGCGGACGCATCCGGCTGTTGGCCATCGCCGCCTGTCCCTTGTGCAGCATTGGGCCGTATGCGCCCCAACAAACCACCACGGTGGCAATGGACAGCATCTGCAGGAAGAAATTGCCGGTCTCCGCGACCACGCCCTCGTGTTCGTTGGCGGCTGGGGTGTCGGTCGTAATGGCGGCGGGAGCGTCTGCGACGTGCGGCTTCGACGCCGGTTTGAATGTCAGCACTGTCACAGCGCCCAGCAGCACCATGATCAGGCCCGCCAGGAACAGCGGGCCGATTTCTTTCGCCTTGCCGGCCAGGTAGATGGTAATGAACGAGTTGACGACTGGCGCGCCGCCGAAGACCAGCGGCATGACATACGACGGCTTGCCGCCAAAATTAAACGCCATGATGATGCCCAACGCCCCGATCGCGCCGAGCGCCCCGGCGATCAGGCTCAGCACCGCTCCGGTCGTGGTCCAGTGACCCTGCTCGCCGCGTGTCTGCAGCCACGCCAGCGGAGCGACAACGCCGACCGCAAAGTAGGCCAGCCCGACGCACACAAACGGAAGCAGGCGTGCATGACCGCCGGGCACGGTCGACATGGCGCCGGCGCCCCAGTGGAGCACCGGGCCATACACGCCCCAGCAGATGACCGTCAGGACAAACGAGGCGACAACAAACAACATTCCACGCATACGGCATCGTTCGGCGGGGGGAGGGGCGGGGTGTCGGCTAGCCTGCAATGTAAGCGGCCAGCATGCGGGCTGATAGACCCGCAGGCCCGATTTCCTCGCGTTGGGTGGCTGCTGCTACTCGCCCCGCAGGGCTGGCAGGAGCGGCGCGGTCAGCGTCCGCCGTGTGGCGAGCCACCCCACCAGCAGGCCGACGCCAACGATCACCGCGAGCAGCACCGCGGCGCTGATCCATGGGAAACTAGCGTCCCCGCCGAACGACTGCGGCGCCAGGGCCACGGCCGCGGCTGCCGCGCCGACGCCCAGCCCACCCAGCAAGAGCGCCAGGTTCTCTCGCAGCACCAGCGACTCCAGCCGGCTAGACGAGAACCCGGCTGCGCGGAGCAGCGCCAACTCGCCCCGCCGCTGAGCCACGTTGCGGAGCTGCACGACTGCGACCCCGACCGCGCCGAGCAGCAGCCCCAACGCGCCGAGAGTTTGGAAGGTCGACAGGTAGGTATTCTGCACCGCCAGAAAGCCCGCCAGACGGTCACGGGCGTCTTCGACATCGAGCCCGTAGTCGCTCAGGCGGTCTTCGAGCATGGCGCTGAACGCTCCGCGGTCGGCGTTCGGCGCCTTTGACTTGACCAACAGAAATCGGTAGCCACCTGTTTCTGGAAACAGACGGAGAAAGTTTGCTTCGGGCACCAGCAGATCGCCTTGCAGTAAGCTGTTCTTGAGCAGGCCGACAACTTCCAGCGTGACCGGCCGCTGCGCAGAATCCTCGATCGTGAATCGCGAGCCTACCCCTCCGTACAGCTTCAGGCTGTACATCGCGGTGTTGAAGTCGAGCACGACAGGGACGACAGGGCGTTCATTCTCGTCCGAGCCGAGGTCAACCTCTAGGTCGTTCCAGCCGTTTGAGCCCTTGAGGTGGCGGGGGGATCGGAAATCGGCCCACGCGAAGGGGGCGTAAAAATCCTCTGGCGCCCCCAGCACGCGGGGCTGCGTGGTTTGATACAAGTTGAGGCAGCTGGCGTCCTCGCCGTCGTAAACGCGGAACGAGTCAATTTGCCAGTCCTCGAATAACGCTTCGTCGTCGCGGCGGAACGCGTATTCCTGTCGACCCTCGGACGCGTTGAGGTCGTAGTGGAGTGGCTGATCGCACAACCCGACCAGGTCGTAGCCGCCGGTTCCGGCCTCGGTGGGCGGCAGGCGGAATGCGCCAATCGCCAGGATCAAGAAGCTGGCTGCGCCGACCAACCCGATGGTGAGCAGCGAGCGGGTCGGGTTCCGCGCCAAGTTGCGGACCGCCAGTGAAGTGACGCCGTAGGCGTGCGGGGCCGCCTCGCGTACCGGTCGGCCCACGAGCCAGCCACGGACTTGCAGCAACAGGAAGACAAGCGACAGCACGCCGGACGTGAAGAAGGCGCCGGCCTGCGCCTCGCCACGCAGATTAGTCGCCGCAACGCCGAGCCCGACGGCGCCCGCCAGCGACAGCACGCTGATCCATCGTCCCCGACGGCCTGGCGATCCCCCGTCGGTCTGCGACGGCTGCGTCTGCCCGCTCAGGAGAGAGCGGGTCGAGCTCTTGAGCAATCCCCGCAACGAACACGCGATTGCCAGCCAGGCCGCAACGATCCCCACCACGTAGCCAATCGCGAGGCTGCGGAGCGTGATGTGCAGTGTGATGAACGGCGTGACAATCGCTTCCACCCATAGAGTGCGGAGGCCGGCAAGCATCAGCCACGCGTAGGCGATGCCGCCCAGCACGCCTACCGCGGCGCCGACCTCGGCCACGATCAACCCTTCTTGCGTGAGCAGGCGGCGGATCTGTTTCGCGTCCCAGCCGATTGCGCCAAGCACGCCAACCTGTCGTGCCCGCTGGTCAACGCCCAGCCGATAGAGCAGGGCGATCAGCGTCACGGCCGACCCGATCAGGAACATGCTGAAGCCGAAGAACAGCCCGTCGAACGGCGTCGTCCCGCTCGCGGCCGTCAGTCCCTGCTGCTTCACGGGGCGGAACGCAAAGCCCACGTCGGCGGGTTCGATCGCGGCGCGCAGCTTCGCTGCAACGGCGTCGGCGCCCCCCTCGGAGTTGGGGACCCGCAGCAGGCTGATCGAGCCCCAACGGGTGGCCCACAGCCTCTCGGCGGTCGCCAACGCGACGAACGCCTTGGGCGTGGTGCTGTGGTCGTCCCAGTAGTCTTCGTCGGCTTGAGTAATTGGTTCAGTCAGATCGAAGGGCAGGTCCCAATCGTCGATGCTATCGGCGTCCGTTACGCCCTTGAGCTCCGGCGTCAGCTTAGGGTCCGCTGCCAAGGTCGGTCTGCCGTCGGGCCCTTCGAGGGGGGCGATCGCCGCCAGTTCGAGCCGCAGCGGTTCGGCCTCGGCCAATTCGCCGTGGGTGCTCTCCGGCAGGTAGTAGGTGAGCGAGATTGTGTCTCCGACGTTGGCGCCAAGCGCGTTGGCGGCCCAGTCGTTTAACGCGATCTGGCCCTCGGCTAGCTTGATTGGCTCTCCCGCTTCGTCAAGGAGCGGACCGATGCCCGACTGCGAATCGATGCCGGTGACGGTCGAGTAGGGGACCGACCGGTCGCCGAGCGCTAGTGTGTTCGCCAGGTAAGTGACCGCCGATTGAGGTGGTGGGTCGTCGAACGTAGAGCGGATTGCCTCGACCGCCGTTTCGTTCAGCACCAGCTGCGTCGACTCGATCTGCACGGCGTCGCCCTCGGCCACTTCGGTGACCGACAGGCCGAGGTCTTCGAGGCTTGGTTTCAGGTTCGCGGACAGCCAATCGCCGCCGTCGGCGCCGGGTTTTTCCGCACCGACCAGCAGCAGGTTGGCTTTCCCGGCAAGGTCCACCCACTCTTGGGCGGCGGTGAGCGAAACGAAGATCGACTTCGGCGGCCGCTGGGATGGCTGCAGCGTGAAGCGCGCCAAGCCCTCATCGGGAAGAATCCGCCCCACGGTCAAACGTTGGCCGATGGTGGTCTCCTGCTTTTCTCCCAGCGGGCTGTCGGCTGGAATCGCGTCGACGGTGGGCAGCAGCAGGAATATGTCGTCCCCCGGGCCGATGCCCAGCTCCTGGGCGACAGCGGGCGTGAGCCAGGCCTCGCCGGGCGGGACCTCCCACGCGGGCTCTACCGCGCCGTTGGCGGTGTTGAACCGGCCAAAGTCAGGCGTCACGCCAAGCAACTGCACGTCGCTCGCGCGGCGTGTGTCGCCGTCGGCGTTGTGGGTGACGGTTGCCTGGAGCAGCAACGCGGGCGCGGCTAGATCGAATCGGTCATGGAAACCATTGGCTCCGGAAAGCTCTTCGGACAACTCCGCGCGGAATGGGTGTTGGGTCACTAACGCGTAGTCGATGGCGCCCAGCCGCTCAAGCACCAGACCCTTCAGGCTGCCGCGGACAGAGTCGCCCACCAGCAGGGCGCCGGTCATCACCGCGGTGGCGACCGCGACGCCCAACAGCACGGCCAGGTGGGTGCGGTAGTAGTAACGCAGGCTCCGGACAGCGAGTTCGATTCGATTCATCCCCCGATTCTCGCCGATCGCAGCCGACACGCAAAACCCCTCCGGCGAGGCTGCCTCGCCGGAGGGGCTATTTTCAGCGTATCAGCAATCAGCCGCCGCCTTAGGCAGCCTGCTTGTCGGCGCCGCAGCACCCGCTATCGCAACAATCGGCGTCGCAAGCGCCGCCGTCGCATTCGCACGCGTCGCAGCTGCAGTCACCGCCGGTGCAGCAGTCGCAGGCCTCTGCCGAGCAACAGCCGGCCTCGCTGCAGCATTTCGCTTCGGCGGTGCACTGGCCGTCGGCGCAGCAGGACTCATCGCCGCACTCGCAGGGGTCGCACTTGCAGTCGGCCCCGCAATCGCAGGCGGCGGTGGTTGAGGCGCCTGCCTCGGACTTAGTGCCGGCGGTGGACCGGTAGGCGAACACGCCTACTGCAAGGATCGCCAGCAACGCAACAAACTTAATGGAATTGGTCATGGACTTGATTCTCCAAAAAATGTGGGGTGGAACCATGGCCGTATAGCAGCCACGGCACAGTGACTCAAGCTTGGCTTGGCGATAGCACGGCCAGCGTGCGAAGGCCAAACCAGCGAATCAGATGATCCACACACACAGCGCGGCCTGCACGCGGACGCCGGGCGGCGTCCCCGGAGGCGGGAGGGGCGCCAGCGGGAAGGAAACCAGCACCGACGCGGGCGCCGTGGCTGGTTGGTGGGCGTAGGCGAGCGTGCCAATCAGCTTCAGGTCATCGCCGCCGCCGGCGTGGCTGATCTGCGGCGCCTCGGGGCGAGAGCCATCGCAGCCCAGACAGCGACAGCCGCCGGCGCCGCAGGACTCACCACACTGGGCGTCAGGTGAATCCGCCGTCTGGCAGCAGCTTGGCGTCGTTCCCTGGCAGCAGCTCGGTGGGGCGGCCTCGGCCTGGTCGGCCTGACGACGGGACTCCGCGCACCGGCAATCCGCTAGCACCTGTGCCGGAACCACGGTCCCGACGGCGGTCAGCAGCAGTACAAGATGGCGGATGAGCTGGTACACGTTTACGGGTACGGGGTGAAGCCGCAAAGGTTCTCTGCAAATAAGTCTAGGGGATCGGGGCCGAGATCCAAGCGAAATCTGTCCGTGCCCACTTCGTTTGGGCGCCGGCGGGTCCCCGCGTGGCGGGCTACTGGTAGGTCATCGCCTTGTCGCTAATGTCCTTGCGGCACCAGGCGCCCTGCCAGCGGATGCACTTGACCGCCTTGTAGGCTTGGAGCTTGGCGGCCGAGATAGTGTCGCCCATCGCGGTGACGCCCAGCACCCGGCCGCCGGTGTTGACCACGGCGCCGTTGACGCTGCTGGTTCCGGCGTGAAACACCTTCACGTCCGGCAGCTGGGCCGCGTCGTCCAGCCCGCGGATCGGGAAGCCTTTCTCGTAGCTGCCGGGGTAGCCCTCGCTCGCCATTACCACGCAGACCGCCGGGCGCGGGTCCCACTCCAGCGGTGGCAGCGAGTCGAGCCGCTTGTCGACCGCCGCGTCCAGCACCTCCAGCAGGTCGGTCTTGAGCCGCATCAGCAGCGGCTGGCACTCGGGGTCGCCGAGCCGCACGTTGTACTCCAGCACCTTGGGACCCTGCTTGGTGATCATCAGGCCCGCGTACAGCACGCCCTGGAACGGTCGCCGCTGCCGCTTCATGTGGTGCACGGTTGGCACGAGGACTGTCTCTTCGATCATGGCTAGCTGCTCTTCCGACAGCAGCGGGGTAGGGCAGTAGGCGCCCATGCCGCCGGTGTTGGGGCCGGTGTCGCCGTCGCCGGCAGGCTTGTGGTCCTGAGCCGGCGGGAGGGTCAGGATCGAACGCCCGTCGGTGATCGCCAGCACCGACGCCTCGTGTCCGTGCAGCCGCTCCTCGATGATCAACTGCGCGCCGGCGTCGCCAAACTCGCGGCGGCCGGCAATCCGTTCCACCGCCTCGATGGCCTGCTCGCGGTTGTCGCAGACCACCACGCCCTTGCCCGCGGCCAGCCCGTCGGCCTTCACGACCAGCGGCACGTCCTCACGGTCGTTCAGGTAGCCGAGCGCGCCGTTGGCGTCGTTGAACGCCTTGTAGTCGCCCGAGGGGACGTCCGCGTGGCGGAGCAGGTCCTTGCAGAACACCTTGCTCCCTTCGAGGGCCGAGGCCGCCTTGCTGGGGCCGAACGCCCGCAGGCCCGACTCCTGCAACGCGTCGACCAGACCGGCCACCAGCGGCGCCTCGGGGCCGACCACCGTCAGACCGATCTCGTTCTTCTTGGCGAAGTCTACCAGGCCCGCGACGTCGTCGCTGCTGATCTCGACGTTCTTGACGCCCAGCTCGGCTTCGCCGAGCGTGCCGGCGTTGCCGGGCGCCACGAAAACCGTGTCGGCCCGCGGGCTCTGGGCAATCTTCCAGGCCAGGGCGTGCTCTCGCCCGCCGCCGCCAACCACCAGTACCTTCATGCTTCTCAATCCCTTCCCACCACCGGCGCCGGGCCTGACCATGCCGCCCGGCATCAAACGCCCCAGTCTACCGCGAAACGCCCGGCCTTGGCAGCCGCTGGATCTGGGGGGGCAGGGCGTTCAGTTCGCGTACTCGTCGCGGTCCAGCCGCACGATGTCCCGCAGCCGCTGCGGGAAGTCGGGGAACGCGGTCATGACACGGGTCCAGGTCGGCAGGGCCGGCTCGCCGGAGGGGTCGTCGGAGACGGCCTGCCCGGTCTGCGTGATCAGCTCGGCAAAGCCCTCGATCGCCTGCTCCTCGCTGTGGCGGTCGTACTCCAGCCCGTTCATCAGGCTGTCGGCGTGGTACTGGCGGATGGCGTCCTGCGCCAGCCGCAGGTAGGCCGACCGCAGCGAGATAAAATGCCCGTTGCTCATCACCATGCCACGGCTGGCCAGCGTGCGGATGATGCTCCGCAGGATGTCCGAGGCCATCTTCATCAGCCCCTGGGTGGGGTCGTCCAGCGACAGCGGCTGGTGCTTGTGCTCGTACAGCCGCGCGATGTCCACCTGGCAGACCCGCTTGGGGGACGTGTTGCGGAACACCTCGCTCAGCGTCCCGACCTCCAGGCCCCAGTCGCACGGGATGCGGTTGGAGCGGGCGAGCGTCGAGGTGATCGCGAACTCGCCCGCCAGCGGGTACCGGAAGCTCCGCAGGAACACCAGGTAGGGGTCGCTGCCCATCACGGTGATCAGCGCCCGCACGAAGGGCACCACCAGCAGCCGCACCACGCGGCCGTGCATCCGGTCGGTGCACCGCGCGTAGAACGCCTTGCAGAAGTCGAAGTCCATACCGGGGTGGGCCATCGGCAGGCTCAGCCGGATCAGCATCTCGTTGTCGTAGCCGACGATGTCGCCGTCCTGGAGGACGAACGCCTTGAGCCGCGTGTCGGCCAGCAGGTGGCCGAACGCAAACCACACCGCCCGCCCCTTGCCGGGCCGCGACACGGTGAAGCCGGATTCCAGCAAATCGTTCAGGGCGGACTGGCCACGGGGGCCGTCGGTCCACAGGATCTGCACGCGGTCGCCCATCGGCGCGGTCAGCCGGACCGCCTCGCGGTAGTCGTCGGGCGAGTCGGCCCGGTTCAGCACCACCGTCACGGTGTCGACGTAGTCCGCCTCGCCGAGCTTCTTGGTGATGTTGGCGAACGGCTCCGCCCGCATGTCCGACGCGGTGATCGGCAGCACCAGCCCGATCGGGTTGCGCCGCACCGCCTCACGGAGTTCGGCCTCGAGCTGACCGATCCCGACGGTCCCCAGGTCGTGCAGCGTGGTGATCGGCCCGCGTTGGGCAAAGTCCGGCATCGTGACTCCTGGGGTGGCAGACGAGCTTCCTGGTAGGCTACGCAGATTAGATATTCTAATCGCTGCGCCGCGTTGTGGAATGCCGATCGGCCGGGCCGCTCCGCCACAGCGCGGGCACGGGAGCATCCGCCGCCGCGCCCAGCCGCCAGGGTTTTGTCCGCTACAGCGCTATCGATTCTTAGCGACTTTACTCGGCGGGTTTTGTCCCTGCCAGTTCCCGCTTTACGCTTGTATAGCAGGCTCTGTGGCTGCTAGGAGCGGACAAAACTCGCGGGGTTTTGTCCCCCTCGCGACGCCAATGTGGACAAAACCGCGTCGCACTCTCGTCCGGCCCATTGGTTTTCCTCTGCTTGCGGTCTGAATTCTTACCGCGTGCGGACCCGCAACGGGGGACTGACGAACGGTTCTTGGCAGCGCTTCAACTGGCGGCAACTCTCTATTGGACCGCGCAGGGCGGCTGTTTTCTACGACGAAATCGACGCTTTATGGATGCCGCCGCGGGGCGTCCGCCGCCGTTGATGGCGGGGCTAGCGGCCGGCACACCTTGCTATGAACAGTCCGGCGACAACCTGCTACAGTCGCCGCCGATCACGCCGCCCGGGCGGGGTGAACCCCAGATCCGGAAGCGACCCTAACGCCAGGCGTTAAGGCGCCAAAGCCGTTTCGCACGCCTTCCAAGAGAGCCACCGATGGGACACCCCTTTTCTGCCGAGACGCAGCTGCGCTCAATCAAACACGTGTTAGCAGAGCTCGGCGGCACGCTCGACTTGAATGTCAGCGTGCGGCTGTGGGACGGCGACGTCATCCCGCTCGGCCCCTCGGCCGATGGCAAGTACACCATTGAATTCTCCGGCCCGGGCGTGATCGGGTCGCTGCTCCGCCGCCCCACGCTCGAGACCCTGGTGCGGCTGTACGCCACGGGGCACGTGTCGTTTGAGGGTGGGGACCTGATCGCGTTCTCCTCGGCTTTGCGGACGGATCGGTCCAACACCAAGCGGCTCAAGCAGCTCAGCAAGGTGATGCTGGCCAAGGCGACCCTGCCGTTCTTGTTCGCCAAGACCAACGACGCCCACGTCGGCGGCGACTTCCGCGACGACATGGTGGGCCGGGTCGAGAGCCGCCGCAATAACACCGACTACGTGCAGTTCCACTACGACGTCAGCAACGAGTTCTTCGAGCTGTTCCTCGGCAAGGAGATGGTCTACACCTGCGCGTACTTCAAGGACTGGGGCAACTCGCTCGACCAGGCCCAGGCCGACAAGCTCGACATGATCTGCCGCAAGCTGCGGATCGCCCCGGGCGACCGGCTGCTGGACATCGGCAGCGGCTGGGGCGCGCTCTTGTGCCACGCGGCCCAGAAGTACGGCGCGGTGTCGCACGGCATCACGCTCTCGCAGCAGCAGCACGACTACACCCAGGCCAAGATCAAGCGGCTCGGGCTGGAGGATCGCGTCAGCGTCGAGATGTGCGACTACGCCGACCACACCGGCACGTACGACAAGATCAGCAGCATCGGCATGTCCGAGCACATCGGCGTGGCCAACTATCCCCGCTACTTCAAGAAGATCAACTCGCTGCTCCGCGACCGCGGCGTGGTGCTGAACCACGCGATCGCGCGGCGGGCGAAAGAGACCAAGCGCTCGATGCGGCGGATCCGGCCCGAGCGGAAGGTGCTGCTGAAGTACATCTTCCCCGGCTCAGAGCTGACGCCGGTCGGCATGACCACCGACTTCATGGAGAAGAGCGGCTTCGAGGTGCAGGACGTCGAGTCCTGGCGCGAGCACTACGCCGTGACCGCGCGGCACTGGTGCCAGAACCTGTCCGCCAACAAGGAAGCCGCCATCCGTCAGGTCGGCCCGGAACGCTACCGCCTGTGGGTGGCGTACCTGGCAGGCGCCGCCGGCGGTTTCGAGGCGGGCTCCATCAAGCTGTTCCAGGTGGTCGCCACCAAGCACGCCAGCAAAGGCGTCTCGGGCAACCCGCCCACCCGGGAAGATTTTTACCGCGCCGCGTAGCGACTGTCGTGAAAGTGCCGGGGGCTCAATCATTGAGCGGACCGACGCGGGCGCCGGGTGCGCTCCCGCTAGGGAAGCACCCGCTGCGTGCGGACGCTGGCTAGCTGGCTCGGGGGCAAACGATCTGCGTTGGCAGCCAGTATTGCCGCACCCGGTAGATTCGCGCCGCCAGCGAATTGGCCGCGGCGGCGGGCGGCGGAGCAACCGGCTATCCGTTGATGACTTTTTCGCGTTCGATTCCTTGAATCGCGGAGGAGTGCTCCATCACAATCCGCCAGCCTGCCTTGGTGTGACGCAAGGTCGTTGTCGTGCGGATGTGGACTTGACGATGGCCTTCCTGGCCGGGGATTACGTACTTAAAGCGGTGCACAAACGAGACCAGCGCGGTCTTGTCGAACACGCGGGCTTTCATCTCGCGGCTTTCTGAGTCGTAGAATCGGACCGCTTTCATGTCCCGTTCGTAGGAAGCGGCGATCTCCTTGTGCCCTCTGAGCGACAGCCCATTGGAAGCCAACATCTCAACACGCTCGTCTTCTTCGTAGAACCCCGACAACTTTTGTGCGTCGTTCTTGTTGAACGTGTCGACCCACGTCTGCATGACCCGCAGGACGGACGCTTGATCCTGATCTGCTTGAGCATGAAGGGGCGCAAGCATCAGGACGAGTGCCGGAAGTATTGGCTTCATGGTGTCTCGGGGGAGTTGGTGAGCGAGCGTTACTGACATTCGCCTGGTAGGGCAATCTGCTCGCAGGGAGTATCGTTTGCAGGATAGGCGGTGTGACTAGTCGGGGGTCTTAGGCATGCTTCCTGGTTTCTAACAGCTCCCAGTCCCGCGCGAGCGTGGAGCCCGGCATTGCTAGGAAGACCACCACTCGCTGTGAAAAAGCTTCCCCGAAATGATGGTGTCCAAGAAGACGCGTTGCTCGTCGGTAACCAGGGCCCGCGGCGTGTACCCATGCTCATCGGGCTCGGCAAGCAACTTGTCTCTGGCTTGTCGAGCAACTTCCGCGAGCGCATTCTGCTCTGGTGCTGAAACGGCTGAGAGTGTCAACGACAACTCTTCAAGCAGCGTCACAGAATAGTCTGGCTCGACAGTGTTCTCATCGCTGAACAGAAGCAGCCAAATGTAGTCGAATGCGATCTGAGCCAAATTCGTCTTTTACCTGTCCGCCTCACTCGATGTTTATCGGGGACCTACTTCGGTAAGCATTCGCTCATCCTAACGGTTGGCCGCAGGGCGATTCAAGCAAGGCTCGACAGCGCCGTTCACACTAACGGGTAGCACCGGCGGCCGCTCGGTGGGGCGCCTCGCCAGCGGGCAGACGGGTTCGAACGATTGTCGGTGTTCGCGGCACAGGCGCCGGCTCAGCCTGGCGATATGATCTCGCGGTTGACGCGTCGCCGGTCGGTTTCTATATTTCGTTGTGTGGCGAAATGACGTTGTGAGGCGGGCTGCCCATGCGAGACCTATTAGCAATCACCAAGGCGCTGGCGGACGAGAACCGCTTGCGGGCGATTGGCCTGCTGCGTGGGCGGGAGCTGTGCCTGTGCCAGCTTGTCGAGGTGCTGGGGTTGGCCTCCTCGACGGTCTCGAAGCACATGTCGGTGCTGCACCAGGCCCGGCTCGTCGAGTCGCGGAAGCAGGGCCGGTGGGCCTACTTCCGCCTGGCCGGCGACGACGCCCCCGGCGAAGCACGGGAGGCCCTGGAGCTTGTGCTCGCCAGCCTCAAGCAAGACAAGCAGGGCAAAGCCGACCAGCAGCAGCTCAAGGCCGTGCTGAAACTAGAACCCGAAGAACTCTGTCGAAAGCAGGCGAACTGGCGATGTTGAAGGTCTTATTTCTGTGCACGGGGAACTCCTGCCGCAGCCAGATGGCCGAAGGGTGGGCACGACACCTCAAGGGCGACGCCGTCGAGGCGTACTCGGCCGGCGTGGCCACACACGGCATGAACCCGCAGGCCGTGGCGGTCATGGCCGAGGCCGGGGTCGACATCACGCCCCAGCACTCCAAGCACGTCGACGAGCTCGCCGACGTTGAGTTCGATTACGTCGTGACGGTGTGTGACAACGCGGCGGAGTCGTGCCCCGTGTTCCGCGGCGACGCCACGGTGGTGCACCAGCCGTTCGACGACCCGCCCCGCCTGGCCCGCAACGCGGCGAACGAGGACGAGGCATTAAACCACTACCGACGCGTGCGGGACGAGATCCGCAACTACGTCAACACGCTCCCCGCCGCGCTGAAGGGAGGCGACCATGGCGAGTGACGCCACCACTCCGGCGCCGTGCCCGGCGGCCGCGTGCCCGCACGGGAGGCTCGGCTTTCTGGACCGCTACCTGACGCTGTGGATCTTCCTGGCGATGGCCGTGGGCGTGGCCTGCGGGCACTTCCTGCCGGGGGTCGAGGCGTTCATTAACCGTTTCCAGGTCGGCACGACCAACGTGCCGATCGCGATCGGCCTGATCCTGATGATGTACCCGCCGCTGGCGAAGGTGCGGTACGAGGAGCTGGGCGACGTCTTCCGCAACTGGCGGGTGCTGGGTCTGTCGTTGGTGCAGAACTGGGTGATCGGCCCGGTGCTGATGTTCGCGTTGGCGGTCGTCTTCCTGCAGGGCCACCCGGAGTACATGACCGGCTTGATCCTGATCGGGCTGGCGCGGTGCATCGCGATGGTCATCGTGTGGAACGACCTGGCCAGGGGGGACGCCGAGTACGCCGCGGGCTTGGTGGCGTTCAACAGCGTGTTCCAGGTGCTGTTCTACAGCGTCTATGCCTGGTTCTTCATCACCTGGCTGCCGCCGATGCTGGGGTTGGAGGGGAGCGTGGTCGCGGTCAGCATGGGGCAGATCGCTCAGAGCGTGTTCATCTACTTGGGAATCCCGTTTCTTGCGGGGATGGTGACGCGGTTCGTGCTGCTGCGGGCCAAAGGCCGCGAGTGGTACGAGCAGACGTTCATCCCCCGCATCAGCCCGCTGACCCTGGTGGCGCTGCTGTTTACGATTCTGGTGATGTTCAGCCTCAAGGGGGACCAGATCGTTCGCATCCCGGGCGACGTGTTGCTGATCGCCGTGCCGCTGTTGATCTACTTTGTCGTGATGTTCCTGGTGAGCTTCATGATGGGGCGGCAGATCGGCGCGGACTATTCCAAGACCACCGCGTTGGCGTTTACCGCGGCCAGCAACAACTTCGAGCTGGCGATCGCGGTGGCGGTGGCGGTGTTTGGCATCAACTCCGGAGCGGCCTTCGCCGCGGTGATCGGGCCCCTGGTGGAGGTGCCGGTGATGATCGGCTTGGTGAGTGTGGCGTTCTGGTTTCAACGCAAGTGGTTCCCCTCGGCGGCGGCGGAGGCTAACTAACGGCGGGCGCGGCCTTGCGCTGCGTTTACCCAACTAGGTGAGGTCGGATTGAATAACAAACCCCTGGTGCTGTTCCTCTGCACTGGGAACTCGTGCCGCAGCCAGATGGCGGAAGGGTTCTTGCGGGAGTTTGCCGGAGACCGTTTCGACGTGCTGAGCGCCGGGACAAAGCCGGCCGACAGCGTGCACCCGTTGGCCGTGCAGGTCATGCAGGAGCGAGGGATAGATATTAGCGATCAGCGGCCCGAGGATTCTGCGGACTACCTGGGCCGCATTTCGGTGCGTCACCTGATCATTGTCTGCGCCGGCGCCAACGAGACCTGCCCCCGCATTTTTCCGGGCATGCTCAACCGTCACTTCTGGCCCTTTGAAGACCCGGCCGGCTTTGACGGGCCGCCGGACGCCGTCCACGACAAATTCTGCGCGGTGCGCGACCAGATCGAAGCCCGCATCACTGCTTGGTTAAAGGAGGAAGCATGAGCGTTCAAGACACGGTCAAGTCAAAGTACGGCGGCGTCGCGAAGAGTGGGCTGTCAACTGACCACGACGGCGTTAAAGCGGTCGCCGAGGCGTTTGGGTACACGGCCGAGGAGCTGAACTCGATCCCGGCAGAGGCCAACATGGGGCTCTCGTGCGGCAACCCCACCGCCGCGGCGACGCTGCGCGAGGGAGAAGTGGTCGTCGACCTGGGGTGTGGCGGTGGGCTGGACGTGTTCCTGGCGGCTAAGAAGGTGGGGCCAACCGGCAAAGCGATTGGCGTCGACATGACGCCCGAGATGCTTGAGCTGGCCCGACGCAACGCGGAGCGCGCGGGTGTTGAGAACGTGGAGTTCCACCTGGGCTTCATCGACAACCTCCCGCTGCCGGAAAACTCCGTCGACTGCGTCATCAGCAACTGCGTTATCAACCTGGCGCCCGACAAGCCCGCCGTGTTCCGTGAGATCGCCCGCGTGCTCAAGCCGGGCGGGCGGTTGGCCGTTAGCGACATCGCCCTCAAGGCCGAGCTGCCGCCGGAATTGGGGAACGACCTGATGGCGTACGTTGGGTGCATCGCCGGCGCGATACCGATCGACACCTACCGGCAAGAGCTCTTGGCCGCCGGTTTCGACGCGGTGCAGATTATCGATAGCGGTAGCGACCTGAACGCCTACGCGAAGGTAGAGAATCAGTCCGCCTGTTGCTCACCCTCGATGGGGGACAGCCTGCCGGTTGTGTCGGTGGGCGACGCCGACCTCCACGCACGTTTGAAGGACCTGCTGACCCGCTACAACGTGAACGACTACGCGGCCAGCGTGAAGGTGTTCGCGGTCAAGCCTGACGGTGACTCCTAGTGTTGCACCGGCAGGGGGACCCGGATGGCCGGGTGACGCTCGCGCATCGCGCCGTCGGCGCCAGTCGTCACAAGTTCCGCCCGGGCACGCGGCGCTATTTCACCTTGACGATGGTTCGCTGGTAGCGTGTCAGCGGCGGGGCGCCGGTGTCGGTGACCTCACAGACGACGTGGATCGTTGCCCCGCTGGCGGCGTCGGCCGGAACGGTGAACGCGGCTTCCTGGTTCTCCGCGTCCTGAATCTCCACCTTGCCTGGGTAGGTGTCGGCTTCCGTGTAACGCCACCACCGATAGGTGAGCTGGTCGCCATCGGGATCCCGCGAACCCTTGATGCTGAGGGGGACGCCCTCGCCTGGGCTGACGCTCACATCGAGCGCGCGCGGCGAGGCGACCACCGGCGGGTGGTTGGCGTCGGCGTACGTCGCGACGCACCAGTCGGCCCGGGCCGCAAAGTCATTCTGGACGGCGTCCGTCCACCGCACCAGCGGGTAGAAGTAGGCTCGCATCAGGTCCTGGCTCTTAGGGTAGGTGTCCCGCATGTACTTCCGCCCCCAGGCGGACCGGGTGTACCACCGGCCAGCGGGGTACGCGAACTTTGGATCGGGAACGGGGTCGAGCCAAGTCGCCCCCCGCACGCGGGTGTACCGGCCGCCCCACCCACCGTACCCGGGCGATTCTGTGCTACGCAGGCCGGTCGGGATCACGTGCAGGAAAGCGGGCGAGTCACCCTCCGAGCGGAAGTCGCCAGGGGTAAAATCGGTGTCGCCGGACAGGCCGTGGCTGCCAGGGACGTGGGCCTTGTAGAGCGAGCAGAGCGGGCCGTGGTTCTCCAGGATGTTCGTTTTCATCCATTCGGCCTTAAAGTACTCTTGCTTGTCTTGCGGCAGGATCTTGTTCCACTGGTAGGCGATCGACCAGAACTGGTCGCAGATGATCGTCGGGATTTCGTACCGGCCCCAGTGCGGTCGGATGTAGCTCTGGTAGGCGTCGTCCTGTTCCCAGATGAAGAAGAACCGCGTCTTCTGGGCGACTTCCGCCATGCGTTCGGGGTGGCGTTCCTCAATCGTCTTCAACGCCCGGGCGATAGTGTTCGTGCCGCCCCAGGCCTGAAGCCAGACGGGCCTGGAGTCTGAATCGTCAAGCAGCACCTCGACAATGCGGGTCGACCCGGGCGTTGTTTTCTCCATCTCGCCCTCGGCGTCCACGTTGCCTAGCAGCGTGCGTGCCCGCAGGAACTCCGCCGTGGGGTAACGGGGGTCATGCTTGACCAGGTTGGGTTGCACTTCGGCGTAGGCCTGCAGGTACGGCTCGGCCCAGTCGTCACCGGCCCAGCGGTGCCCCCGCCAGTGGTACTGCGAGCTCGAGGTGATGATGCCCTCGACATCCCACTCGTTGGCGTACAGCAGGAACCTTACCAGCGAGCACTCGTCGTCAATCTCTCCATCGGACGTGACTATGACGCGGGGCTTCTCGGACGCCGGCAGCACGCCGCCCCACAGGAACGCCGCCGCTCCGACTACGGAAGCCAGCAGGCGAAGCCGGCGATTGTTGACTGTGTTACTTGGCATGCTGACGCTCCAGGACGTTGACATTTTCTCCGGGGCTGGTGTAGTCGACGTACTGAGTGGGGTCGCCGCCGTTAAGGTATTCTTCGACGTTGGTGTAGCCGTCGTTGTCGCTGTCTTGGGTGTTGTCGCCGTCGTCGTGGGGGTCGAGTCCAAACGTGACCTCCCACTGGTCCGGCATGCCGTCGTTGTCTGTGTCGGCTGGAGGCTGGCCCGTCTTCATCTCGACCCACCCGCCGGCTTCCTCCTGATTCGTGACGAACCCGTTCTCGCCCCGAGAACCGACGCCGTTCCGGACGTCGCGGATTATCCGGGCGTCGATCGCGTCACGGGTGGGGAGCGTGCAGCCCACCTGCTCGAGCACCGCGTGGTAGGCTTGTTCCGCCGTCTGTTGCTTGATCGGCATGGCGGGCCACGGTTCGCTCAGCCGGAAATGGTCGTCCTGCTTGGTGACGCCTTTCCAGTTGTCGGCGGTCACCTCGGGAAAGCCCGCGACGAAATTATCGGACACCCACCACTGGCCCGCGTCCGCCTCGCCGTTGCGGGTCGAGGGGTCGAGGATGCGGCTCCTGACCCCATCTTGGGTGCCGGGCCCCGCCTTGTAGTAGTTCGCGATCAGGTTTCCGCTGAAGGAACTGAAACGATCGTTGCCCGGCTGGTGAGCCTCGCCGCCGTAGATGCTCTGGTGCTGCCAGTTGTAGATGACGTTGTTACGGAAGTCATTCAAGCCCCCACCAGAGGCGAAGCGAGGATTGCGTGAGTAGTTGTTCGCGAACAGGTTGTGATGGTGGGTTCCTCGGTTGCTGCCCCAGATCCCTCCAAACTTGTGGGACTCGGAGCCGGCCTCGCTGATCAGGCACCACTGGATGGTCACGTCCTCGCAGTGGTAGACCGACATCACCTCATCGGTGCTCCAACTCGCCGAGAGGTGGTCAAGAACAATGTGATGCTTGTACCGACAGCCAACCGCGTCGCCGCTGCTGTCGGCCCTCACCCGCAGGTACCGGATCACGACATGGTTGGCGTCGATGGCGATGTTGCCCTTCAGCGTGACGCCGTCGCCCGGGGCTGTCTGACCGGCGATCGTGATGTAGTCGTTCTTGATTTTTACGTTGCCGTCGATCGTGCCGGCGACGCGGAACACGACGATCCGCGGTCCTTTCTCGCTGCAGGCAGCCTGCAGGCTGCCCGGACCGGAAGCGTTGAGGTTCGTGACCGCGATCACCTTGCCGCCTCGCCCGCCGGGAGTGGAGGCTCCGTACCCCTCGGCGCCCGGAAACGCGGGGACCGCTGGCGGTGCAGCCCCATTCTGCGCAAACGTCACTTGGCCACACGCGACGGGTAACAAACAGATGGCGAGCGAGCACAATATTGAGATTCGGGATATGATCGCAATCATTTCGACCCTCATGCGTGTTGTTTCAGTCAAGAAGTGGGAGTACGCGAAATTCGGCCGAGCAGGGACGCCGGGCGACATGCCTACCGATTTGCTGGTTCAGTAGCCAGATCACGAATTACGGAGACGCGAGCAACGCTTAGCACGGTGAGAGCTGACTCTATCGATCTGCCCTACGCGATTCCACCCGCTCCTTCGGTCGCGTCCTGAAACGAGTCGAGATCGCCTGAGGACGCCGACCGGCGCTACGCCTGCGTGATGGGGGGCTTGCGACACACGGGGTCCGCGGTTGCAAGACGCGTCCGCGGCGCCACCTTATGGGCGCCGGAGGAGGCGTCGGTTGCAATCTTTGAGCGGGCGGCGTCGTCGGTTGCCGCGCCTCACCGCCGATTGATCTTCGCCGCGGCCGCCGCCCCGCGGCCCAGACGTTCGAACGACGCCAGGTACTCACCCAAGTCGGTCTCGATCGGCGTGATCTGGGTCTCGTCGACAAAGCCGATCGTGCCGCTCCACGGGTCGGGCGCACCGGGCAAGTAAATGGTCACCTTGCCGCCCAGCGACCGCTCGATCTCCAGCACCGGGCGGGTAACCCCGTCAAGGTGAACCAGCGCGGGCATCATGCGGCCTCGCAGCGCGTCGGCGTCGAGGCCGCCGGCGAGTTGGTCCTTGTAGATCGAGTACCTCGGGAAGATGAGCGTCAGGTTCCTTTCAACGAATCCGCCAATCCGCTGCCCGATCGTCCACCTCGCAACGATGCCGGCGGCGAAGCAGAGCAGCACAATCACCAGGACCGACAGCCCCAGGAGGATCAGGTAGCCGTTGGCGGTCTTGAAGCCGAGCGTTTCGTTGAGGAACTTGGCGATGCTCAGCACAATCGGCGCTAGCTGCCCGAGCAGGAACCCAATCACGATCAGCGGCAGCAGGAACACCAGCCCGCCGATTGCGGTGGTCTTGAGGAACCCGATCTTCTTGGTGACGTGGTCGATCATTGTCGGATCCTGGGCCGTGGGGGATGGGCACAGGATAAGGCGAAGCGCGGGACAGCAACAATAGGGCCTTCCTACCGATAGGGCGGTCAGCATGTCGTGCCGCAAAACGCTGCTGGCGGGGGCAGGGTAGGGTACAATCGCATTGCCGGGGCGGTTGTGACCGTGCTGGGTGTTTGTTTTTTCTCGCGTCCTGCTCGCACGGGAGTTATTTGATGCGGTGGATTGCTCGGTGTTCGGTGTTGCTGCTGACGTTGCTGTTCTCGATGCTTGCCGGTGGTGGGGCCCTGGCAAAGCCGCCCAATTTTGTTTTCGTCCTTGCCGACGACCTGGGGTACGGCGACCTTGGCAGCTACGGCCAGCGGCAGATGGAAACGCCCCACCTAGACCAGATGGCGGCCGAAGGGCGGCGGTTCACCCAGCACTACGCCGGCTCGACAGTCTGCGCGCCGTCGCGGTGTGTGCTCATGACCGGCAAGCACCTGGGCCACGCAGCAATACGCGACAACCGCGACGTGAGCCCCACCAGCAACCGGCCGCTCCCGGCAGAGGAGGTCACGATCGCGGAGGTCTTGAAGGGGCAGGGGTACGCGACCGCGCTGATCGGCAAGTGGGGGCTGGGGGATCAGCACACAACCGGTCACCCCAACCGACAGGGGTTTGGGTACTCGTTTGGCTACCTGAGCCAGTCGCACGCCCACAACTACTTTCCAGAATACTTGTTCCGCAACGGTGAGAAGGTAGCCCTGCGAAACTTTGTGCCTGCCGCCAAGCCAAACGGCGCGGGCGTGGCGAGCCGGCGCGTCGACTACTCGCACGATCTGGTTGTAGAAGAAGCGCTCGCTTGGCTGGAACTGAACCACCGACGACCGTTCTTCCTGTACCTGGCCTTAACGCTGCCGCACGCCAACAACGAGGCGGGCCCGCACGGCCAAGAAACCCCCGACCACGGTCAGTACGCCAGCCGCGACTGGCCGGAACCGCAGAAGGGCACGGCGTCGATGGTCTCGCGCCTCGATCAGACCGTCGGCCAGGTGCGTGCGCAACTTGAGCAACTGGGCGTCGCGGAGGACACATTGGTGGTCTTCACCAGCGACAACGGCCCGCACGCCGAGGGCGGGAATGATCCAGCCTTCTTCGATTCCTCCGGGCCGCTGCGGGGGATCAAGCGGGACCTCTACGAGGGGGGCATCCGGTCGCCGACGATCGCCGTGTGGCCCGGGCGTGTTTCTGCCGGCTCTGAGGACGACACCATCAGCGGTTTTCAGGACTGGCTGCCGACCTTCGCAGAGCTGGCGTCGGCGCCGGTCCCGGCGGGAATCGACGGGCTGTCCTTGGCGCCGACACTCACCGGCGAGGGGGAACAACAGCAGCACGAGTCGCTGTACTGGGAGTTTCACCAGCGGGGCGGTAAGCGGGCGATCCGGGCCGGTAACTGGAAGGCGGTGCAGCTGGGGATGAGACGCTCGCCCCAACCGATTGAGCTGTACGACCTCAGTCGCGACCTGGGCGAGCAGAACGATGTCGCCGCCCAGCACCCCGACGTGGTCGCGAGGCTCGAGAGGTTGATGGATAAGGCGCGGGACGATTCAACCGACTACCCGTTCCATAACTAATTGCGGGTGGGGCGCCGTTGGCGGCGGCTACTCGGTCGCGGCCAGGAAACAGAAACCACCCGGCGGGAGCTTGGCCTCGGCGCCCGGGTCGTACGGCTCGCCGGTCTGCAGGTTGTAGAGCGTGGCGTCGAGCTGCGGGACCTCAAAGGTTTCTTCGTTCGGCGAGAAGTTGACCAGCGTCAGGATCCGCTGCGAGCCGTCAACCGCGGTGCGCAGGAAGGCCAGCACGCGGTCGTTGGCAAGATCGACCACCCGCTGCTTCGCCTCGGGGTGGAAGGCCGGCTGGGCGATCCGCAGGGCCAGCAACTCGCACAGGCCGTCATAGATGAGCCGCTGCAGCGAGCCCGGGTGAGAGAGGTGCTCGTCCAATTCCGGCAGGCTGTACTTGTGCCGGTTGATGCGGCGGTTCTGGCCGCTGGACTCGACGCCGGCGTAGTCGTTCCGCGTGCCGACTAGGCTGTGGAAGTACACGGCCGGCATGCCCTGGAGCGACAGCATCACCGCCTGCGAGGCGAGGAACCGGCGGACGTGCAGCTCGGCGTCGACGTGGCCATGCTCGTCCGCGTCGGGCGCCATGGCGTCGACGTACGCAATGTTCAGCTCGTAGGGGGTGTCGGTCCCGTCAGCGGCGCGGCGGGTGTTGATCTTGCCGCCGCGCGCCTTCACCGCGGCGATCACCTTGTCGAACCGCTGCGGCGAGACCAGCCCTTCCAGCGGCCGCACACCGACGCCGTCGTGCGAGGCGGTGAAGTTGAAGAACGTGCAGCCGGGCGGCGGCGGCGCCAGCTTGCTCAGCCAAGCGCGGATGGCCGTGGCGTCGCCGTTGACGAACGCGTCCAGCAGCAGCGGCGGCAGGCTGAAGTTGTAGACCATGTGGGCCTCGTCGCCCTGACCGTCGGACGGGTCGATCTGGCCAAAGTAACTGACGTTCTCGGCGTGCGGCACGTTGGTCTCGGTGAGCACCAGCGTGCGGGGCGACGCGACCTCCAGCAGGTCGCGGCACAGCTTAACGACCTCGTGGGTCTGCGGCAGGTGCAGGCAGTTCGTGCCAACCTGCTTCCACAGGAACGCTACCGCGTCGAGCCGGACGATCCGGGCGCCGCGGGCGGCGTACTCCAGCAGCACGCGCAGCATCTCCGCCAGCACGGCGGGCTCGCCGTAGTTGAGGTCGACCTGATCGGCGCTGAACGTGGTCCACACGTGCTTCTCGCCGCCGGCGGTTTGGTACGGCGAGAGCAGCGGCAGGCTGCGGGGACGGACGACCTGCGAGAGGTCCTCGGCCGGTGAGGCGTCGATGAAGAAACGGCTGTACGGCTCTTCGCCGCGGAGGTACGCCTGGAACCACGCGTTGTGCTGAGAGCAGTGGTTGAGGACCAGGTCGTACATCAACTGGAAGTCTTCGCCGAGCGCTGCGATATCTTCCCACGTGCCGGATTTGGGGTCGACCGCCAGGTAGTCGATCACCGAGAACCCGTCGTCTGACGAGTACGGGCAGAACGGCAGCAGGTGCACCGTGTTGATCAGGCCGTCCAGCCGCTCGCGCTTCAACCAGCGGTGCAGGGTCGCCAGCGGCGTGGCGTCAGAGGAACGCAGCTGATCGGCGTAGGTGATCAGCACGATGTCATTCTCGGACCAGCGAGGCGCATCGGCGGCGTCGGCGCTGCTCTGAGCAAGCTGTTCGCTCACCGGGGCGATGGCCTGCTCGATGAGCGCGACGCCCTCGTCGGCGCGGGGGCCGTAGACTCGTTTAAGTCGCTCGACGACCGAACGCGGCAACGGCGTTGAAGGCAAGGCGGGGCTCCTGGGCGGAGGAAATCAGCAGGCGGGGCTAGTATTGTTGCACATCCGCCCGCCGTTTGCGATGCCCTCGCCCTCGGCCGCCCGCTTGGCCTGGCTCAGCCGCCTGCCTCGGTGGCCTGCTCGACGCAGTACAGCCGGTCCGACGAGCGGATGAAGACCTGCCCGTCGAGGACGGCGGGCGTGGCGCTGAATTGGCCGCTGTCGGACTCGAAGCGGTTGGCGGCCAGCTGCTGAAACTCATCGCCCAGGGCAAGCACGAAGCAGCTCCCGCCGCGGTTAACGAAGAACAGCTTGCCATCGGCCGCGACCGTGGAGGAGTAGTCCTGGCCGCGTCCGCGGCCGCCGCCCGAACCGCTGGCGAGCCGCTCCTGGTAGACTTCGGCGCCGTCGGCCAGCCGGATGCAATTGGCGACGCCGCTCGCCACCCAGTACAGGTTCTCGCCGTGCGCGACCGACGTGCCGATGCCGGCCCGGTGACGCCCCCGCCACTCCACGTGCGACTCCGAGACGTCTCCCTTGCCGCCAATCTTGACCGCGACCGAGCCGCCGTCGCGTCCGCCGAGGAAGTACACGACGCCGTCTTTCTCGACCGGACTGGCGCACGCCGAGTTGGATTCGAACGCCTCGCAGTACCACCGCAGCTTGCCCGTGTCGGGGTTCATGCCCCAGACCTCGTACGGAACCGCCACGATCAGCTCGGCGCCGTTGGGGCCGTCTACGAGGATCGGCGTGCTCCAGGTGCCGGCCAGGCTGTCGGCCTGCTGCTTCCAGACTTCCTCGCCGGTCTGCTGGTCGAGCGCAATGATCGATTGGCTCTCGGCCGCGGCGGTGACGATTACCAGATTCTTGTAGAGGATTGGGCTAGAAGACGTGCCCCAGCCCATCATGCCATTGCCCGTGCCGACGCTGGTCTGCCAGAGCTTGTTACCACCCATGTCGAACGCCACCACGCCCGTCTTGCCAAAGAAGGCGAAGACCCGTTCGCCGTCGGTCACCGGGGTGTGCGAAGCGTAGCCGTTTTCGGCGAACATGCCGCGGAACTCTTCTTCGGGCTGCACCGCCGCGACCTCTCGGGTCCAGATCGTCTCGCCGTTAGTGCGGTTGATGCAAACCAACACCCGCTTGAGGTCGTCGATGTTGTCGGAGGAGCCTTCGCCCGCCGCGTAGCCGGTCCAGCTGGTCAGGAACACGCGGTCGCCGTGCACGACCGGGCTGGAAAGGCCCGGGCCGGGGAGCTTGGCGGTCCACCGGAGGTTCTTGGTTTCGCTCCACTCGCTGGGGACGGGGTGGCTGTCAGAGCTGACGCCGTCGCCCCCTGGGCCGCGGAATCGAGCCCAATCCGCGCCGTCGACGCAGGTTGCGGCGGCAAACAGGAGCAAAGCGGCTAGGGGCGTTCGCATCAGACCATTCCTCCGGTGATAGGCGGGCGCCAGGGTCCGCGCGGACGCCCGGTTGGCGATGGAACCCGTGCCGACGCGGCGGGCGCCGCTCAAAACCAAAGCCCGCAGCGATTTAGCGTCGATCGGACGTCGAAGGGCCTGCGTGTTGCAGCGAATCGCCCGCTCGTCGGCGCCGCCCAGTCGCGGTCACGGCGGCGAACGTCAGCAGCGCGGCCGCCACGGGCTCGGGCGCCGCGGTGGCGGCCGGGGCGGGCAGCGTGCGTCCCAGGTTGTCTCGCCAGACCGTGTAGTCTGCCGCGTTGACGACGCCGTCGCCGTTTCCGTCGGCGGCCAGCACGCCGGTTTGGCCGTACCTCAAACGCCATTCGGCGTAGTCGCCCTCATCAACCGTGCCGCTGCCGTCGTAGTCCCCCGGGATCTGAATAGAAGTGTTGATCCGGAACACACCGCCGCCGCGGGCAATGACGTACAGGTTCCCGTCGGCGTCCTCGCCGAACGACGTCGGGATAGAGATATCGTTGCCCGGGTCGAGCAGCGACTCGAGGTTCTGCACCGTCCCATCGGGGTCGGAGGGCTCGAAGGACCACAGCCGAGAGCTGTTTGAATCGCCGAAGAAGTAGCGGCCACGGACCTCCGGATCGGCGCCGCGGTAGACGTAGCCGCCGATCACCGCCTCGCCGCCGAACGGGAAGGACCCGTTGGACACGTAGTCGTAGACCGGCCCGACGTAGCCAGCCGGCTCCGGGCCGCCGGCGCCGCCGGGGGTCGAGATGTCGCCTTCGCGGAGTCGCCAGCCGTAGTTCTCCCCGCCGGTGCTGTCGGCCGGTTGAAAATCAATCTCCTCACGGGCGCCCTGGCCCACGTCGCCGATCCAGAGGTCGCCGGTCTGACGGTCGAAGCTGGCGCGGTAGGGGTTCCGCAGCCCGTACGCCCAGATGTCGTCGAGCGTGCTGGGCGACCCGTCCACAAATGGGTTGTCGGCGGGGACGGCGTAGTTTTCCGTGCTGTCGGCGGGGAAGTCGTCGCCGTGAACATCGACCCGCAAGATCTTGCCCAGCCGGGTGTCCAGGCTTTGTCCTCGGTTGTTCGGGTCGTTGCCGCTGCCGCCGTCTCCCGTGGCGATGTAGAGGTAACCGTCATTCGGCCCGAAGCCAATCCACCCGCCGTTGTGGTTGCTGAAGTCCTGCGAGAACTCTAGGACCGAGCTGCTGGAGGTTGGCGAAGCCGCCGTGCCGGTTAGCGGCTCTGGCGCCTGGTAGCGTTCGATCAGTGTGCGGTCGAGGCCCGGGCCCGGGTCACGCGTGTAGTTCACGTAGAAGTAGCCGTTGTTGGCAAAGTCGGGATCAAAGGCAAGCCCGAGGAGCCCCTGTTCGTTTCCGGCGTCGTCTACCTTGGTGGCGATGTCCAAGAACGGCGTGCCATTGAATTGACCGGTTCCGAGGTTCAAGATTTGGATCAGACCCCGCTGGTCGACAACGAACAGCTCGTCGGGTCGTCCGGGCGCGTGCGTCGCAAAGACCGCGCTGGCGCCCGATCCGGGCAGCGACCCCACCAACGATGTGCCCGTAACCTCCGCCGCCACGCGAGGCGTCGGCAGCATCGCCGCGCCGCACAACACTAAGAGAACCGCCCGTCGTCCGTTCCTAGCCCATGTCATGGCTGGTCGCTCCCTAGTCGCTTGCTGGTGCTGTTGCTCGGTGAAGCCAATCTTCGTCTGTGCACGGCACGGGTGGCCGTTATTACCTCATGGCAGCCTAGGGCTGCCGGGGCGCCGAGTCAATAAATTGCGCGGGCGGTTAGCAACGCTCTTCATGCTAGACCCGCGGCGCTAGCTAGTACCTCTGAGTGGGGATAACCGCCAAGGGCTCACTGCCAGTAGTCATCCTAACTGAAAAACTGCGTTTACCGGGCGAGGGTGGCGATGCAGTTCGGGAGCAATCGCGTGTGTTGGCACGGTCTTTGCCTCTTATTGCGCAGATCACCGTCTTCGCAGACGACAAATTGCTGCTACTACAGGAGGTAATCCCCGATGTCCAAGCGACTTAGCGAGAAAAAAATTGCCGTGCTTGCCACCGATGGTGTCGAGCAGATCGAGCTGGAGCGGCCGTGCACCGCCCTTAATCAAGCGGGCGCAGAAGTGCACTTGGTGTCCCTCAAGGCAGTTTCCATCCAGGGCGTCCACCATGATCAAATGGGAGACAAGTTTGAAGTCGACAAAACGATCGATGAGGTGAGCGCCGAGGATTACGACGGCCTCGTGCTCCCCGGCGGGGTCTTTAACCCTGACGCGCTCCGCATGAACGAAACAGCCGTCGACTTCGTCCGCGACTTCTTCAAGCAGGGCAAGCCCGTCGCGGCGATCTGCCACGGCCCCTGGTTGCTAGCCGAGGCCGATGTGCTTCAGGGTCGCAGCGTCACGTCGTGGCCCAGTATCAAGACAGACCTTATCAACGCCGGCGCCAAGTGGGTCAACAAGAAATGCGTGTGCGACAATGGCTTGGTCACCAGCCGTCGCCCGGACGACCTCGACGCCTTCTGTGAAAAGATGGTGGAAGAATTCGCCGAGGGCGTGCACGAGGAGCAGTCTGCTTAGCGTTGCCCGCCTACATTTCTACGCCACCAGCGGCGCCGGCAGAAACCGGCGTCGCTCTTCTATTACAAGGGTGACGACGGTCAATCGCCCAGCTGCAGTTCTTCCGGACGGTAGAACAGGGCGATGGGAAGCATAATGGCCGCCGTGGTGAGGAACACCAAGTTGCGCGGCAGGTTATTGTCCTCGAGCACCCCCATCGAAGCGCCGAACAGCAACGCGCCGAGCAAGATCCCCACCCAGTTTACCTGGTTCATCAGCGCGATCATTCGGCCCTTGTCCTCGGCTGGGGGACGCACCTGCAGCGAGACCTGGATCGGCACCACAAACATACCCGTGCAGAATCCCAGGATGATCAGCACCGGTATGCTGCCCCAGAAGCCCAGGAGATGATCCTGAGGGCCGCCCGGCAGGCTTAGCAGCACCAGGGTAACCACGATGCCCACCGCGCCGGTGGTCACCACCCGCGGGTTGATACGATCCTTGGACAGCCGGCCGCCCAGCAAGCAGCCGAACGGGATGCCGACTCCAAGCATGGCGGTGAGGATGCTGGTGTTGGCGCCGAGGTCGAGCTGCGTCTTGCCCAACGCATTAACCCCCGATTGCACCATGCCGCCGAGCATCCAAAAGCTGCTGGTGACAATTAGTGCGAGCAGCAATTGCTTGTCTCGCATGACTAGGCGAATCATCTCGGGCGGCACGAACAGGTCTGAGCCTTTGAACTTGGCTCCGGGGTTTGCCACGCCCGTCGGTCGCACGAGCGTGGAGGTCAGCGTGCCGATGATCGCGACCACGATGCACAGCACACCCACCCGCCAAGCCGTTTCTGGGGCAGAGCCGAACAAAGCGATCAATGCGGTGCCGAAAATGATCGCCAAGAACGTGAACATCAAGAACACGCCGTTCGCCTTGGGGAGGTCATGATCGTGCAGCATCTCGGGCAGGATGCCGTACTTGGGGGGGCCGAAGAATGCGCTCTGCACACTCATCAGGAACAGGACAAGCATCAACCCAGTCAGCCCGAACGACCCGTAATAGAGGAACGCGACCAGCCCGAGCACCATCACGGCGATCTCGGCCACCTTCGAACCGATGATCAGATTCCGCTTTACGGTGCGGTCGGCCAGCCAGCCGGCAAAGCCGGAGAAGATCAGGAACGCGGTCGCCATGACGGCCAACGCGATCCACTGCTTGTCCTCGCCCGCCTCAGCGGCGCCGGGGGTCGCCAGCAATAGTAGCCGCTGCTTGAATAGGTTGTCGTTGAAGGCGCCGAGAAACTGCGTCAGGTTCATCCCCCAGAACGCCTTGTCCCGCATCAGGGGTGGGAGCTCCCCCTCGACTCGAGTGGACGAGGGGGCCAGCGGTGCGGTGTGGGTAGGGGCTTCAGGCATGCCGCAGATTATCGGGGCAAACCACCACGCATGAAAAGAGCGATTGCTGGCCGCCGCTCGGCGACCCTGCTAATCTCCATACCGTTCGTGCATCGCGGTCCGGACTTCCTCCAGCGGGTAGTCCTTGATCGGCAGGTCAGCGTGGGCAAGCTCCCTCAGACGCCGCCAGCCGCGAGTCACGAGGTCCTCTTCGGTCTGGACGAATGCGGGGTCGAGCTGCCGCTTGTCGAAGGCCCCCTCGCAGACCACAGGATTAAACTTCTCGTCGACGACGTACTGGGCCAGGGTTGGCACACAGCGCAGGTGCCGCTCGGGCGAGGTGTGCAGCACCTCAGGGTCCACCCGGCCGATCACGTACCGCAGGTAGAGGTCGCTGTCGGTCATCGATCCGACGTCCTGGCCGCAGACCTCGCAAAGGTAACCCTCGTCGCACTTGGCCATGGAGAAGCTGTTGGCTGTTGGCTGTTGGCTGTTGGCTGTTGGCTGTTGGCTGTTGGCTGTTGGCTGTTGGCTGTTGGCTGTTGGCTGTTGGCTGTTGGCTGTTGGCCAACGGAGCAGGCTTTTCGATGCGGGGCGGTAGCAGAATGGTTGGCGGCTAGGACCCAGATCGCAGCCCCAGCACGTCCTGCATGTCGTACAGGCCAGCGGGCTTCCCCTGCAGCCACTTGGCGGCCGTGAACGCCCCCGTGGCGTAGCAGTCGCGGTTGCTGGCCGCGACCCGCAACTCGATGGTCTCCCCCAGGAGGCCGAAGATGATGGTGTGCTCGCCCGGGTTGTCGCCGGTGCGGACCGCGTGGTAGCCGATTTCGTCGCGGGGGCGCTCCCCCGGGCGGCCGCTGCGGCCGTGCGTCTCACCGGTCAGGCCCATCGCCTCGCCGACGATGTTGCCGAAGGCGAGCGCCGTGCCGCTGGGCGAGTCCTCCTTGAAGCGGTGGTGCCGCTCGATGATCTCTACGTCCACGCCTGAGCTGTGGTTCTTGAGCGTGCGGCCGGCAATCTCGGTGAGCTTCATTGTAAGGTTGACCGTCGCGCTCATGCTGGCGGCCTTGACGATGGGGATCACCTCGGCGGCAGAACGGATCGTCTGTTCCTGCGCGGCGGACAGGCCGGTCGTGGCGAACACCAGCGGCCAGCCTTGCTTCACGCACACCTCGATCAAGGCGTCGGTCGCCTCCGGGACGGAGAAGTCGATGACCGCGTCGCACGCGTCGGGGTATTCGGAGCTGAGCGGCAGCCCAAGCTTGCCCACCCCCGCCAACTCGCCGGCATCTTGGCCCAGGCTGGGCGAGCCGGCCGAGTCGATTGCGCCGACCAACTCGATGGCGGTGTCCGCCGAACCGACCGCGATGAGCCGCTGGCCCATTCGCCCGCCGGCGCCGTGGATAATAGTTTTGATTGGCATAATGGATGAAGCTCTAGAAAGCGGCATTCGGGCAAATCGCGGATTGTGTGAGGTTAGCTATTCCTTTCCACAATCTCTAGGTCCTGAAGCAGCGTGACGATGGCCAAGGGGATGAATATTACGGTCATCGATAGTACCGTCAGCCAGATTAGCCCGAGTGCGCCGCCGACGTATCGGATTCTGAACTTGCGCATGACTTGCTGTGGCGCCTGGGACGAACGGGGGCTAGTTATTCTTGGTCTCGCCCTCAAGAGGCCGCACGTCGATCATACGGTACTCGATGGTCATCGGTGGCCCGACATGGACCTGCACCCCGAGCCGGCCGCGGAGGCGTCGATTGACGGGGTCGTTGTCAACCACTCGGCTGGCCAGCACGCCGTTGATGTAATGCTCCAGCCGATTGCCTTGGGCGACGATTCGGACTTCGTTCCAGTCGGCACGCTTGACCTTCGCCCGCAGGTCCTCGGCAGCGTGGGGCAGGGCGGTCACTTCACGCGCTTTCCAGGCGTTGCCCTCGACGTGCCTCAGGTCCTCCGCGCCGTCCGTTGGCGGGATCACCACGGATTCGCCGATGCGTGCGAGAGTCGTGCGGCGGCGTTCCTCGTAATTGCTGCCCGTGTAGCGGAGGCGGCCATCGATGTCGAACTGGTAGCCGCGTAGCGCGTGGAACTGGACGCCCTCGACGACCTCGCTGCGGTAGTTGACGCCGCTGTTGCCCTGGGGCGAGACACGGTACTCGGCCCGCAGCTCGAAGTCGCCGGGCAAATCGCCCTGGTAGATCAGGAATCGGTTCTTGTCGATGCGGGTCTGCTCGGTGATCTGGCCGAGTATGGCCCCGTCCCGCACGCTCCAGTGTGTCGGATCGCCCTGCCAGCCGGCGAGCGTCCTGCCATCGAACAGCGGCCGGAACCCCTCCTCGGCGGCGGCGGACGTTGCGATCTGCAACAGCGTAACGAGCATCCACAAGCCCCGAAGCGGACGAGCCGCTTGGCGTCGATCGACTGGGCACGCTCTAGCAGGCATAAGGGCTCCGCTTGGGGCTAACGCTTCACCGTCGCCGAATTGGTCGGTGGCTGGACGGTGGCCGGCGTCGCGACGTCTGCCGGCAGCGCGACGCTAGCCGGTGGCACGGTGCAGAGGATCCGCAGGCTGAGGAACAATGAGGCGACGCCGATCGGGCGCGTGACGACCGCAACCTGATCGCCGAGCCCCGGAATCGCGGGCAGCCCGAAATAGCAGACCAGGAACAGCAGAAACACGTTCAGCGAAATCCGGTGCCGACGTGGGTCGCCGATGCGGTGCTGGAAGAACGAGGCCGCGATGTACGCCGCCGCCATGAGCAGGGCCAGGCCGGTAAAGAAGTCCATCGTAGCCTTGTCAGTGGAGGGAGGCTCACCGAGCACGACCTTGCGGACTCGTCCGCGCCGGCGGGGGTTAGCTGTTCAGCTGGATCGCCCGCACAATCTCGTCGAGATTGTTGTCGACCTGCACGGCGCGATTGGCGAACTCCGCTCGGCTGACGCCGCGGCTGCCCAGCACGCGGTTGAACTCCTCCTGGTCGGCAGTGTGGTACGCGACCGTGGCGGTAGGGTCTTTCAGCTGATGGCCGGTCAGGATGCAGACGACACGGGCGTCGGGGTCGATGACGCCTTCTTCGCGTAGCTTCTTCGCGCCGGCCACGCTGGCCGCGCTGGCCGGCTCGCAGCCCATGCCGCTGGCGCCGACCTGGGCCTTGGCGTCCAAGATCTCCTGGTCGGTCACCTCGCGGACGACACCGTCCATCCACTCGAGGGCCCGCAGGCACTTTTCGAGGTTCACCGGGCGGTTGATCTCGATGGCGCTGGCAATGGTGTCCGCCCGGCGACCGCCGGTGTCGAGTTCGACGGCGTAATCGTCGATGAGCTTCTGGTCGGGCTGACCGCCGTTCCAGCGGAGGCCGCGTTTCTCGTAGAGCGCGTGCAGGGTGTTGGCGCCGGCCGCGTTGATCACCGCCAAGCGTGGGATCCGGTCGATCAGCCCCAGCTGCTTGAGTTCGTAGAACGCTTTGCCAAATGCGCTAGAATTGCCCAGGTTGCCGCCCGGCACGACGATCCAGTCGGGGACCTGCCAGTCGAGGCTCTCCAGCACGCGGAGCATGATGGTCTTCTGGCCTTCCAGCCGGAACGGGTTGACGCTGTTCACCAGGTAGATGCCCAACTGCTTGCTGACCTGCTGGACACGCTGCATGGCGTCGTCAAAGTCGCCGGCGATCTGCACGGTCAGGGCGCCGTAGTCGAGCGCCTGGCTCAGCTTTCCGTAGCTGATCTTGCCGCTGCCGATAAAAATCACCGCCTGCATCAGCTTGCTGCTGCAGCAGTACAGCGCGAGCGACGCGCTGGTGTTGCCGGTCGAAGCGCACGCGGCCCGCTTCGCGCCGACCGTGTGGGCGTGGGTGAAGGCGGCGGTCATGCCGTTGTCCTTGAAGCTGCCCGAGGGGTTCATCCCCTCGTACTCCAAGTACAGGTTGCCACGGCTCATGCCGATGTAATCGCCGACACCGTCGGTCATGATCAGCGGCGTCTGCCCCTCGCCGATCGTGACGACCTTTTCCGGCGGGGCGAACGGCAGCAGCTCGTGGAAACGCCAGACGCCGCTCCTGGCGAGCGGCTCGTTGCGGCGGGACCACTTCTGTTCAAACCAGTTCAGCTTGTCGGGAACCGGCAGGGCGTCCCAGTCGTATTGCACATCGAGCAGCGATCCGCAGGAATCGCAGCTGGTGCGGACCTCATCGACCCCGTAGCTGGCGCCGCAGCCGGGCATTATGCACTGCTGGTAGGCGAGCCGGGTGCTGGTCATGGGGGCGGCGGCCAAAATAGGGTTTCCTTCGAACGGGCGACGGCGGGTGCCGGACGGGGGATATCGCCGGTTCTTGACCGGCTTAAGGCTATATCGTCTAGGAACTTACGTTCATATTAGCCCACCTTTCCAGACGGGACAACCTAACCGCTACAAACCAGGAACCTAGACCGATATTTTGCCGCTGATTAAGATAGAAAATCTATGCCCAATGCGATCCCACGCACTGGGCGGTTTGCTCCCGGATGGTTTAGGAACACGACGCCAGATGAAGACAGCGGACCTGAAGCTCTACAAAGAGAAACTTCTTGCCCTACGGGCTCGGTTGCGTGGGGATGTTAGCGCGATGGAAAACGCCGCGTTACGCAAGGGAGGCGAGGGCGACGGCCACTCAATGCCCATCCACATGGCCGAGCTTGGCAGTGACAACTTCGAACAAGAGTTCACTCTGTCTCTCATGGAAACCGAGGGGGACACGCTCGCCGAGATCGAGGCCGCTCTGGTTCGGATCGAAGAGGGCGCCTACGGCAAGTGTGACGACTGTGGCGGGGTGATTCCCAAGATGCGGCTGAACGCATTGCCCTTCGCGCCACTGTGTGTGAAGTGCGCTTCGGCCCGCGAGGTCTAGGGCGTTCGTCTCGAGCCTTTTCATGGTGTTAGGCCACCGGTGGTCCCGCGGGGCAATTGCGCTTCGAGGGCGGCGGCGGTTGTGTTAGAAACGGGCGTCTCGGACGCCCTGTGGGGCGGATATTTCCGGCCCCAACCGCCCCAAAGTTCACTCCATGCCCGCCGTGCCACGAAGCCGGATCGCACTGTTTCTTGTTATCGCGGCGTTGGCGACGGTCGCTGACTTGTGGTCGAAGCACGCGGTCTTCAACTGGCCGCTGCTGCGGGGCAGCGAGTACTGGCTGGTGCAGGACCACGTGGGGTTTCAACTGAGCCTCAATGAGGGCGGGCTGTTCGGGATGGGGCAGGGCGCCCAGTTCTGGCTGGCAGGCTTTAGCCTCCTTGCCGCGCTCGCGATCCCGGTGTGGCTGTTCCGGTATCAGGCGGCTTCCGACTTGGTGCTGACCGTGACGCTCGCTTTCGTCATGGGCGGCATCCTCGGCAACCTCTACGACCGCTTGGGGATGCACGGCTTGATGTGGGGCGCTTTTTCCCCCTCGCGTGTCGGACCGGTTTATGCGGTGCGGGACTTTATCCTGCTGGCGTGGCGTTGGGACGCGGACCCCAGCCAACGCGTGGTGTGGCCTAATTTCAATGTGGCCGATTCTTTCTTAGTCGTTGGGGCCGCAATCCTGTTCCTCCGGGCGATGGCGAAGCCAGACGGCGCTAACCCGCCAGCCGATGACCCGTCGAATTGAGAACCGGTCTCGCCAGTTAGGCGGGCGAATCTCGTCGGGTCCCCAATAGCCGGAATCCGCGTGTGTTTCGTGGCCTAAGACAAGTGGGTCGGCCCCCTTCGCCGGTCGTTTTCGCCAGGTCTCAAGCGTCGGGGACTCCGTTTTCTTGTGGCGTGCTCGCCCCGCCACATCAAGAAAATCGGTGGTTCTGTACCCGAAGCAAATTGACATGCAGCCCAAATGTGTTCATAAGGACTAGCAGGTCAGCGCTTTACAACCGGCTCGCTGCCCAGGTTGCTCATCATATTAGTCATCAGAAGCTCATCTCTCTGAGCAACCGCAGCAAGAGGATGCTGTGATGGTCACGTTCGTGGTCGTCGCATGCCGCGCGTGCTATTTGCTTCGCGCAGGTTCCGCGCATGGGCGCTCTGATCGAGACGTTAGACACGGGGCAACAGTGATCTAGCGAAAGGACGAGTGATGAAAGTTTCTCGCACGGTAACGTACGCGGTGCAGGCCCTGCTCCAGTTATCGCAGTACCAGGGGGCGGCGCCGGTGCCGTGCAATCGACTTGCCCGCGAAGGGCGGATGCCCGAACGGTTCCTGCTGCAGATCCTGCGAGACTTGGTCAACAGCGGCATCTTGCAGTCTGTACGCGGGGTGGAAGGTGGCTACCGCCTCGCCCGTCAGATCGACGAGGTAACGCTTGAGGACGTCTTCGAGGCGGTCGACAGCCCGCTGATCGCCAGTGTTCCCCCGCTCGACGAGATGCCCGACAAGGCGCGCGAGACCCTGCTGCGAACCGTCAACCAGATTGCCGCCAGCGTCCGCGAGCAGCTACGGAGTGTGAAACTTTCGGACTTGGTGGAGAGTCGGCCCGGCGCGCCGGACGGGAACGTCCTGCGGGCTATCTAGCGAGGGGTCGTAACGTGAGTCGTCGCCGGTGGGCCGTGGCTACTGGGCGGCCGACTGGCTGCCATCCGGCGAGCCGCCGATCAAGATGCCCTCGGGCAGCGGACGGCCCGCAGTGGGGTAGCCAAGGTCGTACAGCGCGCGCTTCAGCGTACGGAACTCGTTGAAGCTGTCCGGGTAGGTCCAGACCGTGACCGTGGTGGTCGCCGGGCGGGCTTTGATCTGCCGCATCAGCCGCGACCCGGGCTGCACCGCTAGGTCAACGGCTTCTCCTTGAGCGGACGCGTCGGGAAGCAGCCGCCAACGCTCCAGTCGGACCATGGTTCCCGAGGCGCCCGACCGCGCGGTAAAGCCGGTCTTGCGTAGCGTGTACACCAGGCGGAAACCGTCGATCGGCCCAATGCTGATGCTCGTCTGGTCCCGCGACTCAAGGCGCCACAGGTTGGATTGAGCGTCTTCCTTGAAGTCGCTCAGCAACTGATCAAGGGGGATGACCGCGGCCTTGCCTCCCGCTAATCGAATGTGCAGCTCGTCGCCGCTCACGGTTTGCGCAAGCGGAGTTGGCAGACTCTCGATCGACTCCACCTGCGGCTTGTACGCGGCGAGCGTCACCTGGGCGCGGGCCAGTTCTTCCAGTTCGGTCTGCGCGGCTACGAGTTTAGTACGGAGGTCGAGATCCCGCCGCTGGTCGGTGCTGAGCGTCAGCTTCTTTTCTTCGAGGCCGGCTTGCGCCTCGGCGACAAAGGTCGCGACCGCCACCCGCTCGTCATCCAGCTGTTGCAATTCCGCTCGCGATTGCCGCGCCTGATTGGCCGCCTTGGCGGCCAACGCGTACTGCTTCTGGACCTCCTGCTGGGCGGCAAACAACTCCTCAGTTGTAATCGCCGGCGTCGGTTCGGCTGTCGACTCGGTTGGGTTATGGGTTTCACGCGAGACGCGCAGCCCGACCACCATCACCAGCAAGATGAGTATGCCGACGATGTTCGCCACGACGTCCAGGAACGAGTCCTGGCCGGCCACCTCGTTGTCATCGATTTCTCTACCGCGTGACACTGGTCGGCTCCCGATCGGTCAGGTTGGCGGTCTGGACTGGTTCAATGTCGATGCCGGAACGGGTAAGTATCCGCTCGATCTCGGCGGCCCGCTGCTCACCACCCTGCCGTACATCCAGCTTGATAATCGGCCGCCAGTAGAGCCCGCTGCCGGCCAATCCCCACGATTGAATTTGTTGCTTAACGCTGGCGACGAAGTCATTGATATGTGCGGACGTTGGCCCCGGCATCGGCAGCGGCTCGGCTTGGCCCCCTACCAGCAGCCGGTCGGCGAACACCGACACCTTGACCGCGCGTCGAATCGCCACGTCGTCCGGGCCCTTCTTGTCGTTGAGCGACGCCACCGCACCGCTGCTGCCGCCCGCGCCCATTGAACTGCCCGACGCGCTCGCGGCCCCGCCACCCGCGCCGGCGGAGCTGCTCTGCCCGCTGCCAGCGGCGCCTGCCACCGATCCGTTCACCGAACCACCAGGGTGGCCGTTGCTGGAAGGCTGGCCGGAATCGCCGCCCTGGGGCTGGCTTTGCCCCCCGGATTCGGCGCCGGCCGTCTGATGGGGGCTTGCGCCTCCGGGGCCCAGGGATGCTCCCGAACTGCCTTCGGGGTATCCCTCTTCCGCCCGACTGGGGGCGCCACCGGTTGACCAGCCCGTTGCTCCTAGCTGGCCAGCTTGCCACTGTTGCCCGGGCTGGCCCGGCTGTCCTTGGCCAGGCTCGCCCTGCCCAGTCTGGCCTTGCCCAGGATGCCCTGAGCGGGAGTTTGAAGGGTGTCCCCCGCCGCCGCTGCCTGGGCCGTTCGATCGCCCCGAGTAGCTGCCCCCGCCGCCGTGTCCGGCCAGCGTCGCACCGCCGCCCCCGGTTCCGCCGCCGCCCAGCATCGCCGGGTCGTACGGGTACTCGTCGGAAAGGGGCTCGTCTTCCGCCGGGATCGCGAATGTTCCGCCACCGCCAGAGAATGCGCTCGGTGCGGCGGACGCCAGCACCTCGCGTCGGAGCCGTGCGTTATCGATGGCCCGGAGCTCGACATTCGCGAGCTGCGCATCCGGCGGGGCGAAGGAAAGGTCCCAGTCGCCGTCGATCATCTCATACCCAAAGTCGGCGTCCCACGAGCGGATTGCCTCGCGGACACGGTAGTAGGCGCCGATTCCCTCGGGGCGGATCAAGATCAGCGGGTAGGGCTCCACGTCGGCGTCGTCGCCCGCGGATGGGTTGTTGCGGACCATGTGGTCGCGAGCCGCTCGCAGCGCGGCCGCGAGCGGATTGCCAACCCCTAGCGGCGTCGCGAAGTCGTCGGGGGTGAGCTCAATGCCCTCGGGCTGCAGCAGCACCCGGTCGGCCCGGCACTCGATGTAGATGGGCTGCCGCTGCGTGCCGCTGGCCCCTTTGTAGGGCACCACGGCGTACGATTTTTTCTCGCCCTCGGTCTGCTTCCGCTGCTGTTCGATCTCGAGCTTGGTGTCGTCGATCAGTTGTTCGAGGCGGGCGAGCTCGCGTTCGGCCTGGGCGCGGTCGTCGTAGCGCTGCGACTCGTCGGCTTCCAGCTCCCGAGCCGCCACCTGGATCATCTCCATCTCGTCCTGCAGCTTGCGGACGTGCTGCTCAACCTGCGCCAGTCGCAGCCGGTCCTGACGCACCGAGTCCTTGGCCTCGGCCTCGCGGCGGGCGTACTCGTCGGACCGCCGCCTCAGCTCGGCGAGCTGAGCGAGAGCATGCTCGTCGGGGGCGGCCTGCGTCGCGGCGGCCGCCTCGACCTTGGCCTTCTCTTGCTTGGCCAGTTCACGCGAGACGTGCGACACCGCCACCAGCAGCACCACCAACCCGCCCATGGTGCACAGTAGCACCGCGAGGAACGGGAAGAGGCTTACCGAAGACGAATTGTCACGCGAGGTCGAACGGCTCATGCCGCCTGTCCTGTGACGCCGCTGGCCGATGGCCCAGCGTTGCGGCCCCCACCACTCGTGCTAACCCGGGCGCTGAGCAACTGGATCGCCGCCGAGAGGCTAAGGAGCGTTTCTTCAAAGTTGTGGGCCCGCCCAAGCGAGTTGAGGTTCTGGCTAAGGGCCTCTTCCAGCTGCCGCACGTGACCGGTCGACTCAACCACCTTGAGCAGCACCTCGCCCTGACGGACCAGTTGCTCCTGGTGTTGCACGGTGGCGCCGGCCGCCGAGACCAGCGCGTCCTGCATCTCCTTGAGCAGCACCTCGCTGCGGCCAATCAGTTTTTCTTGTCGGTCGGCGGAGAGCACCATCGCTTCTCCCAGGGCCGCCTCGACCTCGCCCAGGTGGCGGCGGTTCTCACTCGCGAGCTCCTTTTCGGCGGTGGTGAGGGCTTCGCCGTGCTGGCCGAGCGCCTCGACCAGCAGCTCTGCCATTCTCTCGAGCCCGCCGCGTAGATTGCCCAGCAGGCCGTCGGCACCTTGGTTGAGTTGTTCGGCGTGCTGCATGACAATCTGGCTGAGGTGTTCGGTCTGCTGCACGACGCTCTGGCTGACCAGCGTTGTCTGGTCAGTGACGCTCTTGCCGAGCGTCTCGACCTGCTCGCGGATGCTGGAGCCAAACTCTTCGGATTGGGTGGTCAGGCCGCGGTTGAGCTCGCTCAGCTGGCTCTCGATGCCGACGGTCAGTCCGGTGGCGTGGTCGCGGAGGCCGTCCTTCAGCCCGGCCACCAAGGCCTGCTTGAGGGTGTCGGTCGTGGCCGTGGTGACATTGGCCCATTGGTTGTGCGTTTCGCTTACCGCCTCGGCCCAGAGGTCAATTTGTCGGGCAGAGAGCGTCTCGACCGCGCGGACAACCTGCTCGCACATTTTGAGCACCGCCGCGGCGTTGGGGTCGTTGGCTCCGCCGTACAGCTGGAAGCGGCCGACCAGCTCTTCGATGGCCCGCTCGTCGACCTGCGTGAGCAGCGCTTCCTCGCGGCTCTTAGCGAAGAACATCATGAACGTCAGCACCAGCGAAAGCGCCAACGCGATGGCCGTCGTGTCGAACGCCACACTCAGGCCCGCGGTAACCGCGTCGAGCGAGCTTTCCAGCGCGTCGGGCGACAGCTTGCCGATGGCGATCGTGATGCCGATCACGGTGCCCAGGAAGCCCAGGATGGGGATCGCCCACACGATGATCTTGGTCATCGCGTAGCCGCTGGCCATCCGCTCGTACTCGGTGGCCTCGAGCCGGCGGAGGTCTTCCTCCAGCGATTCTGCCGAGTCCTTGCGACGGACCTGCTCCAGCGACTGCCGGAGCCGGCGGATCATGTAGGTGCCCTGCAGGTATGAGGGCTGGTCACGTAGCTGCGCGAGCAGCGTGTCCGCATCCCGCGCTTGCTGGCCACCGGGCGTCTTGGGCTCGATCAGCCGACGGTGCATCACACCCAGTTGTCCAGCCAGCCCAATCAGCCGCATCACCAGCGCGGTGCAACCAATAAAGAACATGACGGTGATCGACAGCTTGATCAGGTTGCCCAGATCGGCGGAGCCGAACCCGCCGAAGTACTGATTAAGCATCTGGTTCTTGACGCTTGCTAGCAGCGCGTAGAACGTCAGGCACGCGATGGCGCCCCAGATGATTGGGAGCTTCAACAGCCAGTCGGCGGCAGAGGAAATTCGCGACACGGCAGGCATCCTTTCAAGTCATGCTAGCAGTCAACCGGCGGGCGCACGCCACTAGGTGGGCGTGCAACCTCTGCCTTACCGTCCAGATCGGCACAACCGGCAAACTTTGTTGAGAGGAACTTTAGGGCCTGCCGACTGTCGCAATCCAGCGGCGCTGCAAGCACCGGCAGACGCCGGGGCCGATGCCGTGTCTGCTGCCGCTGGGCGGCCAAACTACGGCAGCGGGTGAGAATGCGGTCCAGGGCACGGGACCCCGGACGAGGGTTGAGTGCAGCGGGCCGAGGGAGAACCTGCTGCCCTGACCGCCGTATTTCAACTGGTGGCGACCGAGCGTTCGCGGAGCTTACCGGAACGCACGCCATTTCGAATTAGTGACGACGTGTCTCTCGGAAGCTCTGTCGAGTCGCAGTACTTTGCCGCGCACGGGGCCGAGCGCTGGCGGAAACGCATTGCTTGATCCCCGGAGCCGGTAGGCGCGTCGACCCGATCGTAAAACTCAAACTTATCAGCAAAGTCCGCGCGGTCATGGTCCGATACCTTACCTGTCACCAAGCCCGACTCCTCTTCTCTGCGGGCACGAAGAAACACCAGGCTGCCAGCCTTTCGGAACGAGGCGGCGCCTTACAGGCACACCAGGGGGGGGGCGGCCCGGTTGCGTGCTTTTTGCATCAACCGGGCCGCTTTTTTCATGCGCTGATCATGATGGGAGTCACCCGCCGGTGTAGGTGGCGAAGCACTTGGGTGTCTCCCACAAGCTGGCCTCGATGATCGGGAAGCCGGCGTCGCGGGTGTAGTTGAAGATCAGCTGCGCGATGGTTTCGGCCGTTGGGTTCTGGTCGATAAGGTGCAGCGGTTCACCCAACTCCAGCAGCGCCCCCACGGCCGGGTCATCGCGGTGCAGGATCATCCGGTGGTCGAGCGTGTCATCGATCCAGGTGCTGACGACCTTCTTGATGTCGCCAAAGTCGAGCACCATGCCGCGGTCGTCGAGCGACGGGGCCTCGATTGTGATGACCGCCTTGCCGTTGTGCCCGTGTAAGTGGCGGCACTTCCCCTCGTAGTTCAGCAGGCGGTGGCCGTAGCAGAATTCAATCTCGCGGGTGACTCGGAACATGGCGTGGGTCGAGCTGGCGGGGTGGGGGTGAGCCTTGCGGACAAGATTCGATCACAACATATTGACCCTCCCCCCGCAACCTCGGGCCCCGCTCGGGCCCGCCGCCTCTCGCTGATGGAGCCACCCGATGCCCAACCACGCAGCCCGCCGCGACAGACTCCGCCGCTTGATTCGCAAGGCCAAGGCCGACGCCTTGCTGGTCACGAGCTTCACCAACGTCACCTACCTCACGGGCTTTACAGGCGACGACAGCTACCTCCTCGTGACCCTCGATTCCGAGGTGCTGGTCACTGATTCTCGGTATACGACGCAGCTGGAAGAAGAGTGCCCGGACCTCAAGCTGGTGGTCCGCGAGCCGGGGCAGCAGATGCTTCCAACCGTTGTCGAGACGATCTCCAGGGCCAGGATCGAGCAGCTGGGGGTGGAGGCCGACGTCATGACTGTCGGCGTCCACGCGGAGCTTGGCGAGCAGGGCCAGCAGCTTACCCTGCTGCCCACCAGCGGCCTGGTGGAAGAGCTGCGGGCGATTAAGGACAAGGACGAGATCGCCGCGACACGCGTCGCGTGTGACCAGGCGCGGCGGGCGTTCGAGGTGGTGCGGGCTGGGCTAACCGACGGGATGACCGAACTGGAAGTCGCTTCGGAGCTGGAGTATCAGGCCCGGCGGTTTGGGGCCAAGGGCCTTAGTTTCCCGCCGATTGTCGCGGTCGGGCCACGCGGCGCGTTGCCGCACGCGAACCCAACGACTAAACAGATCGGCGAGAGCGACTTTACCCTCATCGACTGGGGCGCCAACGAGGGGCTCTACGTCAGTGACCTTACTCGCATGGTGGTCACGGGGAAGGCCTCGGCCCAGTTCAAGAAGGTCTACCGGATTGTGCTGAAGGCCCAACTGGCCGGCATCGCCGCCATTAGGCCGGGAGTGAAGTGCCAAGACATCGACAGAGCAGCACGGAAGGTTATCGAGAAAGCCGGCTATGGCAAAGAATTCGGCCACGGGCTGGGGCACGGGATAGGCCTTGAGGTGCACGAAGATCCGCGGCTCGGCAAGAACCAGGAGACCGAGCTGAAGCCGGGGATGATTGTTACGGTTGAGCCGGGGATCTACCTGCCCGGTTGGGGCGGAATCCGGATCGAGGACGACGTGCTGGTCACCCGCAATGGGCACGAAGTGCTGACCAACGTTCCGAAGCAGCTCGAAGAGTGTGGTCTCGGGTAGCGGGTGGAGGAACGCCTTGTTTGGGCCGCTGCGGGTTTTGCGGTCAGATTGCCCCAAGTTGTTCCTCCGGCAGGGGTTGTACACCGCTGCCGGGCTAGATTAGGCTTGCGGGATTGGCGAGGGGCCCCATAGGGCGGCCTGGGCGTGTCGGTGTCTCCTGTGGCAAACGGTGCGAATGATGGCATCCGAAGACAAACCTTCCAATTCAGATAGCGCGGAGAGCGATATGGCTAGTGGCGCCGGCAGCGGATCGGGCGACGTGTTTGACGTTCGCAAGGTTCGTAAGCTCGTGGAGCTGATGGACGAGCACGACCTTGCTGAAATAGTGCTGCAGCAGGGAGAGCAGAAAATGAAGCTGCGTCGGGGGCCAGAACAGGTTGCCATGACCGGCGTGCCTGCCCCCAGTTATGCGCCAGCTCCCGCCCCCCCGGCCCCTGCGTCTGCGGTTCCCGCCGCCGCGCCCGCGGCCGAGTCGGCCCCTAGCGGCCCGGTCATCAAGAGCCCAATGGTCGGCACCTACTACTCCTCGCCCAACCCCGAATCGGGCGCCTTTGTGAAGGTGGGCGATCAGGTCGGGCCCGAGACGATCATCTGCATCGTCGAGGCGATGAAGGTGTTCAACGAAATCCCAGCCGAGTGCTCCGGCAAGATAGCCGCCGTGCTGGTTGAAGACGGCGCCTCGGTCGAGTTCGGCCAGCCGTTGTTCCAGCTGGAAGGCTAGCCCGTCGTTCCGCGACCCCGCGCCTGGGACTGCCACTAGACATTCGCGCCGCCCATCGAACACCCTGACGCCACGCCATTTCTGCCTGATGTACCAACGCATTCTGATCGCTAATCGAGGTGAGATCGCCCTGCGGGTGATCCGTGCCTGCCGTGAGCTGGGCATCGGCACCGTGGCCGTGTACAGCGAGGCCGACCGCGGCGCGCACTACCTGGACCTGGCCGACGAGGCCTACTGCATAGGCCCCGCTAAGGCGGCCGACAGCTACCTCAAGATCGCCAGCATCATCAGCGCGGCCGAGGTAGGCAACGTCCAGGCGATCCACCCAGGCTACGGGTTCTTGGCTGAAAACTCGCACTTCAACGAGGTCTGCCGCAGCTGCAAGATCGACTTTATTGGCCCATCGCCCGAAGCGATGTCGCAGCTCGGGGACAAAAACTCCGCCCGCGAGATTGCCCGCGCCGCCGGCGTGCCGGTAGTGCCCGGCAGCGACGGCCTGATCAACAGTGAGGAGGAGGCCCTCAAGTTTGCCCACGAGGTCGGCTTCCCGGTGCTCATCAAGGCGGTGGCCGGCGGTGGCGGCAAGGGCATGCGGGTCGCATCGAACGACCTCGCGCTCAAGTCCGCGCTGCAGCAGGCCAAGGCCGAGGCCGAAGCCGCGTTCGGTAATGGCGCGGTCTACCTGGAGAAGTACGTCCAGCACCCGCGGCACGTGGAAGTGCAGGTGCTGGCGGACGCCCACGGCAACGCGGTCCACCTGTGGGAGCGTGATTGCTCCGTCCAGCGGCGGCACCAGAAGCTGATCGAGGAGAGCCCCAGCACGAGCGTCTCGGCAGAGACCCGCGCCGAAATGGGTGAGGCCGCCAAGCGGCTCATCCTGCAGGCCGGCTACCAGAACGCCGCAACGGTAGAATTCATCGTCGATGGCGACGGGAACTACTACTTCATCGAGGTCAACGCCCGCATCCAAGTAGAACACCCGGTGACCGAAATGGTGACCGGCATCGACCTCATCAAGTCGCAGATCCAGATCGCGTCGGGCGAGCCGCTGCCGTTCGCTCAGGAGGACATCACCAGCACCGGCCACGCGATCGAGTGCCGCATCAACGCCGAGGACCCTGCTCGAAACTTCCAGCCGTCGCCCGGCAAGATTGAGCGGCTGATCGTCCCCGGTGGTTTCGGCGTTCGTTTCGACTCCCACGCCCACAGCGGGTACGTGGTGCCGCCGTACTACGACTCGATGATCGGCAAGCTGATCGTGCACCAGCCGTCCCGCCAGGAGGCGATCGCCTGCATGCTGCGGGCGCTTGCCGAGCTGCGCGTCGATGGCATCAAGACGGTCGCCCCGCTGCATCAGGAGATCCTCAGCCACACGGCGTTTGTCGAGGGTCGGATCGACACGACCTTCGTCGAGCGGACGTTCATGGCCAGCTAGGCATCCCCGGCTTCTGGCCGCGACCATTAGCGCCCTCCCGGTTCCCAGCTAGAATACCGGCTCCCGTTCCTTCCCCCCGCCTGCCGTTTGCCTGCCAGAGGGCAGCCACCCCAACCACCTGCTATGTCCGAGAAAATCGAGAACACGCTGAGTCGTCCCGCTCCTCAGGAACACAGCTTCAAGAAGGCAGCGATCTTGTTTGCTGGTGGGCCCGCGCCCGCGGCCAACGCGGTGATCTCGGCCGCGGCGGTCTCGTTCTTGCGGAACGGCATTGAGGTGGTGGGCGTCAAGCACGGCTACTCGAGCCTGATCAATTACTCGAAGGACAAGCCGCTGGAGGAGGGGTCGGACTACGTGATGATCGATCACCCGATGCTGAGCCGGACCCGCAACCGGCAGGGCATTATGATCGGCACTGCGCGGGCAAACCCCGGCAAGCTGGTGTCGTGCCCCGAGCACCTCAAGGACCCTGAGCGGGTGGCGCCGCTCAAGAACGTTTACGAGGGCCTTTGCTCGCTCGGCGTGGACGCGCTGGTCTCGATCGGCGGCGACGACACCCTCAAGACCGCCAACAAGTTCAAGCTCTACCAGGACAGCCTACCCGAAGGCTCCAAGCGGATCCCGGTGGTTCACCTGCCGAAAACGATCGACAACGACTACCGCGGCATTGACTTCACGTTTGGCTACTTCACCGCGGTCGACTTCCTCGCCCACGAGGTCCGCAACCTGCTGGCGGACGCCGAGGCGAACCAGAATTACTTCCTGGTCGAGTCGATGGGCCGCAGCGCGGGCTGGCTGGCTTATGGCGTGGCGATCGCCGGCGAGGCGAGCCTGGTCGTCAGCGTCGAGGACATCCGTGGGAAGTTCCGCTCCAAGGAAGAGTACACCGATTCCAAGGGCGAGTCCCACTCCCGCGACGTCATGAACATGGACGAGGTGGTCCGCCGCATCGTGGCCACCATGACCACGCGGGAACGCGAGGGCAAGAAGTACGGCGTCATCGTCATCGCCGAGGGCCTGGCCGAGCTGCTCCCGTACAAGTACGTCGAGGGTGTTTCGCGGGACGACCACGGCCACATCAACATCTCGGCAATCAACCTGTACGAGCTGTTTGCGGAGCTGATTGCCGCGGAGTACGAGCGGCAGACCAGCCGCAGACGCTCGGTCAAGCCGGTGCAGCTGGGATACGAGGCCCGCTGTGTCGAGCCCCACGCGTTCGATGTCATGCTGGGCAGCCAGCTGGGAGTCGGCGCTTATCGTGCGCTCGTTGAGAACCGGCTGGACGGCGTGATGGTCTCCGTTGAGGGGCAGCTGCAATTGGTGTACGTCCCGTTTGAGACCCTGGTTGACCCCGAGACACTGGTGACCGTGGTCCGCTATATCGAGCCGGACAGCGACTTCCGCAAGCTGACCCGCTTCCTCGAGACCTACGTCAACGAGGAAGACATCACCCCGTAGCCTTACGGGCCGTAACAGCTGCACAGGCGAGCATCCTGGTCCCCTTGCCCCGATTGCGATTGCATGTCGTTCCCCGAGCCGTTTTACCGCTGGCGTCCCCACCCCTGGCACGGACTAGAGGCTGGTCCCAACCCACCGGAGCTGGTGCAGGCCTACATCGAGCTGACGCCGTTCGACCGGGTCAAGTACGAGCTCGACAAGCAGACCGGTTACCTGCGGGTCGACCGCCCCAACCGCACCTCGGCGTTCTCGCCGACGCTGTACGGGTTTATCCCACGCACCTTCTGCGGCAAGCGGGTGAAGAGCCTGATGCCGGGCGCCAAGGCCGGTGACGGCGACCCGCTCGACATCTGCGTGATCAGCGAGCGGCCGATCACCAACCCGGAGATCATCCTCAAGGCGCGGGTCGTTGGCGGCTTGCCGATGCTGGACAACGACGAAGCCGACGACAAGATCATCGGGGTGCTCGCCAACGACGCGATGTGGGGCGAGGTGCAGGAGGTCGAGGACCTGCCGAAGGTGCTGGTCGATCGGCTCCGGCACTACTTCAGCATCTACAAGTCGCTGACGCCGGAAGAGGCCGCCAAGGTGCGGATCGACCACGTCTACGGACGCGAGCACGCATTGGAGGTGATCAACGCAGCGATGGCCGACTACCTGGAAGAGTTTGGCGAGTAACGCCCGGCAGCGCGGGGCGGGAGCGGTTAGAAGCCGATCTGCACCTGCGCACGGACCAGCAGCCCGTCGTCACCGGGCAAGAAGTCGGCTGGGCCGCTGTGGACCGGCGAGCGGACTACGTCCGTCACGTCCAATGACAGCTTGTTGACGCGGTCGTTCTTGCCGTCGCCCCAGTACCAGTTGATTGCGACTGACCGCTCGTAACCGTCGCCGAAGAGTCCGGACACCTGCGAGAGCCGGGCGTTGATGTCCAGCCTCCGTGGGATCAGGAAGCACCCGACCTCGGCGTGGTAGCCGTAGTCGTACAGCTGCTGAACGCTGATGGGCCCGTCGGCGGTGAAGTCCTGCAGCGAGCGCAGGAAATACTCTCCGCTGATGCTCCACCCCCGCCACTTCAGGCCGGCGTCGAACGATGCCACCATTGTCGTGACGCCCAGCACCCGCACGCCCGGCGCCAGGGCGCCCGTTTCAGACAGCAGCGTGCCGTCGCTGAGTCGCAGGAAGCTTTCGTCGCCCAACGCGAAGCCGGCGTCGGATCGGTCGCTCGTCTTGCTGTACGCGAAGCTCCCTCCGTACCGCAGCACGGGCGAGCTGTGGCACGCGTAGTCGGCATCGCCAGGCCCGAACGGCCCCCACGGGTCGAAGTAGACCGTGCACGCGGCGGATAACGAGTCGTCCAGCGCAAAGGAGGGGTGCTGCGAGGTCCGGAGGCCATTGGTGAGCGACCACTCGTAATTGCACGTCTCGCCGATCTCGCCCCACAGCCAGAGGCCATCACTGAACGCCGGGCGGAAGTACTCGGTGGCCAACGAGCGGTCGACCATCCGCTGAAACCGCGAAGAGAGCAGCCACTGGCGGGCCGCGGCCACCTTCCACCGGCCAACCGCGATCTCGATTCCCTCGGTGCACTCGTAAGCGAAGAAGTACGCCAACTGGTCTAAATCCGAGGCGCCGTCACTGTCGCCATCGTAGATCAAGTAGTAACGCAGCTCGGGGCGAATAGCCGTGCCCGAGATGTTCAGCCGCAGCCGCTCGCTATCAAATTCACTTCGATTGCGGATGTCTCGTGTGATTCCGGCCGCGTCGGTCCAGGTTGGCAAGTCTCGCGCGAAGCCGACGTACCGCAGCTGCAGCCGTCCTCCGATATACATCGCGTAGGGCCGTTCTTCGAGGTCCGTCGAGCGGATGAACACGCCCTTGTCGAACTGGGCGCCAACCTCGTACAGCGGCTCGCCAGAGGGGGCCTGTTCGAGGCCGACCCAGGGGCGATCTGGCTCGGAGGGGGAGTCGCATGGGTTCGGCTCCTCTAACACGACAGGCGTCGTGCGCGGTGCTGCAACCGGCGGCAGGGGGCGTACGGCCGGGCTGGGTAGTGGGGCGCCGCACAGCGGGAGCGGCAGGCACCAAACAGCGAAGATCGCCAGCAGGCGGAGTCGGTAGGCAATGGCTTCCACAGATGGCAGTCTTGTCTCGGGGGCGCCTGCTCACGCGGGAGCCCACCATGGCGCCCGGCAGTAAACGGTATCGACGCGCGCGGTTAAGACGATAACTCTCGATGCGCTACGCACCTCATTGCCTCGCCGGTCGGTGCGGGAATTCGCCCGAGTCTACCGATTGGGTAACGTGGTCGGGCACGCGCGAAGAGGCTTAAAACCGGCTGCAGAGGTCGTCAATTGCCGGGCGTCAGCCGTCCAGCGAGCCCTTGGTGCTGGGGACCCCGGTCATCCGAGGGTCGGGGTCGGCCGCCATGCGGAGGGCGCGCCCGCAGGCTTTGTAGATCGCCTCAGCGATGTGGTGGCTGTTGCGACCGTGGTGCAGCACGATGTGCAGGTTGCACAGCGCGTTGCCGCTGAAGGCTCGCCAGAATTCCTCCACCAGTTCGCTGTCGAACTCGCCAATCTTGGCCGAGGGGAACTCAGCCTGGAAGTGCAGGTACTGGCGGCCGCTGAGGTCGATCGCCACGGTGGCGAGGGTCTCGTCCATCGGCAGAGTAAAGTGCCCATAGCGGCGGATGCCCGCCTTGTCGCCCACGGCTTGTCGGACCGCCTGCCCCAAGCAGATGCCGACGTCCTCGGCCGTGTGGTGCTGATCGATATGCAGGTCGCCGGTGGCTTTGACGGTAAGGTCGGAAGCCGAGTGCTTGGTGAAAAGCGTCAGCATGTGGTCCAGGAACCCTACGCCGGTCGCCACCTCGGCCTTTCCTGACCCGTCCAGGTCGAGCTCCAGGCTGATCTGGGTTTCGCTGGTCTGGCGATCGATTTTAGCGCTGCGGTGGGTCATGTTGGGGTCTGGCGTGGGGAGGCAATCTAGGCGGTTCGGGGGTCGCCCTGAATGGTAGCAAGCCGGCGGGCGGCAAACGAGCGGATTGGCCCTTTCCGAGAGACCCGAGCGGACCGGTTGAGGTTATCACCGTCAGGCGCGTTATAATCGGGGCCTGGTCCGCCCCGTTCGCTTCGGAGTCGTCTTCATGTGCCCAATGAAAAAAACGCCGTCGGAGTCATTCCAGCAGCTCACGGGCGCCGTGTCCCTGGGGACGGTGGCTCGCCGCACCGGGATTCCGCGTCGCCAAGTGCGGCGGATGGTGCAGCAGGGCCGGGTTCCGTTCGTGCAGGTGCGGGGGCAGATCTGTGTCCCTGCTAAAGCCGTGCGTTGTCTAACTGACGGACGCTTTTAGCAGCGTGCCGGCTTGTTTCCCGATTGGCCGCAGCTGCTGAGGTGGGCAGCGTCAGGCCCACTCAAGTCCCGTTTCGCCTTTCACCCGATCTTCGAATTCGCCGAGCAGACCGCCGATGACGTCCCATCCCTGGGGCCTCCGGACTTCAATGTCGCCCTGGGGGTTGATCCTCACGATCGTGCCGTCCAGCACGCCGGCGGACGCTAGGTCGTCATGGTGAAGCTCGTCCGCGGCAATGATGCGGTCCAGTGTGGAGCCGGTCATCTCGATGAAGGGCATCGTGTGGGTCTCTGGAAGGTGCAGGTTCCGCCTAGATAACTCCTCCAGCATAACGCCGTGGGGCGAGTGGCGACAAGCATTACTGCCTGGCCTCTGCCTACCGTGGGCCAACCCGGTGAAGGGGGGCGGCGTCAGGGTTCGCATGACGTGTTCCGAGCAGCGGACGCTACAGCGACCAGTCCGGCGCCTTGGCCCGCACCAACTCGGTAAATCGGAGTAGCGTTGCAATGTCGATCTGCTCGGTCCGCGCATCGGGACCGAACTCCATTTCAGCCATCAGCTCGTCAATCTCCTCCTTGCTAAGGCGCCGCTTCATCGCCGCGACGACGTTCGCTCGCAGGAACTTGCGGCGGTGGAGGAACAGGGACTTGATGAACTGGTGGAAATACCTCAGGTCTGGGATCTCAGCCCGCTTCTCGGGGTCGACGGTGATCTTCACGATCGCGGACGTCACCTTGGGGGGCGGCCAGAACACCTTGGGCGACATCTCGCGGACGATCTCGGTTTTGGCCTGGGACTGCATCCAGACGCTTAACGCGCCGTAGTCTTTGCTCCAAGGTTCCGCGACAATCCTGTCGCCCAGCTCCTTCTGGATCGTCGCGACCATCATGTGCGGCAGGTGCTCGCAGAGCAGCAGGTTCGACAGGATCGGCGTCGCGACGTTGTACGGCAGGTTGGCAACCAGCTTCAGGCGCCCGCCCGGGACCTCCGCCAGCGCCTCCCCGACCGCGTCCATCACGACCGGAGAGAACGTGTTCTTGTTCTTGAGGGCGTCGGTTTGCAGCATCGTGACGTTGGGTAAGTCGATCAGCTGCTCGCTGGCCAGCTCAAACAGGTTGCCGTCGATCTCGACCGTGACAACCCGCCCGGCCTTTGGCGCCATGAGCGTTGTCAGCGAGCCGGTGCCGGTGCCGATCTCCAGCACGACGTCCTGCGGGCCAAGCTCGGCCGAGTTGACAATCAGCTGCACCAGGTTGAGGTCGATCAGGAAGTTCTGACCGTGCCGCGACGCCGGCGAGACGCCGATCTCGCCGAGGCGTCTCATCAGGAAGGACTTGGTTTGGCGCTGGCTCGTCATGGACGCGGGGGAGGCTGGAGTACCGTGGGGGCTGGGGTGGGTCAGGCGTCGGGGCGCGCGGAGTCGTGAGGACGCCCCGCCAGCTGCCGCTCGACGTACTTGGCGAGCACGTCGGTCTCGATATTGACGGTGTCACCGGGCTTCCGCTTGCCGAGCGTGGTGGCCTGCAGCGTGTGCGGTATCAGGGCGACACTGAACCGCTCGTCTTCGACGTCTACCAAGGTAAGGCTCACGCCGTCCACGGCGACCGAGCCCTTGCTCGCCATCTGACGCGTGAGCGACCGGGGCACGCGGAACCAGAACTTTGACCAATCGTCGTCGTCGTCGCGCTGATCGACCGTCCCCAGGGCGTCGATGTGCCCGCTGACGTAATGCCCGCCGAGCGGGTCGCCGGCGCGGAGCGAGGGCTCTACGTTCACCCGGTCGCCCGGGGTGAGCCGGCCCAGGTTCGTGCGGGAGAGGGTTTCCTCGCCGGCCTGAAAGTCGATGCGGTCATCGAAGTTCGCCACCACGGTCAGGCAGCAGCCGTTCAAGGCGACGCTGGCGCCCAGGTCCGAGTCGTCCTCAAGGCCCTGACGGTCGATTGTGATGGTCACGCCGGGGCCGTCGGGGGTGATCGAGATCACTTCGGCCAGGCCGCGTACAAGTCCAGTAAACAAAGCGAGGGATCCGATAAGGCCTTGGTGGGCCGGGGTGACGCTTGCTCAGGCGTCGCGACGTGTGGGGGCGAGAGAGAGCCGCGCCGGGGCGACCGCGAGCCATAGGGGCGAAACTATAAATAGACCAGAGATCACCAGCGGGGCGTAGCCCCCGAAAACCACCGCCACCGCAGCGGCGCCGGCTGCCGCGGCAATGCTCGCCTTAGGTCCGGACGCCGCCAGTCGGGCCACGGGGTGGGGGTACGGGAGGGAACTGATCAGCAGCAGCCCCAAGCCTACTGCCGCGGCTGGCGTCACCCCCGCAATGGCCGCGGACAGGCTGGCGTAAGCGTCTGCCTCCAGCCGCGCGTGCGCGCACGCCAGCGCGATCGCCGTGGCCGCCAGCAGGGCGGCGGCGGCGGGGCAGGGGAGGCCCTGGAAATCACGGCGGCGGTCGTTCGGGGTGGCCGAGAACCTCGCCAGCCGGAGCGCAGCGGCGCACGCCAGCCAGGCCGCGGCGGCCCACGCCAGCCGGCCCGGATCGCTGAGTCGCACGACCAGCATCGCGGGCGCGACGCCAAAGGTCACCAGGTCCGCCAGGCTGTCGAGCCGCGCCCCAAAGTCCGACGCGACGCCCAGCCGACGCGCGGCCGCGCCATCGACCCCGTCCAGCAGCAGCCCGACCAGGATCAGGCACGGTGCGGCCCACGGCAGCCCGGCCGACTCGCGAACAGCCAGCAGCAGCGTCGCGTAGACGCCGCACAGCAGGTTCCCCACCGTCAGCAGCGTGGGCAGCAGCAGCATCGGATTGCGAGTCATCGGGTGCGTGTTAACGCCTGGCAAGTATCGTGGTCCCCCCGTGCACCCGATCGCCGACGCCGACGGCAATCTGCACGCTCGCCGGCACGATCAGCTCGGTTCGGGAGCCAAACTTGATCATGCCAAACCGCTGGCCCCGCTCGTAGTGATCGCCGGGCGAGAGCGGGCAGACGATCCGTCTCGCCACCGCGCCGGATACCTGCCGCACCGCGAAGCGGGCGCCGCACGGCTCCTGCCATCCGACCCACTGGCTCTCGTTGTGGTCGGTCGCCGCGGGGGTGCGGGCGTCGTGCCGGGCGCCTTCGGCGTAGTGCGTTTCGACCACGCTGGCGTCGGCCGGCGAGCGGTTCACGTGCACGTCAAACACCGACAAGAAGACGCCGACGCGGGTCGCGGGACCGCCGAAGAAGTGGTACTCGTCGAGGTGGGTGATGTCGGTCACGCGGCCGTCGGCCGGCGCGACGTAGACCGCTTCTTCCAGCGGGATCGCCCGTGGCGGGTCACGGAAAAACCACAGCAGCATCAGCAACAACGCGCCGGGAATGATCGCTGCCGGCGCCCACGCGTCCGCCAGCAGGGCGATCAAGACCGTGGCGATTAGCAGAGGAAGCCCGTACAACGCGAGCTCTTGGTAGCCCCACGGCGACAGCTGGACCCGGTAGCCGTCCGGCAAGGCGTGCGTTTGCGGGACCTCCATCAGTGCAGCACTGGACATATGTCGAACCAATTCCTTCCTTGTACGCTCATCCATTCGCTGCACTCCTCCGGGCCCCAAAAGCCCGGGTCGTACATGTAGAGCGTCGGTTTATCGCCTGACTGCCATGCCTGTAAGATCGGGTCGCAGATCTTCCACGCCGCCTCGACCTCGTCGGCCCGGGCGAAGAGACTGGCGTCCCCCTCCAACGCGTCCAGCAGCAGCCGCTCGTACGCCTCGGGCATGCTGCGGCCTCGGAACTCGCGCTGGTAGTTGAAGTCGAGGTCGGTCTGACGCATTTTCATGCCGGCGTCGGGGACCTTGGTCTCGAAGTGCAGCTGGATGCCCTCGTTGGGCTGCACCTGGATCACCAAGCGGTTGGCGTCGGTGACGCTGCGGGGGCCGTCGTTGAAGAGCATATGAGGCGGCTGCCGGAACTGGATCACGATCTGCGTGGTGCGGCAGCTCATCGCCTTGCCGCTCCGCAGGTAGAAGGGCACGCCCTGCCACCGCCAGTTGTGGATGCACAGCTTCAACGCGGCGAACGTGGCGGTGCGGCTGCGGGCGTCGACGCCGTCGTGGCCGGTGTAGCCGCGGTACTGGCCCCGGAAGGTGTCGCGGCGGTAGTCGTCGCCCTGCATGGGCTTGATCGCCTGCAAGACCTTGACCTTCTCGTCCCGCACGGGGTCGGCCGCGTAGCGGACGGGCGCCTCCATGGCGGTGATCATCAGCAGCTGCAGCAGGTGGTTTTGGATCATGTCCCGCACCACGCCGGCGCGGTCGTAGTAGCCGGCCCGCTTGCCGACCTCCACCTCCTCGGCCACCGTGATCTGCACGTGGTCGATGTAATTGCGGTTCCAGATCGGCTCGAAGATCGTGTTGGCGAACCGCAAGATCATCAGGTTCTGAACGGTCTCTTTGCCCAGGTAGTGGTCGATGCGGTAAACCTGCTTCTCGTCGAAGGAGCGGTGCACCACCTTGTTGAGCTCTTGGGCCGTCGCCAGGTCGGTGCCGAACGGTTTCTCGATCACCACGCGGCGGCTGCAGTCGTCAGTCTCGCCGGCCATGCCCGCGGCGCCGAGCTGCTCGACCGCCGGGCCGTAGAACTGCGGCGCGGTCGACAGGTAGTACACGCGCACCGAGTCGTGGCCGCCCTCCAGGTCGTCGAGAAACCCCCTGAGCTTGACGAAGTCGTCGGAGTTGCCGATGTCGCCCGGCTGATAGAAAACGTTCTCGGCGAACGTTCGCCAGACTTCCGCGTCGAAGTTCTCGCCGGTGAACTTGGCGGTGGTCTCGGCCAGGCTGGCCCGCCACTCCTCGTGAGTGAACGCCGTGCGGCTAACCCCCACCACCTTGGTATCCTCGGGCAGCCGCCCCTTGCGCCGCAAGTTGTACAGCGCGGGGATCAGCTTACGGCTGGTGAGGTCGCCGGAGGCGCCAAAGATGACAAACGTGTGAGGCATTGATCGCGAGTGAGGGCAAGTTGAGGGCGGGCGAATTCGCCTGTGGTGGTCCCCTTTTTAACGCAAGCACCCTTGTCACGACAGCAGCGAATTCCGCCTCTGCCGCCAAAATTGCCTGATCGAAGGAGCCGCTGCACGCCGGTGCCCCCCTGTTTTTTTAGGAGTTCGCTGTCATGCCTCGGTTCAGGACGGCCGGCGTATTTCCACACTGGGGGGCTGGCAGGAGATAAAACAACGCCCAGTTGCCGCATCGCGGCCGCGCGGCCAGGCGCTTAGTTCCATGCTCGATTTGACTCCAGCTAGTGGCCGTTTTCTACCACGATCGCGGCAGGCGGCGGGGATGCAAAGGCGTCGCCCGCGGCTCTGGTGCTAGCGGTCATCGAGCCCGTCGCGGCGGCTTCAGGACCGCCGCCGACTGCGATTCGAGGGGGAGTGGCTTGCCGTACAGCTTCCGTTGATCGCCCTGCGATTTCATCCAGGTTTCGATCCGGTCACGCATCGCGCCGATCCGCTCGGCCTGCCCGGGGTCGGCCGCCAGGTTGTGCTGCTCGTGAGGGTCGGCCTCCAGATCGTACAACTCATCGGCCGGACGCTGCCGGTACCGCTGGACGATTTCTGCTGCACGGGCATCGTGCTTGGCCGCGTTGAGCCAGGTGACCCAGTAGCCGGCGCCGTCGACGTTGCCGGCGCGGTTGATATGCGTGGCGTAGGCGAGCTCCGGGTGCAGGTTCTGGATATACTTCCAGCGTCCTTCCCGCACCGCCCGCATCGGGTAGACGTTGAAGTTGCCGTCGCCCGAGTGGGTGGTGAAGATCTCCTCGCGGTGGGCGCCGGTTGCGCCCCGCAGCACGCCTGCAAACGAGCGGCCGTCGACGTCCTTGGGGGCCTGCGGCGTATCACCGCCCGCCAGCTCGACGAGCGTCGGCAGCAGGTCAACCCAGCTCACCATCGCGTCGGTACGCACGCCGGCCTCGATCCTCCCGGGCCAGGAGACCACCAGCGGCACCCGGACGCCCTCTTCGTACAGGTTCCACTTGCCGAATGGCCATTGGGCGCCGTGGTCGCTGGTGAACACAAACAGCGTGTCGTCGCCCAGCTTCTCGTGCGCCAGGTCATAGAGCGTGCCGAGCATCCGGTCGGCCCTCGATACCGAAGTGTAGTATTGGGCGCGGAACTGCCGGGTGGTGGGGGTATCGACATGCGTCGGGCGGAGCGTGACCGAGTCGTCTTGATAGGTTGCCTTCTTCGGCCAGGGCACGTGCGGCTGGTGCGTGCCGAACATGAGGCAGACAGGCTTCGAGCCCGTGTACTCATCAAGGTACTTCTTGGCGGCCTTCATGTTTCCCTTGGCCAGCCACTGGCCGGCGGCGTGCTGGTCGAAGCCGTACAGCTCCCCCTGCTTGTAGTGGGCCACCTTCCCGAAGGCCACCACGTCATAACCCAGCTCCTGGAAGTAGCTTGGCCACTTCTTGATCTCATTGCGGGGCTTGCTGTGATTTGGCTCGGCTCCGTTGCGGGCGGGCATCAGGCCGGTCAGCAGCGCCGCGCGGCTCGGCGCGCAGCTCGGTGACGCTACGTACGCTCGGTCGAAGGTCATGCCGTTCTCGGCCAACCTATGCATGTTTGGCGTGCGGACATCCGTCGCGCCGTAGGCCGAACAGTCGAGCTGGCTCTGGTCGTCGGTGATGAACACCACGATATTGGGGCGCCGCGGGGCCTCGGCACGAGCCGGGTGATCGCTGGCAGAGCACAGCGAGCAAGAGAGGGCGAGAGCTGAAAGGCAGAGTCGGTTCATGCTGCTTGCAAACGGGGCTTTGGGGCGCGTGGGGCTTTGGGGCGAACTGAGGGGCGCTGGGTCGACGGCTCCGAGATCGGTCTTAGGAGCCAGTGGCGTTTCCACGCGAGCCGCTCACTTCTGCTGACATTTTGGGCAGGCGTACGCCGTCCGGGCCGCCAGCTGCCACGATTTAACCTTGGTCTGGCAGGTTGTGCAGCGATCCTGTTTGTAGATCAGCAGGCGTTCGCTGCGGCTCATGCGGCTGCGTGGTTTACCCACCGTCGCGGGGTCGGCAATGATGATGCGGTTGTACCGCAGGCCGATCTCCATCAGGTCGGTGAGCTTCTCCCACAGCTGGTCGAACTGCCCGCCGGTCAGCTCGCGGCCAGGTGTCTCTGGATGGATTCCCAGCAGGAACAGCACCTCGCTGCGGTAGATGTTCCCCACGCCGGCAATCACCTCCTGGTTCATCAACAGGGCGCCGATGGCCGCTCGGCTGCGGCTAATCCTCCGCCACGCGAGGTCCGGGTCGGCGTCGTCGCGGAGCGGGTCGGGGCCGAGGCGGTCGAGGATGGCGGCCTCTTCCTGCTCGGTGACTAGATGGCACGCGTTGGGGCCGTTGAGGTCAAACGCCTGGTCGGCGCCGATTGCCCGCAGGCGGACCTGGCCGACCGGCTCGGGCGGCGGGGCGGGGTGGTTGCGGAACTTGCCGTATAACCCCAGATGCACGTGCAGCCGCCTGCCGCCGGAGAATCGGTAGAACAAGTGCTTGCCGTAGGCCTCGACCTCGCTGAGCTTGCGTCCGCTGAGCGCCTTCGCCCCGTCCGCGAATCGCCCCTGCGGTGAAAGCACGGTCAACTTCTGTCCGGCGAACTGCTTGGTCTGATCGCGAGCGATCCGGTGGATGACGTGTCCTTCGGGCATGCGAGATTCTAGCCGTCGCTGGCCGGTAGACTAGCCGGCTTGCCGTACGCGTTGTCGTGGACCTTGGTCCGTTCCTCTGCCGAGACCGCAGCCGAGGGGGAGTCGTGGCGGACAAACCAGTTGTGGTGCACGTCGCAGACCTCCTCGGGGACGCCCCGCACCTTGATCGGCAACCGCGTGGAGCGGAAGGTGTTGTTGACGATCTCGATCCGCGTGCCGGCGGTGTTGGTGCCGTCGCCCCGGTCGCGTCCGCCGTGCATGTCGAAGCAGTGGCTGAGCGACTCCCCGAGCTCAATGTTGTGCCGGGCCACGTAGCCGCAGGATGGACGCCCCGTGCCGGCGATGGAGTGGCGGTTCCAGTCGAACAGGCAACGCTCGATCACGCTCGACGCGCGGTCGTGGCAGACGCCGTAGCCAAGCCCCTGGTACTGGCAGTGGTGGATTGAGCAGTGGTGCACGTGGTGCCCCTCGCCAGCACGCAGGTGGACACCCGCGTGAGCGAAGCCGCTGATCTCGCAGTTGTCGATTTCCAGGCGATCGTGCTTCGTGACGACCCCGTCAGACGTGGGCAGCTTGTAGTAGTACTCGCGGTAGTTGTTGCCGTGCAGCTCGCGGGCCCGCGTGTGGTGGTCGAGGTAGCGTTTGGTGTTCGGGCCGCGGAGCCGGATCCCCGTGATCCGTACTTCGGGTCCCTGCGGCTGGATCACGACCGGCGTGTCGAGCGCGTCGCTGGTGAACAGGGCGCCTGGCGAGGTCTTGCCGTCCCGCTCGGCGCCGCGGTCACTGGCCAGCGTGACGCCGGCGGGGACCTTGAGCACCAGCTTCTCGATGTAGACTCGCGCGGTGAGGTCGATCTGGGCGTCACCGGGGACGAACACCACGTCGCCCGCCTTCGACTCTTCAAGGGCGGTGAGCAGCTCATCAAGCGTCGTCGCCGTGCGATCGCCCGCGGTGACGACCCGCGTGTAGCCCTCCCCGCCGCCGATCGGTCCCACCTCGTCGGCTTGCGCGCCGTAGAGCTGCCCATCGAGTTCGACGGACGTCGCTTCGGCGGCATTCGCTTGAGGTGCGATGCACAGGAGGAGGGCGAAGACGAGACCGCTTGCGGAATTGAGGTAGGTCATGGACGAGCGGGGGATCGGGGCAAAAAAAAAGCGTCCGGCCCTGCAAGCATACAGGGCCGGACGCCGTTGTGCCAAACGTGTCGGTGGGCAGGAACGCTACGAGGGATCCTTCCGCAAATCCAGCCACTCGGTGTGGAACATCTCGCCGCGGGGCTTGTCGGTGCGCTCGTAGGTGTGGGCGCCAAAGTAGTCCCGCTGGCTCTGCAGCAGGTTGGCCGGCAGGGTCTCGCGGCGGTAGCCGTCGTAGTAGGCCAGGGCCGTGCTGAAGGCGGGCACCGGGATGCCCAAGAGCGCGGCCTGCGACACCACGTGCCGCCAGGCGTCCTGGCACTGGTCGACCGCGTCGGCGAAGTAGGGGGCCAGCAGCAGGTTCTCCAGGTTCGGCTCTTTGTCGAACGCCTCCTTGATGCGGTCGAGGAACACGGCGCGGATGATGCAGCCGCCGCGCCACAGCATGGCGCAGTCGCCGTAGTTGAGCGGCCAGTCGTGCTCGGCGGCGGCCGCCTGCAGCTGCACAAAGCCTTGCGCGTAGCTGACAATCTTCGACGCGTACAGCGCCTGGCGGACCTGCTCGATGAATTGCTTCTTGTCGCCGCCGTACTTTGGCTCCGGGCCCTTGAGAACCTTGGACGCCTTGACCCGCTCTTCCTTGCGGGACGACAGGCCGCGGGCGTAGACCGCCTCGGTGACCAGCGTGCTGGGCACGCCCAGGTCGAGCGCCAGCTGGCTCATCCACTTGCCGGTGCCCTTGGCGCCGGCGCGGTCCAGCACCAGGTCGACCATGTACTGGCCGGTCTCCGCGTCTTTGACGCTGAAGATGTCGCGGGTGATTTCGATCAGGTAGCTGTCGAGGTCGCCCGTGTTCCACTCGGCGAACACGTCGTACAGCTCGTCGTTAGAAAGCCCCAGGCCTTCCTTCATCATCGAGTAGGCCTCGCAGATGAGCTGCATGTCGCCATACTCGATGCCGTTGTGCACCATCTTAACGTAGTGCCCGGCGCCGCGCGGGCCGACCCACTCGCAGCAGGGGATGTCGTTGTTGGGGCCGACCTTGGCGGCGATCGCCTGGAAGATGGGCTTGAGGTGTGGCCAGCTGTCGGGCGATCCGCCCGGCATCATGCTGGGTCCCTTCAGGGCGCCCTCCTCGCCGCCGGACACGCCGGTGCCGGAGTAGAGGAAGCCGGCCTCTTCAACCTCCTTGGTGCGGCGTTCGGTGTCGGCGTAGTAGGTGTTGCCGCCATCGATGATGATGTCGCCCGGCTCGAGGAGCGGCTTGAGGGCGTCGATCACCGCGTCCACGGCCGGACCCGCCTTGACCATCATCATCACCTTGCGGGGCCGGGCCAGGTTCTTCACCAGGTCCTCCAGCGAGTGGCAGCCGACAAACTGCTTGCCCTTGGCCCGGCCGTTGATGAAGTCGTCCACAACGCTGGTCGTGCGGTTGTAGACGGCCACCTTGTTGCCGCGGCTCTCGACGTTCAGGGCCAGGTTTTCGCCCATCACGGCGAGGCCAATCAGGCCAAAATCGCAAAGCTCAGACACGGTGGGTCCTTTCGGGAGGATCGTTGGAGGTCTTCTAGGCCATGATCTTCGGCCGCCGGACGGTGATGGTCAATATGCAAGGGGGCCGCGGGGCAGGGGGGCGCCCCCGCCGCGGGGCCCCTGCGGCGCAAATCGAGGAGCATCTCACGCAGAATGCGTACACGGCGTCTGGCCCCCTTTTGATCTCCGTCGGGTCCTGGGATAATCGTGGGCTCGGTTTCTTTCCTGGCCCGCGACTAGAATAAGGTGGCTTCGCGCATGTCTGGCTTGTCTGTACGCAGCGACGATTGTGAGCTCGATTTCGTCTCCTTGGGAGCCCTCGTGCACCGGCTCGACCCGGGCATCACTCCGTTCCGCAAGGCGACCAACTTCTCGGTCCACGTGTCGGGCGGCGAGTACAACTGCGCGGCCAACCTGGCCAGCTGCTTCGGGCTGAACACCGGCATCGTCACCGCGATGGTCGACAACGGCGTCGGCGAGCTGATCCAGACCCAGGTCCGGCAGATGGGAGTCAAGCCGTTCTACAAGCACTTCCAGCATGACGGTGTCCGCGGGCCCAACATGGCGGCCGTCTACAGCGACCGTGGCCATGGCGCCCGGGCGCCGGTCGTGTTCTACAACCGCGCCAACGAGGCCGCGGCCATGCTCAAGCCGGGCGACATCGACTGGAAGAACATCTTTGACCGCGGCGTCCGCTGGTTCCACTCCGGCGGCATCTACGCCGCGCTGGGGGAGAAGACTTCCGACCTGATCGTCGAGGGCGTGACCAAAGCCAAAGAGTCCGGCGCGATCGCCTCGTTCGACCTCAACTACCGCGCCAAGCTGTGGAAGACCCTGCCCGGCGGCGAGGCTAAGGGCATCGAGATGAACCGCGAGATCGCAAAGCACCTCGACGTGCTGATCGGCAATGAGGAGGATCTGCAGAAGGGCCTCGGCCTCAAGGGGCAGGACGTCGAGAAGAAGGGCAAGCTCGACCCCGACGCGTTCTTCGGCATGATCGAGCAGGTCAAGAGCGAGTTCCCCAACATCAAGATGGTCGCCACGACGCTCCGCGAGGTGCACTCCACCAGCCGCCACAGCTGGAGTGCGGTGCTGTGGCTTGAGGGCGAGAAGTTCACCCTCCCGACCATGGAGCTCGACGTCATCGACCGCATCGGCGGCGGCGACGGCTTCGCCTCGGGACTGATCTACGGCATGCTAGCCGGCGAGAAGCCCGAGCAGGCCCTGCGTCTCGGCTGGGCGCACGGCGCGCTCTTGACCACCTACCCGGGCGACGTCTCGCAGGCGACTCTCTCCGAGGTAGAGGCGCTCGCCGAAGGCGGCTCCGCCCGCGTGCAGCGTTAGTCGCTCGCCGGCGGACGAACGTCGATCCACACCAGCCGGTGGTCGGTCGCGTTGATGGCTTCCCCGCCCGGCTCGCCGGGCGGAGGCCAGAACACGCCGGTCGCCACGACCTCCAGGTCGCGCGCGGCGAGGGCGTAGTCGACCCGCAGGTTGTGGAAGTCGTCACCGCTGAAGTTGGCCGTGTCTTCGCCGGCGGGGCCGTGCTGATCTCGGTTGAGGTCGGGGTGGGCCTGGCTGGAGAGCACCGCGCCGCGGCTCGTCGGCGCCCGCGTGGCGTTGACGCGCGGATGCTCTAGCAGCTGCCCGATGGCGTCCGGGGCATTGCCACCGGCGTCGTGCGGGTCGGCGTTCAGGTCGCCCAGCACAACGAACAGCGCCCCGGCCCCCAGCCCGCCCCGCCGGCCGTTGTCGTCGATCACGTAACCGGACCTGTCGGGGCTCAGGTAATCGGCGATCAGCCGGATCTCGTCGTGGTTACGGCAGCCGTTGCGGTCCTCGGGCCCATCGAACGCCGGCGGCGTCGGGTGCGAGCAGACCAGGTGCAGCCGGCGGCCGCCGGGCAGCCTCACGGGCACGTCCCAGTGGCTCTTCGACGACAGCCTCAGCCGGGCCAGCTCCTCATCCGTGTAGTAGGGCCTGCCTGACGAAGGGTCGGCGGGCAGCTTCGCATTCGGCATATCCCGCCACAGCAGCCTCTGGAACGTGCGGCAGTCGGCCTCGTCGATTGGGAGCCGTGAGAGCACCGCCATGCCGTACTGCCCCGGGTAGCGGCCATACCCTTGGCAGTCCGCCGGGCCGCCGGTTTCGCCATCGCGGTCGAGATCGAAGGGGGTCGGCACGCCCGTATTGACCGGGGCCGTGAAGACGTGCGGGTAGTCGATCGGTTGCTGGCTGTTCTGCGGGCGTCGCAGGTACTGCTGGCGGAACAGATCGACAACCGCGCCGTCCGGTGTGTAGTCGATCTCGTTCAGCAGCAGCACGTCCGGGCGGACGCGCTGGATGACCTCCGCGATCTGCTTCGCCTGGGTGGAGGATCCACCGCGGAGCTCCCGCCCCAGTTGGCCCGCCGCGTCGCGGTAGAACGAGATGTTGTACGTCGCGACGCGCACCGCACCCTCGGGCGGGGCTGCCGCTAGCGCCGCCGGGCCGAAAGTGAAGCCAATCGCCAGCCCGGCGCATCCGCGTAGCGTTTTCAACATCAACCGTTCACCAGTCGTCGAGTTCGTCGGCGCAATCCGGTATCGCCGTGGGGGTGTGTCCGGGCGCAACCGGCACGCCGAGGTTTTGACGTTTTGACGCGGTAGGGCCGACACGATCGGGTGCGACAAAACCCTGCTCTCGCTGCCGCTCTCGAATCCTCGCAAGCCATTACCGTTAAGCGTCTTGCGGCGGATCCGAATACCTAAACGTAGTGGGTTTTGTCGCACCTCTCGTCACGAGTGCGACAAAACCACCTTCACCGATCAAAACCGCAGGTTCCCACCGCTGGTCGTCGCTGGGACCACGCTGCCAGCCTGCATAGCTAAGCAAGTTGCGCAGCGGTGGACACCCTCCATTAGAAGGCCCAAAGTGGCCATTCGCTACCGGAATCGGCCGGCCCGATGCAGAATCAGGCGCCTGAGGTGTCACCCGCGGCGACAGGGCAACGCGCCGGCAATCAATGCACCTCCTGCCAGGCCCCCTGTGCTCCGTCCACCGACATCCGTTCGCACCCGCGTGGCACACTGGCGGAGCGGCCGCCGACCGACCGTCGGCGCTGCCTCGTTGCTTGCGGAGTCGCGCCGGCGTTTCACTCCTGCAAGTCGCTGCAGCCGGCAGTACTTCGTTGCGGTGATGTACACCTTGGCGACGTAGAACCTGGGCTACCAGACAGCGGTTGGTCCAACCTCAGCGGCTCAAGGAGATATGTTCACTTTGCTCAAGTCGCCTGCGTCGATAGAGCCGGCCCAGAGCTGCCGGCGAGTCCCGTCAAGAATCGGCCCATCTGCATCTCGATCTGATACAATAATGGATCTGACGAACACTGAGTCTACCGTCAAGAGGTTGCCATCAAATGATTCGCATCGCTATTTCCGCGGCGTGGCTAACGTGTCTTGTGGCGTTCTCCAGCGAGTCCTCGGCGCAACGGGCGTATTTTTCACTAACAGGCGACATCGCCACAGCGAACGGCCAGGTCGAATTCGGCTTGGATATCGCCCGCGACGTCAGCAAGCCGGAGTTTCTTCGCTTTGAGACCGATAGCTTCGCCGGCGGGCTAAACGCCGCCGGCGATGTGATCCCGTCGTCGGGGTTCGACTCGCAACTCGAACTCTTGCTCGGCGCTTCGTCGACCCTTGCGCTAAGCAACGAGATCGACGACGGTGGCTCCGGCGAACCTGACTTCGACGCCTTGATCTCCTGGGACAATGTGCAAACGATTGGCGACCCGCTGCCCAACACGCTCGCGGCCGGCTTTCCCTATCGACTGGAACTGACCGGCGTCAATAACGACACCGGCTTCTGGGCGAACGAACTCGTGGGCCCCGCCGACGCGCTGCTGTTCACGGGCGCGACAGGGGTTGGTAGCGGTTCGGTCGGGTCGTTGAAGTTTGGCACAACCGGCGCCGGCGCAACGCCCGCAACGTACCACCACTCTGTCGGGAGTGGCGACTTAACCCTCACGGAAGATCTTGTGGTGGCCAACACCGGCGCCGCAATCCTGAATCTCGATAGTGGAACGATTTCCGTCGGCGGCGCCGCGACGATCAACGCGGGCGGCGTCGTCCACATCGCCGGCTCCGGAGCGCTCGACGCCCCGGGCGGCGTTCATGTGAATGGCGGGCAGATCGTCATGAGCAACACCACCGGCCTGCAAAACGCCACGGTGATTCTCAACGATGATGACGGCCTGGACATCACAACCAACGCCGTCAATGCCACGCTGGGAGGTCTTGCTGGATCGGGCAGCCTCGACCTCGGCGGCCAAATCGTCACCACCGGCGCGGCCGGCGGCGACACCACCTACAGCGGTGTGGTCACCGGGACCAACGCGTCGCGGCTGCGGCACAACGGCGCCGGCGTGCTCACCATCACCGGCGGTTCAGAGGCCAATCCTTCGACCTTCGGCACCCTCAGCGCCGATGGCGGCACGGGCGGGCTTGTGGTCGATGGCGCCCGCATTGACCTCACCAGCACCGTACTATCCGCCGGTTCCAACACGGCGATTTCCGGCACCGGCGGCGACATCGCGCTCACCGGCGGCGCCGACGTCAGGATGCCCGCCACGTCGATCGCAACCATGCGGAATGCCACGCTGACGCTCACCGGCGAGAGCACGTCGCTCACCGGCCACCGGTTTCAAGGCACAGCATCCGGAGGGCTCATCGTCGAAGCCAACGCCAGACTCGAACTGAACAACACGCTGGCCGTTGGCGTCTTTGGGGCCGCGGATGGGACGTATGATTTCGAGGTGCGTTCTGGCGGCAGCGTCACGGCGCCCTTGGTAGCCATCAGCGACAGCGCCATTACGCGGGCCGACGCTGTGGTCACCGGCGCCGGCAGCCAGATGACGATCGCCACGATTCTAAAGATCGGTTTCGCGGGATCGACGGCCGACGGCGCGGTCGGAACGTTCACCGTTGAAGACGGCGCGATGGTTGAGGTGACCAACCTGTTGCGGCTGGATAACGACGCTAGCAGCCTGACCGTCAACGGCGGAACGGTGCGGACCGGGCGACTGGCGGCCACCGACGGAGCAACGCCGACGGTCAGCATCTCCGATCCCGCGGACGACACAGCGCTCACCATCGGCGTCGCCAACCGGACTTCAACCTTTGCTGGCGTGGTTCAGGACGCCGCGGGCGGGCCGGGTTCACTCAAGAAGATTGGCGCGGGGACGTTTACGCTCACCGGCGCCAACACCTACACGGGCGACACGATCATCGACGGAGGCGCCCTCAGCCTCGCGCAAGCCTTCCTCGCCGACACCGCCGACGTGCTGCTCGACGGCGCCGCGACGCTCGACCTCGACTTCGTCGGTACGGACCTCATCGACGAGTTCTTCCTCGATGGGTTCTCCCGCCCGATCGGATCGCACGGCGCCATCGGCTCCGGCGCCGATTTCGAGTGGGCACAGATTACTGGAAGCGGCGTGCTGCAAGTATCGGCCTTTGCCGGCCTCGCGGGAGACTACAACAACGACGGAGTTGTCAATGCGTCCGACTATACGGTGTGGCGCGACAACTTGGGTGCTGCACCGGGAACGTTGCTAAATGATATTGATGGCGACGTGATTGACACAGATCAGTATGCAACCTGGAGGGCGAATTTTGGGGCAACGCTGCCAACAGTTGCTGCACTGTCGAAAGCTGTGGTTCCCGAGCCCGGTGCGCTCGCACTGATGGGAATCGGGGCTTTTCTGATTTACCGGCCCGGTCTTGATCGCCCTCTTGCAAAGCTGTGCTGACCCCGCACACCGGTGCTAGGGACCGCTCTCGCCCAACAGCGTCGCGCTTCAATCCTCACCGATAGGCTGGCGGGCGAACCAGGAAGCGCTAGGAGCACACTGGTGCGGCGTCTATCACGCCTTGAGGCGGAGAGCTAGGTGCGATTGGTTGCATCAACCTCAGCGGCATGGAAAATAGCCCTTCGGCGCGTCGGTGGGGACGACCTCTGTAGTGGTTCACCCCCCCCGTTTCGCTAGGGCTGGCAGAGCCTTGACTCGGTGACCTGCCATTCACGCGGCGCCCTTGGAAATGGCATCGCGGCGGCGCGTTCGGTAAGATAGACAGTCTGCCGCATGCCTGCTCGCATGGGGCGACACTTCTCAACGAATGCCGAGGTGCACCGTGAGTGCAAGTGGGCAAGGTTGGTGGCGACTCTCGCTGCGCGAACTAATACTGCTGGTCACCATCGCCGGACTTGCCTGCGCGATCTGGGCGCAGGGGCCTCACTTCAGAAGGCTGGCCGTTGAGAAACGCCGTCAGCAGCGTCTTCCTCAGCTCGAATATCATATGATCCGCCACGCCTCGGTCACGAACCTGCAGCTCGATCTGATCAAGCTCCGCAACAGCGAGATCAATGGGCGAAAGATCGAGGATCACGGCGGCGGTATCGGCCTGCCGAGCGTGGTAGGGTTCAATCGAAGATTCCGGCTCACCACCCATAAGGGCGAGACGCCCGACGCGGTGGTGGAGGCTGAGGTGCGATGGGCGATCTCGCATGTCTGGCCCGACGAGGTGGGCGCAACTTTCGTGGACGAGCACACGGCGGCGGTGCAGGCCAAGTACAAGGAGGTGTTCGAGGACAAGGAATTAAACACGATCGTCGAAACCCGCAGCCCCTTGGGTGTGATGCGGACCACGTTCATCTCACTTGGCTACTCGTCATTGCTGACCCTCGAGACTTCATTTCGGCCCAGCAGACAGCGACTCGCTACACTGGGGGTGGACGATCCCGACATGCTCGACGTGAGTCACTACAGCCTGATTGGCGTTCGGGGTGGGCATGGCGACTACTCTCTGGACTAGGTCGTCCTGCACTACATTCGCCGACGTGAGATGCTGATGATGTCCCCAGCCGGTTACCTACGGGTTTGGAGTTCTCGGGAGCGTGTGCTGGCGGCCCTCGCCGCAGTTCTGGTGGGAGTGCTGTTGGTGGTGCGAGAGCGGCATGCAAATCGAGTCGAGGTTGAGGACCGACGGCTGACGCAACTCGAACTTGGTCACCGGCTAGGCCACAACGAGTGGCTCGCGAGCCTTGAACGGGCGGGACGAGAATTCTACGAACGCCAGGTGGCCGGCGCCCGCGTGGGCGACGTCGTACGCTTCGAGTGGCCCGGACCTTCGCAGGGCAACTTCAAGCCGTCGGCCATCGACCGCAGCTTTACGATCGTCGTCAAGCGTCAGGAAACGTCGCCCGAGTGTTTCGAAGTCGCTGCGAAGTTTGCGATCGACCGGTTTTGGCCCACGGGCTTCGTCCCTTCCCCCTATGAACAACACTTCTTGCCGCTGCTGGTACGCGAATACCGTGCATTTGCGAGCCAGGAAATCGTCGACAACGTGCTGCTGGAATCTGACTTGTCCGGGGCGACGATGATTGCCAGATTCGACGCCCCGCCCGACTCCGCCGAAATGACAGTAATCCTCTCCGAACTGCAGGACCGCGAGTGGACGCGATGGGGCTGGGGGGTGGAAGTCGCTCCGGTTGCGCCCTTGAAACTCGATTCTCATTAACGACGGGCGAGCTGGGCCCGCCACGAGAGCCTAGTGGATTCTCCACCGCGGGGACACCTCTCCCAGTTAGGTAGATTGGTAGTCTTCGAAATTCAAGGGGCAGCGGATTGAGACTAGCACTGGTGGGAGGACAGCACCTCGCTCGGATTCGGTCTCGGGCAAGTCGCCGAAGTTGGACCACCTTCCCGCTCTTGGGCCGTCCGTAGAATCGCCGAGGTGCAGCTCGCCTCGGTCAGTTTAGTCGCGGAGGAATCTCTTCCGGCTTCAACGTCCTCATAGAATCGCTCTTACTCCGGCTTGGTGCGCAGCCGCAAATGTGTGATCCTCTTGGCGTCCTCTACAGGGGCACATGCGGCCCCGGGCGGCGCCCCACAGAGACTTCAGACGAAGCTGCTCGGAGCAGGCGCCAGCTCCTCGCCGCAGGTCCCCGCTGAGCGATCCATCCGGGCGAGGGCTGTGGCAGAATGGGTGCGCTGTGGGGTCTTGCTCGAGGCGGCTCGCGAGGATCAGTGGTAGCCAGACAGCTGGTCGATCCGCTCGTCGATGTCCCGGATCACCGCCAGGTAGCGGGCGTCGGCAGTGCTGCCGTACTGCTGCTGAAACTCGGCGGCGGACAGGCCCTCGGGCAGGTCGTCGAAGGGCGGCAGGAAGGCGTAGCAGCTGAAGTCGTCGGCGATCGCCACCGGGGTGAGCTCGCCGGAGAGCACCGCCTGCGCGAAGCGGACGCCGGCGCGGTCGGCGGCCAGGTCGACAAAGCTGAAGCCGCTGTTCCGGTTGGAGTCGAGGAGCTCCTTGGCCACGCCTACCGCGTGGGCCTGGTTGGCGTCGGTGGCGGCGGTCAACGCGGCCGAGACGAAGAAGTGCTTGAGCAGGTCGTTGCGGCCACACATGGTCGCCTGCCGGATGGTGGGCCCCCGCTTGGCGAGACCCCCGGGCGGGTCGGCGTCGCGGACGAGCTGGCCGGTGGCGGGGAAACTACCTAGGACGATCGAGTCGTCCAGCGCAATGCCGAGCCCCATGAGCAGCGGCTTGCGCCCCCGCTCACGCAGCACCGCGACGTCGGCGGCGGCGCGGCGGACAAGCTCCTCGGTGAGGTCGTCGCCCTTGAGGCGGCTTGCTTCCGGGAGCCGCTGGTTGAACTGGCCGCTCTCGGTGACCGATTGAACCACGAGCTTGGCGAGCTCGGCCGGCGACGACCCCTTGGCGGTCCGGGTGCGGGCGGCGAAGCGGGCCGCCGAGGTGTCGTGCGGCAAGGTCTTGGAGAGCGCCGTGTAGATCTCGTTGAGCCGCGTGAGCGTCGGCTCGGAGAGGTCCGCGAACGTCTGGGCGTCCCGCCGCCGGATCTCCTCGCCCACCATCGACATGATCAGCGTGTTGACGGGGTCGAAGCGGATGCCGAAGCCGGCCTGGCGGCTCTGCCGGTCGCCCAGCACGGGCCGCATCACACTGTCGGGCTCTGGGCTGTGGGTGGCGCCGAGGTAGTGCCCCAGCTCGTGCACCAGCAACTCCAGCCGCTCACGCTCCGACACGTGCTGCGACCACTCGCGGAGCAGGATGTGTGAGCTCATCGGCCCGCGCGTGCCGCCCAGGTGGGTCCGGCCGCGGACCACCTGGTACTGGCTGGTGAACCCGATCACCAGGGTGTCGCCGATGCGGGGGACCTCCTCTTCTAGCTCCTTGAGTGACTTGGTGAAGTCGTTGGTGTCGTTGTCCGAGTTCCAGCTGCCGGTCGACACGACGCGGAACGTCATGCCGGAGTGGGCGAGCATGATCAGCGAGGCCATGTCGACCCGCTTGCGGAGCTTTGCGGCCCACTGCCCACGGCGGAGCGGCTCTTCCTCGTCTACGCAGATCTTGACGTCCACCACGCCCGCCGGGGTGGTGACCCCCCCGCCGGGCAGCGACCGCGCGTGCGACCCGTCCTTCCCCATGCCGACCAGGTGAAGCTGGGGGCCCTGGGCGGTCTCGCCAAAATAGTACGCGCTGTTGGCGTTCAGCTTGAAGCCGTTCACGCCGGATTGGGTCTGGTAGTTGGCGTGCAGCGGGCTGTCACTAAACAGCGGCGTCACCTGCCCGCTGAGCATGTGCAGGCTGTACGGCGTGCCGCCGGTCGGCGAGATGGTGACCGGCACCGTTTGACGCGTGCGGTTCGCGATCACGACCACATCGGCCGCGGCGGAGCGGGGGAGGGCAAATACGAGCGACAGCAGCAGAATCAACCAGGCCTTGTGCATAAGGGTCATTCTAGTACGGACGAGAGAATCGGGCGAACGCAATGCGAGCGGCGTCGCCGTCGCGGCGCCCGGTTTGCCCTACTCGGTTGCGTGCCTTCACACCCCCGATGTGCTGCCGCCCGGACCTCCAGGCTGAGTGGACAGGCGTCAGCGCGCCCGGTAAACACCCACCCAAGGACCCGTCCCATGCCTGCTCCGACCGACCGCCGTTCCTTCCTCAAGTCGGGCCTTGCCACGGGCGCGCTGTTGGCGATGGCCGACCAGGTCTTCGCTCAGCAGACGGACGACGGTCACGGCGTGCCGAAGCGCCCGCTCGGCGACAACGGGCCCGGGGTGTCGATCGTGGCGCTGGGGGGGCACCACATCGGGCAGGTGGGCAAGAAGGAGGGCGACGCCGCGGCAATCCGGCTGATGCACCGGGCGATCGACGAGGGCGTGACGTTTTTCGACAACTGCTGGGACTATCACGACGGCTACAGCGAAGAGCTGATGGGCAAGGCCATCCGGGACCGCCGGGACAAGGTGTTCCTGATGACGAAGGTCTGCAACCGAGACTACCAGGGCGCCCAGCAGAACCTTGAGGACAGCCTCCGCCGGATGCAGACAGACCACCTCGACCTGTGGCAGTTCCACGAGATGGTCTACGACAATGATCCCGACTGGGTGTTCGAGAAGGGGGGCATCCGCGCCGGACGCGAGGCCCTGGAGGCCGGCAAAGTGGGGCGGCTGGGGTTTACCGGACACAAGGACCCCAGCATCCATCTGAAGATGCTCCACAAGCCTCAGGACTGGGCGTCGGCCCAGATGCCGATCAACGTGTGCGATTACTTCTTCCGCAGCTTCCTCCATCAGGTGGCGACCGAGTGCGCCAAGGTGGGGACCGGCGTGATCGGCATGAAGTGCATGGGGGGCGGGCAGGGGAACCTGCCGCGCAGCGGGTTGGTGACCGGCGAGGAGTGCCTGAGGTTTGCCCTGTCGCAGCCCGTGACCGCAGTGGTGACTGGGATGCTCAACGACAAGGACCTCGATCAGTCGCTGCGCGTCGCCCGCGGGTTCAAGCCGCTGTCGGCGGACGAGCAGTCGAAGATTCTCGCCAAGGTCGAGGAGGCCGCCGGTGATGGCCGCCACGAGCTGTTCAAGACTTCCAAGCAGTTTGACGGTCCGTACCACCGCGAGCAGCACGGATTCAAAGTCGACGCGTGACCAGCGGTTGTAGGCGAGAGGGGGGAGACGACGCGCCGATAGCGTTAGTCTGTCTCGGGCTCCACTACCACCTCCAACAGGCCGACGGCCGCGTCCGGTTTCGGCCAGACCCGCAGTCGCAGACGCTCGACGGTCAGCGGCTCGGCCGGGTGGACCACGTTGTACTGGTCCGCCGCGACGGCGTAGTGGTCAGTGTTGTACAGCGGGAAGGGCGCCCAGCCATCGTCGCCGGGGACTTGCAGCTCCCAACGGATGGGCGTCTGAACGCCGCCGTGGTCGTCGTACCAATAGACCTGGACCGTGCGGAGGTTGGTCGGCTCGGAGAGCTCGAAGGTGAGCGTCTGGGGCTCGCCCCGCTGCGGCCAGCTGGTCCAGCGGGGGATCGAGGTGTCGAACGAGTGCTTGGGCAACCGCCCGTCGATCATGGCCAGAACGCTGTCCTGGTCGAAGGTGTGCGTTGCTTCGGCGGACGCGAAGCGGTCGGCGTTGTCATCGACCTGTAGTGCGCCGGCTCGCAGAGTCGTGACGTTGTCGGGCAGCCAGACCGCCATCGAGCCCACGCCGCGGTTGTTCCAGGCAAAGTACGGCGCCAAGACCGCCGTGGTGGGCTTCACCACCCCATCCGCCGCCAACGCCTCGGCCGGCAGCGTGACCGACGCGACCTGCTGCCCCGCGATGGTGAGCGGCGCGGTCGTGGCGCTGCCGACCTGCTTGGGGGTGCTCATGTAGTTAAACGCGTGCAGCGGGTTGTCAGCCGACTCCAGACAGTACACCAGCGGCCCCCGGGAGACCGCCACCCGCCCACGGTTGGCCTCGACCTCGCTTCGGCAGGCGTTCGCCCGCACCAGCGTCGGCAACTCCAACAGCAGCTCCTCCGCGCCAGACCACTCCCGCTCGACGACCGCGAAGCCGCGCTCGATCTCGTAGGGGATCGGCTGTCCGTTGAGCAGCAGCCGCGGTTTGCTGGCAGGAGCGCCGCCGGCGTAGTGGTACAGCTCGCCCGGCGCCAGGCGGTCCGTGGTCCACGTGGGGATGCGGAGCCGCACGGCAAACCGGGCGGCCGACGCGGGCTCGACCCGGAGGCGGACCTTCCCCTCGAAAGGGTAGTCGGTTTCCTCGGTGAGCCTGGTCGACACGCCGCCGAGGGTAGTCTCGGTGCTGCACGCGGCGTACAGGCAGAGTGAGAGCCCGTGCTGGTCGGTCGCGAAGAGCATCCCGGGGACCTGCGGGATCAGCCGCGCCAGGTTGGTGGGGCAGCAGGCGGTGCCGAACCACGGCGAGCGTTCGGGCCGCCCGTGGTTGAACGGGCGCCAGCCATCGGCCGCTAGCGGGTTGACGTAGAAGAAGCGGTCGCCCCCCAGGTTCATTCCGGCCAGCGCGTTGTTGTACAGGGCCAGCTCCGCGACATCCAGGAACTTGGCGTCCTGTTGCTTGAGGAACATCCGCCAGTTGAAGAAGACGTTGCCCACGGCGGCGCAGGTCTCGTTGAAGGCGTCCGCGTTGGGCAGCTCGTAGGCCGGCCCGAAGCCCTCGATGCCGTGCACCGCGCCCAGCCCGCCGGTGATGTGCATCCGCGTGTGAACGATGCTGGCCCAGATCTGCCGCAGGGCGTCGTCGTACCGGTCACCGCCCTGCATCGCGCCGACATCCGCCATGCCCGAGTATAGATATGTCGCGCGAACGGCGTGCCCGGTCGGTTCTTGCTGCTCGGCGACCGGGCGGTGCTGCTGGGCGTAGGTCGGCGAGTGCACGCCCTGGCCGTGCGGCGTGTAGGTGACGCCGCGGATATCGAGGAACCGTCGGGCGGTATCCAGGTACTCCGCGTTGCCGGTGGCGTCGAACAGGCGGACCAGCGCCAGCTCGATCTCCTGGTGACCGGGCGCCTGGTTGATTGGCTCGCCGCCGTTGTAGTTGGGGTCGCCCTCGAAGAACACGCGGCGGACGTGGTGGGCGTTCCGCTCCGCAACGTCGAGCAGCTTCCGTTTGCCGGTGGCCCGGTAGTAGGCGACCGCCGCCTCGTACAGGTGCCCGACAATGTACAGCTCGTGGCTGTGGTCGACGTACGTGTACCGCCCGTCGCCCATCATGTCGATCGCCAGGTGCGGGTAGAGCGTCCGCGTGGCGTTGAGGTAGCCGTCGGGTTCCTGCGACCCGGCGACGACGTCGGCGATAGCGTCCATCTGCGCCTCGAGCCGCTCGTCACGCTCAATCGCCAGCAGGTAGGCGGCGCCCTCCATCACCTTGAACAGGTCGCTGGTGCGGAACCGGTGGGGCGGGGGCGGGTTGGTCAGCTCCTCGCCGGACAGCAGCGCAGCCGCGGCGCGGAGGTCGTTCAACGCCTCCTCGGTTTTCTCGAACGCGTAGGGCGTCAGCACCCGCCGTTGGGTTTCCAGCCGTGGCAGCCAGAACGCGTCTTGAAGCCGAACCTTCTCGAACGAGACCGGCTGCAACGGGTAGCCGGGCGCGGCGGCGGGGCAGGGCAGGGGGGCGAGAAGCGCCGGCAGGGCGGCGCACGCCCCCACCAACGCGAGGGGAAGCAGATTCACGGCGGGCACGCAACGGGTTGAAGTCGGTGGAATCGCGCGAGGCGAAAGACCCCATCAACGGCCAGGAGCGGGGAGCCAGCCACTTATTGTAGCAAACCCCCAACCACCGGTGCGAGGCGGCCTAGCGGCATCGCGAACGACCGCCGGCAGGGGCGCCCCTGCTAGCGGGCGATGATCCCCGAGGCGGCCGCGTCGATGCCCTTGAGGAGCGACGAGAACGCGTCGCGGTTGGGGGCGTTGTCCATTGCGACCTGGCGGTTGATCTTGTCCTGCTCGACCAGCTCGAAGAGCGAGTACGCAAAGTCTCGCATGCCCGAGTCCCGGTAGCCGTGCAGCACCGCGTGCAGGTCCTCGTCCTCCTCTTCCATGATCTTCCGCTGCACGACCGAGTTGTTGAGCATCACCTCGGTGGCCGGGTACCGCGAGCCCTCCGTGATGCCCGGCAGCAGCCGCTGGCACATGATCGCGCGGAGGCTGTTGGCGAGCGACGACCGCACGAACGCGTGGTCGGAGCGGTCGAAGAATTCCAGGATCCGGGCGAAGCTGAGCGGCACGTCGGCGCAGTGCAGCGAGCCGAGCACGAGGTGGCCGGTCTCGGCGGCCTGGATTGCGGCGAGCACGGTTTCGCGGTCGCGCATCTCGCCAATGAGGATCATGTCCGGGTCCTGCCGCACCACCACCCGCAACGCGTCGGCGAAGTTGCGTACGTCCACGCCGACCTCGCGCTGCGAGATGATCGACCTGTCGCCCTCGAAGTGGAACTCGATCGGGTCCTCGATAGTGATGATGTGCAGCCCGCGGTTATGGTTGATGTAGTCCACCATGGCCGCCATGGTGGAGCTCTTGCCGGAGCCGGTCACGCCGCACACCAGGACCAGGCCTTCGTTCACTTTGCTGATGACGTCCCGGTAGACGTCCGGCAGGTGCAGGTCGTTGAAGTCGCTGATCTCGGACTGCACCCGCCGCATCGCGACGTGGGTCTCGCCGCGGGACTTGAAGATGTTGATCCGGAAGCGGTCGCCGCCAGCGATCTGGGTGGAGAAGTCGAGAGAGCCGTTCTTGTCGAACTCGCTGAGTCGCCCCTCCGGCGCCAGCGGCAGCACCATGCTGTTGACGAACGCCGAGTCCGGAATCGCCGGCATCTGCACCTTCCGCAGGTGGCCGCCCACACGGACGGTCGGGGCGTAGCCCGTCTTGATGTGCAGGTCGGAGGCCTTGGTCCGCGAGACAAAGTTGAGCAGGTTGGTCATCACCTGCTCGGGGGCCGTCGTGAGGACCGCGGATTGGGACGCCGCCACGCCCTCGTTGGCGCCTGCTGGTTGCTCGCCCATCGAGGCATCCATGCGGATACTCCCGTGCGGCGCAAGAAGAGGAGACCACGGACCGCCCCGCGCCGTCAGGGCGGCGTCGCTTGCGGGGCTGTGCGTCCCGCGTGTGGCGGCCGGCCAAGGGCCGGGCGTCAAACTTCAGTGTACGCTCACCGGGCGGCAATGCAAAAAGCAAACGCGGCGAAAACGCCAGAATTGCCGCCGCCCTTGGCGGGGTTTGCGGGCAGGCCGGGCCTACTTTTCCCAGGTAGACGCCAGACGATGCAGCTCGAGCGACTTCACCCGCACCGGTTGCGCCGACCTAATGCCGACGTGTCTGCCCTGCTTGCTCAGGTCGGCGTAGTGGGTTGAAACCGCGGCGCCGCCGTTGGCGAACAACTCCACGGACGCCCGGTCTACCAGCACCCGCAGCGAAGCGGCGCCATCGACCGGCGGGGCGGGCAGGCTGGCGCCGGCGTACCGGAACGCGCCATCGCGGTACTCGATCTCCTGCCCGCGGACCACCAAGACGAGGTGTGTCTGCTTGTCGGCCGCGAATTTGATCTGGAAGTCGAGCAGCTCGCCCTCGAAGTCGGCAAGTTTGTCGTTGGCCGCCTGGAGGGCCGTCTCACCGACGCTCATCGATTCCGCGTACAGGCTGGTGATCTCGTCGATTGGCCAGCGGAACAACCGCAGCCCAGAGCGCGTGGTCCGCAGCTCCATGGTGGCGGGGAAGCTCATCTGCATGTTGAAGGGCATGCCGGCGCGGACGAAGGGAACCTCGTCGACGCCACGCATCCATCCGATGATTACGGACCGCCCATCCGGCGAGTCGTTGAACGTCTGCCCGGCGTAATAGTTGGGACCGAAATCGCCCCGCTGCACGACCCGGTCGGAGCTGAACTGCTGGCCGTCGAACTCGCCGATCTCGTACTCAAAGCTGGCGTCGTAGATCAGCCACTTCTGGTGGTCCGGGTCGCCGTCGACGGGCAGACGCACCAGGTCCATGCATTCAAACACCCAGTCGCGGTCGAAGCGGCTGACCTCGGTCCAGTTCTTCAAGTCCGGCGAGTTGAACAGCAGCACCCGCCCGGGCGTCCCCTGCTGAACCCACAACGCCATCACCCATTGGCCCGACTCCTCGTGGTAAAAGACCTTGGGGTCGCGTTCTTCCGGGTCGTACCCCTGGTTGGCGACCACCGGCTTCCCGTCGTCGACAAGCTGGAATGTGCGTCCGCGGTCGGTGCTGTAGGCCAACGCCTGGGTGAACGGCGGACGGGCGTGGGTGAACGCGGCGACCATCGTCGCCGCCTCGCCACGCGGCGCGCCGAGCGTGTTGCGGCGGTCGATCACGGCGGTGCCGGAATAGATTGTGCCGCCGCCGTAGGGCAGCAGGGCGTGCGGCAGTTGCCGCCAGTGCAGCATGTCGGGGCTCACGGCGTGACCCCAGGTCATGTTTCCCCACTCATTGCCCAACGGGTTGTGCTGGAAGAACAGGTGGTACTCACCGTCCAGAAACACCATGCCGTTGGGGTCGTTCAGCCAGTTCTTGCGCGAGGTGAAGTGGAACTGCGGCCGCAGTGGCTGGTCGTAGCCGACGTCCTGGTATGAGGCGAAACTCCGCAGCCGCGCCGTCGGGTCGAGCTGCGCGGCGGGCAGGCCCAGCGGTTGGTCGCTGAAGTGGATGTCGTCGACGTTGATGTGGCCCCAGCCGCCAGCGTGCCGGTCGACAACCTGGATAGCGGCCCGCTGGCCTCGCAGCTCCTTTACATCCCAGAAGACCCGTTGCAGTTCTTCGCTCCCGCCAGGCGCCAAGTTAGGACCGGTCGCGGTGCGGGCGGGTTGGCCATCCACCAGCAGGTTGACGCAGGTCAGGCCAGCGTGCCCGCCGCCGCCAATGAGCAGGTGGACGTAGTCGTGGGTGATCGTCAGCTGCGGGGAGGTGAGCGTGCCGACGGCGGCGTCGCCCCCGGTGAACGAGTTGACTAACCGCCCGCCCTGAAAGCCATTCACGCGCATCTGACCGGGCAGGGCGCCCGTCGCCGGTCCGGGGCCGAAGGCTTCGCCCTCAACCCGCCATTCGCCGTAGGAGTCCGACTCGAAGTCGGCGATTAACCGGTCCGGCGCGGCGGCCCACAGGATCGACCCGGGGCCGCAGAGGAACGCGGCGGCGACAGAGGACGTTACGCATTTCAGCAGGACGCGGAGCGGCATGGGCAATCTTCCTGGCGGGAGCCGCCGGGGCGGCGGGCTGCGAAAGAGGCCTCACTATAGCAGCCGCCGGGGCTCGCGTGCCAAGCACAGTCTACTCGAGCGCCGCCTGCAATTCCTGCATCGCGAGCTGGTCACGCACCTGGCCGCGGTGCGCGAACACGCCCTGCAGGTTGCGGAGCGAGCGGAGCAGCCAGTCGGAGGGGCTGGCAATGGCGAGCGTGGCCGGCGTGGCGCGTTCCGGGCGGCCCGTGGCGCCGGAGATCAGCTCGATGGTCTCGTGCTCGTTGAGCAGGGCGCCGCCGTGGAACGGGTCGACAAACAGCGTGTGATCCGACGCGCCCTCGTGGACCGTCACCGAGGCCAGGAAGTGGCCGGGCGCGTTGACGCCCTCCACACGCAGCCCCACCAGCGAGGCAATCGTGCGGTACACCAGCGTCAGCGAGATGGGGATCCCGCGGCGCGTCCGCAGCACATCGGGCAGATAGCTGTTGGCCGGGTTGTAGTAGTCCGAGCTGTTGCCGCGGAACCCGGCCACCTCGAACATGACGTCGTGCAGGTGGGCGAGCAGCGCCTGGTCGGTGCGGTTGTGAACCCGCGATCGGACGGCGCCCGCCAGCTTGTTGATCGCCTCACAGGCGTCGTCGATCGAGGCCTCAGGACGCGAGTGCAGGGCGATCGCCGACGCCGCGCGGAACAGCCCGAGCGGCCGGTGGATCTCCGCCATCTCGTGGACGAACGAGTGGTACGCTAAGGGACTGCAGTAGGCGGGAGTGCTGGGCAAGACTCGTCGCTTTCGTGAGGGCATAGGGGGCGTCTACGCGTCAGTTTCGCTCTCGGAATCAAAACTTGCAAGCAATACGCCCCCGCCGCACGGTTTCGCCACGAATGGCGGCCGGATACGATAGTGACCTGCAGTGTCACGCCGTTCCTGGCGATTGCTTCTTCCATTCTCCTTGCAGTATTTTACTTTTCTTCCTATGCCGCCCCAGAAGTACCCCCGCGTTGCTAGCCTCAAGACCGTCGAGGCCTTTCATGGCCGCCTTCAGGAGTTGGGCGTCTCGTTGCCGTTCGATGAGCAGGTCACGCCGGGCGAGCAGGGCCCCCTCGGCGAGTCCCTCAAGTGGTCGGGGGGCGTGATCGGCAACCGCTTCTGCATCCTGCCGATGGAGGGTTGGGACGGTGAAACGGACGGCCGACCGACCGACCTCACCAAGCGGCGTTGGAAGAACTTCGGCCTGTCGGGCGCCAAGCTGTTGTGGGGCGGTGAGGCCGTGGCCGTGCAGCCGGCGGGTCGCGCGAACCCTAACCAGCTGATGATTAATGATCACACACTCGCCGGCATCGCGGAGCTGCGTCAGATCGCCCTCGACGCGCACCAGGAGCGGTTCGGCAAGACCGACGACCTGCTGCTTGGGCTCCAGCTAACGCACTCCGGCCGCTTCGCCAGGCCCCACGACAAGAAGGTCATCGAGCCACGCATCGCGTACCACCACCCGGTCCTCGACAAGCGGTTCAACGTCCAGGGCGACGGCCCGCTGCTCACCGACGATGACCTCGACCGTTTGGTCGACGACTTCATTGCGGCCGCCAAGCTCGCCCAGCAGGTTGGCTACACGTTTGTTGATATCAAGCACTGCCACGGCTACCTGGGGCACGAACTGCTTTCCGGCTACGACCGCCCGGGCAAGTACGGCGGCGACTTTGAAGGCCGCACGCGGCTGCTGCGGAACGTCACGGCCGGCATCCGCGCCGAAGCGCCCGGCCTCGCGATCGGCGTCCGGCTGAGCGTGTTCGACTTCACCCCGTTCGAGCCGGGCGAGGCGAACATCGGCGCCCCCTCGGCCACGGCCCCGTACGGCTGTGCGTTCGGCGGCGACGGCACGGCGGTCGGCATCGACCTGACGGAGCCGAAGAGATTCTTGCAATTGCTGAGGGAGCTCGGCATCGACCTGCTGTGCAGCACCGCCGGCAGCCCGTACTACAACCCTCACATCCAGCGGCCGGCTTACTTCCCACCCTCGGACGGCTACCTCCCGCCAGAGGACCCGTTGGTGGGCGTCGCGCGGCAGATCGCCGCCACCGCTGAGCTCAAGGCCGAGAACCCGGACATCCTCGTGGTCGGCTCGGGTTACTCGTACCTGCAGGACTGGCTGCCGAACGTGGGCCAGGCGGTGGTGCGGCAGGGCATGGCTGACAGCATCGGCCTGGGGCGGATGGTGCTCTCCTACCCAGAACTCCCGGCCGACGTAATCGCCGGCCAGGTGATGCAGCGAAAAAAGATCTGCCGCACCTTCAGCGACTGCACCACCGCGCCGCGGAACGGCATCGTGTCGGGGTGCTATCCGCTCGACCCGTTCTACAAAGAGATGCCCGAGCGGGAGGAGCTGAACCGCGTCAAGAAGGAAACCGTGCCCACCTAAGACGCCAGCCGCCTGCGGATAGAACGAAGCAACCCCTGAGTGGGGCGGCCGAAGCACTCGGCGGCACCGCTCAGGGGTTTTTTACGCGTGTAGGTTTTCTCAAAAAGCTGGGGATCAGGGACTTGAACCCCGACTAACGGAATCAGAATCCGTCGTGCTACCGATTACACCAATCCCCAATGGAGGCGAACGAAATAGGTTAGGTCGAGACCAGGAAAAATGCAAGGCGGGCTAGGGCGCCGAATCTGCCCTGATCAGGCCGGTTCGCCGGCGGGGCCCGCGTCGTGTTTCTTCGACCATCCCGCCAGCTTGGCGGCCTTGAAGTCCATGAACCGGTCTTCTTCAATCGCGGCCCGGGCGCCCGCCATCAGCCGCTGGTAGTAGGTCAGGTTGTGGATCGACAGCAGGATCGGGCCCAGCATCTCGCCGGCGTTGAACAAGTGCCGCAGGTAGCCGCGGCTGTGCCGGCACGCGGGGCACGGGCAGCTCTCCTCCACCGGGCGGGTGTCGTTCGTGTGCCGGGCGTTGCGGAGCCTCATGGGGCCCTCGTCGGTGAACGCCAGGGCGTTGCGGCCATTGCGGGTGGGCATGACGCAGTCGAACATGTCGACGCCCCGGCTGATCGATTCCAGCAGGTCGCGCGGCGTGCCGACGCCCATCAGGTACCGCGGCCGGTCTAGCGGCAGGGCGGGGCAGGTGGCGTCGATGGTGCGGTCCATCTCCTCGGCCGACTCGCCGACGCTCAGGCCGCCGATGGCGTAGCCGGCGAAGTCCATTTCGGCCAGCCGCCGCGCGCAATCGACACGCAGCTCGGCGTCCAAGCCGCCCTGGACGATCGCGAACAGCGACTGATCCGCCCGCGAGGCGTGCCGCTGGCACCGTTCCGCCCAGCGGAGGCTCCGCTCCATCGCGTCGAGGATCGCGTCTCGCTCGGCGGGCAACGCGATCACGTGGTCGAGCACCATCGCGACGTCCGCCCCCAGTCGCTGCTGGATCTCGACCGACCGTTCGGGCGTGAGGTGGATAGTGGCGCCGTCGATGTGCGAATGGAACCGCGCGCCCTCCTCGGTGATCTTCACCTTCTTGGCGAGGCTGAAGATCTGGAAGCCGCCGCTGTCGGTGAGCATCGGCCCCCGCCAACCCGACATGGCGTGCAGCCCGCCCAGCTTGGCGACCACCTCCTCGCCCGGCCGCAGCGCAAGGTGGTAGGTGTTGCCGAGCACCATCTGCGCGTGGGTGTCGCGGAGGCGATCGACATCGACCCCTTTGACGGTGCCCACGGTGCCCACCGGCATGAAGGTCGGCAGGTCGACCGGGCCGTGCGGCGTGCGCAGCGTCGCTCGGCGTGCGGCGCAGTGCGCGTCGGTGTGGTGAAGCTCGAAGGTGACGGCGTGCGCGGTCAACGGTTGCCGATCAGTCGCCGCGGAGCTTCAGGTTGGCCTGGGTCAGCTTCTCGCGGACCTCGTTGAGGCTCGTGACGCCGAAGTTCTTGCACTCCAGCAGGTCGTCGCCGGAGCGGCGGAGCAGCTCGCCGATGGTGGTCAGGCCGAGCCGCACCATGCACTTGCGGGCCCGGACCGACAGGTTCAGGTCCGAGATTGGGCGATCGAGCAGGGCCCGCTCGTCCGGCGACAGGGCGTCCGGGTCGTACGGCGCCTCTTCCTCGCGCTTCTGGCCGGCGAACATGCCGAGCTCCAAGCCCTTGGAGGAGAGCATCTCGCGGATTTCGACCAGCGAGGTCTCGCCGAAGTTCTTGCTGGACAGCAGCACCTGCTCGGACGTCTCGGTGAGGTCGCCGAGGGTCATGATGCCCATCTTCTGCAGGCAATTGCGGCTGCGGACCGACAGCTCGAAGTCCGTGACCGGGATGCCCAGCACCTGGCTCATGCGGTCCTGGCGGCGGCGGGCCTCCTCGTCGTAGTACATGTCGCGGCTGGCGTCGGCGTCGCGGAAGAACAGCCGGGCCCGCGGGTGCGAGGGGAACGAGTCGAGGATCCGGCGGTAGCAGGCCTTGGCCCGCTCGTGCTGCTCCAGGTCCTCGTACAGGATGCCGAGGTTTAGCAGCGTGCCAACATGCGCCGGGAACTGGACCGACGCCCGCTCGTACAGCTCGCGGGCTTCTTGGTCGTTGCCGTGACGGTCGTTCTCGAGCGCCAAACCGAACAGGGCGCCGGCGTGCCCTTCATCGACGCTGACGGCCCGCTCGAGGTAGGTCACGACCTCGTCACGCGAGCCGCCCATCGCCTGCACGGTGGCCGAACGCTGGTACAGGTAGTCGGCGGTCTGCTCGACAGCACCCGACAGCGAGTCGAGCAGCTTGAGGGCTTCTTCGGGCTGCTTGTCGTAGCGGAGGGCCTCCGCCTTGGCCAGCGCCACGGCGCCCGGCTCGTAGCCGGCGCGCTGGGCAGAGTCGTACGCGGCAACTGCCTCGGCGTACTTGTCCAGCGCCAGGTTGGCCTTGCCCAGGTAGAAGTGCGTTAGGGCGCCGCCGTCGGCGTGGGTGAGGGTCTCGATGGCGTCCGAGTATTGTCCCAGCAGGTACTGGCACACGCCCAGCCGGGCGGCGGTGGCGGGCGTGCGGTTGGGCTGCTCCTCCAGTTCCGCGACCGCTTCGCGCAGTTCGCGGTACTTGCTGTAGTTGGAGGAAATGGTCCGCGTGATCTCTTCGATCTCCCGCGGTCCGAAGGCCGCGGTGGATAGCACGATCTGCTTGACGTCTGCTTCTAGACCAGTCGACATTGAAGGGGAGGCTCCGTGATCTCGGATGACAGCCACTCCACGGTTCCGGCGCAAGGAACCCCATCAGGTCGAGCAACGGCGAGCGTCCTCGTAGGCCGCTCGATCCAGAGGACCGGCCGACCGAGTGCCTGTGGGGGCCTTTCGGCCCGAAAAACGGGTGGGAAAAGAGCCAGCGGTGGGATTCGAACCCACAACCCCCGCATTACGAATGCGGTGCTCTGCCGATTGAAGCTACGCTGGCCCACTGCGGACAAGTTGCCGCAAGCCCAGAATTCTATGCCCTAGGCACGATTCCTGCAATCGGGATGGCGGCTAGGCCGTTCCGGCCTCGCAGGCGGAGGTTTCTGCGTCGGCCGGGGCGGCCTCCGCGTCGGCGGCGAGCGGATTCCCCTGGGCGGGGGGGCACGGCAGAGGATCGGCCGTGTCGCCGCGGATGGCCGAGCCGTTGTGCAGGTACTGGGCGCCCGGCTTGGCGGCCCGGGCGCTGTAGAGCGCCGCGTCGGCCCGGGCCAGCAGAGCCTTGGCAGTTTCACCGGGTTGAGCCTCGGCGATGCCGCAGCAGACCTGCATTCCCAGCTGCACTTCGATGCTGGCGCGGAACCGGCGGCCAAACACGCTGGCCCCGGAGAGAGGCGTCTTGGGCATTGCGATGACAAGCTCGTCTGAGCCGTAGCGGGCGGCGAAATCGCTGCCCCGCAGCTGATGGCTGACCGCCTTGCCCAACTCGGCCAGGGGGGCGCCTTGCGATGCGTCGCGGTTGGGGGTGACTGATTCGATGCTGATCATCGCCACGGAGCAGACGGTCTCGTGGTCACGGTGCGTGCGGCGGGCCAACAGGACCTCGAGCTGCTCCTCCAACGCCCGGCCGTTACTCAACCCGGTAAGGGGGTCGACGCGGCTGGTGGTGTAGTGCGAGAGCGATTGCGACTGCTGGCGGATCTTGTCGTAGGCGGACGAGAGTTGTCCCGCCAGCTCAAGGGTCGGCCCCAAGATTGTCTCGGCCTCTTCCCGCAGACGCTTCCAGGCCTTGCTCTCGCCGTCGGTGGCGGTGGCCCGCAGCTGCTTCTTGAAGCGTTCCACTTGCGTGCGGTGGTACGCCAGATCGCTGCGCAGCTCACCCGCAATACTCTCCAGTTCGGTGGCGATTGCGGTTGCCCGTTGGATGTCTTCGGAGACGTCAGACGGCTCGGGCGTCCCGGATGACCGGCGACCGAACAGGTACCCGAGCACCGCCACAGCCGCCAGGGCAACCGTCTCTGGGATTCCGTAGGACGACAGCTGAAAAAAGGAGGCGATCATCGCTTGAGGCCACAGGGGCTTGGGGGTCAGTAACTGCTACGCGAGCCGAAGCCCCGCATGCAGAGGAATCCGAGCGCCGTCACCGCGGCCAAGACGATCATCCACTCGTCACGGCTCAGCGTGGAGAACCACCGCCAAGTGTCACCGGGCACGTTGTTGACGCGTTCAATTAGGTACTGCATAGGAGTGGGCTAGGGGGCAGGGCAGGGCACACTAACCCAAGCATAGGACAGGACCGCCGGCTGGCCGGCTCCGGCGTCGCCCTGAGGGAACTGCCAACGGATTCGCCGCCGCCGCGCCGCCCCGACCCCTACAACCCGCGTAATCCTTTCGGCCCGTGGCGGTGCTGAGCAGGCGGGATCTGCCCCATTTGGTCGCCGGCTGATAAACTGGGCGTTTTTCCCCACAACCAGCGACCGCAAGCCCTCGTCGGAAACATGGCCCAGCCCTTGAAGATTGCACAAATTGCCGGAGATGGAATTGGCCCCGAAGTTGTCGGCGCCTCGCTTGAGGTGCTGAAGGCCGCCGCCCCCGGTTGCGGCCTGGAATACGAGGTCACTGAGTTCCCGTTCTCCGCGGCCCACTTCCTCGAAACAGGTCACGTCCTGGACGAGCAGGATGTCCAGACACTCCGCGGGTTCGACTCGATCCTGCTGGGCGCCGTGGGGGGGCTGCCAAATGACCCGCGGCTCGCCGGTGGCGTCATTGAGAAGGGGATCTTGCTGAAGCTCCGGTTCGAGTTGGACCAGTACATCAACCTTCGGCCGGTGAACCTTTACCCGGGCATCGAGACGCCGCTCAAGGGCAAGACCGACGAGCACATCAATTTTATCTGCGTCCGGGAGAACACCGAGGACCTGTACTGCGGCGTCGGCGGCTATGTCCGCAAGGGCACCCCGCAGGAGGTCAGCACGCAGACGATGGTCTCCACCCGGTTTGGCGTCGAACGCTGCATCCGTTACGCGTTCGAGCTCGCCAAGACCCGTGAGCGGAAGAACCTGACGCTGGTGCACAAGACAAACGTGCTAACCTTCGCTGGCGACACCTGGCACCGCGCCTTCCAAGAGGTTGCCGAGGATTACCCCGAGGTCGAGACCAACTACCACCACGTCGACGCGTGCTGCATGTTCATGGTGCAGCGTCCCGAGGTGTACGATGTGATCGTCGTGCCCAACATGTTCGGCGACATCATCACCGACCTCGGCGCCGCAATCGCCGGCGGGATGGGCATGGCCGCCAGCGGCAACCTCAACCCGGACGGCGACGCCCCCTCGATGTTCGAGCCTGTGCATGGCTCGGCGCCCGACATTGCCGGCAAGAATCTCGCCAACCCGATCGCAACGATCGACTCGCTTGGCCTGCTGCTCCGCGAGACCGGGCGGATCAAGAACAATGCCCCCGCGGTGAAGTGCGGCGAGCAGATTGGCGCCGCGGTCAAGCAGGTCACTCCCAAGTTCGCCGGCAAAAACCTCGACCGCTCAGGCTACGGGACCGACGAGATCGGCAAGATGGTGTCGGAAGCCTTGGCGTAACGGATCCAATCAGGGCCATCGCCTGCGGCGGAATTGCGTGGCGAAAGTGTATTGCAGTTAAAATCACGGCATAAAAAAAGCGGCGGGCCGATTCCTCGGCCCGCCGCTTCTCGTTGGATCCGCTTCACGCGAACAATGCTTGACCGCTAGCCACGGCGGCGGCCACCGACCGTGCCCAGACCCGCCGCAATCAGCAGTGCGACCGCAGCCGGTTCCGGCGCCGTCGAGGCGGCGGTCATCGGCTCCGTGGTCTGGCCGTACGCGTCACGCCAGCGGTCGTAGTCGTCGGCTCCGACGCCGGCGGTGTCGTCGTTGGGGAGCGCTTCGGCGCCGCCCAGCGCGTCCCGCCACACGGTGTAGTCTGCTGCATTGACCGTGCCGTCTTCGTTGTAGTCGCCCGGCAGGCCGGCGGGCGCGTCAGGTTCAAGCGCCACGAGGCCCTCGAGCACCTGCACATTGTCGAACACACCGAAACTGTAATCGGGGTTAAGGGTGACCGACGAGAAGAGGTCCGCCATCAGCAAACCGAAGAAGTCCTGACTGAGGTCGATCGGAAACCCGTCCGGGTACACGTAGCCGTCGTCGGTGTTGCTGTAATCGATGGTGCCAATGTCGAGGACCTTCCCTGAGGCGGCGCTCTTCATCGTGAAGTGGGCGGTGCCCGGGTTGGGGGAAGTTCCCGCGGGACCAATCGTGTCGGAGTCGACCTCGATGTTGAGGGTCATCCACTGGAAGCCGCCGGCTCCGGCCGGCTGCGTGCCGGTAGCTCCCTGGCCCGGCACGGCCTGAGCAATGTCGAAGGAGGGGAAGGCCTCTTGGATGATGGGGTTCGAGCTGTCACGCGAGCCGGCCTCAGTCCCCAAGGCGTACTCCCCGCTCTCCGACTGAAGCTGGAAATCGTCCTTGTACAACCGGTAGTCGGTGGCGGCCGCGTCCCCCTCGGAGCTGTAGAAGAAGGAGGCTCCGAACGGCCCCGGGGCGTCACCGAGGTGGCCTACCGACGCGCCAAGAAACTCGGTGGTGCCCGAACCCACGCCACCGGCGTCGGGAGCCCAGTTCAACCACATATCGACTCGAAACGTGTACTCGGTAGGAAGGTTGGCAACCTGGGTGAACGCGCCGATTTCCTCAGCCCCGGTGGGGGCTGAATTGTTGACCTCGAATTTTAACCCGATCGTATCGCTGCCGTTGGGGGCGGCCGGAAGGCCATCCTGCGAGTAGTCGTACCCGAAGGTCGCCGAGGCGTCTGGGGTCTGTTGGACCGTCCAGTTGGCGCCACTGCTGAGGCCGTCGGTAAAGATCTGGGCTGAGGCTGGGCCGCAAACAAGGGCGGCAGACAGCGCGATGCAGCACTCCGTCACGTGGAGTGCCGACAGGGGTCGGCGTAGGGTCATGGTGATCCTGGGTGCGTGGTGGGTGAGTAAGTCGAAGTTAGTTCCGCGACGAAAGCCGCGTGCACTTTCCCGCCTCTAGGTTCCGCTTGCCCTGCGATGAAGGCCCCGCCTGTCGATTTCTCCCACTATAATGATCCGCTGCCCGATCGAGGCCCGCCTGCGGAGAGTCGCGATTCGTCTGCGCAATATCGCGTTGATGGGCTCGGGTTGCGGTGTCTCGTCGGCGGTTACATCGCACCGCGATCGTGGCTCAGCCCTCGATGAACCCCCGCAGGAGCCGTCCCACCACGTAGGCCAGTGCCGCCGCCGATCCGCCTATTAGCAGCGTTTCGGCCGCGCCCCGCAGCTGGGACGTCTGGGTGACCCGGCCTCGGACGGCGCCAATTGCCGCGAACACGAGCAGCGTTACCAGTGCGCTCAGGCCGAACGTGTAACCGGGGCCCAGGATGCGTGAAAAGGCTAAGGGGACAATCGGAGCAAGACCGGCGGTCACGAACGCGGCAAAGGTGATCAATGCGGCCCGCCGCGGCGGCCCGGGCGACGTCGGCAGGCCGAACTCCTCCCGCAGCATCGTTTCGACCCACTGCTGCTGATCCGCGGTGATGACTCTCACGACCTCTTCAAGGGTTTCGCCTTTGAATCCTTTGGCGGCGAAGATCTGTCGGATCTCCTCGCGCTCGCCGGCGGGCTCGCGCTCAATGTGCCGGATCTCACGTCGGCGGTAGCGATCAAGCACCTCGTGATCGGACTTGGTCTTGAGGTAGTTGCCGACCGCCATGCTGAATCCGTCGGCTAGCACGTTTGCTAAGCCCAGCACCACCGCGACGCCCGCCGGCAGCCCCGACCCCGCGACGCCCGCCACGATTGCAAAGGTCGTGACCGTGCCATCAACGGCCCCCAGGACGAAATCTCCCAGGTCGTCCGGTGCGCGGGCCTGGGCCAGGCGGGCCGAAATTGCCTCAGGTGTGTGGGTGTGCTCTAGCGGCGGGAGATCGCGCGACTCAGGCATGATCGGCCGCTCCCTCGGCGCCCCGCGCCCGTATTGGGTAGAAGGGCAGGGCAGGGCGGGGGCCAACAAAGAACCCCGCTTGGCTCTGCGAGGACGCCAAGCGGGGTTCCTGGATTTGCGAAGCAGCATTCCCGTGGTGGGCGTGGCCGACTACGGCGCCGGCAGCGACTGCGTTGCTCGCATCGAAGCGGGCGACGGCGGGTGCGGGGTCCCGTCGTTCGGCCGCGTCGGGGTAGTGGAATGCAGATGCCGTGCCAGTGGCGCTCGCGAGGCGTTGGTCCATGGAGTTGCCGCCTACCTGCAGGCCGCCGGCGGACAAGATTTAAGCATCCGTCGACCGCCAGGGCCGCCGCTGAGCGTGTAAGAATTTCAATCGCTAAGCAAACTGGTGGTCATTGCGTCGAAGATCTTGCCCGCGACATCTAGCTCACGGTCTTCCGATTGAGCCAGGATGACACAGGTGGCGTCCCGGTGGTGGAACACCCGCAGCTGGGCCGTGTTCGTAAGGTCGAGGTAGTAGAAGTTGACATCGTAACCAACAAGCGGCGTCTTCTCGATCCAGCGGTCCGCCGGGTCGTGCTCCAACGCGGGATACTCTGCTTGCATTGCTTGCAGCATCTCGTCCAAGACGGATCGAACGTCGCGGAGCCCGGGGTAGACGCTCAACGACCAGAACGCGGTGTTGGGGCTCAGGACGGTCAATTGCAAAGATGACTCGTCATCCTCGCCCTGCTCCAGCTGCCAGTTGTCGGGGTACTGAAAAGAAAACCCTTGTCTCTCGTATCTTGCGGGCATTGCCTTGCTTGTTTAGTCGTTGCGGCTGGTTTTGAGCCGATCCTAGCACCGGCCTGCTGTCGATGTAACCGTTGAAGTCGTGTTGAAAGGGCAGGGTAGGGTTGCTACCGTTCGACGCTCTTCTCGACGGGGGCGGATAAGGATGGCTCGCGGCGCGGATGAAACTTGTAATCCTCAATCCGAAGTGGCGTTTCTCGCTGCGACTGGCAGCGGGCGCCTGCCTGGTAGTCTGCCTCGGCTGCAACGCTTTCCGCCAGCGGATGCCCGTCGACGCGGCGGTCACCCAGTGCCGGCAGTTCTCGTGTCAGGGGGTAACCGCCCTCGAGCAGGGAGACTGCCAGCAGGCCGAAGCGCTGCTCCGTCGAGCGGTTGACGCCGCGCCCCAGGACGCTGACGCCCGCCGGCATCTGGCGGAAACATTGTGGGCACGCGGCGAGCACAGCGAGGCCATCCGCCACATGCGGGTGGCGGTCGCCGAGGAGCCGCACCACGCCACGGCCGTATGCCGCCTCGGGCAGATGGAGGCCTCCGTGGGCGAATGGAAGCTGGCCCTCAGCCGAGCCCAGCAGGCTCTGCAGGACGACCGCAAGCTGTCGGACGCCTGGGCCCTCCGCGGCCGCGCCCGACTCGAGACCGGCGAGCCCGCACGGGCCATGGCGGACCTGTTCCGCGCGCTCGAGTACTCGCCCAACGACCGCGACGTCTTGGCGGACCTGGCTCGCCTGTACGGCCAGCGACAGCAGCCCCACAAGCGATTGGCCACGGTGCACCGGTTGATCGAAACCTTCCCGCACGGGGAGGCGCCGGTCGATCCACTCATCATGGAAGCCGACGCGTACGCGTCGCTTGGCAGGAATGAGGACGCCGCGGCCGGGCTCCGGCGGGCGGCGGAACGCTGGCCGCAGGACCCGGTGTTGCTGTGTCGGCTGGCTGAGGCCGAGGCCGCCGCTGGGCGCAAACTCGCCGCGGTCGCCGCGGTCCAGCAGGCGCTGGCGGCGGATGGGAACCACCTGCCTAGTCAGCACCTGCTGGCCCGCCTAAACGCACAACCGTCACGTCTGCGATAACCGGCGCGGCGCCGTCCTTGGAATCCGAACTTCGCGGCCGGGCTGCCGTCCTGCGCGTCGGGCGCCGATGGATAAAGTACGTTTGCGGTGGCGGGCGCTGCACAAACCTCAAACCCGCTAAACTTACCAGGAGCCCAGCATGTCGACTCAATCCCTACCACCCGTGTCGCCGGTCACAACCGCCACGCCATCCCCTGCCGGGGCGCCCTCAAGCCCGCCGGTATTCGTAGACCGTCGGAGCAGCACCCCGGGCAGCGCCACGCGTGAGCGTCGCCAGTTCGTCAACAGCCACAGCGAGCTCAGCCCAGAAGCAGCGGAGCTCGCGCGAGCGATCGACGGGTACAAGCTCCAGCACCGTCGCCGGTTCATCGATGCGGACGAGCTGCTGAGCGTGGTGAAGTCGCTCGGTTACGCGAAGCAATAGCAGGCGGTCGCGGGCCTCACCCTTGTCTAGAGAAAACGAATCGTAGTGGGCGGCGTTGCAGGGCGTCGCCCACTGCTGCGACAGGTGAACGTCCGATAATCCCCGTTATGTTCGTTTCGGGGCTGGTTCTGCCGGGAAAAACCCGCTGCTATACTGAAAGGCGACGTTTCCCCACCAGGCGGCGACAGCCCCAGCACTCCAGCCAGCAGGCTCACGTTGTTCATTGGCCCGGTCTTCTCACGTGAAGCCCTGACCGCTCCGCGGCGGGTGCGATTCTATGCGGTCCCTTGTCTGTTTGTCGCGACGCTGCTGGGGCTAACGCTCACCGCCTGGCAGGTGCTTGTGGGATCTCAGAACGTCACCAACCCGGGCGACCTGGCGCGGTTCGGCGCGGCGGCGTTTACGCTGCTCGCGCCGCTGCAGCTGACGGTGTGCGTCTTGTTCTCGGCGCTCCTGTCCGCGGCAGCGGTTTCTCAGGAGAAGGACCGCAAGACCCTGATCCTGCTCTTGCTCTCAGATTTGACGAATTCCGAGCTGGTTGTCGGGAAGCTGTTGGCCAGCATGCTTACGGTGTTGATGGTGATCGCGGCCAGTGTGCCGTTTTTCATGCTCCTGACGCTGCTGGGCGGCGTGACCTACGCCCAGGTGGCCCGCGTCACGGCCGTAACCGTGGTGGCGGCGCTTGCCGCCGGCAGCCTGGGATCGACGGTCGCGCTGTGGCGGGAGAAGACCTTTCAGGCGTTGGCCATCACGGGCCTGGTGATCGTCCTGTGGCTGGTGGGCTGGGAGTTCGCCGCGGCGGGAGGTTTAAATGACGTCGCGCCACAGGCGGCCGCCTGGGCGGCCATTATGAGCCCCTGGCAGGCGATGCAGATTGCGGTGCAGCCCGCGTATGCCGAAGCCGGCGTTGGTCGCTCGGTGACGAGCTTCCTGATCGCCGGCGGTTTGCTGGTAGTGCTGCTCAACGCGGTCGCCGTCGTGATGGTGCGTGTCTGGAACCCGTCCCGCGAGGCGCGGCCCACCGGCCCCGACGCCCAGTCAAACGACGACGCGTGGATCACCGACGATCCGGCCGCCGCGGACGCTCGGCGGCTCCAATCGCACAAGGCGCCCGGCAATCCACGGCACGTGTGGGACAACCCGATCCTGTGGCGTGAGGTCCGTACCTGGGCCTACGGCAAGAAGATCCTGGTGGTGAAGCTTGGCTACCTGTTCATCTTCGGCCTAGCCGCCTTTGGGGCTGCGGTGGCGAACAACGCCGACACCGCCAGCGGCGAGGCCGCCGCGACGATTTCTACCTCCACGACCATGCTGGCTCCGCTCTTCGTGCTGAGCGTTGTGCTGGTCAACGCGTTGTCGGTCACCTCGCTGACGAACGAACGTGACCTCAAGGCGCTGGACCTGCTGCTGGCGACTGACCTGACGCCCAAGGAGCTGATCTTCGGCAAGCTGGGCGGAGTCCTCTACAACGCTAAGGAAATGATCCTGCTTCCGATGGCGCTGTGCGTCTACCTGTGGTGGACCGGCAGCCTGGGGGGCGAGAACCTGGTGTTCCTGCTCATTGGATTGGCGGTGGTGAACGCCTTCGCCGCGATGCTGGGGCTACACGCCGGCATGATGTACCCGAACTCTCGCCAGGCGATCGGCGCCAGCATTGGCACGCTGCTGTTCTTGTTCCTTGGCGTGACGACCTGCATGCGGATGATGCTGGCGCTGTCTCAGTCGTTTGAGTACCAGCTGGCGCCGTTCCTCGGCTTCATGCTCGGTGGCGGAATCGCGTTGTTCGCCGCCCTCGGCTGGCGAAACCCCTCCTCGGCCATGGGGCTGGCTTGCTTCACCGCCCCGTTCGCGGTGTTCTACGCCATCGTCAGCTTCCTGCTAGGAAATTACGACTGGGTGTTCGCCGCGACCGTCGCCACGTTCGGCTTCGCCACGATGGCGATGCTCGTGCCGGCCCTCTCAGAGTTTGATGTCGCGACCGGGCGCACGACCTCCGGGGACGCGTGAGACGGCGGGCAGCGGCGTTCCGGCCGTCCCGCCCCGCTTTTGGCAGTTGAGATATCTGGTACAACCACTGCGAACCCCCGAGCGTCGCCGGCTGATCCTGCCCGGCCTTCCCGCGCGGCCCCTCACCTTCGTCTTCCACCGACTTGGCAATCCTCGCGCCCTACATCCCGCACCTGATAGCGATGGCCGTCCTGCTCGCGGCCAGCGCGTTCTTTTCTTGCAGCGAGGCCGCCCTGTTCTACCTGGGGCGTGAGGACCGCGAGCGGATGAAAAGCGGCGCCCTGGGCGAGCGAACCGCTGCGCAGCTCCTCTCCAACCCAGAGCGGCTGCTCACGGCGATCTTGTTCTGGAACCTGATGGTCAACATGGCGTACTTTGCGCTGGCCTCGCTGATGGCGATTGGCCTGAGCAACCGAGGCGCCAGCAGCGAGGCGTCCGCGCTCACGGTGGGCGCGCTGTTCGCCGTGATTATCTTCAGCGAGATGCTGCCCAAGAATGTCGGCGTCGTCTGGCCCGCACGGCTCGCGACCCTCGTGAGCGTGCCGCTGAGCGCTACGGCCCAGGTTCTCGACCCGATTGCCTGGGTGTTCGGCGCGGTGAGTCGCGGCTCGGCCCGCGTGCTCTTCCCCCGCTTCGAGCCGGAGCCGTACCTCGAGCTGGGCGACCTGGAACGCGCCATCAGCTTGTCCGGTGAGGACCGCCAGCTGATCGAACAAGAGCAGAACGTGCTGAGCCGGATCGTCGCGTTGTCCAACACGCGGATCGAGGAGATCATGCGTCCCCGCCTGCTCTACGAGGCGCTCTCGCCGCCGGTCACCCGCTCGCAGCTCACCCCCCAGACCACCGCCAGCGGCTACCTGTTGATCACCGAGCCAGAGAGCGAGGAGATCGCCGCCGTTATCGACGTGAATCGTCTGGCACTGCTGGCGGGCGAGCAGATCGGTCAGCTCAGCTCGCCCGTTCTACCCGCCCCCTGGTGCGCAAGCGTGGCGGACACGCTGACGCGTATGGACTCAACCAAACGGGATGTCGCCGCGGTAATCAATGAGCTCGGCGAGACCATCGGCATCGTCACCCGCTACGACATCCTCGGCAGCGTGCTGCACGCCGAGGCGGCGCGTGACCGGGGCGCCGACCGGGTGGGCCGCATCCGCGCGATCGGCGATGGCCAATGGGAAGTGACGGGCATGACCACGCTCCGCCGGCTCGGCAAGCAACTGGGGGTCGAGCTGCCCGCGGTCAAAGGCATCACCGTCGCCGGGATGCTGCAAGAGCAGCTCCACCGGCTGCCCGAAGAGGGCGACGAGGTGCAATGGGCCGACCACCACTGGCGGGTGCTGACCGCTGACCACCCTACCCTGCTGACCGCCTCGGTCCGCAGGATTCTCACGCCCGATAACCCGGCCACCAGCTAAGTCAGAAAGGAGAACCGTCCATCGCCATGTGGCTCGCCACGCTGCTATTCGCCGTCGGCCTGATGCTGAGCGCGTTCTTCAGCGGCTCGGAGACCGGCTTTTACCGCATCGCACGGGTGCGGGTGCTGATCGACGCGTTGGACGGCAGCCGGATCGCCAAGATGCTGTTGTGGGCTATCAACAACCCCGCGGCGTTTGTCGCGACGGCGCTCGTCGGCAACAACGTGGCCAACTACGTCGTGTCGTGCGCGACGGTGTTGTTCGCCCAGATGTTGATTCCCGGCGGCGGCGCCGCGTCGGAGATGGGGCTTACCATCGCACTGGCGCCGGTTGTGTTTGTCTACGGCGAGCTGTTGCCGAAGAACCTGTTCTTCGCGGCGCCCAATCGGCTGCTGCGTCTGTGTGCGCCCGGTTTATCCGTCGCGGCAGTGTTGTTCGCCCCGATCAGCGCGGCGCTGTGGGTGGTGGGCTACGTCCTGCAGCGGGTGGCGAGCGTTCCCTCACAGGCCCTGCGGATGGAACTCGCCCGCCGCGAACTGGGCGAGGTGCTGGACGAAGGTCACGCCGTGGGTCTGCTGGCGCCCGCCCAGCGGCGGCTGGCGCAGGGCACCTTCGCTGCGGCGGCCCGTTCGATCCGCGAGTTTATGGTCCCCGCGGCCCGCCTGCCGCAGGTCGAGCCGACGATGAGCCGACGCGAACTGGTGCAATTCGCCCGCCGGCGTCAGCAAAAGTTCGTCGTCCTCCGTGATGGCGCCGGGTACGTGCGGGTGCTCGACTGCCTGTTGGACCCCGATGACCCGCTGCTCCCCATCCGCGAGCTGCTGACGGCGCCGGTCAGTCGCAACTTCCTGACCACGCTCCTACACATGCAGTCCGCCAACCGCGAGGTGGCCGCCGTGCGGGATGAACGCGAACGGATCGTCGGCTACGTGTTCGCCGAGCGTCTACGGACGGCACTGGCGGCCGATCAGGGGCCGTAGTGTTCGCAGGATCGTCGGCGGCCCCCCTGCCCCGCCCGACTCCCTAGACACCGCCCTGCCCTCCTCCACAATGGGTGCGGGATCCCCTCCGCCGCCGACACGCACGCCGATGAATGAAATTGTTTCGACCGACATTGCCGGACAGATGATCCTGCTCGGCACCGGCACCAGCGTCGGCGTGCCAATGCTAGGCTGCGCGTGCGAGGTCTGCACGTCGATAAATCCCAAGAATAACCGCACGCGGTGCAGCGTGATCCTTGGCTTGCCGGAGGGCAACCTGCTAATCGACACCTCGCCAGACATGCGGCAGCAGCTGCTGCGGGAGGGCGTGGGGTTGGTCCACTCGGTGCTGTACACCCACGAGCACGCTGACCACCTGTTTGGTCTGGACGACCTGCGGCTGATGCAGTTCTACCTGGACGGTCCGCTGCCGCTGTATTGCGAGGAGCTTGTTGAACGCCGCATCCGCCGGTCCTTCGACTACGCGTTCGCCTCGCTCCCCAACCTGCACGCCGGCGCCACACCAAAGGTCGAGTTCCAACGGATTGGCCCCGTAAACGATGGGCACGCCGAGTTCGCCGTGCTGGGCGCCCGGGTAACGGCGTTCCGGCAGAACCATGGGCCCAACTTCGAGACGCTCGGTTTCCGCTTTGGGGACATCGCATACTGCACGGACGTCTGCGCCATGCCGGACGAGAGCAAGGCTCGGCTCCGTGGCCTCGATGTGTTGATCCTCGATGCGCTGCGTCACAAGCCGCACCCGACCCACTTCAGTCTGGACCAGGCGGTCGCGCTGGCTGCGGAACTGGGCGCACGCCGGACCTACTTCACGCACATGTCGCACGACCTGGAACACGAAGCAACCAACGCGTTGCTTCCCGCAGGGATGGAGCTGGCCTACGACGGTTTGCGAGTCCCGCTCCGTTAGCGTCGCGGTCGTGTTAGCGTGGGTAGAGCAACGCGGACTCACGACGACGCAGAAACTCATCCACGCCGCGTTGAGAGAGCTCGTGCAGCTCGGGCAGTTGGGCGCCGTCCACCGTGGCCTGGAAGACGTCCTGATTAATCAGCAGCCGGTTGAACTGTTTGGTCTCCCAATCATCAGGGTAGAGCCTCCTCAGAACCGAGGCGACCGCGAGCCCGAGGTCAACCGACGGGAACTCCTTAGCGTTGGTCACAATCAGTCCGACGCCGCCACAGCGGTCGCCTTCGTGCTTGCTTGCGTCGGGGGTGAAGTACCGCGGGATGGCCCGCACGCCTGGCACGCCAGCGGCGTTGATTGCGTCCGCGAAGTCCCACGGGTCAATCCACGGGGCGCCGACCAGCTCAAACGGCGTATCGGTTCCGCGGCCCACAGAGATGTTGGTGGTCTCCAACAGCCCGACGCCCGGGTAGAGCAAGGCCGCCCGCAGGCTTCGCATATTAGGCGACGGGTTGATCCACAGCTGCCCGCTCCGCGTGAGGTCCTCGGTGGGGTCCCAGTCGCTGACAGGCACGACGACGAGTTCCCCCTGTTGGGCGCTGTCCTTAGTGAACAAGGTCGCCAATTCGCCGACGGTCATGCCGTGACGCACGGGCAGCGGGTGGGTGCCGACAAAGGACTCGCTGCCCGCGTCGAGCATCGGCCCCTCGACCGTGACGCCGTCGATCGGGTTGGGGCGGTCGAGCACGACGAACGTGAGGCCGGCCTCATGGGTCGCTTCCATCGCAAGCCGCATTGTCGAAATGTACGTGTAGAAGCGGCAGCCGATGTCCTGGATGTCGAACACCAGGATGTCGAGATCTTCAAGTTGCTCGGGGGCGGGCTTGCGGCGTTCGCCGTACAGGCTGGCGACCGGCAAGCCGGTCTTTTCGTCCTCAGCGTCCTTGATGCCGCCGTGGTCAAGCACGCCGCTGGGGCCGTGCTCGGGGCTGAAGAGCCGTACGAGTTCGACGCCCTGGGCCTCAGCCAGCAGGTCAATCGTGCGGGCGCCGTGGCTGTCAACGCCGGTGTGGTTGGTGATCAGGCCGACTCGTTTTCCGGCGAGTGCCTGGAAACCGTCCTCCCGCAGTTGGTCGACACCCAGCCGCACCCTGGTTGGGGCGCCGGCACCAGCTTGCTGCGGGGCGCTAGGTCGCCGGACCGCTGCGCAAGCAATCGTGCCGATGCGACCGATCAGGTCGTTGACCGACCCGTCGTCGTCGGGGTGAAGACGATTTGACAGGAAGATCACGAACAGGTCGTTCCCTGGATCAATCCACATGCTCGTGCCGGTGAAACCGCTGTGGCCGAACGCAGATTCGGACATCAGCTCGCCGCGGTTGCGCGAGTAGACGCTGTTGGAGTCCCAGCCCAGCCCACGGAGGTTCCCGCCAACTTCGCGGCCGCGGGTCATCTCCGAGACGGTGGCCTCGCTCAGGATGACGGCGCCGTCGAGGGCGCCCCCGGAAAGCATCATCCGCGCACAACGCGCCAGGTCCTCGGCGGTGCTGAAGAGCCCCGCGTGCCCCGCCACTCCTCCCAACAATGCCGCCCTCGGGTCGTGCACCTCGCCCACAATCCAGCTTCCGTCGGGACGCTTGGTGTGCGGCGCCGCCCGTTCGCGGAGCGGCTCACTGGGCAGGTAGCCGGTCTCGTCCATCGCTAGCGGGCGGTAGATCTCGTCCGCCGCAAATTCATCTAGCGGCTTGCCGCTGAGCTTTTCGACAATACGGCCCAGTACCAGGAAGTTGACGTCGGAGTACTTGAACTTGGTTCCGGGCGGGACGACTGGCTTGAGCTTGGTGATCCGCTCCCACGCAACCTCTTCTCCGTCGCGGTAGTCGGCTAGCGGGTTGTCGGGGATCAGTCCGCTGGCGTGCGTCAGCAACTGCTCGACCGTGATCTCCTCCTTCCCGTTCTGCCCGAACCCCGGAAGCAGATCGGCGGCCTTATCACGGAGCCTCAGTTCTCCTCGCTCGAGCAGACGCATGACACTCGTGGCGGTGGCGACCGGCTTCGTCAGGGAGGCAAGGTCGAACACCGTGTCAGTTGTCATTGCGACACGCTCCGGCTCCACCGACCGGTCGCCAAAGGCCGCCAGGTACGTGACGCCTTGGGTGTCGCCAATCGCCACCACGCAGCCGGGCAACTCGCCGCGGCCAATGGCTTGTTCAACCAATGGCTCAATCGAGTTAAGCGCGTCGGCATCAAACTCGGCGCTAAACACGGTTGATGTCAGTGCCTGAAGCCCGGGGGCGAGCACGCAGGCGACAAGCATCCGACAGATAGTGGTCTGGAAGGTTACGATATGCATGATCTCTCTGCTCGGGACAAAAGCACGGGCCAAGGTTTGTTGCGACCTTGGCCCGTGTTGGTTGGATTTCTAAGCTGCTGTGCGTTGGGGCCGGCTACCGCGAACGGCGGCGCTGCGCGCCGGTCAGCCCGGCTCCCAGCAGTCCCAGCAGGAACACTGCCGACGGTTCGGGCGCCGTCTGCGACGCGTCCAGCCCCGACGCCACGGCGCCGTAATTGGCGACCCACGCGTCGTAGTCACCGGAGTCGATCATGCCGTTGCCGTTGCCGTCGGCGCCCTCGCCGGGCGTGACGGTGTCGCCAAGGGTGTCGCGCCAGCTGGTGTAGTCGGCCGCGTCGACAATGCCGTCGCCGTTGTAGTCACCGACCAGGCCGCCCCCTTCATCGACGAACAGGTCGTAGATCGGCGGATTGAGCTTGTCGAAGCGGTCGCCCTGGCTGGTGATCGCCTCGCGGTACCCAACGAAGAAAGTTCCACGCTGGTCAGCGCCGGTCGTGAACATGAAGGTGTCCTCGCCAAAGGTTGCGAGGACATCGCCGGTGGCGGGGTCGTAGTCGAGACCAAGGCGGTACCAGCCCGATGCCTCGACGGACATGTCGATAGTCTGGATGACGTTCCATTCGCCGGCTTCGGCGGTTGAGTTCCCGCCCATGCCAAAGTCAACCAGCATCAGACGCGAGAAGTCGAGCGTGGGCTCGGTGGGGTTTTCGTACTGTTGGTAGACCCACCCAATGCCGGTGCTGCCGTTCTGAGTGACCGTGCCCTCGACATAGATGCCGCCGGACGGATCTGGGTTTCCAGAGAACGGGTCGGTGGAGCCGATGCCGTAGATCGACGTTTCGAATTCCTCATCGGCCGTGTCGACCGCCACGCCCAGCGGCGTGGTGTCGAAGTACGCGTAGATGTCATAGCTGTCGGTGGTCGACTTGCTGAACGCGGCGTTGCCGCCGCCGGTTTCGTCCCAGGCGACAATCGCATTGCCACCCTGGGGCGAGGCGGGGATCGCCCGCGGGTTGATGCCGCTGGCCACCGTCGGGTCAACCACGCGTGGCATCAGGAATGACGCGTAATAGTCGCTTGAAAGCGCTGACCCTACTGACTGCCCGTCAACATCGGGGACCTGGTGAGCGGCGACGTGTGGCAGGTTGTTCGAGGCGCCGGGCGTGAGCGGCAGTATGCCGAAGTCGATGCCGTTCTGGTTGGAATCGACGCCGTCGCGGTAGCGGGCCCAGGAGATTCGCTGATTCGGCGCGTTGGCGTTCATCGAGAGCAGCTGCCCCTGGAAGCCGCGGCCAATCTCTGCGAGTTGGTCTGCTGCGAGCATCGAGAGCCCGCCGCTTCCGGTCCGGAACACGTCGTAGGCGACCGCGTCCATCAGGTTGGTTGAGTTGTCGCGGAGCTCAAGCATTTTTGCCGCGGCGTCGTCCCAGATGTCGTCGTCGAACGGGCTGTAGTCGACATTGGCCGCCGAGGCGCCACCGATGACGAAGTACTCGCCGGGGTTTAACACGAAGTTGGGGAGCAGATCCACAAAGTCTTCCACTCCGGTGATCAGGTCCACCTGACCGATCGTCCAGTCCTGCAGGTTGACCGCCGAGGCGCCCGCGTTGTACAGCTCGACAAATTCGCGGGTGTCGGGATCGACAGAACCACTTCCGGCGGTGCGTTCTTCCTTGACGATCTCGTTAATCACAATCTGCGCGGGCGCCGATGACGTGGCCACGCACGCCAGGGCCAGCATGGCAAGTCGGATTGAGCGGATCGGGTGAAGAGAGAGACGAACGATTGGTGTCGTCATTGCTGTGAGCTCTCCGGTGACAGTTGGTGTTGCCATCCCCGCCGCGAATGCGTCGGTGGCGTTGTTGAGACGAATCAAGGTCCAACCGAGTCGTCCCTAACCGGCGACGCGCTGCCCCTCGCGTCGCTAGTTCGGCATTTGCCTACCCTAACAGACCCGACAGGCGTTGCGCACGGTCATGCGCAATGCGAAGACACAACTGCGCAATGGCGTCCAAGCGAGCGTCGCAGGCCTGCTGTCATTCGGCTAAACTCGGGTTAGATACGGGGCCGGCCGTCGCGGCCGCGCCCCGCATCGACCGGACAGGCGCTCCGACACCCAGGTCACACACCGCACGCAGTTGACGCGTGCTGGAATGGGAGGACTCCTCGAAGATGCGTAGGTACTCTACCGACCGGCTTTCTTCATCCCGCGTCGCTTCGACGCGGACGCCGCATCGCGGTTTCACCCTTGTGGAATTGTTGGTGGTGATCGCCATCATCGGCATCCTGATCGCATTGCTATTGCCGGCGGTCCAGGCGGCCCGCGAAGCGGCCCGCCGGATGCAGTGCAAGAACAGCCTCAAGAATATGACGCTGGCGGTGCTGAACTACGAGAACACCTACGGTGGGCTCCCCCCCTGCACCGACGCCGAGACGGGCAGCACCCCTCGGTTCGCCAATGTTGACCTGATCGAGCCCTACCTGAGCTGGGCGGTGCGGGTGCTCCCGTACGTCGAAGAGCAAACGCTCGCTGATCAGTTTGATCTGAGTTTGCGGGCAGACAAGCAGGACGTCACGCTCGCCCCGGGCAAGAACCAAATGTCCGCGATGATGTGCCCCTCCGACGGCGCCGTGGGCAGGGTGTATTCCCCTGACCGCAGGAACCCAAATCTAAGCTTCGCTAAAGGCAATATTGTCGCTTACGTGAGCCCAGAGCACGTGAACGGCATGCGGGTGTACCCGGGCGCACTGATCAACGAGGTCCATCCGCTCGCCCGATTCACGGACGGGACTACCAACACATTGATGCTCACCGAGGTCAGGACCAGAGACAACGCCAACGATCCGCGTGGCGTGTGGTCGGCGGCCTACTGCGGCGGCAGCATCATCAGCTACGACATGCACTCCAGCGACGACCCCATCGGGACTCTCCAGACACGCAACGCGGACTACAACCCATTCCGCAACGTCGACATTGACGCGTTTACCCCCAACTCCACGCCGACCGGCAATAGCGATCGGCTGCGTGAGTGCCCAGACCGTGAGGTGGCGGACCTGGAGCTTATGCCCTGCAGCGTTGACAACGGCACCTGGACCGGCGCTTCGCCCCGCAGCATGCACCCCGGCGGCGTTAACGCGTCGCTGGTGGACGGCAGCGTCACCTGGCTGCCCGACGACATCGATCGGTACCTGATGGCGAGGATGATCAGCATCAACGATGGGCAGATGAATATCGAGGGAGAGATCGGCGGCACAAGCAGTCGTCGTAGGAACTAGACGCAGACTGCCCTAGCTGAACGAAATTGATATGAAGCCCGCGATTGTATTCGGCCTGATTGGGCTCGGAGCCATCCTGTTTGTGCTGAGTCTGTTCTGGACTCAGATATTCACTGGTCAGTCCACGTGGACCCCTGACAAGGCGCAGCAGTGGGCCGACGTCAAGGACCGCCTCCACAATCTTAGCTTCGTCGTAAACAGTCCTAGCCCGCCCCGCCGGCACGGCAGCATCGAAGAGGCCCGTGCCGAATACGACAAGGTCAAGGCGATTGCGGAGCAGTTGCGGTCAGAGTTCGATAACGCGTACAACGGCCCCCGAGTCACCGCCACCTGGCTCAAGTGGTCCGGCGTCGGGTTCTTTGCTTTAGGGATCGTCGCAAACTACGGCATCAAGAACCCAGATGAGTAGTGCACGGCTGCGGCGTAAGCGATGTTCCCGTTCACCGGGGACGGTTCGCCTGTGGCGCCTTTGGCTAGGGCTGGCGATGGGCGTTTCTTGCTGCTCCTTAGGGCTGGCTCAGGTGACCCTGACCGGCGATTTTGATCATGGCGCACTGGCCTCTTGGTCTAGCGGTCGCAGGACGATCGAGCTTGTGGGCCGCGACAACTACTACGGCGGCGGACGCTGGCGTTGGCTCCACTTCCAGGTTACTGGCGTGCAGGGGGCCCTCCCGGCCTTCAGCATCAGCAGCAACTTTGCGGGCGACTCCACGCCCGGGCTCCACGAGCTCGAGGAGCACGAGATGGTTTACTCGTACGACGGCGAGCAGTGGTCGTTCTTTGACAAGAACCATCTGAACGGCGATGCGTTTACGTTCTCCAATAACTCCCCATTTTCGCAGGATCAGGTCTACGTCGCGTACGCGATCCCGTACTCGTACGGGCGATCGGTCTCACACACGCAGGCCGTGCTGCAGTCTCCTTGGGCGACGCCAACCGCTTCAGCAGACGCGGCAGGCGTGATTGGCTCCTCATCGCCCGGCCACGACGACCTTGGTCGCGAGGCGCCGGCACAGGATGTGTTTGGATACCGGATCACCAACCCCGCGACCGATTCGCTAACCGAGTCAAAACGCAAGATTGTGATCGCCAGCGGCCTGCACGCGGGAGAGCCCTTGGGCACTTGGGTCTACCAGGGGATGGTCGACTGGCTCGTGTCTGACGACCCGCGCGCCGCCTGGGTGCGCGACCACGTCGAGGTGTACGGCTACCCCGTGCTGAACCCGTCGGGGCGGTTCATGGGGACCAACCGCACGACGGTGGGGAACATCAACCGCGACCCCAACGGGCTGTGGGACCCGAGTCGGTGGTCGAGCAGCAGCTACGGCTGCGGCGGGGACGATTGCCAGGAGATTCGCGCAACCGGCGAGGCGATGATGGCCGACGTCACCGCGACGCCGGGGGGCGTGGACGCCTTTATAGATTTTCACTCCACCGTGCCGGACTACCAGATCGACGAGGACCACGGCGTCCCCGACGACTTCGCTTTCATCAACTCCGACGACCTGGGCGCCGACTGGTGGGAGGAGCTGCGTCGGCTGCAGCCCAATGTGCTTCAGGAGGTCTCGGGCGGCGGGAGCTACACGACCGCCGGCTTCGCGCGGCGACTCCTGGGCGCCGAAGTCGAGATCACCTTCGAAACCCAGTTCAGCTGGCAGCGCAACACAGACTACTACCTTGGCCTGGGTGCGAATTTCGGGCTCTCGTTCTACAACGCGTGGGCGCCTCGTGTAGCTGGCGACTTCAACGCGGACGGCGTGGTTGACGCCGCCGACTACACAACGTGGCGTGACACCGAGGGGATGACCGGGCCCGGTTTGCTGGCCGACGCCAACGGTGACATGCTGGTCGACTCGTCCGACTACCTCGTTTGGAGGTACGCGTTTGGCGCTGCCGGTCAAGCTTCTGCGGGTGCGGTTCCTGAGCCGACCGCAGCGGGGGTCGCGGCGCTGGCCGTGATCGCCCTGCCCTGCCTGCGACGCCGTGGCTAGCCGCGCCGCTGCTTAACTCTTCTTTTCCGGCTTGTCCTGCTCGGACGGCGCCATGCGACCGCTCATCAGGTCGAACAGCAATTCGCGGAGGACCGATGTGGGGATCGCGTACGTTTCGGTCCGTCCTGCCCTGGCGATGTTAAAGCCCACGACCTGGCCGTCGAGGTTGACGACCGGCCCCCCGCACTTGTCAGCGGGCAGCACCGTGTCGTGCTGCAGGGCCGAGGGGAACCCGAAGCGTCGTTGGCTGAGCTCGCTGCCGAGGTTGTTCTGGTAGTCGCTGCGGTTGGGGCCGATGATGGTCGACCTTCCCGAAAGAGTCGCCTTGAGTCGCAGTTGCTTTACGCCGCGTTGAATTCCGACAATGATCTCGTCGCCCGGGCTGTAGCTCTGAACTTCTCGGATCAGGTCCGGTCGGTTATCGGTCGGCTTGCCGTTGATGCTCAGCAGGATGTCATTCACCAGAATCCCCGCCTCCTCAGCCCCGGAGTCAGGGAAGACCTTGGCGACCATGGCGCCGTCGCGGGCCTCTTCCAGCTGCACGCCCAGGACGCCCTCCTGGTGCGGGATCTGACGCGGGGAGACGCTCAGCACGCCTACCGCCATCGGCTCCTTGCCGGTGCCGACCGTCGCGAGCCAGTCGCCGTCTCGGACATCAGCGACCTGGTCCAGCGGCAAGGTCTCGAGCCCGTCGGCGTCGATTTTCAGCATTGCCAGGTCGTAGCTGCGGTCCACGCCGACCAGGTGGGCCGCCATCTCCCGCCCGTCGTTCAGTCGCACGGTAGGCTCGCAGGTTAGCTGGGTCGCCTTGGTTAGCACCCAGCCATCCGGGCCCACAACACCGCCGAACGCGACGACTTCGTCATCACACTTCACCTGCACGACACAGCGTCTGGCGTCCGCCACGGCGTCCTTAAAGGCGGACCGCACCTGCGGCCCATCGGTCAAGCGGTAGTTGGGGATCCAGATCCGCTCCAGCGCGTCCTGGAACATGTCACGGGCCTGGTCGAGCGATGGCACCGGCGACGGCGCCTGGTCCTCTTCCTGGCCCCCGGCGGGAGCGGCAAGCAGAAACACGGCCAATGGCAGGCACAGCAAGCAATTCTTGAGCTTCATGCGGGGCTCCTGTTAGGAATCCGATTCCAACGGCGGCGCGCCGGGAAAGTCTACCGAGGCGATACCAAGTCTGACGTCGAACTCAATGCGTTTCCCCGCCCGTTCGACCTCGATCTTGACGGTTGAACCGGCCTTCTGGCTGCTGACGAGTTTGCCGAACTGGACAAAGCTCTCCACGTCCTCGCCGTCGAAACGGGTGACGATGTCGCCCTCTTTCAGCCCGGCGCGGGCGGCGGCGAGCCCTTCATAGACCTGCGTCAATTGGCAGGGCCCATGGAGTGAGTTCCCGGCCACCCCGAGAAACGCGCGGTGGCGCGCCGGTTCGGTCCCCCCCAAGCCACCGCCCCACGCCTGCGCACTCGCTAATCGGTCCCAGGTGGAGTGGTACTGATCGATGGGAACATGGTAGTTGCTGACGATCCGGCGCCCGATACGGCTGTGGATGCCAACCACCTGCCCCTTGAGATTGAAAAGCGGGCCACCGCTGTCACCGCCTACTAGGGTGACATCGGTGCAGAGGGTGCTGTCGTCTTGGAAGAGGACGCGTCCAAGCCGGACCGGTGGCGCACGGTCGCGGAAGTATCCATTCGGCTGCCCCAGTCCGACGACCCAGTCCCCGGGCGCGATCGATCCATTTGGCGCCATCGGCACGTGCGGCCACGGCCCCTTGTCGGTGATCTTCATCATTCCGCTGTCGACCGAACTGTTGACGCCGAGCGTTATGCCCCGAGCGCGGCGGCCGTCAGCGAACAGGAAGATGACCCGCTTGTTCGGCTCCATCGCCACGTGGCCCGCGGTGAGGGCTAGCCCGTCCTCGCTGACGATCACCGCGCTGCCGATCGACCCGCCGACCTGCACGCCGACGGTGGCTGGCCGGGCGTACTCGACAACCGACCGCACCTGCTTCTGGATCAGCCGCAGGTCCTTAAGGTCTTTCGGGGACTTTGCTTTGCTGACCGCTTCAATCTGAGCATTCCAAGACACCGGTTGGCGCGTCACCGCCTGTTGAGCTTTGCGCTCGGCCTCCTCCGCTTGCTCGGCGCTTGGTTGCTCATCCGTGGGAGAGGGCTTTTGACCCTGGGCGGCGGAATTTTCGGAGGCCCCTTCACTGGGCGGGCGTTTCGCCTCGGGGGACGACTGGTCGGCCGGTTCAGCTTTCTTCGGCGCCGCGGGTTGTGCTGCGTCCTGCGGAGGGGTCGGGCCGTTCTCGATCCCGTCGACTGGCGGCGGTGCTGCATCTGCTTCGGGGGCCGACCGAGCGGGAGGCGTCGCCGCGGGAGACTCGGCAGGGAGATTCTGGGCAGCAGACCGCGGGGCGCCAGCTAGCAACAAGAATGTAGCGACCAAGCTGGTTAAAACCGAGGCCGCGAACCGATTACTGTACATACGCTATTGACCGTGTACGCGTGTCTAGCATAAGCTGGCTTAGCAGGCGAAGCCATCATCGGCGGCTGACGGCTGCCGGCGGGCTATCCGATTGTAGCTCTTCGAGACGCCCGCCGCTGTGGGTTGAGTGGTAGAACTTGCCCGCGGTCGGATGCCTAATCGGCTCCCCAAGGGCGAGGGTTGCATTCCCATCCGCAGAAGTCCGGTGCTTCGCAGGGCTGGTTTTTAAGCACTTTGGAGGCTTTTGTCATGTCGCTGGAGCAACTTACCCCCCGCCAAAGGGAGGTGTTCGACTTTATCCGCGGCCTGATTCAAAATCGCGGTTACGGCCCGACAGTTCGTGAGATCGGCGAGAACTTTTCAATCAATTCGCCCAACGGTGTCATGTGTCACCTGAAAGCGCTCGAAAAGAAGGGGCTGATCACCCGCGAACCAAATATGTCTCGAGCGATTCAGCTCACCGACGCGAGCCGCGAAGAAGAGGGGATCCCGCTCGTCGGCCAGGTCGCCGCGGGCAGTCTGACCGAGGCGATTGAGCAGGCAGAACGGTTTAGCTTCGAAGAGTGGTTCCCCGCCAAGAAAAATCAGTTCGCGCTCCGGGTGCGCGGCGACTCGATGATCGAAGCCCAAATCGCCGATGGTGATGTGGTAATCGTCCGCCGCACCAAGACGGCCCACAAAGGCGACATCGTGGTGGCGATCACCGACGACGGCGAGTCAACACTCAAGTACTGGTTCCCAGAATCGAACCGTATTCGACTGCAGCCCGCCAACTCGAGCATGGAGCCAATCTACAGCCGCACCGCCCAGGTGTTAGGTGTCGTGACGGGCGTCGTGCGTCAGGTTGGCTAGACCTGGGTACGCCCGCTTCGGCAAGCGTCGTCGGTAGTCGGCCGCCGGTAGGGAGGCTACGATTTAAGCCTTACCTGGTAGTTGCGGACCCCGTGAGGCGCCCCTTGGTTATCGCTCTCTTGATTGTTTTTGGACTGGTCGGCCTCGTGGCAGGCGGCGAGCTCCTGGTTCGGGGAGCGTCTTCGCTGGCCGCCGCCGCCAGCGTTTCCCCGCTGGTGATTGGGCTCACGGTGGTGGCCTTCGGGACCAGCGCGCCGGAACTCGCGGTCTCGGTTCAGGCGTGCCTGACCGGCAGCACCGACCTGGCGATTGGCAACGTTGTCGGCAGCAACCTGTCGAATGTGTTGCTAATTCTGGGCTTCTCCGCAATCTTCTTTCCGCTGGCCGTGCAGGCGCGGCTCTTCAAGCTCGACTTCCCCGTCATGCTGGCTGCCGCGGTCGCCCTGCTGTTTCTCGGTTGGGATGGCTCGTTGACCCGTATCGACGGCCTGCTGATGACGCTGGCCATGTTCGGGTACTTCTATTGGACGATTACGCAGGGGCGGAAAGAGAGCCGGCAGCTTGCCGCCGAGTTCGAGGATGTCGTGCCCGAAGGCGACCCCACCACGTGGAAGTCGATCGTTGTTAGCACGCTGCAGGTGGCGTTCGGTCTCGGCCTGCTGGTGGGAGGCTCAAATCTGCTGGTAGATGGGTGCGTTCAGCTAGCGGAAATGTTTGGCGTAAGCGAACTGGTGATCGGCCTCACGGTCGTGGCAATAGGCACGTCCATGCCGGAGCTGGTCACGTCGTTGGTGGCGGCCATGCGGGGCCACCGCGACCTTGCCGTTGGCAACGTGGTGGGCAGCAACATCTTGAACGTGCTGGCGGTGCTGGGCGTGTCGGCGCTGGTCGCCCCCGACGGCGTGGCGGTCAGCAGCCGCGCCCTGATGTTCGATATCCCGGTGATGATTGCTGTCTCGATCGCGTGCCTGCCGGTCTTCATGAGCGGCCACTCGATCTCCCGGCCAGAGGGCCTGGCGATGTTCCTGATCTTTGTCGGGTACACGGCGTACATCGTCTGGGCCGCGGTAAACGGGGTGGTGCCGGGGCCGTTGGAGGCCGCCTGCATCAGCGTACCGCTGCTAGCAGCGGCGTTCGCAACTGGGCTGTTGGGGCGCCGCGCGGCGGGTTAGCCGCATTGCGGCCGAGCCTTTTCGGCAAGGTTTGCGCATCCGGTAAAGTCGCACCCTGGTTTCACCCGAATGTTGCAGAGGGGTGCGCTTTGCGCACACTGTTGATTCCTCCTCTGCAGCGGGCGTGATGGGCATCGGTCTTAGAAAATACGGATGCATATGCGGTGTGGCGGTGCTGCTGGCCGTGGTGGTTGGTTGCACACGCGACCACTACCGCGTTCAGGCAGATAGCCAGGCCAACTGTGTCGTCGACCAGAAGGCGGCGCTCGCCGGAAGCCAGGCGGGACGCTACCGCATTGGCATCAACCCGGCGTCTCGGATGTACGATCCCAATGATCCGGACCGGCCACCGATGCCGCCGGACGACCCGGCCTCGAATACAATCCTTCAGGTCGTTGACGGCAAGCGAGGCGCCTGGCAATGGCGAGACGCCGACGAGACCCCCTTTGTCGAAAACCCGAACTGGACCGAGTACCTGCCGCTGGACGCCGAGGGGCGTCTGGTGTTGGATCTGCCCGCCGCGGTGCAGACCGCGCTCTTGCAGGCGCCCGACTACCAGGAAGAAGTAGAAGACCTCTACCTGTCCGCGCTGGACGTAACGTTCGAGCGGTTCCGCTTTGACACCCAGTTCTTCGGCGGATCGACGCTTTTCTACACAGCGGACGGCCACGTGCGCTCCGGGACCGGGCAGGCGGGCAGCACATTGAATGTCGCACCGTTGAACGGCTCCACGCGGCTGCAGAAGCTGGGCGCAACGGGCAGTGAACTGGTGGTGGGCCTCGCGAACTCGCTCGTCTGGCAGTTCTCCGGCCCAGACAACTACGCCAGCACGACGCTGCTTGACTTCACTCTTGTGCAGCCGCTGCTCCGAGGCGCCGGACGGGCGGTGGTGCTCGAACGGCTCACGATCGCCGAGCGCGCCCTGCTGTCCAACGTGCGGAGCATGGAGCGCTACCGCTCCGGCTACTACCTGGAGGTCGCCATCGGACGCGACGCGGGCGACGGGGCCAGCCGCCGCGGCGGGTTCTTCGGCGGCGCTGGCCTGGAGGGCTTTACGGGCGTTGGGGGCGGCGGTTTTGGCCGCGTCGGCGGCAACTTTGGCGTCGGCGGCGGCGGGGGCGGCGGCGGGTTTACGGGCGGAGCCGGCGCGGCGGCCGCCGGAGGCTACGTCGGTCTGCTGCAAAGCGAGCAGGTGCTCCGCAACCAGCGGGCGAACGTCGCGGCGCTGCGAGAGAGCGTCGAGCAGCTCGTCGCGTCGTACGACGCCGGGCGCATCGACCGGTTTCAGGTCGACCTGGCCCGCCAGGCGCTCTACAACGCGCAGAGCCAACTCCTCAGCAGCGAGGCCAGCCAGCAGGGATCGCTGGACAACTTCAAAATCACCCTTGGGCTCCCGCCCGACCTGCCGCTGCTGCTGACCGACGATATGCTGAGCAAGTTTAATCTCCGCGACGAGTCTCTTGTCACGCTGCAGGCGGAGGCCACGCTCGCCGCCGGTGAGCTCCGCGAGCGGATCCGCGAGCAGCTCGACCTGCCAACGCGGGACGCGGATCTTGAAGAACTCAACAGCCTGCCATTCCCAGCCGAACCAGCGTTGGAGGAGGTGCCCAAGCCGGACGAGCACCTGCTTGCTGAGAGCGAGTTCCAGCGTATTGCGGAGCAGGCCGTTGCGCAGCTAGCGGTAGTGCGTGAGGACGTCGCGCGGCTGGAGCTGGCGCTGCCGAGCCGCCGGGATCACTTGGAGCAGCTCGCCATTTGGGACGAGGTGGCCGCCGCGGGGATCGACCCGGGGATTTTCTCCGCCAACCGGCTCGATGAACGTTTTGCTCAACTTCAAGCCGACTTGGATAATATCGCCGAACGGGTCGAACGCCTCTCCGGGCGGGTCGCCGCGTCGGCCGACGCGGCGGACAAGACCGCGGGCGAGGACGTCCAGGCGCTCCGCGAAGCGACCTCGCAGCTTTCTTCGGCGCTGCTTGAGCTGTCGCTGCTCCAGGCACGGGCACGATTGGACGCGGTTGACACGCCGCCCACCGAATTGACCCCCGAGGAGGCGCTGGCGATCGCCAGCTACCATCGCCGGGACTGGATGAACGCGCGGGCGGCGCTGGTGGACACCTGGCGGCTGGTCACCTTTAACGCCAACGACCTCCGCAGCGACCTCGACATCGTCTTCAGCGGCGACCTTGGCAATGTGGGCGACAACCCACTGGCGTTGCGGGGATCCAATGGGCGACTGAGGGTGGGCGTGCAGTTCGACGCGCCCCTGACGCGGCTCAGCGAACGCAACGTCTACGTGCAGTCGCTGATCGAGTACCAGCAGGGCCGACGGGCCTATTACCGCTATGTGGACCGCCTGTACCAGGGGCTGAGGGCGACCCTCCGCCAGGTGCGGCTCAACGAGATCAACCTAGAGCTCCGCCGCGAGGCGGTGCTGGTCGCAATCGCCCAGGTCGATATCACCCAGCTGAGGCTGTTTGAACCGCCCAAGCCGGGCGAAGAAGCGTCGCTCAGCAACACCACCGCACGCGACCTGGTGCAGGCGCTGTCGGACCTATTGAACGTGCAGAACGACTTCCTCAGCGTGTGGGTGAACAACGAGGTCCAGCGGCTTAACCTGGAATGGGACCTGGGAGTGATGCGGGTGGACGAACGCGGCATCCGCATCCCCATCGAGACGCCCTTCCGTGACTTCCTGTACGCCCTGCCCTGCTCGCCCGAGTCGCGTCCCTGGGTAGTCAACCCCGAGGAAATCGAGGGAGACGACGAGTTGTCGGCGCCTGCCGTGTTTGAGTACCCGGCAGAGCTCAGCGATGTAAATCGCCGGCAGGAGATCAGCCTGGCGTCATGGGAGCAGCCGTCCGAGCGTGCCCGCCGACTGCCCCCCGTGCCGGAGCCGGCAGACTAGGCAACGCCGCGGGGTAGCGGCCCGCCTTTGGCAGTGTGGCGGGCAGGAAACCCCGGTGGGCACGCGGCGCCTCGGCCGCCTATAATGGTTAAATACCGAGGGGGATGGCGCAACCGTTGTGTTTGTGCCGCCCGCAACGGTCAATGGAGCAGGGATTGTAATGACCCAGAACAGCCAGACGATCTGTCGGTCTTTAGTGGGCAGGCGGAGCCAGGGGGGATTCTCCGCCCAGCTCTTGCTGGTAGCGCTCGCCATCCTCGGCGGTGGCGCCCTTGCGGTCTACACGTACGCACCGTCGTTTCGCCAGCAATCGCTGCACGAAGAGATTGTTTTCTACGACATCGAGCGGAAAGACTTCGATCTTGCTATCACCGAGCGTGGCGAGATCGAGTCGGTTGGCGATGCGGAGATCCGGTCGGAGGTGAAGACGCAGAACACCCCAGGGCTCGCGATTCTCAAGCTTGTTGCCGAGGGAACCCAGGTCGAGGGGGGCGATTTCTTGGTCGAGCTCGATTCCTCGGCCCTCCGCGAGGAACGCACCACCCAGCAGATCGCGGTCAACACGGCCGAGGCGCTAGTGGTCGAGGCCCGCAACATCTACGAGACCGCCGTGATCGCCGAGCAGGAGTACCTGGAAGGCGTGTACGTGCAGGAGCGTCAGACGATAGAGAGCGAGGTCTTTGTTGCCGAAGAAAACCTGACCCGCGCCCAAGAGTACCTGCAATACAGCAAGAAGCTGGCCGCCAAGGGCTACGTCAACGACCTGCAACTCGAGGCCGACGCCTTCGCCGTGGAAAAGGCCCGCAAGGACCTCGAGGCCGCCAAGACCAAGCTGCGAGTGCTGGACGACTTCACCAAGGCCAAGATGCTTAAGCAGTTGGAGAGCGATATCCTGATCTCCAAGGCAAAGTGGGAAGCAGAGAAAAACAGCTTTCAGCTAGAGTCCGACAAGCTGGCCGACATCCACGACCAGGTGGAGAAGTGCGTGATCACGGCGCCGCGCGCCGGGGTGGTCAAGTATGCCCACGTCAGCGACCGCCGTGGCGACAACGACTTCATTGTTGAGGAGGGCGCCGAGATCCGCGAGCGGCAGACCATCATTCGCCTGCCCGACACTTCGCAGATGCGGGTGGAGCTGACCATCAACGAGTCGCTTGTTCAGCATGTCAAGATTGGCATGCCAGCCAAGGTCAAGCCAATCGGCATGAACGACATGGTCGTGCCTGGACGCGTGGCGCGGATCAATCAGTACGCCGAGCCGTCCGGTTGGCGCAAGGCCAACGTCAAGGAGTACAAGGCCTACGTCGAGCTGCTTTCCTCCGTGGATGAGCTGCGTCCTGGCATGACGGCCAGCGTGACGATCAACTCCATCAGCAGTCCGGACGTGCTGCAGGCGCCGGTGCAGGCGGTCTACTCGCACGGCGATGAGTTTTACTGCTTCGTCCCCAGCGGCGATGGGCTGGAGGCCAAACGCGTGCAGTGCGGCCCCACCAATGATCGGTTCTTCGTCATCGAGAGCGGGCTCGAGGAGGGTGACCGCGTCGCGATGAACCCCCGCGACCTGCTGGCCCACGTGCAGCTCCCCGAATTGGCGAAGAAGCCGCAGCGGGGTGGCCCCGCCAAACCGGAGCCTGAGGGCCCCGCTAGCGGGCAGGGCGAAGTGGCGTCGACCGACGCGCCGTCAACCGCGAACGGCGGCTGAGGCCGTCTGAGCCGCCGCGTGGTCCGTCGCTTCCCCGTTTGTCTCCCCGACCGTCCCACGAGATGACCTCCTCATCCTCCGCCGTCAGCATCCACGACCTGCAGAAGCACTACGTCGTGGGTGGTGAGACCGTCAAGGCGTTGCGTGGCGTTTCGTTCGAAGTCCCCGTTGGCGACTACCTTTCGATCATGGGGCCCTCGGGGTCGGGCAAGAGCACGCTGCTCAACCTGCTGGGCTGCCTCGACCGACCGACGTCCGGGTCGTTCCTGCTGGGGGGCGTCGATGTCGCGCGGATGGCGGACGACCTCCTCGCCGAAACCCGCGCCACCAGCCTCGGAATCGTGTTCCAGTCTTTCAACCTGCTGCCCTCGCTTACCGTAGTGGAAAACATCGAACTGCCGTTGTACTACAGCGGTCGGTTGGGCAAGGGATCGCGCGAGCACTGCGAGGAGCTTGCCAAGCGGGTCGGCCTCGGCGACCGCTTGGACCACCGCCCGACGCAGCTCTCCGGCGGCCAGCAGCAACGCGTGGCGATCGCCCGCAGCCTAGCCAACGACCCCCGCTTCATCCTGGCCGACGAGCCGACCGGCAACCTCGACTCGAAGACCACCGACGACATCCTCAGGCTGCTCGACGAACTCAACCGTGAGGGCCGCACGCTAATCATCGTCACGCACGAGGACGAAGTCGCTGAGCGGACCAAGCGGACCATTGTGCTCCGTGACGGTCAGGTGCAATCCGACGAGAGGCGGTCATGAACCACTGGGGCCGCACCCTGCGGATGAGCGTCAAGAGCCTGCTGCTGCACCCCATGCGCAGCGGGCTGACCGTGCTCGGCATCCTGATTGGCGTCTCGAGCGTGATCTGGCTGCTGGCGATCGGTGAGGGCATCAGCGCCAAGTCGCAGGAGCAGATCGCCGGTCTGGGCGCTCAGAATATTATTGTCAGGACCATCAAGCCTTCGAGCGACGACTTTGAGGGCGGGCTCTACGGGCTGACGCGGGCCGACTACCGCCGCATCCGCGAGACCATCCCAACTCTCGAGTCCGTGCTGCCGATCAGGGAACTGCGGCGCGAGTTCCGCCACGGCACCCGTCGGATGGAGGGCCGCCTGGTCGGCTGCACGCCCGAGTACATGGAGGTGGTGCGTCTGGCCCTCGCCGAGCGTCCCGGCAACCGCTTCCTGACCGATCTCGATATCGAGGAGGAACGCAACTACTGCGTGCTCGCGTACGAGGTCGCGAGGAAGCTCTTTCCCGTCGGCAACGCGATCGGCAAACCCCTGATGGTGGACGAGGAGTTCTACGAGGTGGTGGGGGTGGTGGCGCCCCGGGACCCCACCGCCGGCGTGGGCGGCTCGCTGGCGGCCGAGGACTTCTCCGGCGACGTCTACGTGCCGATTACGACGCTCTGGCGTCGCGACGGCGACATGGAGATCATCACCAAACCCGGCCAGTTCCAGCAGGACGTCAAAGAGCTGAGCCAGATCACGGTCAAGGTGGCCGAGAAGGACGACGTCCTCAAGACCGCCGACGTGCTCCGCCAGACCGTCGAGGCCCATCACCCACAGCGTGATTTCGGCGTCACGGTGCCGCTCGAGCTGCTGCAGCAGGCGCGCACGACCCAGCTGATGTTCATCTTGTTCCTCGGGCTAATCGCTGCGATCTCGCTGGTGGTCGGCGGCATCGGCATCATGAACATCATGCTGGCGACCGTCACCGAGCGGACCCGCGAGATCGGCATCCGGCGCGCCGTCGGCGCCAAGAAGACCGACATCGTCCAGCAGTTCCTCACCGAGAGCGTGGTGCTGTCGGTTGTGGGCGGGCTGCTGGGCATCCTGATTGGCTTGGCGTGCCGGCCTCTGTCCGTGGCCCTGCGGATGTTCATGTTCTGGCAGTTCCCAACCCAGATGGAAGCCCTCCCCGAGCTGATCCGCACGGTCGAGCCGATCCTGGTGGGCTGGTCCATCCCGCTGGCGTTCGCCATCTCGGCGATCGTGGGCGTGCTGTTCGGCGTCTACCCGGCCACCAAGGCGGCGGCGCTCGACCCCATCGAGGCGCTGCGGCACGAGTAGCGTTCGACCGAGGCGTGCGAGCCGGGTTTTGTCCCTGTCGCGGACAACGATTCTTAGCGGCTTTACTCCGGGGGTTTTGTCCCCCTCGGTTCTCGTTTCACGCTGCAATAGCAGCGTCTGCGCGGTCATGGGGCGGACAAAACGCGGCGTGTTTTGTCCGCCAGCAGGCGGCCCAACGGACAAAACTCATGAGGACCTCCTTGGGGAAAACGGTTGTCGCTGGCAGGCGCTGCCGGCCACGCCGGGCGTCCCGGCGCGCAGGACCTGCCCAGCGATACAGCCATTGGACCACGGCAGGTGGCCGTTTTCTACAAGAAAGTGCCAGCTACTATCGGCCCAATGACGGTGGACGTGGGGATTGCGCGTGGGGGTGCAGATCGGCTTCGGCAGCGCAAGTGGCAGCCCATTGCACTGAGCTCCGGGGCGCCAACTCCGCTTGTGGTCTCCCCCGAGGGGCTTCTGGCAGACCCAATCCGCCAGCGATTCTGCTTGTGCCTGCGCTAAGGGGTAGGCCAGCAGAATCCCAAGGGCTAAGAAAAAAAGAGCCAAGGGCGTCTGCCCTTGGCTCTTGGGAGTCTTGGATGTCTGCCGGGGGTTAGCGGGCCACGGCCAGTTTCTTCTGGCCGAGCAGCTGCAGGTAGTCGGCGACGATCGACATCGCCTCCTTGTTGTAGTGCTCTTCCATGTCGAACACCGGGCGGTCGGTGTCGGTCGCCTTCTCGAACTGTTCTTCCTGCTCCTTGTCGGCGTCCAGCTCCGCCTTCTCCGCCAGGTACTTCTCGAGGTTCAGCGTGACCGTCTTCTGGTCCTTCTGCTCCTCGTACCGGGAGATCTGCTTGAGGTCCTTCTGGAAGTCGGGCGACTTGGCGATGCGGTCGCTGGAGAGCCGCTGCAGCTCGTTCTTGATGCCGCCGTCGACCATCCCGAAGCGGTCGTGCCGCAGCTCCTGCACCTGATCGAACGACAACGCGTGGTCCAGGTCACGCTCGGAGATGCCCTCGATGTGCTGCGTCAGCGCCGGGATCACCACGTCGGACACGACGCCGCGGTTTTGGGTGCTGTCGCCACCGGGGCGGTAGAACTGCTGGATGGTGAGCTTCAGGGCGCCCCAGTTCTTGGTGGTCTGCCGGCCGAACAGCAGCTCGGCCAGGTTGAACAGCTGCTGCACGGTGCCCTTGCCGTGGGTGGACTCGTCGCCCACCACGATCCCGCGGCCGTAGTCCTGGATGGCGCCGGCGAAGATCTCGCTGGCCGACGCGCTGAACTTGTTGGTCATGACCACCAGCGGGCCGCTCCACAGCATGCCGGGGTCGTCGTCGTCGTGGGGCTGGCTGCGTCCGTCCGGGCCCTTCACCTGAACCACGGGGCCGCGGTCGATGAACAGTCCGGTCATCGCCACCGACTCCTGCAGCGAGCCGCCGCCGTTGAAGCGAAGGTCCACCACCACGGCGTCGACGCCCTGTTGGTTGAAGCCCCGCAGCAGCCGCGAGACGTCGCGGGTGGTGCTGCGGTAGTTGGGCAGGCCGCGTCGGGCGCCCTCCATGTCCATGTAGAAGCTGGGCAGAGCAATGACGCCAATCTTGTACGGCTGACCGTCGGCCTTGCGGCCCCAGTTGATCACGGCTCCGCGGGCCTCTTGGTTCTTGAGCTCGACACGGTCGCGGGTGATCTCGTAGACCTTCAGCTCCTTGGGGTTGTCGGCCGGCTTGACCTCCAGCCGAACGACGGTGCCCTGCTTGCCGCGGATCAGCTTAACCACGTTGCGGAGCTTCATGTCGACGATGTCCTCCATCGTGCCGGTCGGGCCCTGCCCGACGCTGACGATGATGTCGCCTTCCTTGAGCTTGCCGTCCTTGTCGGCCGCTCCGCCGGCGATGATCTCCTGCACGGTGGTGTAGCCGTCCTCGCTGCGGAGGGCGGCGCCGATGCCGTCGAGCTCCAGCCGCATCGCAATGTCAAAATCCTCTAGCGTCGACTTCGACATGTAGCTGGAGTGCGGGTCGAAGGCCGACGTCATCGACGTCAGGTACAGCTCCAGCAGCTCGTCGTCGTCGGTTTCGAGCCAACGCTTGCGGACGCTGTTGTACCGCTTGCGGAGCTTTTCCTTGGACTCTTCGGCGTCTTTGCCGTCGGCCAGCTGCACAACCATGTCAAACTTGACCCGCTTGCGCCACCGCTCGACCGCTTCCTCGGCGGTGCGGGAGTAGGTGGTGTCGTCGCGGTCGCGGATCATCGACTCGTCGACGGTGAAGTCGTGCGGCGCGTCGATCTGCTCCAGCGCGGTGGCGGTCCGTTCTTCGACGCGGGCCAGGAACCGAGAGAAGATCTTGTAGGCGTACGAAACGTCGGCGTTGCGGATGAAGTCGTCCAGCTTGTGACGGTTCTGCTGAAACTCGTCGATGTCCGACTGCAGGAAGTACAGCTTCCACGGGTCGAGCGACTTGAGGAACGAGTCCATGCACCGCTCGCTGACGGTGTCGTCCACCCGCTGCCCGGTCAGGTGCCAGCTCTCCATCCGCGACCGCACCAGCTTGGTGATCTGGCGGTCCTCGACGTCGGGCTGGGTGGGGCGCGCCGTGACCTGGTTGGCAAACGGCGCAGTCAGCAACAGGGCCGAGAACAGCGCCACGGCCGTGCGGCGCGGCCATGGGCGAGCGTTGTTGGGACGCTGGCTGACGTTGGGCATAGGGGGGTATCTCCGTCTTTGGATAGAATTTGTCGCCGGACAATACGGCGATTGGGGCCCCGGCGGCAATAGCGCCCCGCCTGCCCTCGCGCGATGAGGTGCGGTTGTGGGGGGCGCCGCGTGGCCGGTTCCCGGCGGTTGAGGGCCGTCGGGGCCGCGACTTACGCGAGCAGGGCCTCAGCTCTTCCTAACTGTCCTTGTTGAAACAACTTACCTATGGTACCGGGCTGGCGAAAGCGAGGCAACATCGGGTGTCGCCACGGGGGCGAACGTCGTCAAACGGGGGGCGAATCGCCAAGGGCTTGTTCTGACTACGCAGGCACGTGGCCGGGTGTTCAGCGGGTGTGGGGTTGGAACAGCCGCCACCGACGCTCCGATTTAGGTTGGTCATCGGCGTCGCCAAAGTCTTCTAGCTCGGTCACGACCCACCGGACGCGTCGGCCGCTGGCGTCCCGCTCTGTGGACGAGGCCCGCACCAGGCCGCCAGGCGCAAGGTCGCAGTGCAGCTCGATGCGTTCCACCTGGTTGGTGCCCGCTGTGACGCGGACCTGCTGCCGGTAACCCGCGATCATGCCCCCGTCCATCAGGATCGGAACATCCACCGCCAGCACGCTGGTTGTCTCGCCGGTCAGGTCGGCTGCTGAGCTGCCGTCGGGCGCCGTTACCTCGCGACGCAGCAGGTAGGGCGGGAACTCCGGGCTGTAGTAGAGAGTCTCGAGCCGGCGCTGCGGGCCCTCGCCGTAGCTCAGCTCCCACTGCTGACTGGGGATGGTCTTGCCGCTGAGGCTGATATCCGCCGCCGGGAGCTCGGTGGTGATGGGCGCCTGGCTGGTGTGGTCGGTCAGCAGGCTGCGTCGGGTGACCTGCGTCGCGCCGCGCAGACGCTTGCCGCCGACTTCCACGACCGACGTGCTTTCGAGGGTGTAGCTGTCGTCGGTGATCGCCGAAAGCTTGTCGGTGTGCAGGGTTTCGCTGCGGGTGAGGAACTTGCCGCCCTCGTCAAAGGTCTCGGTGACGGTCCGTAGGGTCCGCCATGCGCCCACGCCAAAGCGGGCCCAGGGGTGGTGTTCGAGCGGCAGGTTGAGCGACTTGGGCGCCGGTGGGAGCTCGGGGGCGATCGGCCCGACCACCGCCTTCTCGGTGACAACCTGCTGCACGGCGCTCTTGGGCGGCTTGCCGCTGGGCGGCTGGCTCCCGGCCTGGCCGGCTCCCAGGGTCGCCACTGCGCACACGCCCAGCAGCGTCATCGCCTGGATGCGCGGCGTTGGGCGGCGTTGCGGGTATCGCCAAGAGGGCATGGGGGACGCGGTGTGGGGACAGGAACGCTCACGCTAATCTGAATCGCACAAGTATAGGATCCCTTGGCGGGTCAATCGACCGGTGGCGGGGCCGGGTCACCGTTAGAATCGGCAGAATCCTCTGGTTCAAACGCCGTAACCAGGTCGAGGTCCTGCCGGGGGAACACCGTGCGGAGATCGAGCACCAAGGAACCTACTTCTACGCGGCCGGCCAACGCCGGGTTCCTGCCGAGCAACTGGCCGGCCAGTTGTTCGGCGTCCCCCTCTTGCGGCCGCAACCTTACGCCCCAGGAGGGCGCGCTGATCGGCAGCCCGCACGCCGGACTGGGGGGAAGCTCGACCGCCTCGGCGGTCGCGAGCCGCGGCGAGACCGCCAACTGCGGCGCCAGCCGCTCGGCCCGAGATTTCAGGTTTTCTAGCGGCGCGGTCACGAGCGTCAGCAGCGGGATGCTGAGCGCGGCGCGGTCTCGCATGGTGTGCAGGCGCAGCGTCGCGGCCAGGGCGCCCGCCCGGCAGGCGTCGACCCGCCGCGTCGCGACCAGCGGCGAAGCCAGCATCTGTTCGATGGCCGTCGCCTTGCCCACGACCATCCCACAGGCAGGCCCTCCGGTGAGCCCGTCTCCCCGAGCCAGCACCAGGTCGGCGCCCCATTGAACGGCTTCCTGCATGGATGGGAGCAGCGTCATGAGGCCATCAATCGGACGCACCGCCGCGGCGCCCAGCTCGACCACCACGCTCCCGCCACCCGCCCGGACGCCCTGGATCAGGGCTTCGAGGGTGGGGCGGCAGGCCGCCTCTGACCCGCTGGAGCTGCCCATCCTCAACACGGTTGCGGGGCCTCCTGCCAGGGCCTGCTCGTAGTCACTCAGGTGCACGCTGTCGGCGGCGCCGACCTCAAGGAGGGTCACGCCGGCCGCCATGCTCAGGTCCGTCAGCCGGCAATTATTCTCGACCGTGCCGACTTCCCCCCGAGCAATCACGATACGGCCGCTCTTGGCCCGGGTCTGCATGGCCTGCTGGATGGCGGCCGCGTGGGCGGTGAACACCGCGGCGGCCTCGGCCCCGGTGAGCTCGCACAGCAGACGCCGCGCGTCCTCGTCGCCGTGGCCCTGCTGCTGGCTGAGTGTGAAGTCCTGGGCGGTCAACAGCATCCGCTCGACCGCCGACTCGGACAGCGGAGTCGAGACCCACGGCGCGCCGCGAAACTGCCCGCTCGCGTTGATCGCCCCGCCGACCTTGTAGGAGTCGGCGCCGGACAGGTAACGGCTGACGCGGTCCGCTAGCTCCGAAAAGCTGGGCAGGTTGGCTTCCTCCGCGCGGTGGGCCAGATCGGCGCGCACGTCGTCCAGGAACGTTCGGACCTGTGCCGTGACGACCGACGGGTTCAGCCGGTCCACGACCGAACGCACCCGCGGGTTCTCCAGCAGCTCGGCCGCGGTGGGGAGTTTTTTCCAGAGGTCCGAAGATTTCATGCGTGCACGCCGAAGGGGAATATCACCTAGAATACGTTTTCTTCCATTAGACTACCCGCCAGGCGGCACGGAAACCCGCCCGACCCTGCCCGACCGATTCCGCACGCCACGTATGCCCGAGACTAGCCCCGAATCGCCGTTGGTCTCGCTGCGGGATGTCGGCATGCGTTACCCCGCGGGGACAACGGCCCTGGTGGGCATGTCGCTGACCCTCGGTAGGGGGGAATTCGTGAGCTTGCTGGGGCCGTCGGGCTGCGGGAAGAGCACCGTCCTGCGACTGGTAGGCGGGCTGGCGAACACGACCAGCGGTCGCATCGAACGCCATTGGGACGCCTCCCAGCAACCGGCGCCGGTCGGCTGCGTTTTTCAAGAGCCAACCCTGCTCCCATGGGCGACGGTCTGGAAGAACGTCTACCTGCCCCTGCGTCTGCAGGGCCAGTCGCGATCGGCGGCCCGCACACGGGTGGAGGAAGCCATCCAATTGGTAGGGCTCACGGAGTTCGCCAAGGCGTACCCCCGCGAGCTGAGCGGGGGGATGAAGATGCGTGTGTCGCTCGCGCGGGCGTTGGTCACGTGTCCCCGCCTGCTGATGCTCGACGAGCCGTTCGCCGCCCTCGATGAAATCACGCGCTTCCGCCTGAACGACGACCTGCTGTCACTGTGGCGGCAGCGGCAAATGACGGCGCTCTTTGTGACCCACAGCGTCTACGAGTCGGTGTACCTCTCGACCAGGGTCGTGGTGCTGAGCAAGCGTCCCGGGCGGGTGGTGGCCGATATACCGATCGACCTCCCGCACCCCCGAGATGAATCCACCCGGTCCGACCCGCGGTACCTTGAGCTGTGTGAGCAAACCTCCGCGGCGCTGCACCTGGCGATGGGTGGGCAGCCCATGGCACGCAAGGAGGCCGATGCCCGATGAGCAGCGAAGGATCGCACCGACGACTCGCCAGAGCCGACACGGCTCGCGGTCTGCTCCGCCTGCTGGCGCCGGTGGTGCTGGGCGTCGCGGTGCTGGCGGGCTGGGAGGCGGCTGTGCGGGCGTGGGACGTATCGTCCTACCTGCTGCCGGCGCCGAGTGGGATCGCCCAAGCGATGTGGGACCACCGCGAGCCGCTGCTGGCGGCCTGGGCCGTGACGCTGCGGACGATGCTGCTGGCGCTCGCCGGGGCGGTGGTCGGCGGGGTGCTGCTGGCGGCGCTGTTCAACACGTCCAAGACGCTCGAGTTGAGCCTCTTCCCCTACGCGGTGACGCTGCAAGTAACTCCGCTCCTCGCGATCGCCCCATTGCTGTTGATCTGGATCCATGACCCCAGGCGGGTGATGCTGTTGTGTGCATGGATCGTGGCGTTTTTTCCCATCCTGTCGGGCACGGCCGTGGGGCTGCGCAGCACCGACAGTGGGCACGAGGACCTGTTCCGCTTGTACGGGGCGTCGCGCTGGCAGCGGCTCCGCCTGCTGCTGGCTCCCACCGCCCTGCCCTACTTCTTGGCGGGCCTGCGGGTGTCGGTGAACTTGGCCTTGGTCGGCGCGGTTGTGGCGGAGTTCGTCACCGCGGCCGCGTTGGAACACCCGGGTTTGGCCACCATCATCTACGAAGCGCAGTACCGGTCGGACACCGAGCGGGCGTTCGCCGCGCTGGCCCTCGTTTCGCTGACGGGCGTCGCTTTCTACTTTGCCACGCAGCTGCTGAGCGACTGGCTGCTGGGCAGCCGGCGGGACCGCCGCCGGCAGGGACGCGATCTCGGGTGATCGTCAGTCGAGGCGGGCTTTGTTAGAGTGGAACCCATGCTCCGCACCCTCTGCCTGCTTACGTTGCTGACCGCCACGCCGGCCACGGCGATTGACAAGGTCACCCTCGCGCTAAACTGGAAGGCGCAGCCCGAGCTGGGGGGCTTCTACCAGGCCGTCGCCGACGGGGCGTACCGCGAGCACGGGCTCGAGGTAACGATCCGCCAGGGCGGACCGCAGATCAACAACCGACCGCTGCTGGCGGCGGGCCGGATCCAGTTCCTGGTGGGGACCAATCTGCTGCAAGCCTTTGACGCGGTGAAGCAGGGCGTGCCGACGCGGGTGGTGGCGGCGATGCTGCAGAAGGATCCGCAGTGCTTGATCGCCCATCCCGGCCAGGGCTACGACGAGTGGAGCGATCTTACCCGTGCACCGCTGCTGATGGCCGCGACCGGCCGGTACAGCTTCTTCCTCTGGATGGAGGCCGCCCACGGCTTCCAGAAGCGGAACCTGCGGCCCTACAACCACAGCCTGGCGCCATTTCTCGCCAACAAGAAGTGGATCCAGCAGGGCTTCGCGACCGCCGAGCCGATGCGGGTCGAGGAGGCCAGCGGCGAGGCGCCGCTGGTGTTCCTGCTCGCGGACAACGGCTGGGATAGCTACTCAACCGTCATCGAGACGAGTCAGCGCCTGATCGACGATCAGCCGGAACTCGTTCAGCGGTTCGTCAACGCGTCGATCCTGGGCTGGTACGGTTACCTGTACGGCGACAACGCGGCGGCCAACACGCTGATCAAGCGGGCCAATCCTTCGATCACCGACGGTCAGATCGCTTTCTCGTTAAAGCAGATGCGGGCGATGGGGCTGGTTGATTCAGGGGAGTCTCTCGAGCACGGAATCGGCGCCATGCAAGCAGAGCGGGTGCGGAGTTTCTTCGATAAAATGACTGCTGCCGGCGTGTTCCAGCGGGGGGAGATCGACCCCGACAAGGCCGTGACGCTACAATTCGTCAACCAGGGCGTCGGGCTCGACCGACGCGCCCAGCTGGCGCCCCAAGAAACCAACTAGCATCCATACCCAACCCTTCGATCGACGAGGACAGGCGATGAACAAGCTGCAACCAAACAATCTGGAGCGGGCGGTCTCGTCAGCGGTCGCCGCGCTGGTCGCGATCGCCCTGACCGGCTGCCCGAGCCCCCCGCCGCCCGCCGAGGAACATGCCGGGCACGAGCACGCCGAGCACGCGATTCCGACCACCCTGGCGGAGGCCCACGAGCAGCTCGAGCACATGGCCGCCGAAATAAAGAGTGCCTTTGATGCGGAGAAGCCGGGCGACGCGCACGACGCGTTGCACGATATTGGCGGGGTGATCCAGAAGCTGCCCGGGCTCGCCAAGGAGGCCGGCGTCGAGGCCGCCGACGAGGCGAAGCAGGTTGCCGACGACCTGATGGACGGCTTCGGCTCACTGGACAACGTGCTGCACGGGGGCGAGAAGGTCACGTGGGCGGACGTTAGCGAGAAGATCGACGCCGCCATGGCCAAGATCGAAGGCTGGCTGCCCGAAGGCGTCGGCCACGACCATGACGGCGAGGACCACGTCGATGGCCACGACAGTGAAGCCGGCCACGACCATGATGGCGAAGGCGAGCACGCCGCCGAATAGTCACTGACGCCGCAAGCTATTTGCGCGTCACGTAGCCTACCAGCACCGCCCCCAGTAGCAGCCCGGCGCCGACCACCGCCAGCATCGGGGTTGGCGCCGTGGCGGCGGCGTCCCACTGCTCCAGGCCGTGCTCTAGGTTGGCGCCAAAGACTGCGCACAACGTCAGCAGCGGGAACGTGAGCGCCGCCAGCACATTCAGCCGGTGGGCGGCCCTGGCCTGCCGGCGGCTAGAGTCGGCCTGTTCCTCGGCGCGGCGGGCAATGACAAAGTCGAGCGTGTTACGGGCGTCGGCCTGCAGCAGCTCCGCCCGCCGGGCAGTTCCGTAGGCCCGGTCGCGGAGCAGGATCAGCTGGCGGACGTCCGGCAGCTCCTCGCGCGCCTGCTGCAGCGTCTGGTGCAGGTTGTGCGAGGCCCGCACCAGCGGGTTCAGCAGCGTCAGCAGGTCGAAGTACGCGGCGGCCGACTGGGCCACATCCTCGTCGGCGTCAATCCGGTCGAGCAGCTTGTCGTACTCGTCGATCAGCTCGCCGATGGCAGTCTCACCATGGTGCAGAGCCTGCGGCCTCCACTCGCCCGTGGGCGCGCGCCAAAAGAACCGACCCTCGCGGGCGTCCTGGTCTGGCGCCGGCGGGGCGTGGAGCACGAGCAGCAGGTGCCCGTCATGCACCATCGCCCGCTGCCGCCCGACCTCGTCGCCCAGGCGGTTGCGGATCGCCTCGGGAAGCGCCCACTGCTGCGGTATGAGCTGCGTGTCTGCCATGGGGCTGGTAGTCCTCGCCATCGGTGAGAAAAGTTACTCCACGCTGGTGATTCGCCGTGGTTGGCCGGCCATCGGATGAAGATTAGGAGAAGGTCGGCCTCTTGGGTCACCTGTAGATCCAGTAGAAGATCGTGCCCGACTCGTCCACACGGACCTCTCCACGCAGCCGGGCCTGAAACAGCAGTCGGCTGAGGATTCGGTGGTAGGCCATGCTGGCCGGGGGCAGCTTGACCTGAACGGCCGCCGGGTCGATCCGCTTGGCGTCCATGGCAGCGTGGTCCCACAGCACGGGCATCTCAATCCGCGGCCCGATCGCGTCGACCGCCTCCTGCAGCGAGAACCCGTCGATCTCGACGTTGATCTTCTCGAACATCTTCGGCGCCAGCTCGGTGCCCCGGGCCTTGGTGGGCCAGCCAATCGGCCACCGCTCCTTGAGGTCGCTCGCCAGGCGGACGACCACCCGCACCGGCTCGCCCCGCGGTTTCTCGGGCGCGAGCGCCAGCCCCTCGGCCTTCAGCGCGATCGCCAGGCCGCAGCCGTAGGAGAGGGATTGCAGCTCGTCGCGGCATTCGAGCCTAGCGAACGTCGCGGAAACCAGCGGGTCGACCGCCACAACCAGCCCCGTGTCGGACGAGAGCTTGTCCACGATGGCCCGCAGCGGTTGTCCCTTGGTTGAGATTGGGATGGGCCTGCCGAGCTCGGTGAACGCGTGCTCAAACTGCTCTTTGGTCAGACCGTACTGCCCCCGCTGGGCGGTGATCGCTTGCCCGCCGTCGGCCAGCACCCGGTCCAGGTAGTCGCGCAGCTTGGCGGTCTGTCCGATGGTGAAGCTCTCGCCGGGCAGCGTGAGCTTGCCGCCGGAGGTCAGCACCCCGGTGATGCGGTACAGCGTGCCCGAGGAGAGCGGCGTCTCCTCAATGTCGGCTTGGTCCCCGGCCCGGCCGCCGCGGATCCGCACGTTGTCGATGCCCGCCTGGGCGAGCCTCCGCCCCCACTCCTGCGGCGCCGTGATCGACACCCCCTTGTCGGTGACAATCGTCAGCGAGTACGCATCCGCCAGCGCCGCCTGGGCGGCGAAGGCCATTGCCGCACAGAATCCCGCGGCGAACGGGCCGGTTATGAGCTTTTGAGAGGTCATGCAGCAAGTCTAGCACACGGCTGCGACCGGCCGCCTACTCGAACGTCAGCTGCACCACCTCTTGGTCCGGGTCGATCATTGACGGGCCGAGGTTCACGTTGACCTGGCCGCCGTCCGGCAGGCCCACCGCCTCGCCGTCCTTCAAAATCGGGCCCTTCTCCATCACGTAATGCGCGACGTTGTACGTGGCGCCGGCCAGGTGCTGCGCGTCGCCGGCGAAGTACGGGACCTCGAACTCGCGGTGCCCGAGCGACTCCAGGCCGGTGGTGAACAGGGCCAGCGCGTCCGAGTCCTCGTGCTGCGTGACGCGGAAGTCGATCCACAGGTGCAGCGGCAGGTCCTGCGGGGTGATGGCGGCCGCGAGCGTGGCGAAGTCCTCCGGGCGGTGCACCAGGCCGCTGGGACCCCACACGATGCCGGTGGCGTCGGCGACCAGCGCCAGCGCGGCCACCAGCCGCGTCATCCGCGTCGCGGTGTGGATCGGCTTCTTCTCGTCGTCGACCAGCGTGACGAACAGGTGGTGCGAGTGGCCCTGCAGCGACTGCTTCGCGTCGGGCCAGTACCACGCTGTGGCGCATGGGCCTTCCAGACGCTCCCACGGGATGGGCCGATCGACCAGCGTGTAGTTGCCGTTGATCGAGCCCCAACGGAACGTGACGCCGCGGTCGGTGACGCTGGTCGCCTCCGGCGGCGCCTGCTCAGAGAAACGCTCGGCGAGCAGATCGCCTACCTGCTGCAAGTCGGGCAGACGCTCACCGTCGAGGGTGATGAGGGCGAGCCAAGGGGATCCTGGGTGCATGACACTCAATCGTTGCTTCGCACCGCCTCGACGATCCGCGCGTGACCGGCCAGGTCACGGATCGTCGGCCGGCGCTCGAGGCCTGGGGTCTGATCTACAAGTTGTTCCACCCGGGGGGCGATCATCGGGCTGATCTCCATCAGCAGCGACCCGCCGGGCTTAAGGCGGTGAGCGGCCGCGGGCAGCAGCCGTTCGATGACGTCTGTCCCTTGGGGGCCGCCGTCGAGGGCCAGGTGCGGCTCGTAGTCCCTGACGTCCGGATCGAGCCCCGTCATCTCCTCGGAGGTGATGTACGGCGGGTTGCTGACGATGTAGTCGAGCCGCATGTCCGGCTTGTTGGCGGGGAACAGGTCTGCCTCGACGAAGTAGACGCGGTCGTCCACCTTGTGGCGCTGGGCATTGCGCTTGGCGACCGCCAGCGCGGCGGGGCTGACGTCGATCGCCAGCACGTCCGCGTTGGGCACGTACTTCGCCGCGCAGACAGCCAGGACGCCGCTGCCGGTCCCGACGTCGGCGATCTTGAGCCGCTCGTCACTGGCGGGGCGTTCCTTTACGCGGTCGGTCAGCGTCACGACGATCAGCTCGCTCTCCGGCCGCGGGATCAGCACGTCCGGCGTGACCTCGAACGGGAGCGAGTAGAACTCGCGGCTGCCCACCAGGTACGCGACCGGTTCGCCCTCGCCGCGCCGTTTTACAAGCGCCTTGAACCGATCGCGGGTGTCCGCCGGTGGGACCTCGTCGAACGCCGCGTAGAGCATGATCCGCTCGCGCCCCAGCGAGTGTGCGAGCAGCACCTCGGCGTCGAGCCGCGCGGAGTCCGACTCAACCTTGGTGAAGTGGTCGGTCGTCCAGTTCAGCAGCCGGCCGATGGTCCAGGGGGCGGGGTCAGGCATGGTGGATTGTAGACTGCGGATCGCGGATCTGGTGGGCGAATCGAACCAGCGTTCAATCCGCAATCCGAGATCGCCCATCCGCAATCAATCAAGCCCTCCCATCTGGTCACGCTGCTGCTGGCGTTCGTAGTCGATCAGCCCGTCGGTCACGGGCTGGAGGTCTCCGGCGATGATCTGGTCGAGCTTGTGGAGGGTCAGCCCCACGCGGTGATCGGTCAGGCGGTTCTGCGGGAAGTTGTAGGTGCGGATCCGCTGGCTGCGGTCCCCGGAGCCGACCAGGCTCTTCCGCTCGTCGGAGCGTTTCTTGTCTTCTTCCTGCTTGCGGTGGTCGTAGATTCGGCTCTTGAGCACCCGCAACGCCTTGGCCAGGTTCTTGTGCTGGGATTTCTCATCCTGGCACTGCACGACGATGCCGGTCTCGAGGTGGGTGAGCCGCACCGCGGACTCGGTCTTGTTGACGTGCTGGCCGCCGGGGCCGCTGGCGCAGAACTTGTCCAGCCGGTAGTCCTCCGGCTTCAGCTCGACCTCGACCTCTTCGGGCTCGGCCATCACGGCGACCGTCGCGGCGGAGGTGTGCACACGGCCCTGGGTTTCGGTCTCGGGGACGCGCTGCACGCGGTGCCCGCCCGACTCGTACATCAGCTCGCGGTAGACCCCCTCACCCTCAAGCGACAGGCTGATCTCCTTGAAGCCGCCCAGCTCGGTGGCGCTGGCGTCCATGACCTCCATCTTCCAGTTCTTGGCCTCGGCGTGCCGCTTGTACATCTCGTACAGGTCGCGCGCAAAGAGGGCGGCCTCGTCGCCGCCGGTGCCGGCGCGGATCTCCATGATGCAGCGGGCGCGGTTGGCGTCCTCGCCGCCGATAGTCATGCCCAGGAGCTCGTCCCACAGGGACTCGCGTTCCTTGATCAGGTCGGGCAGCTCGGCCTCGGCCAGCTCACGCATCTCGGCGTCGTCGCCGTCGGCCATCTCGCGCGCCTCGGCGATCTGCCGGGCGATATCCTTAAAGTGCCGGTACTTGCCGGCCAGCTTGGCGAGCGAGCCGTGCTCGCGCGCCACGCTGGACATGCGGTTCGAGTCGGCCTGAACGGCCGGGTCGAGCATGTCCTGCTCAAGCTGTTCGAATCGCGCGAGTTTCGTGTCGAGTAGGTCGCGCATAGCTCAGGAGAGGGAGTACAGGTGGCAGGGGCAAGAACGTCAGCCGCCGGCCGCCAGCTACTTCTTCCCCTTCTTGGCCAGGCTGGCGTAGCCGGCCCCGGCGAACTTCTTCTTGAACTTGTCGATCCGGCCGGCGGTGTCCACAAACTTGATCTTCCCGGTGAAGAACGGGTGGCAGGCGCTGCAGATGTCCACCTTCAGCTCTTTGCGGATGCTCCGCGTCGTGAAGGTGTTGCCGCAACCGCAGTGGACTTCCGTTTCCTGGTAGTTGGGGTGGATGCCGTCTTTCATCTTGCTCGCCTTGAGTCTGGCTGAACCTGGTCTTGCTAACCCTGGGCGGCTGCCCAGTGGTGGTGGGTCGGGATCGAAGAATCTTTAAGAATACCGGTCACCGGGGCGGGGCTCAAGCCCATCCACCAGAACGGGGGCGGCGGGTCGGCTGCGACGGCGACCGCCGTGGCGTGCTGTGCCGCTCCAGGCTAATTGTCTCGAAGCCCTGGAAACCAGTTTCCCGTCTGCGATCCTTAGGGACAAGAGTCGGCGCCGCCAGCCCCTGATGATCTGCCTTAGTTGTTGGTAGGCCAAGGTTTGTCGACATATAGCTGCGATCGGGCGCCGCTCATCTGCCCATTTTGGTCGCCAACCAGAGGGAAACTCGACGGGGAGCGGTCCGACAGAGCCGCCCTGCCGGTCTTCGGGGGACCCGCCTCAGGCGTTCTCCGGTCGGGGGTGGCCATTTTCCGGGGAAACCCGGCACAGGACCTTGCCCAGATTGCGGCGAAACTAGGAGGACTCTTCGCGACGCCGGTGGCGGTCGACCACCAGTGTGTCGATCAGAAGCTGGGCGAAATGGTAGGTGATCAGCGGGAAAATCGTCATCGGGCCAAACTGCAGGGCCACACCCACGCCGACCGCCATCGATTTCTGACTGCCGGCAATGATCACCGCCAGGGCGTCGGCCGGGCCAAGACCCGCGGCGCGGGCCGCCATCGCGGCTAGGGCCAGCAGCACTAAGTGCAGCACGACGATAACGGCCAGCATCAGCAGCCAGTCCGTCACGGCCGGGCGGTATTCGCTGGCGAGGATCGCGTTGCCGGCCTCAATGGCTCCGAGCAGCGCCATGTACAGGACGCCCCACTGAGCTAGCAGGCTGAGCATCGGCTTCTTCTCGTCGGCCCACCGGGCGATCACCCTGGGCGCCCGCACCAGTTGGCCAACTGCCATTGGGGCGGCGATGCCGAGCAGCAGCTTGATCATCAGCTCGCGGGGCTTCGTATCGACCGTGGCGCCCAGCAGCAGCCCGGTCCAGAGCGGCAGCACCACGAAGCACGAGAAGTTTGAGATCATGCTGGTCAGCGCGGCGGCCGCGTCGTTCCCGCCGCCCCGCCGGGTCCACACAATCGCCGCGGCGATGGTGCACGGCACGGACATCGCAACCGTCAGCCCCTCGGCCATTAGCGGCGGCAGCGGCCGCCCCAGCAGCCAGCCGAGCGGCGGCGCGGCGCCGGCGTTCACCAACAACGCCAGCGCGACCGCGGACCAGCTGTCGCGGGCGCGCAGGGCGAGGCCAAAGTTGGTGGCGAGCGACGTCGCCAGCATGACCAGCGCAATCACGCCCATCTTGGGCGAGTGCCGCGGGATGAAGTCGAGTTGCGGGCTGAACGCCAGGCCCCCAACCAGCGAAGCCATCAGCACGATCAGGAACCACCGCTCTGCCAGGAAACGCCGCATGCAGGATTCCCGTGGCTACTGCTGGTTCGAGGCGTTGAGCAACCGGTCGGCCCGGATCAGGTTACCCAGCCTCTGAGGGGAGTCGTCGGAGCGGTACAGCTCCGCGGCCTCATCGAGGCGGCCGAGGCCTTCCAGGGCCCGGGCGGACCCGTAGCGGACCGCGTCGGCCAGGTGGGCGTTCTCTGGCGCGTCGAGGTCGACGCGCTCGAACCACTGCAGGGCCTGAGCGTACTCGCCCTCTTCGTTCTTCAGCTGGCCCAGCCACAGCGTAGCGTCGGCCTTGGTGCGGTGGTAGATCCGGAGGCGTTCGTCGTTCTGCACGACCTGATTGAGGGTTTTTCCGGACGGGCGGACCCGCGGGCTGAGGTAGAGCTGGGCGGCCGCGCGGTGGTCGTTGACCGGGTCGTGCAGCACGCCCTTCTTCTTGGCTTCGCGTTCGGTCTCGAGCGTGCCACGGAAGTGGAGCATGCGGGCCTTCCACAGCTGCGGGACCCAGGCAAAGGGCCGCACGTCCAGGGCCGCGGCGTTGCGGGCCGTGTCGCCCGCGGTGTTCTCTGCCTCGGCGAGCAGCAGCTCCCGCCGCAGGTTCTCGAACGGGTGGGGCCACAGCACCACTTCCTCGATGCCGGGGACCTGCTTGAGCAGTTCGGCCGCGGCGTCCGCCTCGACATGCAGCACGATGGCGGTGCTGCCGCTCTGCTGTTCTTGCAGTTGCGCGGCGCGGCTGCTGAGCGACAGCGGCTCGGCAACCACAGCGACTTGCGCGTTGTCGAGACTGTCCGCGTCCACCGGATACGGGAGCTCAGGCTGGCTCAGCACATCGAGCACCGACGGGTCCTCCTTCACCTGGGCGAGTGTCGCGACTTTTCCGTTGGCGGCGGGGAGTGGAAGGCCGAGCTGCGGGTCAAACAGGTAGAGCTGGTTGTGGTCCACGATGCCGCACCACAGCCACGCCTCGCCTTCGGCGCCGATTGGCAGGGTGATCACGCAGGAGGGGATCCGCTGCTGGCGGCAGAGCATGGAAAACACCCACGCCCGCTTCGCCGCCCCACCCCGCCCGTAGGCGAGCGTCTGCCAGGGCCGGTGATTCCGCAGGCGGGGGCTGTCCGAGAGCGTCACGTTGCGGACAACCCAATCGAACAGCCGCTCGGCTCGTGGCAGCGGGTCGAACGCGTCGCCAGCGGTCCACGCGGCGATGTCCCGCGCCCAGGACGCCTGCTGAATCAGTCGACCCTCGTGATCGGCGAAGGTGTCGCGGTTGAGGGCGGCGGGGCTGAGGTAGTCGGAGGTCGGCTGCTTGGTGCGGAGTCGCTCGGGCAGCGTTTGCAGCAGTTGTGGCGGCTCGACTACCTCAGTCGTTTGCCGGGAACGCAGCCAGCGGTTAAAGCTCTCGGTTAGCCGCGCGATCTCTTGGGCGTCAGGCGTCGGCTCCCAGCCGATGGCCGGCTCGCCGTTCTTGGCGTAAGCGCCCAGTGCGCGGCTGATGGCCTGCATCTGGACGTCTTGATTCCGCCAGATCTCGATCCGCGGCGGCCAGGCCATGGTGGGCACCAAGTTCGGCAGCACGCTGAGCGGGATCTCGTCGGCGGGCAGGTTGACGCCGAACGCGTCGACCTTGCCCTGGTCGCGGAGCGCGTCCAGGCCCTGAATTCCCATGCCGGTTACCTCGGCGTAGTCGTCCTCCGAAATCCGCACGGTTAGGTTGCGCGGCGGGCGGACGCCTTCGAGCACCTGCAGCCGAGTGTCGGACAGCACCTGCGCGACGATCAGGTCGGTGGCCTCGTGGGTGACCATCTGGGCATCGACCTCGCCGGTGGCGTTTTGGCGGTCGCGGGTCTCGCTGTCGGGGAACAGGTAGAGCTTGATGATGTCGTTCGGGCGGACGCCCAGGTTGCGGAAGTTGGCGTTGCCGCTGACGATCTCAAGAGTATTCCAGGGCGCGCCGGGCGTCGCCTCGGGTTGCGAAACGGTGACCAGCACGTCCTTGCCATCGGTGCTAAACCGCGGGTCCAACAGCACGGTCGGGGGGCTGAGCTCGAGCGGGACGTTGTCCGCCAGCTTGTCGAGCTTGACGAAGTCTGACTCAAGCATGGCGGCCGCCTCTTTGGCGGTGCCCATCCCGCCGTTGCCCGCGGAATACCGAGACTCTACGCGTTTGCGGCAGCCTGCCGGCGCCGACAGCATCGCGGCAGTCAGCAGCACGGCGGTGAGTTTCAAACCCAATGAATTGACGGCGGCGGATCGTTTCATGAGAGTTGGGACGCCTCGCGAATCGCGACTATGCGACGGAGCAGCTGCGGGATTTCTGAGAGTGGGACCATGTTGGCGCCGTCGCTGGGCGACTGATCGGGATCGGGGTGAGTTTCCAGGAATAGGGCCTCGACGCCCATCGCGGCGGCCGCCTTGGCGAGCGGCTCGACCATTTCACGGTTGCCCCCTGTGGCGCCGCCAAGGCCGCCCGGCTCCTGCACGCTGTGCGTCGCGTCGAACACAACCGGCACTCCGAGCTCACGCATCTGGACCAGGGCCCGCATGTCGTTGACCAGCCGCCCATAGCCGAAGAACGTGCCACGTTCGGTCAACAGAATGTTGTCGCAGCCGGAACCGGCGAGCTTCGTCACGACATGCTGCATGTCCCACGGCGCCATGAACTGCCCCTTCTTCACGTTGACCGCCTTGCCGGTCGCGGCCGCCGCGGTTAGCAGGTCGGTCTGCCGCGCGAGGAACGCCGGCACCTGCAGCAGGTCGCACACCTGACCGACCGAGGCGGCCTGAGTCGACTCGTGGAAGTCGGTCGTGGTCGGCAAGCCGGTCTGCGAGCCGACCTGCTGAAGGATCCGCAGACCCTCGTCGATCCCCGGGCCGCGGTAGGCGTCGAGGCTGGTGCGGTTGGCCTTGTCAAACGAGGCCTTGAACACGAGGTTGATCGGCAGCGTGTCGACCGCCTGCTGCAGCGCTTGGGCAATGCGTAGCGTCAGGTCCTCGCTTTCAATGACGCAGGGTCCCGCGATCAGCAGCAGCGGCTGGCCGGCTCCGCAGCGGTAGGGTCCAACATTCGCAGGTAGGTTCGGCACTGAGTCGTGACTGGTTCGGGTGATCTGAATAGGGTCTTGCGATTGACGTTTAGGACGGTATCTCGAAGCCGAGCCGTTTGGCCACCTCGGGGCGGACGATGCAGGTTAGCCGTTGCGGCGCCGATCGGACCGTTACGGGGAGGAACCCCCCCGGGTCACCGTCGAGTTGGTACGGGACTTGGTCGTCCGCTTCGACGGTGAACTCGCGGCACCGCGTGATGGACACGCTTGGCAGCTGATGGTGCCGGCGGCGGAGCAGATGCCACAGGTACCACACCGCCGAAGACGCGTAGCCACGCTTGAACACGCACAGGTCGATCAGCCCGTCGATCCCCGAGGCTTCCGGGGCGATCGGCAGCCCCTGAGCGTAACGCGGCAGGTTCATGCCGAACAGCCACCGCCCGGCCGTGGCCCCGGCAGTGTCCGCATCGGGGCCCCGCCAAGCGGTCCGCAGGCTGGGGTACTTGTAGATACGCAGGGCGTCGATAAAGGGTTTGGCGTAGGCCAAGTGGGTGATGTTGCCGCGGCGGCTGTTGTGCACTCGGTGCACGACGTCCGCGTCAAAGCCAACGCTGATCATCAACGCGAACAGTCGCCCGTTCGCCTCGCCCGCGTCAAGACGGACTTCGACCCCGTCGGTCAGCAGGTCGGCCAACGCCCGCGGCCGCGCCTGCTGATCGAGATACTTAGCCAGCAGGTTCTCGGTGCCGGCCGGCATCACAGCCAGCGGCGTGCCGGGCGGGGTTCGGTTCAACGCCAGTCCGACCGTTCCGTCACCGCCGACGGCCACCACGGCCCGCAGCGTCTGCTGGGCGGTGGCTTCGTTGGTAACGTGGCTCAGCTCGTCGGGGGTCTGAATGCGGCAGACGTCCAGCCCGGCGTCGGCCAGCAGGCCTTCAGCCTCCGCCAATTTGCGGGCGCCCCGCCCTGCCCCGGCCTTGCGGTTGACCAGCAGAACCACCCGACGCCGATCGGCGTCCAGCCGCTTAGCGACGGGCGCTGACGAGCCGCCGGGGGCGCTCGCCGGCGGGGCGTCGCTGGGAGGTGGCGGAGCGGACACGGCGATTGGGCTCCCTCTTGATCGGTTGGGCGAAGGCAGTGGAGACAGCCGCGGCGAGGTCGATTCGCCCCAATACGAATCGATCGAGTCTCACTTTGAGCCAGATTAAGCCGCAAGCCAGGGCCGTCGGTGGTCCCACTCGCGTCGGTGCGCCAGGACGAAGCAATCGCAGCGTTTCGCTCCGCACGAGAGCCCTTGTCTCATCTTAGGACGACTTCTTCGTGAGGCTGCCGGGGGCGAAGTTGGATGCTTTTGTCTCACCTTAAGCCGCTGACTCGTAAGCAATTAGACCAATTATGGCTTGCGCTGCCGAGGTCAGTGCCGGGTAAACGGCACGCACCCTGCTTTAAGAACCGGCAGAGTTCAGGGGGGCCGCGAGGTCGCCTGATGAAAACGCTGGCCCGCGGGGCCTCGAATGATATTGGCTTGTCGGGTCAATTGCCCCTGACCGACATGACCTGCCGGTGTGTTGCCGGCTCATTCGAGGCCCGCTTTTTTTTCGCTCAACAAGTGTCAAGCGCGCCGGGGGCGTGAGCTCCACCCCAGCAGGCCTGCCAGCAGTGCGAGCCCAGCGGAAGCGGGCTCGGGCGCCGCCGACCCACCGGCGGTGAGCGCCGCGCTGCTTGTGGCTCCGAAGTTGGTCCGCCACAGTTGGTAGTCAGCGGCGTCGACCACGCCGCTGCCGTCGCCGTCGGCTTCAACCTGCAGCGTAGATCCAATTGAGTCTCGCCAGACAACATAGTCAGCAGCGTCAATCGAACCGTCGAAGTTGTAATCACCGTCGGGGAAGGTCAGGGTCTCAACCGCGCTGATCATCACCGCTTCGTTCTGGGTGATATCGTTCTGAGAGATCACCTGGTCGAAATCACGGACAGGCACCTCGTCGAAGTCTTCTCCGGTGTTGGGCGTTTCAGCGGCGGCTGCGTTGACGGTGCGTAGTTGGTTGATGGCGTCCACGACGTCCATGCCGTCGTTCAGCACTCGACCAAAGACGGTAAAATCCTGCGCGTCGAGAAACGAGTTGTCGCCGATATTAAAGAACCACTGGCTGGTAGCGCCTAACGAGTTCTTCGCCATCGCCAAGGACCCACGGATGTTGGTGATCCCCGGTTCGTCGCCGATGGGGGCGTCTGTTGGGATGCCGCTGGCCGCGAAGATGGACCCGTTCAACTTGAAACCACCACCCTGCACCACGAAATTGGAGGAGCCCCCAGCCGGGCTCTGCGGCACCCGGTGGATGAAAGTTTCTTCGTACCTGCCGGACGTCGCGTAGGTGAGGAAGTTCGCGACCGTGTTGGGAGTCGCCTCGTTGAAGAGTCGCACGTCGATGTCGCCGACGCTGGTTTCGAAGCGCACGACGGTTGCGCCCGCCTCTGGGCAGCTCACTTGGCAGGCCATGATCGCGGAAGCTAGCGTCAACCATCTTATCGCCGCCGGTTCGAAAAACTTCACGCGTGTAGACCTCCGACCGAGCGCTCCGTCTGCTGCGATGCGGAGGGCCGCCCTGCTCTTGGTGTGGCTCTAGTTCCGGAAATATAAAGGGGTAACTGCATGCTAACCACGTTCCCCCAGAGCGTCCACGATCTCGCGGCGGACTACCACGCCCCCGGCAGCAGCCGCCACCTGTGGCGCCGACAGTAGTGGTCGTACCCTTCGAGAGACGCCGTCAGCAGGCGTTCCTCCCGGACAATCCGCACAATGAACACTGCCACCCCAGCCAACACCGGGACGTACGCCCACCACGAGCCGAGCAGCAGCGGCATGCCCAGGTGGGCCAGCATCATGCCCGCGTACCCCGGGTGGCGGACCACAGCGTAGGGGCCGCCTGCGACCAAGGTGTGACCGCGGTCCGCCTGGATGCGTACGAACGTCGAGAAGAACCGGTTGGATTGCATCGCCCATAGCGCGAGTCCGTAGCCCGCTACAAACCCCGCGCCGCCGGCGACTCTCAACCAGCCTGGAACGAGGGGGCCCCAACCGAACCGGACCGCGTCGAGTCCCGCGACGGACATCGCGATGGGGTAGAGGAGCAAGAAGCCGCTGCTTGCCAGCAGCGCATCGCCGCGGTCATAGCCGTCGCCCGGGTTGGCGCGCTCCTTGAGCAGGTCGGAGTCGAGCAGCGCGAGCGCAAGCGCGATGAACAGCGAGTAGATCGCCAGCAGCGACCACGCGGCCGGCCACGTCAGGCGGCCGGCGCCGGCGAAGAGGGCGGCAGCCAGCCCGACCACTAGCGCGAGCGTTTTGAGCCACAGGTCGACCATCCCCGCAGCTTAGAACAATGCCGCCGGGCCGCAACCCGCGTCACTACGCGGCGGCTTTCAGACCATGCAGGGTGCGAGTGCGGTGCATCGCCATGGTGGTTGCGCGGATCACGCGATTGCGCTCTGCCATGTCCGGCTCGATGTAACCACGCGAATGGTCCAGGTGGACCGCCACGGCCCGGTACCGTAGTTGAATCGGCGTGACGCCGAGATTCACCAGGCGCTCGCCGAATTCACGGTCTTCGCCGCCGTACTGCATCCGCTCGTCGAACCCGCCGACCTGCAGGGCGTCCGACTTCCAGCAAGAAGCGTTGTTGCCGTTCCAGGTAGCGCGGGTGGTGGTGAAGCGGTCGAGCAAATGGGGCAGCACGCCGGGCGAGAGCAGCTTGAGTCGCTGGGTCATTTTCACCCCGCCCTGCTGGGCCGCCCAGGTTCGGGTGAAGCAGCGTCCCATCGCGACGTCCGCCGCGGAGATTGCCTTGCTGCCGGCCAGCGAGAGCCGCACGGCGCCGCTCGACAGAAACCGCCCCGCGGCGGCGTGCCGTGCGTGGACCGCCACGAAGTCGCGGCGTGGGATACAGTCGCCGTCGGAAAAAATTAGGTAGTCGCCGGCCGAGGCCTCGATCGCCTGGTTGAGGATCCGTGTCTTGCGGAACCCGAGGTCCTCGTGCCACACGTGACGGATGTTCAGCCCGGTCTCGCAGCGGGCGTAGTCAACGGCCATTTCTGTGGCGTCGGACGAGCCATCGTCGGCGATGACAATCTCGTCGGGCCGGCGTTGCTGGTGGGCGTAGCCCCACAGGGTCTTGGTGAGCCACTCGGGCTGGTTGTACGTGCTGAGGATGACGCTAATGTTCATGGTGATGGCCCGCGCTAGGCGGCGTTTGATCCGGTCCGGGTCCAGTAGACAAGCCGACGCCCGAATAGTTGCAGGCGGAACTCGTTCTTGCGGACACGCAGGCTCACCGCTTGGCTACGCCAGGCTTTGAGGAGCGCCTGCTTGTGTTTCCAGCTCAGGCTGCTGATTGGCTGGTGGTAGTCTCGCCACGGTGTTCGCCGCAGCACGTCGACGAATTCCTGCTTCCAACTGGTCGGGAAGAGAGTCCAGGGCTTGGGGCCCACGTAATGAATCACCGCAGGGTTGGCGAATGCCGCGCCCACCCGCTCACGCAGGTCGGGAGGCGCCAGCAGGTCCTGGGGCAGATCTTGGTGCGCAACGTTGACGTTCCAACGTTCTGCCAGCGGGCTGAAGCGACCCGCCGCGGCCAGATTCAGCGCGCACTGGTCGGCGAAGCGGAGCTCGCGCCCACCGGCGACGAGCTCTAGGGCACGGTCGAGCTGCCCGCCGCGCCGCAGGGCGTGCAGGTCGAGCAGCAGCACGCCCGCGTTGAAGTAGGAGTGGACGCCGCGGCCGTCAGTGGCGCGGCTGAAGTAGTCACGCTCGAACTGGCTGCGCAAGGCTAGCCTCACCGCCCCGTAGTCCGGCACGGCGGCCAGCGGCGCGCCGCGGAGGTCGTGGTCGAACAGCGTGCGGATGTCGGCCCGGACCAGGGTGTCCGAGTCGAGGTACACGGCCCGATCTCCTCGCACGTACTCGGGCGCCAACAGCCGGGCGTAAGTCATCCGGGTGTAGGCGTCGGTTCGCTGCGGCGCGGGCAACCAGGCGAGCGACTCGCGGGCGTCCACCATCGTCAGGTCGGCGTTTGGGTGGCCGGCCACGACCGCCTCGATCCTGCGCCGGCTCTCGGCGGCAAGTGTGTCGTGGAAGAAGTAGAAGTGCACCCGCGAGGAGGTGTTCTCAAGCACCGATTGCATCACCACGCCGGCTCCGATGGCGAAGTCCTCATCGGCGGCGACAACTATGGGGATGGTCAACGGGTTCATTCCGGACGCGCCGTGAACGGGGCCCTGTGGATTTAGGCGGCCGCGGCTTGCGGCGCCTTGGGCGTCATCCACAGCCAGGACTGCTCCGAGGGGCGGAGTTCGTCAACCATGTGCCGGCGGTACCTCGACGGCAGCAGCCGCGTCAGCACGCCCTCGAACGGGAAGTCGGCCGCGGTGCGGGGCGACTGCCACAGGATCTCGATCTCGTGCGTCCCGCCAAACCGACGCAGGAACTCGGCCGTGGCGCCGGGGCGAGCAAACTCGTGCAGCTCTACCAGCATGGCGCAGCGTGCGAGCGATCCCACCCGCCGCGGGTCGAGCAGCTCGGTCTCGTAGCCATCGACGTCGCACAGCAGAAACGGTTTCTCGGCCGACGCAACCAGCTCTTCGAGCCCGTCCGGCGTGCACTCGCCGCGCAACTCAATTTGGGACTCGAGGTTGTTGAGCCGCGCCAGCTCCTTAGCCATGGCGGTCGCGGCCGCGTCGCACTCGTACCCCACGACGCGGGCCCGGCTGCGGCCGGCCATCCCCACGGCAAAGTAGCCCTCGGCAACTCCGATGTCGATGAGGGTGTCGTAGTCGCTAGTCAGGACCTGCTCGAGGACGGGGTACAGCTCGCGCTCATAAGTGCCCAGCACCTTGGGCACGTACGCGCTGCCAAACGCCTGGTCGATGTAGTGCATGCCGCGGAACGGGCCGGCGTGGACCTGCTTTCCGGCTTGCGCCACCGCCCACCGGCGGAGGATCGCCCTGGGGGTGGCGTGATTCTTGATGACAGAGGAGAGACGCACTGCGGCTCCTTGATTCCTAGCGTTGGCCCACGGCGGTGGGGACTCTAGGGGGCGGCTGCAGAGGCCGCAAGAGCGATCGCCGCACGGGGCGATTAGGCGGCCCGACCGAGACCGTGCTCGGTCCGGATCTTCCGCGAAGCGCGGGTGTCTTCAAGGATCGCTTCGTTGAGGCGCATGACCTGGGGGTCGACGTACCCACGCTCGTGTTCCAGGTGCAGCGTGACGGCCGAGTAGCGGATCTGCCGCGGCTTGACGCCCAGGTGCACAAGCCGCTGGCCGAACTCAAAATCCTCACGCCAGTACCGCATGCGTTCGTCGAACCCGCCCACCTCCACCGCGTCTCGGCGCCAGCACGACGCATTCGACCCGCTCCAGTGCGGCAGCACGTGCGTCAGCCGGTTGAGCGTGGCGGCCCAGGACCGCGGGGCCGCCACCTTCAGCAGCCGGCGGAGCGGCACGCCGCCGTGTTGGGAGACCCACCCGGGGCGGAAGCAGCGGCCACTGCGGATCAGCGGCTCGTCGATCAGCTCGCTCCCCGCCAACGACAGCCTCACCAGCCCGCCCGACAAGAAGGCGCCCGCCTCGGCCAGGCCGGCATGGGCCGCGACGTAGTCTGATCGGGGCACACAGTCGCCGTCGGTGAAGATCAGGTAGTCCCCGCGGGCGGCTTCGATCGCCTGATTCAGGATGCGTGTCTTGCGGAATCCGCGGTCGGCGTGGCGGACGTGCCGGATTGCTAAGGGCGTGGCGGATCGGAACCGCTCGATCACCCGGCGCGTCTCCTCGCCGGAGCCGTCGTCAGCGACGACGACCTCATCCGGCAGCCGGTCCTGATTGGCGAAACCGACAAGCGACTTCGTCAACCACAGCGGCTGGTTGTACGTGCTGAGTATGACGCTGGTAAGCATTGAGCTGCTGAGCCGACCGTAGGCTCAGTGGTTCGTGAAAGTGCTTGCTCGGCGGACACGGGGCGCCAGTAAGTCGGAGAATCTCCACCATTACGGCATATCGGCGCCCGGCGGTCGGGGGCAGCGGCAAAGTTTGCCAGATCAAAAAAACTGCGGCTGTCAGCCGCTGTCGCTGCTACCGGCGGTGTGCAGCGCGCCCGAGACGTGGAGTCCCTCGGTGCAAGGGCCGGTTTAAGGCGGCCCGCGCAACTCGCTCAATCGGCCGGGGTTTGCGACTTTCGACGCTTGCAGACGCCGCCCGCGTCCGGCAAGCTAGGTGCTTGCACTGCATTCAGCCACCGCGACAGGCGAGCCCATGATTAACGTTGATGACAGCCTCACCCCCCAGGACCTGCTCCCCGCTATCGACAAGATGTGGGCGGCCTCGGCCGATCGGCTGGACCGCATTGAGGGCCGCTGGCAGGTAGGGGCGCCCTCGCCCGTATTCACGATCAAGGGCGAGTACCAGGCCCAGGGCTGGACCGATTGGACTCAGGGCTTCCAGTACGGGTCGCTGATCCTGCAGTTCGACGCCACCGGCGATGAGCGGTTCCTGCAACTCGGCCGCGAGCGGACCGCCGACTGCATGGCGCCGCATGTGACCCACGCCGGCGTACACGACCACGGCTTCAACAATATCAGCACCTACGGCGCCCTCCTCCGCTTGGCCAACGAGGGTCGCCACGACGCCACCGATTGGGAACGCCGATTCTACGAGATGGCGATCAAGGCGAGCGGCTCCGTGCAGGCGCTCCGCTGGTCGACCACCAAGAACGACGGCGGTTACATCTACTCGTTCAACGGGCCGCAGTCGCTGTTTGTGGACACCATCCGGTCATGCCGCGCGCTGGCCGTGGCCCACCAGTTGGGCCACAAGCTTATGGGAGAGCGGGACGAGCAGATCTGCCTGCTGGGGCGCATCATCAAGCATGCCCGCGCGACCGCCGAGTACAACATCTGGTACGGCGGGGACCGCGACGCCTACGACCTGCTGGGCCGTACCGCTCACGAGTCGCTGTTCAATGTCAACAACGGCGACTACCGCTGCCCGTCTACGCAGCAGGGGTACTCGCCATTTTCTACCTGGACCCGCGGTCTGTCTTGGGCGATGGTCGGCTACCCCGAGCAGTTGGAGTGGCTCGCCACCCTCCCCGACGCGGAGTTCGAGCCCTTCGGTGGTCGCGGCGAGGTCGAGGAGGTGTTCTTCAAGGCCGCCCGGGCGACCTGCGATTTCTTCATCGAGCACACCCCGGTGTGTGGCGTGCCGTACTGGGACACCGGTGCTCCGGGGTTGGCCGCGATGGGCGACTACCTCGGCCGCCCAGCCGACCCCTACAACGACCACGAGCCGGTCGACAGCTCGGCAGCCGCAATCGGCCTGCAAGGGCTGATCCGGCTGGCCAACCTGCTCGACGCGCGAGGCGAGTCGGCCGACGCCAAACGTTACCGCCAGGCCGGGCTTACCTCGCTGCGATCGCTGCTCGACGGGCCCTATCTCAGCACCGACGGCGACCATGAAGGGCTGCTGCTGCACTCCATCTACCACCGCCCCAACGGCTGGGACTATCAGGCGCCCGGCCAAGGCGTGCCAAATGGCGAGGCCTGTATGTGGGGGGACTACCACCTCCGCGAGGCGGCCCTGCTGGTGCAGCGGATGGCCAAGAATGAACCCTACTACACCTTCTTCGGCCCCACGGAGTAGCGGATGGATTCTCACGAGAAGCCCGTCGCGCTGGTGACCGGCGGCAGTCGCGGCATCGGCTACGGAATAGCTCAGGCGCTGGCTAGCCACGGCATGAGCCTGGTGGTCAACGGCCGCCGACCCGAGGCCGACATCGCCGATGCGCTCGACGGCCTCAAGCCCGCGGAGACGCTCTATTGCCAGGCCGACATCAGCAGCCTCGACGACCACGCGCGGATGCTCGGCGAGATCCGTGTCCGATTTGGCCGACTCGACGTGCTCGTCAACAACGCCGGCGTAGCGCCCGAAGTGCGGGCCGACCTGTTGGACGCGACGCCCGAGTCGTTCGACCGCCTGATCCAGATCAACCTCCGCGGACCGTACTTCCTGACGCAGGCCACGGCCCGCTGGATGATCGAGCAACGCGAGGCGGACGCCAACCGGCGCCCGTCGATCATCAACGTGTCGTCGATCAGCGCGGTGGTGGCCTCGACCAATCGTGGCGACTACTGCATCAGCAAGGCGGGCGTGGGCATGGCGACGCAGCTGTGGGCCGCGCGGCTCGGCGAGCACGGCATCCCGGTCTACGAGGTCCGCCCCGGCGTGATCAAGACCGACATGACCGCGGGCGTCGCTGACAAGTATGACCAGCTGTTCGCCGAAGGGTTGACGATCGATCCCCGCTGGGGACTGCCGGAGGATGTCGGTCGCGCGGTGGCCACACTCGCCACCGGCCAGCTCAGTTACGCCACCGGCAATGTGCTCTATATCGACGGCGGACTGGCGGCGCCGCGGCTCTAGTCCATCGTGCGACTTGGGTGCGACGGGGCTGCGGAGCTTGGGGCGTGGGATCGTGTGCTCCGTCGGGACGATTGAAGGTGACACGCTTAGAGATTGCTCCTCACCTAGTCGCCTCACCGCGGTAGGACGAAATCCATCGCGTCGTCTTCACGAGTGACCTTCACGTGTAGCGGGGTTGATCTGCGGTCCGCGTAGAGGGGCGGGACAAGTCTGATCAGCCCGGCATTCATGGCCTGGATTTCTTCCGAAGGAGAGGCGGGCCCGGCGCTAGTTTCGCGGACGGCATCGATCACCACCTGGTGTTCTCCAAGGAATGCGCCATCTTCGCTCTCGTAGGTAGTCAGAGCGTAGCGACCCGTGGCGTCGATGGCGCCCATTGCCAACCGACGCCCGTCTTCGGGATAGAATATAATCCGCCCCTCTGTCACCGGCTTGCCCGCGTAAGTCACTCGACCGGAAATGGGGACGCGTTCCTCGCGTGCGGCGTTTCCACCGCATCCCACCCCCAACCCAGCAGCAATCAAGACCACAATTGACCGGTAAGCGACACACGTCATGTCAAACGGCTCCGGGATAAAGAGTGCTACAGGGCTTGATCTGCTTGGGCGATCGATCCTAACGCTTGGTAGAGATCCGTCCCAATAGACTCCTCTATGAATGTCACGTGCCCGTCCGCCCACACGAACTGGGCGCCCCCTGGGTGTTCACTGCCAAAAGGCACCTGATCGTACTGACTGCCAATGGGGGTCAGCACTGAATTGATGGGGTACTTAGTGGAGCGTGAGGAGCGTCGAGTTTTCTGGCCGCCCGAGCAGGGGGTTTTCGCGGTGCCCTTGCTGCAATTGCCTCCCCAAATCCACGGCGTGGCCCCACCGGTGCTGGTGTTGTAGTAGATGTCGGGCTTCCCGTACCGGTCGCCATGGATCGCCTCACCCGCGGCCAGCGAGTTAGACAAGCCATCGGTCAGTTTACTCGCCTTTGTGGGCTGAGCCATCAGGAACAAACCATCCCCGTACCTGGGTTGCCGGCCGGTATCTAAACCGCGGACGCCGTAGTAGTCGCGTCGTTCTGGCAGGTCGTCCCACAGCGAAACGGTGGGGCACTTGTATAGATCGATCACAATCTTTGTGAGAGGGTGGTTGCTGCCAACCAACGCGTTGGTGCCCATCGATGTTGTCTTGTCGTAGCTGCCTTCGATCGCGCCGTCCTCAAGGTAGGGCAGCAGAGTCATCCACATCGGCGCTCCCCGACAAGAACCACTGTTGCAGTTGTCTGGGAACTGAATGTCGTCACTGGCTGGAAACGCCTGGTGAGTCGACTCGTAGTTAGAAAAGGCGAGTCCCAATTGCCTGAGGTTGTTGGCGCAGTGCATCCGGCGAGACGATTCACGCGCCGACTGGACTGCCGGCAGCAGCAGCGCAACCAGCACGCCAATGATCGCAACCACCACCAGCAACTCAACGAGTGTGAACGCGCGGGCGCGACGAAGCGAAGCGCCGACGCTTGAGGTCGTGGCGAACACTGTCCCCCCCTTAAGGGTTAATCGCAATTCGATCGGCGTCGAAGCCGGAGCAGAAGAGTATCACGCGTTGGGCGTCGTAGCCGGTCGCGGTGCGGCGTATTCTACCGCGATGAGCGCGGCCGTGCGGGGTGGCTTTCTGCAAGCCGAGGCCTCCTGGCTGCAGTCGGAGTCCGTTGTCTTGCGCTCGGCGCCCTTCTGCAGAATTGGGGCGCCTAGCAACGGCTCGTGTCACACCCGTTGGTTGAGACCAATGATGACGTCAATGAAGCCAATCCTTGCAAACGCGACGCTCTGCGCGTGACACCTCGTGCGTGATGGGGCACAATCACACGCGGGCGCTGCGTTTGTCAAACCCTTCAACCCGCGCGCCGTCATTCCTTGCCCCGAAGCGATTTGGTCATGAAGATGAAACGGCTGTTCGTGTGTGCCGCGTTGTCGGTAATTGGGTACCAGGTGCTCGCCCAAGAGGCCGCCAGGCCAGACGCTGAAGCCGCGGGCACGAAGTTCACCATCGACAACTGCGTGAACACCTTCAACGAAGAGGGCGCCATCAAGACCGACGCCGGCTACCAGTACTGGTTCGCCGACAAGAAGTTTCTCGACGGCCGCACGCTGAAGCTGAGCGTCGTGAAGCCCCACCAAGCGACCCACGCCCCCCACACGCACGCCGAGGACGAGTTCTTCTTCATCCTTGAGGGTGAGGCCGAGTTTCACCTGAACGGCCGGACCAAGACCGGCGGGCCGTTGACCAGCTTTTACTGCCCGCCCCACTCGCACCATGGCCTGCGCAACATCGGCGATACCGAGATGAAGTACCTGGTGATCAAGAAGTACGAGCAGTAAGCGACGCGGGGGCGATCTAGTGCTTGTAGATCTTGTGCTGGGGACGGCCCGAGAGGATCTGCTCTTTGCCCCAGGTCGTGACGTCCTTGAAGGCCTGGCTGCGGATAAAGTCTGTGAATGCCTGCTCGCTGGACCACTCGCTGGTGATCAGGTACGAGGCGTCGTCCGCGACGTCCTTCCACAGCGAGGAGCTGTCGTGCCCTTCCGCCGCTTTGAGGGCGTCGATCACGCCGGCAAACTTCTCCTCGAAGTCGGCTTGCTTCCCAGGAATCACGTGATAATTCATGCCGACGGTAATCATGTGAAGCACTCCAAAATCGAGGTTGAAAAAAGCGAGCGGCGGCGGCAATCGCTACGCACCCAGGCCGGTTCGCCCCCCACATGGGAAGAGGTGCGGAGCCCGCTGAGCCCATCACTATCGATTAACTCCTCCCCCGCGACAAGTGAGCAGTGGCAGGCTCATAGCCCCGTTGGGCAGTCCGGATCGGTTAGCTTGATGCGACGGAAGCTGACAGCCATCTCGCTTTGAGGATGCACCTGCGGGCCGATGGGAGCAGTCTTCTCGGACACGTCAGACTGGTAATTCATGAGTGCATGCGCTAGAGCCAGTCGTCGTACCCGGCGCCAACCACGACGATCGTCATAGCGTGTAAGTCGTCCCGCTTAGAAAACTACTAGTCGCGTTCCGCGTCGACCGCGTTGCCCAGCCAGCGATGTAGGGAGAGCAGGTCATGTCCGGCTTCTAAACCTGGTCAGTCGGGTCATGGGTAAACACGCCCGGGTGGAAGCTGCCCTCGCTCCTGCAGAACTCGTTCTGCATGATCAGGATGTCGTCGCCATGTCATTTCTCGGTCCGCAGGGGCAGGTTGCTTCTGCGTGTTGTTCTCGATGCTGAGCCCGCTCCGCCGCATCGATCGAAGGCACTCCGGCTCATGGATCTTTCCCAGGACAAGTCCTCGGGATTGAACGCCAAGGTCATTCAGCTGCGTAACCAAGGTGGCGAGGGACGTGCGGATCAACAGTGTTAGCTGGCAGTAGAGTCACCTCAACTCACCGATCATTGGATCAGCGTTGCGAGGTTGTGATGAGAACTCGCGTTGCGAATTCCTTGCTTGGGTCCACCGGCCAAGTGGTCACGTGGACCCCGATTGTCGCTGGTTGCGTAGCGACCAGGTGACGGATTTAGTCTCATTCTGAGACCACTTTGGTCTTCTTAGAGCCAGCATTGGGATTCAAATTGGATTCGAAGCTGCCAGCTCTCGAGAACCTTCATTTTTAAGCGGAGGAAAGTATTGCGGGTAGTAGTGCCTGGGCGTAGATTAACAGTCCTGGCTATGTGGTTATTCGCAATTTTGTCTCACCCGGATCAGTCTCATGAAATTGATGCAGTTTGCTTTGTCGCTCGCCCTGGGGGCGGGGACACTTTTCTTCTGCGCTGCAGATAGTTTAGCCGAAACAATCTATGCGCTCACGACGCAGAACAGCATCGCGGTCTTCGACAGCGCTACTCCAGGCGTGATTGTCGATGGCGGCAGCGTTCGAAACCTCTCGGGGTCGGTTGACCTGGAAGCCATCGACTATCGCCCTGCAACCGGCGATCTCTATCTTCTGGATGACATGGAGAACGTATACACGTTCGACCCGGTCTCATTCAACGCCACGCTGGTTGGCACCTTCACTCCGCGAATCCCGGGCCTGAGTTTTGCATTTGACTTTAACCCGGCTTTTAGTGGCGGTGAGTTCGCGCGGATCATTACCGACACGAACGACAACCGTGTGATCAGCGGGGACACGGGACAGTACCTAGCGCCGGTAGAGAAAACGGACGTTTTCTACGCACCGGGCGATCCGAACGCGGGCTCCGACCCAAACATCACGGGAATCGCCTACACCAATAGCTTTGGTGTCGCCACGTCAACGCAGCAGTACGGCATTGACAGCCGGTTGGGTGTGCTCACTACCGTCGCCAACAACGCTGGCACGTTGGAGACGATTGGAAGTCTAGGCGTCGGAACGATTACCAATGAGGTCGGTTTCGACATTAGTGGCGCTACGGGAATTGCCTACGCCAGCTTGCAGACTGGTCCGAACAGCATTCTGCACACGATTGATCTGTCCACGGGGACAGCTACGCCGCTCGGAACGATCGCGGCAGGCGACCTGATCCGTGGCCTTGCTGTCGTGCCAGTGCCGGAGCCATCGGCCGCGGTGCTGGCCTTGCTGGCCGGCGTCGGATTTGTACGTCGCAGGCAATCGTAAGACGCAGCGACACTAGCACTGCTCGAGTAAAGCCCCGTGTGGCATCGACCACGCGGGGCTTTTTCGTTGGCGATGGTCGTCGTGCAACGGTTACGCCGCCGTTGCGGGCGGATGCTCTTCTGCCGGTTTCTCGGCGTCGCAGATCGCCTCTTTGGTCGTTGGCATCTCCCTGCTGTAGTCCTACGGGCCGGGGTGCTTGCGGACCAGCGCCTTGAGGGTCCCTTGAGCGTAGCGTATCCCCGCGACATGTCGCCCTAGCTCAACCTGCAGGGGCGAGCCCTGCGTTGGGCGGCGCCACGGTCATGGCACTGGCGTGGTGGATTTCTCGCACGCGGACTGTCGTTGCACTATTGCTTCCTCAGGTTGGCCGATCGCCGCGTTGACCTCGTTACGGGCGGCCACGGTTCGTCAAACTAACCAATTCTAATCCGCCTGCGCCTGCCTGCGGTACCGCCAACCGGCGGCGTCAACGACTGCGCGCGGAAGACTGTACCTGTGACGTTTCACGGCGCACCGGCCATCGCCTCAGGCCCCGTTCTCGCCGCTGCGAGCCGGTACTGCGTGGCGGGCGACGCGTTCGGAGGGCGGGTGGGCGGGGCCGCGTGCAGGTTATGGGTGCGGATTACCAGCAGCGGTTGATAGTTGTCCGAGGCAGATTTGGGCCTCATTGCTTCACGAGCGGGGCGTCAGCCGGTTTCACCCGCCCCCGCCGGTTGCATGCGGGGGCTCACCCCCTATACTCGGGGCCCACGCCGCCGTCTTAATCGTATCTTCACATTTGGTTCTCCTGCAGGCGCGACTCCTTGAATCTTTCCTCCTTGACGCAGCTCGTGTTCGAGCTTGTAGGCGGCTTGGGAATCTTCTTGCTCGGCATGAAGCACATGTCCGAGGGCATGCAAGCCGTGGCCGGCAGCAGCCTGCGGCGGCTCATCAGCGCGGTCACCAGCAACCGATTCTTGGCGATGCTGGTTGGCGTGATTGTTACGTGCGTGGTCCAGTCGAGCTCGATCACAACCGTTATGGTGGTCGGCTTCGTCAACAGCGGCGTGATGGCGCTGAGCCAGGCGGTGGGCGTGATTATGGGCGCCAACATCGGCACGACCATCACCGGCTGGATCTTGGTGCTTAAAATCGGCAAGTACGGCCTGCCCCTGCTGGGGGCGGCGGCGTTTGTCTACCTGTTCTCGCGCGGGGACCGCTGGCGTTACTGGGCGATGGCCATCATGGGCATTGGCATGGTCTTCTTCGGCCTTGAGCTGATGAAGGACGCGTGCGCCATCATCAAGGAAAACCCCGACTTCGAATCTTGGTTTCACCGGTTTCGGGCCGACGACTACCCTGGAGTGTTGTCGTGCGCCCTGATGGGCTGCGTCCTGACGACCCTGGTGCAATCGTCCTCGGCGACCCTGGGCATCACGATCTCGCTCGCGTTCCAGGGGGTGATCTCTTACGAGACCGCGGCGGCTCTGGTGTTGGGAGAAAACATCGGCACCACCATCACCGCGTTCCTGGCGTCGCTTGGCGCGACCACAAACGCCCGCCGCGCGGCGTACTTTCACGTGCTGTTTAACTTGGTGGGCGTCTTCTGGGTTACGCTGATCTTCCACTGGTACATCGGGCTCGTGCAGTGGGTCGTGGACCTGGATGTCACCAAGGAGGTAGTTGTGGACGGCAACGCCACTTTCCCCAACACCACCGCCGCTATTGCCGCGACCCACAGCATCTTCAATATCGCGAACGTCGTGCTCTTTATGCCGTTCGTCCCGATGCTGGTCCGCATGCTGGAGCGGGTGGTGCCGTCAAAGAACTTCAAGGAGAAGCCGCACCTCACCGACCTCGACGTGCGGATGCTCGACACGCCAGCCCTGGCGATCGAGCAGTCCGGGACCGAACTGGAGCGGATGGGTGATGGTTGTAAAAAGATGCTGCAGTGGCTTGCCACGCTGCGGGAGCAGGACGAGCCTGACAAGCAGCTGGCCAATCGCCTCAAACGCCGCGAACAGGTGCTCGACTCGATCCAAGACGAGATCGCCGTCTACATCACCAACCTGCTGTCGGGCAGCGTGCCGCACATGGTGGCCGACGAGGCCCGCCGCCAGTTGCGGATGGCGGACGAATACGAGTCGGTGAGCGACTACATCGCGGACCTCGACAAGTTCGACTACAAGCTACGCCGCGACGGCCATCGCTTCTCGCCCGACCAGCGGCGGGACCTCAACAGCCTCAACGGCGAGGTGCTGGAGCACTTGGGGACCATCAACGTCGCGCTCGAGCAGGGGAATCGTAACGTGCTGGTCGAGACCACCCCAGCAGCCAAGCGGATCCGTGCCCACATCAAGCAGGTGCGCCGTCAGCACCTAGACGACCTGTCCGAGGGCGGCGTCCCGCCACTGGTGAGCGTGGCGATGATGGCTTCGCTGAACGCTTACGCGCGGGTCCTGGACCACGTGCACAACATCGCCGAGGCGGTGTCCGGCGAGAAGTGACCAGCGGGGCGCGCTGGCGTCGGCGCGTGCTGGAGAACCGACCACTTGCATCGGCTGCTGCTTGACGCCGGTTCGGTTGTGGGCGGCGCCAGTGATCAGACCTTAGGTTGCCTTCTCAACGGGCTGGTCGGCGGCGCCCTGCTCCGCTTCGCTGAGCGCCTCGTTGGTCTTGGAAAGTTCGCTGCTGAATTCCTGCTGCCCCGGATGCTCGCGGACCAGGGCCTTGAGGGTCTCTTGCGAGGCGTTGAGCGACGTCAGTCCGCTTTCGTGGTCGCCCAGCTCCACCTGCAGGCGGCCGGCCTCGCGTTGGGCGGCGCCCAGATCGCGTCGCTGGCGGGGCGTGGGCGACTCCTCGGCCGGAACGTCCAGCAGCTCGACCGCCGACTCGAGTTCAGCGAGCGCCTGTTCCGGCTGATTGATCGAACGCAGCAGCATGCCTAGATTCATGCGGGCTCCGGCCAAATCGACCTGGTACGACGAGACTTCCGGGTTGCGAATTACGAGGCTGGTCATCAGCTCGGCCGCGGCGCGGTACTCGTCGATCGCGGCGACCGCGTCGTCGCGGGCGGCGTGGATGTCGGCCAGCACTCGCCGGCAGGTGGCGAGCCGGGAAAGGTTGGCCACATTGTTGGGGTCCGCCCGGTTGACCGCCTCGAACTGCTGGATCGCGTCCCGCAGCTTCTTCGCGGCCTCGTCCGGTTGCTGCAGCTCTAACAGCACCAGGCCGAGGTTAAGCGCGCCGATTCCCAAGTCTCGCAGCAATAGGGGGTTGGCGTCGGGACCGTCGGCCGCATGCGCGGCGCGGATTGACTGGGCGTGCTGCAGGCGGGCGAGCGCTTCTTCGCGATCGCCGTAGGCGGCGAACAGCAGCCCCACGTTCATCACGCTGCTGGCGAGCTCGCGGGCGCGTTCGGCGGAATCGGGTTGTTCCTCGGCCAGCTGCTGCCGGAGCGAAACGGCCTGTTCGTAGAATTGGAACGCCTCCTCGGGCCGTTGCAGTTTCTGGTAGGCGCGGCCGGTTGCGTTGAGTGTCAGCGCGTAATCGACTGCCTGCTGGTCACCAGCCGTGGGCGACTCAACCAGCTTCTGCTGAATCTGGGCGGCGCGTTCGTAGTGAGGCAACGCCTGCTCGGGATCGTCGACGACCTCGGTGATCTTCCCCACGTAAAAGTGAGCCGCGGCGACCTCGCCCTGCAGCTGCTGGTCGTCGCCGCTCTCGGCGAGGAACCGCTGATAGTAGTCGAGCGCCTGCCGCAGCAGGTCGTTCCTGAGTGAGTGCATGCCGGGCTGGTCGAGCAGCGCCTCTTCGCTGACCAGGACGTAGTAATCACGTACGGCCTTGCGGGCCAGGGCGGCGTTGTCTTCGGCGCGTTGACGCTGCTCCACCGCTTCTCGCAGGTTGACGTCCGCTTGCTTCTTAGCGGCGGTGATCTTCTGGTTGGCGGCGCTCAGCAGCAGCACCCCGAGCGTCAGCGCCGCCAACGCCACGACCGCGGCCGTCATCCCGCTGAGCACCAGCGTCCGGTGGCCGCGGACCCACCGCCAGGCCCGGACCGAAAAGGGCTCCTTGAAAGCCGTGACCGGCTGGTCCGCCAGCCATCGCTCGACGTCCAACCCCAGCTCGCCGCATGTCGGGTAGCGTTCTCCCGGCTCCAGGGCCATCGCCTTTTGGCAGATCGCGGCCAGCGGCTTGGGGACGCCCGGCGACCGCTTTGCCGGCGGCTCAAACGCCCCGTTCCGCACATCGGCCAGCACGTTAGGGCTGTTGGGATTGAACGGCGGTGATCCCGTGAGCAGCTGGTAGAGGGTGGCGCCGAGGCAATAGACGTCGGTCGTAGCGCCGATGCGGTCAAGGCGGCCGGCCGCCTGCTCCGGACTCATGTAGATCGGCGTGCCAATCACTCTCCCGGCGACCGTCATGTCGACGGGCGTTTTGCCAGAAAGCTCGACCGCCGGCGCGCTGGGCGCCTCGTCCGCAGAATGGTTCTCACCGGACGCCTTGGCCAAGCCCCAGTCGACGACCAGCGTTTCGCCGTAGTCGCCGAGCATGATATTGCTCGGCTTCAGGTCGCGGTGCAGCACGCCGCGGCTGTGGGCGTAGTGGATCGTGTGGCAGACGTCCACGAAGCAGCCCAGCAGCTGGCGGAAGCGGAGCGGCTGCTTGTCGGGCGGCAGCAACCGGTAGGCGTCAATCGCCTGCTGCAGGTCGGCGCCGTGGATGAACCGCATCGCGTAGTAGGGTCGGCCGTCCTCGTACTGTCCCAAAGAGTAGACCGGCACCACCCCGGGGTGCTCCAGCGCGCCGGTGATCTCCGCCTCGCGGATAAACCGGCGGCGGTGATGCTGGTCGTCGGCGCTGGCCGGCAGGATCTCTTTGAGGGCGACTTCCCGATTGAAGTCGGAGTCTCTCGCCACAGAGACCAGCCCCAACCCTCCTTGCTGGTGCGTCCGCAAGATCGTGAACCGCCGCGACTGGCCGGTGGCCAGCTCGCGCGGGGCCGACGCGCAGGTCACGAACGGGTCGGCGGCGGGCCCTTCGCCCTTGCTGGTGGCGGGCGGCGCGACGGTCAGGTGGCCGTCGAGCAGCCCCCGCATGTCAGCCGGTAGCGAGGCGATCGCCCGGCCGGCGTCGCCGCCGTGATCGGCGATCCTCCGATCGACAGCCTGCTGGGTCGACTCGGCGTCACGCTGGGTCAGCAGGCCCAGGCTTTGCAGACGCTCGCGGAGCGGCTGGCTCCCGCCGCCTGCGGCCGCGTCGGCCAAATGATCGGGCGAGAGCAGGCCGAGCTCAACAGCGGCAGCGCTGAACAGCAGGTCGAGCTCGTGGGACGCATCCATACGGCGGGGCGGGGGCTCGCGAGAGGGGTCGGGGCGGCTCCCTTAGAATAGTCCCTCTCGGCCCAAGTTTCGAGCAACTCTCTCAAGCTTTAGAACTGGCGCTGCACCTGCAGGTTGTACTCGAAATCGAATCCCCGGTTGTCGCCGGTCCGCAGGGGCACGGTGAAGCCGTTGGTGATGGTTGTGTCCCGCACCTTGCCCGACACGCCGAGCACCGCGTTGAGGATGTCCACCCGGCTGTTCAGGTTGCCGATCACCGGGTCGAAGGCGTCGGTGTCGATGACGGTGTTGGTACCGCTGAAGATGGTCAGGCCCAGCGGGATGCGGTCCAGCTTGGCGTCTTGCAGAGTGGTGGTGTAGTGAAGCTCGGCCATCGCAACAAGCTGCTCAAAGAAGCTGTGGTTGTCCCGCTCGTCGATCAAAAAGTAGCCGCCGCCCAGGTTGATCCGCATCAGCGGCTGCGCCTGCAGGTTGAGCAGCGCCGATCCGCCGAACTCGCCGTTGACCGTCCACAACGCGACGAAGTCGGGGGACCCGCCGGTGATGTCGTCGTCGACGATGCTGAACGAGCCGAAGTCCGTGAACCGCACCTTGGACGGGTTGGCCGCGATCTCGACCTGACCGAAGCCCTGGTGGAAGAACCGGCTACCCTCCGACCGCGAGGCGTAGGCCAGGAAGGGCGATAGGTACCAGGTCTCGTTGGTGAAGTCGGTTTCGGTGAAGAAGTTGCTGAGCGAGGCGTACGGCGTCGCGGCGTTGGGGTACGTCAGCACAATGTCCTCGACGTCCACCGTATAAAGCACGTCCTTGGCCGTGGGCGCAGTCACGCCCAGGCCCGCCGAGAGCACAAACCCTTTGTGCTCGGCGAGCATCACCTTGAAGATTGCGGAGATGTTCGCCAGCTCAAGCTCGCGCCCGCCGAGCAGTTGGAACGTGTCGGGGTCGATGAAGCCATCAAAGTCGGAGTCGATAATCGTTGTGGTGGGGTTGGAGGTCAGCCGCTGGTCGAACGGGACCCGGAGCTCGACGCTGCAGAACCCATCCCCGAGGGTCTTCTCCATGCCGAGCGTGTGGCGGTCGACGTTCAGGTTCTGCATCAGCGTGAAAACCTTGCCCGGCGTGGCGTTTTCAAAGTGCCGGTAGCTGTAGTAGACCCGGTCGCTGGTAAGGGCGCGATTGTTCTCGGCGATGTTCAGCCGGCTGCAGGTCAGCGTGGGGTGCGACAGGTCGCCCTCAATGTAGCCCGTGGTGCCAAACGACAAGCAGGTGCCGGCGCCGGTGTCGCCGATCATGTACGGCACGCTGGCCAGCCCCGAGAACGCGGTCGCCCGCGCGGCGCCGCTCCGCAGCACCGTGTTGGAGAACCGGGGGCGATTGGACTGCGACGCCGAGAACCGGTTGGTCGGTGGCGTAGCCGGCGTCGCCGCCTGGGCGGGCAGGACGTAGGGGTCGTCGTGGTTGGACTTCCACCCCACCCCGCCCCAAACGGGTTCGGCATCGTCATCGGCCGGGTTGCAGAGCTCGCCGCTGCCGAGATCGGTCACCTCGACCCGAGAGCTGGCGGCGTCGGCGTTGACCGACGGGGCGTCCGCACAGCACGCCACAGTGATCAGGGTGGACAGGGCGAAGCAGGTGATGGGCTTGACCATGGGGCGGGCAGCCAGCAGGTTGCGGTCGGGGGTTCGGCGAGCGTCTCCTGTTTCATCGATTGCATCGCGTGCCATGGTCGACCCGATTGTGCGGGTCGGAGCCAAACCATCTTCGGCCCCTGGCGCCTTATTACGGTTGTCCGATTCATGCCGCGTTAAGCTTTGACGATTCGGAGGGTTGGAGCGAGTCGCTGCGGGCTGGTCGCCGCTAAGCCAGGGCGCCAGCGGCCGCCCGGCTCAGAAGGGCCGCTGGATCTGCAGGTTGTACTCGAAATCGAACGCCCGGTTGTCGCCGGTCCGCAGCGGCATGGTGAACCCGTTCGTGACCTGGGTCCCGTGGAGCCGGGCCGAAACGCCCAGCACCCCATTGAGGATGTCGACCCGGCTGTTGAGGTTGCCTATGACGGGGTCGAACGCGTCGAACGCGCCGGTGAAGTCGCCGGAGGGGTCGACGCCGACAAAGTCGAGTGGGATCCCTGCCAGCTTGGCGTCCTGAAGCGGCGTGGTGTAGTGGATCTCGGCCATCGCGATCAGTTGCTCGAAGAAGCTGTGGTTGTCCGACTCGTCGATGATGAAGTAGCCGCCGCCCAAGTTGACCCGCATGAGTGGCTGGGCGTGCAGGTCCCGCAGCACCGAGTTGAGCACCTGCCCGTCCAGCGTCCAGATCGCGCCGAACGCGGGGTTGACCCCGTCGTACGACACCACCGAGGCCGATCCGTTGTCGCTAAACCGCACCCGCATCGGGTTCGTGGGGATCTCCACCTGCAGGAACCCCTGCTGGAAGAAGCGGCTGCGGTGTCGCCGGTTTGACCATGCCAGAAACGGCGAGACGTACCACGACTCATTGGTGAAGTGGGAGTCGAGCTGGAACGTGCTGAGCGTCACGAACGGCTCGGGCAGATCGAGGTAAGTGAACCAGAGGTTTTCGATATCGACCGAGTGCCGCACATCTTGAGCAGTTGGCGCCGTGACGCCCACGCCGGCCGAGAGCAGAAACCCGTTGTGCTCGGCGAGCATCATCTTGAAGATGGCGGAGATGTTGGCCAGCTCGAGTTCTCGCCCGCCAAGCACAGAGAAGTCGCCCTCCAGGATGCCGTCGAAGTTGCTGTCCACCGCCCGGGTGACCATGTTGGAGGTGATCCGGTCCTCGATCGGTACACGCAGCTCGACGCTGCAAAAGCCGTCCCCGAGCGTCTTTTCAATGCCCAGCGTGAAGCGGTCGATGTTGAGGTTCTGCGTCTGCTGAAACACCCGCCCCGGTGAAGCGTTGTGAAAATGCCGGTAGCTGAAGTAGGCGCGGTCGCTGACCAGCGCGCGGTTGTTCTCGGCGATGTTCAGCCGGCTGCAGGTGAGAGTCGGGTGGGAGATATCCGCCTCGAAATAGCCGATCGTGGCGAACGACAAACACGTGCCGGCGCCCGTGTCGCCGATCATGAACGGCACGCTGGCGAGCCCCGCGAAGGCGCCCGGTCCGGCTGAGCCGGTTCGGAGTGCGGTGTTCGAGAATCGCGAGCGGCCGTTCTGCGAGCGAGTGAAGCGGCTCGTCGACGGGGACCGCGGCTGGGTGGTCTGGGCCGGCAGCACGTAGGGGTCCGTCAGCGGAGCCTCCAACGCCCCCTCCCCCCAGACCGCCGGGGGGAACTGCAGCTGACCGCTATCGTGGATCAATTCTGCCCGGGCGTGGTCGGGCGTCTCGGCGGCCGCAAGCGGGGCGACGCCCCCGATCGCGGCAAGAGCTAAAGCTAGGAGCGGCTTGACCATGGCGGAAACGTGTCGATGGGTGGGCTGATTGAGGCGAAAATCCGGCTCGTCAGGTTCCTAATCGATTGGATGCTCACGCCCTGTCGACCCGATTGTGACGGATGTGCCCCAGCTTTGCTCACGTCGCGCCGGGTTGTTACAGTTACCGGGGTGGCGCGGTGGCAAGAGTTGCCGGTTGCCGGGCCTGAACCGGATGTACGCGTTGTACCGACCACCGCAGTCCAAGGGCGTTTCACCCACCGATGAGCTTCAACCTCACTGGCGACGCGATCCTCTCGACCCGGTTCACGCTCCGCGTGTTTGAGGCCCACCAGCTTGTGTTCGAGATGGACTTTGACGGACCGGTGGAGCTGGGCCGGCAGCGGTCCGGTGAGGCGCGTCCCTACCACCGTTCGCACCAACCCGAGGCGACCCGCGTGGTGGTTGCGCCGTTGGCCCAGACGGAGGTCTCACGCGAGCACGTGCGGCTCACGCCCGCGGGAGACGGCGGTCTGGTCTGCACGAACATCAGCCGTTCGGCGTCGATCGTGGCGCCCGGCGGGCTGACGCTGGGTCCCGGCGAAACCCAGACCGTGGAGCCCCCGCTGCTGCTGACTCTGGGCGACCGGGTCGTGCGGATCGAGCGGGAGCGCGAGGACCAGCAGTTCGAGGGCCTCGGCGCCAAGACGCAGGCGCCCGGCTCGGACTCCGCCGAGCCCGAAAAGCTCCGCGACCTGATCGAGAACGCCGCCGGCGAGAGCGACGCCCAGCACCTGGTGGCGTGGCTGCGGGGGGTGATGAGCGTGTTCCAGAGCGCCGCGTCCCAGCCCGATTTTTTGAACCAGGCCGTGACGGCGGCGGCGTCGATCGCCGACCTCGACGCCACGAGCATTGTCGAGTGGACCGGAGGCGATTGGCGCGTTTCTGCCGGGCACGTGAAGGCGGACTCGACGCACGCCTGGCGGCCGAGCCGACGGATGCTCGACCGCGTCCGCGAGGGGGGGATGACTTTCCGCTCGCAGCCCGGCGCACAGCTGTCCGAGACCGGGGTCACTCGCGCCGAGGTGGCGGCCATCGTCGCGGCGCCGATCCTCAACGCGCAGGGCGAGGTGATCGCCGCGCTGTACGGCGAGAAACGCCGCGGCAACCTCCCGGAGGGCTACGTCATCTCGGAGCTCGACGCGATGCTGGTCGAGCTGCTCGCCTCGAGTGTCGCGGCCGGGTTGGCCCGCCTGCAGCAAGAGAAGGTGGCGGTCGCCGCCCAGGTTCAGTTGGAGCAGTTCTTCACGCCCGAGCTCGCCCGGACGCTCGCCGCCCAACCCGGCCTGCTCGAGGCCAAGGACATCGAGATCAGCGTGCTGTTCTCGGACCTCTGCTCGTTTTCCAGCACCACCGAGCGGGCGGGCGCCGCGACGACGCTGGAATGGCTGCATGAGGTGATGAGCGTGCTGGCCGACTGCGTGCTAGAGGAGCAGGGCGTGCTGGTCGACTTTCAGGGGGACGGCATGATGGCCATGTGGGGCGCCCCCGCCGAGCAGCCCGACCACGCCCAGCGGGCCTGCCAGGCGGCGGTGAATATTCTCCGCCGGCTGCCCGAGCTCAGCGCGAAGTGGGAGCCCACCATCAAGAGCCCAACGCAGGTGGGCATCGGCATCAACAGCGGGGCGGCCCGGGTCGGCAACATCGGCTCCCGCCAGAAATTCAAGTACGGCGCGCTGGGGAACATGGTGAACATCGGCGCCCGCGTGCAGCAGGCGACCCGCCGCATCGGCGTCGATCTGTTGGTGACCGACGCCACCGCGCGGCTTGTCTCCGACCGATTTGAGTGTCGGTCGCTGGGCCAGGCGCAACTCAACAACATCTCCCAGCCGATATCACTGCACGAGCTGCCCGTCGAGCCCGACGGCCCGTGGCGGGACTCGACCAGGGCCTATACGGAGTCTCTGTCGCTTTGTCAGCAGGGTGACCTGCACCGCGCCGCGGCGTCGCTCACCCAGGCGCTCTCCGCCCGCCCGCACGACCAGCCGACGCTGATGCTGCTGTCGCGGGTGATCGAAGGGATCCGGGGCGGCGGCGGCGGGTTTGAGCACGTCTGGGACCTCAGCCGCAAACCGGTTTGACCCGCGGCAGATTGCGGCCCTGGGGCCGCTGGCCTAAGATTCAGGTCTCGTGAGGTGACCCCAACGCCACACTGTACCCAGATGCTCGAGCTATGGCGTTCTTGAAGATTGTGACCGGTATCTCCCCCGGCAAGACCTTCGATCTGCTGAGCGACGAGTCGGTCATCGGCCGCAGTTCCGACTGCGAGATCGCGATCGACGTCGCGGCGGTCAGCCGTCGGCACGCGTCGGTGCTGCGGGAGCGGGGGCAGTTCCTGCTGAAGGACCTTGGCAGCCGCAACGGCACGCAGCTCAACGGCCAGGCGGTCGTGGCGCCGACGCCGCTCCGCGAGGGCGACCAGGTGACGGTCTGCGACCAGGAGTTCGTCTTCCACGCCAACGCGCCCAACAGCCTGCTGGGGGGCGACACCACCTACCTGGGCGACGAGTCATCCCTGGCGCAGCTGGTCAACGACCCTGACGAGAACGCGGGCGCCAACGTCATGGCGACGCTCGATCTCGGGCCCGGGTCGAAAAGCTGGTCGATGTCCGCGAAGCCCGAGGTGAAGCTCGCCGCCCTGGTGGAGATCTCCAACAGTTTGGGCAAGGCGTTTTCGGTGGAAGAGATCTTGCCGAAGTTGTTGGAGAGCCTGTTCAAGATCTTCGTGCAGGCCGACCGCGCGTTTGTGGTCATGCGGCCCGCGCCCGACGCGCCGCTGGTGCCGGTGTCCTGGCGTTGCCGCCGCAAGGCCGACAATGAAGAGGCGCCGCGGCTCAGCCGCACCATCGTGGAAAACGCCATGAACTCCAAGCAGGCGATCCTGTCGGCCGACGCCGCTTCCGACGAGCGGTTCGGCATGGCCCAGAGCATCGCGGAGTTCGAGATCCGCTCCATGTTGTGCGCGCCGATGATCGACTCGGACGGCAACTCACTGGGCGTCATCCAGGTCGACACGACCAACCAACGCAGTCGCTTCATGGACGAGGACCTGGAGGTGCTGGCCGGCGTCGCGTCGCAGGCGGCGGTTGCGATGGACAACGCGATTATGCACGAGCAGGTCGTCGCGCAGCGGGCGCTGCAACGCGACCTGGAGCTGGCCGCCCGCATGCAGCGGGCGCTGCTCCCCTCGCGCGCACCGGAGGCGGAGGGTTACGACTTCTTCTCTTACTACGAGTCCGCCCGCCAGGTCGGCGGCGACTACTACGACTACATCCAGCTGCCCGACGGCCGGTTCGCGGTGATCGTTGGCGACGTGGCCGGTAAGGGCGTGTCGGCGGCGATCCTGATGGCCCGCCTGTCGAGCGACGTCCGCTTCACCCTGGCCAGCGAGCCGGACCTGGCGAAGGTGGTGATGCGGGTCAACAAGCTCTTCGCGCAGCAGGGCTGGGACGACAAGTTCGTCACCATGATCTTCGCCGTGGTCGACCCCAGAACGCACGAAATGACTATGGTCAACGCCGGGCACATGGCGCCGCTGCTCCGCAGTGCGGGCGGGATGATTGAGGAGATCTCGGAGGAGATCTCCGGCCTGCCGATCGGCGTCTACGAGGACTACGAGTACGAGTCGCTGACCCGCACGCTCGCCGCCGGCGACGTGCTGACCGTCTTTACCGACGGATTCAGCGAGGCGATGAACTCCGACCGCGACCTCTACGGGCTGGAGCGGCTGGCCAAGGTCGCCGCGGCGGACGCGGCGAACGTCAGCGAGCTGGGGCAGCACATCCTGGAGGACGTGCGGTCGTTTGTGGACGGCTTCGCCCAGAGTGACGACATGTGCCTGGCCTGCTTCGGCCGCAACCCCGCGTAACCAACGTACCCACTGGCGTCGCATTGGCTTCTAGCAATCCATCCCCGGCGGAGCTGCCGACGGCGGTCGTTGTCTTCGATGGCGGCCGCCCCCACCTGCGAGAGCGGGCCGAGGCCCTACTGCCCGAGCTCCAACGCTACTTTGCGATCACCTCGGTGCAGGACGACCTGGACGAGGTGTTCCACCCGGAGGGCGCCCAGTTCGCGGTCACCCTGGGAGGCGACGGCACCATCCTCCGCACCGCAAAGCTGATGGCGGACCAGCAGCTGCCGGTAGTGGGGGTGAACCTCGGCAACCTGGGGTTTCTGGCAGCCCTGCAACCCGAGCACCTGGACGCCGCACTCCCGGAGCTGGCCGCCGGACGGCACACGCTGATTGACCACCTGATGTTCGAGTGCGAGCTGGTCGACGGCCAAGGCAGTTCGACCTCGCGGCTTGGCCTGAACGAGGTCGCGGTGCTGGCCGGGCCGCCGTTCTCGATGCTCGAGGCCGAACTCTACGTCGACGGCGACCTGGTCGCAACCTACAACTGTGACGGGCTTATTATCAGCACGCCCGTGGGCTCCACCGCCCACAACCTGGCCGCCGGCGGTCCGATCCTCCGCAAGGACCTGCAGGCCTTTGTGATTGCGCCGATCAGCCCGCACACCCTGACCAACCGCCCGGTGGTCGATTCGGCAGACCACGTGTACGAGGTCGTGGTTCCGAAGCCCAATGACGGCACCGCGTTGCTGGTCGATGGTCAGGTGGTGGGACCCCTCACCCCGGGCCACCGGGTGAGGGTCAAGCGGAGCCCGTCGGTGTTCCAGCTAGTGGAGGTCAGCGGCCAAAGCTACTACAAGACGCTGCGCCACAAGCTTGGCTGGGGCCGCCGGCCGCGCGACCCGCAGGACGACGGCGGCTGCTAGCACGGCGCCGCGGCGCCGGCAAACTGCTCTAAGCCAGGCGGCGGCGATCGATTATCTTAGCGGCCCTCGCACGCACGCCCCCTCATCCTCAGGAAGGAATCTCAGGATGTCGTTCCCCGGACCCGCCGCTCGTTTCGCGCTGTCGACCTCGCTCCTCCTGCTTGCCGCCCTGCCCTGCCCCGCGGCGGGCAAGGACGCGCAGAAGCACACGCTGCACTACAAGTTCGAGATCGGCGACGTCCTGCGCTACGACATCGAGCACGACGCCCTGATCCGCTCGACCATGGAGGGATCGACCCAGAAGGCCCAGACCCGCAGTCAGTCGGTCAAGGCGTGGAAGGTGATTGACGTGCTGCCCAGCGGCGAGATCGAGCTGCAGCACGTGGTTGAGGAGCTGCAGATGACCAACCGCCTGCCGGAACGCTCCGAGGTGAGCTACGACAGCACCAAAGACAAGTCGCCGCCCGCCGGCTTCGAGGACGCCGCGAAGGCGGTGGGAGTGCCGCTGAGCCACATCCGCTTAACGCCGTGGGGCAAGGTGGTGGAGCACGAGATCAAGCACCACCAGCCCGCCGCCGACCCGTACGCCCCGCTCGCGGTGCTGCTGCCGGAAGAGCCGGTCGCGATCGGCGAGTCGTGGGATGAGCCGGTGGAGATTAAGGTCAACCTGTCGGAGGGCGGCTCCAAGGCCGTCACCACCCGTCGGCACTTCCGGTTGGCGAGCGTCGTGAACGGCGTCGCGGTGATCGAGTCCTCGTTCCAGACCCTCTCGCCGGTCACGCCGGAGATTGAGGGCCAGCTCGCCCAGCGCTACATCGAGGGGACCGTGCGGTTCGATATCGCCAAAGGCCGCGTCCTCAGCCAAGAGTACGAGGTCGACAAGCGGGTCCTCGGCTTCGCCGGCCCAGCCAGCAGCATGCACTACAAGATGCAGATGGTAGAGCGCCTGCAGGAGGGCGCCGCTGTGGCGAGCCGCCCCAGCAAGTCGGACGAGAAGTAGCCGTCCCGCCTGCGGCCTCCCGATAAACTGGGGTGGCCGTTCTGCGCAGATGCGAGGAGCGGTGTGCTAAATAGGGCCTCGACTTCGAGGGGTGAGTCTGGGATTCTGGTGGGCTCCCGACGCGCGGCCGTCACGCGCTCATTCCCCTCGCCAGTCGCCCACCGATGCCCCCGATGACGACGACCCACAAGACGCTGCCGATTCCCGAGCAGACACTCCAGCGGCTCGCCGCCGAGACTCCCACGCCGTTTCACGTCTACGACGAGGCCGGCATCCGCCGCAACGCCCGGGCGTTGCTCAAGGCGTTTAGCTGGGCGCCCGGCTTCCGCGAGTACTTTGCCGTCAAGGCGACGCCCAACCCGCACATCCTCAAGATTTTGTTCGAGGAGGGGTGCGGCATGGACTGCAGCAGCCTGGCCGAACTGGTCCTCTCCGAGCGTGTCGGCGCCGGTCCGGAGGACATCATGTTCACCTCCAACAACACGCCGGCCCACGAGTACCAGAAGGCCAAGGACCTGGGCGCCATCATCAACCTGGATGACCTCACCCACGTGGAGTTCCTGCGGGACAAGGTCGGCCTGCCGGAGCTGATCAGCTGCCGGTACAACCCCGGCCCACTGAGCGAGGGCTCGGCGATTATTGGCAAGCCGACCGAAGCCAAGTTCGGCTTCTCGCGGGAGCAGCTCATCGAGGGCTACGCCAAACTGAAGGAGAACGGCGTCAAGCGGTTCGGCCTGCACGCGATGATCGTGTCGAACGAGCTGAGTGAGGACGCGCTGGTCGCCAACGCGCGGATGCTGTTCGAGCTCGCCCTGGAGATCCACCAGAAGACCGGCGTCGCGGTGGAGATGGTCAACCTGGGCGGCGGCATCGGCGTCGCGTACAAGCCGGAGGACACGCCGGTCGACCTGGCAAGCTTCGGCGCCAAGGTGCACGCGGCGTACGACGAGGTGATTGGCGGTTCGCCATTGGAGGGGCTCAAGGTGATGATGGAGAACGGCCGCTGCATGACCGGCCCGTTCGGCGTGCTGGTGACCAAGGCCATCCACACCAAGCACACCTACCGCGATTACCTGGGCGTGGACGCGTCGATGGCCAACTTGATGCGGCCCGGCATGTACGGCTCGTACCACCACATCACGGTGCTGGGCAAGTCGGACCAGCCGCCGGTGGGCGAGTTCGACGTGGTCGGCTCGCTGTGCGAGAACAACGACAAGTTCGCCGTGCAGCGGCCGCTGCCAAATGTCGAGATGGGCGACTACCTCGCTATCCACGACGCCGGCGCCCACGGCCACTCGATGGGCTTCAACTACAACGGCAAGCTCCGCAGCCCCGAGTACCTGCTGAAGGAAGACGGCACGCTGCAGATGATCCGGCGGGGAGAGACGCTGGCCGACTTGTTCGCGACGCTAGAGTTCTGAGAGGGTCTACTAGCGCCGCCAAAATGCATCTCGAACACATCCGGAAGAATCTCGAGAAGCGTCGAGAGCGCGATGGGCTGCATGCGACGCTGAACCCAGCAGCGACGGACGACGCCGTTGGCGAAGCAAAACGGTGAAATCGAGTCACCTTTCCCGATTAGGTTAGGGCGTTCTACGTGTGCATCAATGGACTGCGTGTAAGTGACCCGCCATTCGAAGTGCTGCCGGTTGAGTCACTGAATCGAAACAATGATTCGCTGCTGCATTTGCCACGGCGGGCGACGTGAATCGTATCTGCTTCGATTGTATGGCGCTGAACGCCGCTGGTCAGTGGGACATCGTGTGTGGCACAACCGGCAGGCGGATTACGCTGACGATGGCTAGTTTCTGGTCAAACAAGATGTGGAAGTGGATCGACCGCAGGCTTGCCTTCTGGAGAGGTGAGGTCTGAGCATCAGCACATCCGCATCGGCAAATACCCCCGGTCGGCAACGCGATAATCTCCCAAGTGGCGCCCTCTTCTAGTTTCAGCTTCTCGGTCCACAGCCTCGCCGGGGATCTTGATCACCACGGTGGACGTGCCCGGGCCAACCGAGTAGTTCAACGCGTCCAGGGCGTCCTTGCCGCCCTGCCCCGTGTTGAGCTGGTAAGCCTGCTTGCCGATGGTGAACACCAACGGCCGCGTGTGGGCGTTGCCGCGCACCAGCCACGCGTAGGCCGGGGCTGCGGAGTTACGGGGAGTCGACCGTCACGCCGCGGTAGGTCATCTTGTCTCGCTTGGCGGTGAACCGCGAGGCGAGCTCGGGTATGTCGTCGCCGTGGCCGAGGATGATCACCACGTCGCCCGCCGACAGCTGCGTGCTGCTGGGCGGGTGCAGCGTGGTGGCTCCGTCGGCCGCGCGAACGCCGACGATCAGGAAGCCGTGGTTGCCGCGGAGCTCGATGTCCGCCAGCGACTTGTCGGCAATCGCGCTGTCGGGCGTGACCTGCAGCTCCTCGAACCGCAGGCCGATTCGGCCGAGTTCCTCGCCCATGTCGGACTGGCAGGTGAGCTGCTCGAGGATGTTCTCGGCTGTGGGGCGGATGATCATCTGGGCAAGCTTTTTGGCGCCAATCGCGGTGGGCAGCACGACCTTGTTGGCGCCGCACCCCAGCAGCTTCTTTTCGGTGCGAGGATTCTCACCGCGGGCGATGATGGTCAGCGTGGGGTTCATCTCCCTCGCCGTGATCGTCACAAACACGTTGTTGGCGTCCTGCGAGAGCACTGTCGCGAGCACGGTGGCGCGGTCGATCCCCGCCAACTGCAACACGAACTCCTCGGTGGCGTCGCCGCTCACAACCAGGAAGCCGCGGTCTTGAGCTTCCTGCAGCCGTTGGGGGTCGGCGTCGATCACGACAAACGGCTTGCCCTCTGCCTGGAGCTCTTGCGCAAGGATGGTCCCCACCCGCCCGGCGCCGCACAGGATGGTGTGGCCGGTAAGCTTCTGGATGTCCTTGGTCATTCGTCGCGCTCCTAAAGCTTTGTTCAATTCGCCGTCGATGAGCATCTGCATAAAGCCACCCACCGTGTAGATAACCGCGCCGTATCCCGCAATGATTACCAGGATTGTCAGGGCCCGCTCGGCGGGAGAATCAACCGGCTGGATCTCGCCGTACCCGACACCAAAGATGGTGATAATCACCATGTAGATCGAATCATCCAGCTCCCAGCCCGACGCCATATAGCCCACCACGGCGATCAGGCAGATGCTCAGGAAGAGCGTTAGGCCAGTGACGATCTTGCGGATTGGGCCAGACAGGGGCAGCGACCGTTCTGGTTCGGGCGGCGAGTTGAGCGGTACAGGTTCCACGCTTCGCCCTGGTTGGCTGCGTCACGAGACGCCGGCTGCCTAGACCTTGGGCTATGGCGCCTAAGTCCTAAGCGATGGAGTAGGAGTCCGCCGCCCCTTGCGGCGGTATGTCGAGGACGCGCGGGGCGTCGAAAACCCTTGTGACGAAACGTTTTGAGCTCACATGTGCCGCTCGATGGGTACTGCTGATAGCGGTTGTGGCGCCTAATTTGCATTTCGCGTGCCGGAGCTTAGGACTTGTTCCGAGGCTTCCACGTTTCCTGCTTGTAGTGGGGCGTTTCGCCCAGGCGGACCCAAGTTTCGAAGGAGACCTCTCTGACCGAATCCCAGCGGCCCAACCCGTTTCCGCGGGGCGTGGCCGCCGCGTCGCCCAAGGGGCGGCTATCCGATGAGCCCGGCGGCGCCGCGCAGTTGCGGAAACCTGCCGGAGTGTCGCCGGTATTGTGCGGCCGCCGCTGCCTCAGCCCCGGACCTAGCCGGCCGGGGCGTCGCGGCAGCCCCTGGAATTGAATGGCGGCATCGCTTATTCCTAAGGCTCACCGACGGCCGGCTGGGCAGGCGATGCCCACCTGCCAGCCCCAGCGCACCTGCTCAACGCCCACGCAAGCTAGTTCACCGGCGACCCCCCGGCCGCCCTCCCGCACTCCTCACACCACACCAGGAGACTCCAAGTGAGCACGACCTCAACCTCGACCGGTTCCAACACGCAGGCCAGCGGCGGTGGGCATGCTGGCAGCTCGACGCGTCAGTCGGCTATCTCTTCCGCCATCAACTACCGCTCTTCCGGCCCCCCGCTCGACTTCATCGGCACCCGCCCCGAGGACGTCTTTGGCGAGTGTGTGTTTGGCAAGTCGCAGATGAAGAAGCGGCTGCCGAAGGCCGTCTACCAGTCGTTGATGAAGACGATGGAAGCGGGCGAGAAGCTCGATGCGAGCGTCGCGGACGCCGTGGCTTCCGCCATGAAAGACTGGGCCGTCGAGAAGGGCGCCACGCACTACACGCACATCTTCTACCCGCTCACCGGCGGCACCGCCGAGAAGCACGACAGTTTCATGTCGCCCACCGGCGACGGCGCCACGCTCGCCGCGTTCAGCGGCAAGGAACTAATCCAGGGCGAGCCGGACGGGTCCAGCTTCCCGTCGGGCGGCATCCGCCAGACCCACCAGGCCCGCGGCTACACGATCTGGGACGTCACCAGCCCGGCCTACATTGTCGAGAACACCAACGGCACCACGCTGTGCATCCCCACGTGCTTCGTCTCGTGGACCGGCGAGGCGCTCGACAAGAAGACCCCCGTGCTGCGGAGCATGCAGGCCCTGGACGCCCAGGCGCACCGCATCACCAAGCTGTTCGGGCACGACGCCAAGGCGTTTGTCGCCTCGACGGCCGGTCCGGAGCAGGAGTACTTTCTGATCGACAAGGGCTTCTACTACGCCCGGCCCGACCTGCTGAACACCGGCCGCACGCTGTTCGGCGCCGCCCCCCCCAAGGGCCAGGAGTTTGACGACCACTACTTCGGCGCCATCCCGGAGCGGGTGCTGGCGTTCATGAACGAGGCCGAGCGCGAGCTCTTCCGCCTCGGCGTGCCGGTCAAGACGCGGCACAACGAAGTGGCGCCCGGCCAGTTTGAACTCGCCCCCATGTTCGAGACCGCCAACCTGGCGACCGACCACCAGCAGCTCATCATGCAGGTGTTCAAGAAGGTCTCGAAGAAGTACGACCTCGAGTGCCTGATGCACGAGAAGCCGTTCAAGGGCGTCAACGGAAGCGGCAAGCACGTGAACTGGTCGCTGGGCTCGAGCGAGCACGGCAACCTGCTCGACCCGGGCGACACGCCGCACGAGAACGCCCAGTTCCTGGTGTTCTGCTCGGCCGTCATCCGCGCCGTGCACAAGTACCAGGGCCTGCTGCGGGTGGTTGTGGCTTCGGCCAGCAACGACCACCGGCTCGGCGCCAACGAGGCCCCGCCGGCGATCATCTCGATCTTCCTCGGCGACCAGCTGGCAAACGTCTTCGAGCAGATCAAGGCCGGCGGCGCCAGCTCCTCGATCCCGAAGGGGACACTCGAGGTTGGCGTCGACACGATGCCGCCGCTCGCCAAGGACGCCGGCGACCGCAACCGCACCAGCCCGTTCGCCTTCACCGGCAACCGGTTCGAGTTCCGCGCGGTTGGCTCCAGCATGTCGATTGCCGGGCCGCTCGTCGCGATGAACACCATCATCGCCGAGTCGCTCGACTACTGCGCCACCAAGCTTGAGAAGGCGACCGCCGGTGACCCGGACAAGCTGCACAGCGCCGTGCAGACGCTGATCTCCGAGATCCTTGAGGAGAACGGTGCGATCCTCTTCGACGGCGACGGCTACTCGGAAGAGTGGCACATCGAGGCCGAGAAGCGGGGCCTGAAGAACCTCCGCACCACGGCAGACGCCCTGCCCGAGCTGCTGACTGATGAGGTCAAGAGCCTGTTCTCCAAGTACAACGTGCTCAGCGAGCGCGAGCTGGAGAGCCGCTACGAGACCTACTGCGAGCAGTACTGCATGACGGTCAATGTCGAGTCGAACCTGACCAAGCATATCGCTCGCAAGATGATCTTCCCGGCCGCGATCCGGTACCAGAACGAGCTGGCCGCTACGTGCGCCAACTTGAAGGCCCTGGGGTACGACTTCGACACCAAGACGCTCGATCGCATCACCGCGTTGGTCAAGGACCTGCAGGACGCGATCAACGAGCTGGCGGCCGCCACCCAGGAGGGCTGCGAGGACGTCCGCCTGGCGTGCGACAGCGTGCTGCCCGCCATGGAGAAGGTCCGGTCCGCCGCCGACGCCCTCGAGGGTCTGGTGGCCGACGACCTGTGGCCGCTGCCGACCTACCAGGAGATGCTGTTTATCAAGTAACTCAGCCCAGCTGAGTGAATCTGCCCGCCTTCCGGTCGGGCGGCGGTCGCCACCAGCGCGGCCCGTCGCCCGGCCGGTTTTTTTATTGGGCCGGCCGGTTTTTTATTGGGTTCTTCGAGTCGCCGTGTGCGCCCGCCGGGATGGGCGGGCGTTCGGCAGGATCCGGTCGACCTGCACGAACCGCCCATCACTATCCGCGGCCCGCACAATCGGCTCGCTCCGGCTCAACCTGATTGAGTGCGGCTCACCCCGGGACGTATACTAGATCGCCGCGACGCAGCGCGCACGCCCCAACCGTCGCGGGGCCGCATCGCGGGCCCCGACGCGGAGCCGCGTCGACGCCGTCCGCAGGCAGATTCTCACAACGCATCCGGAAAATCTTATCATGAGCCCTACCAAGCTAATTACGATCGTTTCCGTCTCGCTGGTCGCTGTGCTGTGCCTGATTTGGGAGGGCGCGGCTCAAGACGCCTCTTCGGCGGGTTCGCAGCCGGCTGCCTCAGCGGCCCCCAAGCACATGGACGCGGAAACCGCCAAGGTGTGGAACAGCCCGCAGATGCTGCACGCGCGGAAGTGGTTGGACGACTACCTCCGGGTTTCGGCTCAGATCAGCCCCAAAGAGGGCGCCGAGTACAAGAAGGAATTGGAGCAGCTCAGCGCGTCGCAGATGAAGCTGTGGCTGTTGAAGTTTGATCACGAGCGGCAGATGCAGCAGCAACAGCAGCAGGCGTGGCATCAGGCGCACCAGGCGTCGCTGCAGCACGCCATGGCGTACCAGAGGGCCACGCAGCAGGCGTTGACCAGCGTGAGCCAGGGCGAGACCGCGGCCGCCCAACAGGGCGAGAAGCAGCTGGAGGCCGAAGAGCGGCAGGCCGCCGAAATGCAACAGTCCAAGCTCGATGACCTGAACGCGCCGCCCACCTTGGGGGGGAACTGGTTCAGCCCGCTTGGCTCTCCTTACTACGGCGGCTACGGCGGGGTGCACTACCATGTGCACCTGTACCCAGAAAACGAATAACGGCTGCTAGCCGTCAACGATTGGGCGGCGGCTGCAGGCGCCTATCCCGCACGGCGTGGTCGCAATCCCGGAACAGTTCCTGGCACGCGGCCCGCTCGACGTGCGGCAACAGCGCGCACTGGGGCTCGCGGAGTGTCCGCGCTGCCAGCTCAGCGGGCGTCAGGTCAGACGCCTGGGGCCAGTACTGGTTGGCGTCCTGCATGGTGGACGCACCGTACACCACCGCGTCGAGCTCGGCCCACAAGCAGGCCGACATGCACATTGGGCAGGGCTCGCACGTGCTGTAGAGGATATGCCCAGCGAGGGTCAATCGTTGCAGCTTGCGCGTAGCCAAGCGAATGGCGTTCACCTCGGCGTGGTTTGTGGGGTCACACTCGGCGATGACGGTGTCAAACGCCTGGGCCACCAACTCCCCGCTGCCGAGGTGGTAGATCGCCGATCCGAACGGCGACGGGTGCTCGGTCTCGAGCGACGTTCGCGTGAACGCGACGAGGCCCTTCATCCGAGATTGGTTCGTGTGGTCGTCCGGCAAAGGCATCGGGGCTCCCCTGCTCGCGGAGTGGCTGACCGCTAGCACGCGGCGAATGGAATTCAGCGCTGCGGCGCCGCCAGCGGCTCGCCGACCGTTGGCCAGCCTTCCGTGGTCCAGTCCAGCGGCCGCACCTGCAGGATCCGCTGCGCGTCGAGGTTCTCCACGTCGTAGGTGTGGTGCACCATCCACTGGCCCTTGTCCGTAGTGATCACTCCGTTGTGCCCGGGGCCGCGCCACCGCTCGCTATTCTCCAGCACCAGTGTGCCGCCGCCGTCGAGCATTAATTTGCCGTCGGCGTCAGCGTAGGGGCCTGTCGGCTTGCGGCTGCGTCCTACCATCACCTTGTAGGTGCTCGCGGCGCCGTCACAGCAACCGTCCCACGACACAAATTGGTAGTAGTAGCCGTCGTGGAAGAGAACAAACGGCGCCTCGATGGCGTGGGAGGTCGTGTCGGGGCGGGCCGCCACGGGAAAAATCTTGGCGCCGTCTCGCGGCTTGCCCGTCGAAGGATCGACCGCCACCGCCTTCAACCCCGACCAGTGCGACCCCCAGAACAACCACCATTTGCCCTCCTCGTCCACCAGCAGCGCGGGGTCGATGGCGTTGAAGTCGGTGTCCGCGGCGTCGGACGCGATCACCTGGCCGCGGTCCTCCCAGCGGTAATCGGGGCTTTCGCGGTCGAGTGACTTGTTGACGGCCAGGCCGATCACCGAGTGCTGGCTGCCAAACGTCGACACGCTGTAGTACAGGTAGTACAGCCCGTTATGGTAGCTGAGGTCGGGCGCCCAGATGCCCTGGGCGCCCGGCACGGCCCGGGAGGCCCAATCGGGCACACGCTTGTCGAATACCCGACCGGCCTGCGTCCAGTGCTTCAGATCCGTGCTGCGGAGCAGCTTCACGCCCTGCCCTGTCGCGGCGACGTAGTAGACGGTCTCGCCGGCGGCGTTGGTGGTCGCCACGCCGGTCGGATCGGGCGCGCCGTTCAGCAGGCCCTGGCGGGCGCCGGTGTCGGATTGGGCGGAGGCCGCCGTGGCGGCCAAGCAGATCGGCAGCACCGCCGTGGCTCGAACCGAGGCGAACAACGTGGCGACGCGGGGCAGAGTCCTCATGGCGGCGGGCACCTTGAAGGCGTATGTGCGGTGTGGATCAGAGCGATCAGTTATACCACAGCCAGTCTGGGGAGAAGGCCGGCGTGCTGTCGTTTTGCGGTCCAATCAGGATGAGGGAAAAACGCCCGCGTGGCGACTAGCACTGCAATCGACGTGACGCCAGTTTGACGGGCCGCCGCAGCCCTTCTACACTCGCGTGCTGCGTCGGGACGAATGAGCCAACTCACTTCAGGCGAAGGATTGGTTGAATGAGCGGATTCCGAAGGCGATCAGCGCGGCCTGCGCGCCGAGCCGCTGGCAGGCGACCTATCTTGAATGGGTTCACGCTAATCGAGCTGCTGGTGGTGATCGGGATTATCGCCCTCTTGCTACAGCTCCTGTTGCCCGCGGTGCAGGCCGCCCGCGAAGCGGCCCGGCGGGCGAGCTGCAAGAACCACCTCCGCCAGCTCGGCATCGCGTCCCAGCTGCACGTCGACACGCACCAGTTCTACCCGTCGGGTGGGTGGTCCGGCGATTTCGTGGCCGACGCCGAACGAGGCTACGGCAAGAAGCAGCCCGGCGGCTGGCCCTTCAGCCTGCTCTCGTACGTCGAGCTTGGGACGCTCCGCGAGGGCGCCGCCGACGAGGACGTTTCCGCCGATCCAATCGAGCCCGGCTACCTGGCGCTCTTGCGGAGCTCGCCCGGCGTGCTGTACTGCCCAAGCCGGCGGGCGGCCTCGCCTTACCCTTACAAGAACTCTGGCAACGCACCGTGGACGCCGACCACCGGGCGCGGGATCACCAAGTTCGACACGGTTACCAAGACCGATTACGCCGCGAACAGCGGCGACTCGCTGTACAGCGCCGCCGAGGCGTTTATCGGCGAACCAGACATGTGGGTCCCGGATAGCTACGCGTCCCTCCAAGGATCAACGACCCACTGGACCCGCACTTCCGATCCCCAGACCGTCTACTACCAGACCGGCGTGAGCTACTACCGCAGCGAGGTCACGCCCGCGATGCTCACCGACGGCGCCAGCAAGACGTACCTGTTCGGCGAGAAATTCTTGTCGCCCAGCGTGTACCTGGACGTCAACGCGCAGGACGGCGTGAAGATGATGGGCGACAATCAAACCGCGTGGGCCGGGTACGAGTGGGACAACCACCGCGTCGCCTGGAACCCGCAGTCCCGCTGGTCGCAGGGAGACTACCAGCCGCAGCTCGACAGCGACGACGTCCACTTCCCCAATATCTACTCCTTTGGCGGCCCCCACCCGGCCGCCATGCACATGGTGTTTTGCGACGGCTCGGTCCGATCCTTGTCCTACGCCATCACGCCCGAGGCGCACCGCGCGATGGCCAACCGGCTGGATGGCGAGGTGGTTCACGGCGTGGCCGAGTAACGCGTCCGCGGTCATCCCCACACGTCCCCACCGAAGTGACTCGCCCGCGACATGGACAAGAAGAAGATCCTCACTGCCGCCGCGGCGGCGGGGCTGCTCGTCGTCAACGTGGTGGTCTGGCGGGTGCTAAACCGCGAGCCGCCCCAGCCGCCCGACAGCCGCGAAACGATCCGCAACCAATTGACCAACGACTGGAGCGACGGTGCAAGCGTGCCGTTGGAGCAGGCCGCCGACAGTCTCCGGAAGAACGCCCCTGCCGCCCCCAGAGCGGACGACCTGCTGCGGCTGCAAGAGCAAGGCGTGGTGAGCTTTCAGACGCTCTCCGACGACAGCCGCAAGGACCTGCTCAGCGCGGTCGGCGGGCTGATCGAGGCCTTGGGCGCCGACAGCCCCAGCCGACTGCTGGCTTACATGTCGACCCGCGGTCTTGCACCGAGCGGGCCGCGTGTCGACGAGTTGGCAAAGCAAATCCCTCCCTCCGCCTCCTCGCCGCCGGGGGCGGGGCGGACCAAAGGGCAGCTGCGGGCGATGTGGGACGGCTCCCAGGCGGCGCGGTGGACCGGCCTGATCGAGGACGGCTCGTGGATCCACGTTTGGCGGCCTTCGTCCGTCAGCCACCTTTCGCTGACAAAACTCGGTCGAACCGAGTCGTGGGTCTGGGGCAACGAGGCCCTGCAGCGGTCGGTCTTCGAGGCGCGGCCAACGTACGAGGCCGCCAACCGCAGCCAACCGACCCTGCTGGCGGACATTCGGGTGGTCATCGAGCACGACGAGACCCTGCGCCGAGAACGCAGCCCCTACTTCTTCCGGTTCTGGTTGCCGGAGGGCGAGCAGCAGTGGCGGCCCGCCTTCGTTAAGCACATCACTACGAACAAGGAAGATGGCCCCGCACCGCCGCTGGTCTTTTGACGAGGGCCCGACCGGCTACTCTGCTCACTGGTAGTGCTTGTGTGACCCATCGCAGCCCGGCGGCCGCTTGGTGTGACCGCACGTGCAGTCATGGATCCCCTTGCCGGCGAGGATCTGCGGCGCGTATTTGTCCACGCGTGCAGCGCGGGTGCTCGACTGCTTCGCGCCCGCAAAGTGCAACAGGTAGGCCCGCTGCCGACCGGGCGATAGCGACTCGAAGGCCTCTCGCAAGGCGGGGTTCTGGTCGAGCTTGTTCTCGAACTCTGCGGGCATGGCGACTTCGCGGTCCTGAGCGAAATCTACCTGGCGTCCTTCCTGCTCTACACGAACGGCTTCACGCAGGTAGGCCTTCAGCACTGCTTCTTGTGCAAGGATCTCGCCAACGTCGGTGAAGCGGACCACCCGCGCCGCCCGGGTGTTCTCGCCCGGTTTGCGAAGGATTCCTTTGGGGTCTTGGAGCAGGGCCCCCTTAAAGAAGCTGAGCGTGCAGTCGGTCTTGAACTCCCCCAGCAGAGCGATGTTCTTGTTGCTGTGCGTGTAGCAGGGTTGGCCCCACTTCAGGTGCTCGGTGAGTTGGCAGGCGAGTGCAATCCTTCGCAGCGCGGCCAGCTCGTCCCGCCACTGCTGGAGGGCGGCGAAGTAGTCGTCAACTTGTGGGTTGGTTTTGGGCATGGGAAGGGACGGGGGAATCGGTCGTTTGCCGAGCGGGCTCGACGGCCCATTTTAGAGCAGGCCTGACGATCGTTCGAGCCGCTCTGGGGAACTCTCCGCGCTCACCCCGCTCGGGGAGGTTCGCGACTCGGCCGGCAGCACGGCCGCCGCGCGGAGGTCGGCGAACCGCCTGTAGTGGGTGACCTCGGCGCCGCGGTTGCGAGCAGCGAGCCCATGCCCCAAGAGCGCAATTCCGCCACTGAATTTCGTTGTAGAAAACAGCCACCCAGCGTGTTCCAATGGAGAGCCAGCATGATCCAAGGGAGAGATAGATCTTGTGATGGGTATGCGTCGATGGGTTCGGTAGGCAGACCATGGGGGGAAGAGTTTTGTCCCCGTCGGCGCGCCGGATTGGACAAAACCAGCCGTGAGTAGAAGGAGGTGATTGTCGCAAGTCCTAACGCCAAAGCGACTTGCGGAAAGGACGGCCCGCGGTGGGAGCCGAGTTTTGTCGCTAAGGTTGCGTAGCGCTAGAGGGGACAAAACCTGGCACAAGAGCGCGGCGCTAGAGGTGAGGAACGACTACGGCTTCTTGGGCGGCGTGAAGCGGATCTTTTCCACCAGGGTGTGGGTGTCGTTGTTCTCGCGGTAGCCAGAGATAGCGGTAATGGCGCGGATGGTGTAGTCGTAACGCAGGTTGTAGTCGGCGTCGATCTCGACCTCCGGCTCGTCGCCCGCGCCGGGGCCGCCGTCGTCCTGGATCAGGGTCCGCAGGTACTGGTGTAGCTGGGCGAACGCCTCGGGCCCGTTGCCAAACGACTTCTCGCCGAGGCTGACGGACTGCAGGCTGCCGTCGTCGTTGGACGCCAGGCGGAGCCGCAGGGTGGGCGTCTCGAGCGGCTGGGGCTGCGTGTCCTCGCTGGGCAGCGGCATCCGGATGTTGAAGTCGCCTTCGGGCAGCACAATCTTGAAGGTCATGATGAAGAACACCAGCAGCAGGAACACGATGTCGATCATCGGGGTCATCTGCAGCTCGATCTTGTCGCGGTGGTCCGCGTGGCGGATCTTCATCGGGGGCGTGGTTGGCGGTTGGCGGTTGTGGTTGGCGTCTTTTGTGGCCCCTCGCCACAAACCACCAGCCACTTATTTACTCACTCACGCATGATCAGGGTGTCTTCGCTGCTGGTCTTGCCGCGGAGGGCGAAGGTCTCGAATTCCGCCTCCTGGCAAGCGCTGATGGCGTCCTGAACCACGCCGGTGCGGACGGTCGCGTCGGCGCGGATAATGATCGTCACGTCCGAAAGCTGCTTCTCGTACGCCCGGATGATCGACGCCTCGCGGCGGAGGGCCGGCAGCAGCGCGTCGGGCTCCAGCTCGTCGCGGGCGAAGAGGATGGTCTCATCCTTAGTGATCTGCACGGTCAGCGGCTCGTCGTACGGTTGGTCGGGCGGCTGGGCCAGCTCGCTGGCCGGCAGTGTGATCCGCTGGTCCTGCTCGACCTCGGTGAAGTTGATCAGCACCATGAAAAACGCGATCAACTGGAACGTCATATCGATCATGGGCGTGAGGTCGCCCTCGGACGCTTCGAGCTGTCGGCGGTGCTTGAATTTCATGACGGTCGGGCGTCAGGTGGTCGTTGGAAGTGAGAAGTCAGTCATCGCGGCAAGGCCGAGTCAAACCCAAAAGGATTCTTTCCAGCGGACGGCAGATGGGTTCCCGTTGACTTGACGCCTCGCTGTAGCAGGATCGAATCATCTCGTTGGTGGTGTTGCAGCCATGCCCCCCAGCAAAGTTCGCTGGAATCGACACTCCGGCGCGCCGTCATTGCAACAGCAGTCCGTTACGCTCCTCATCAGGGAGGGTGGTGGTTGCTCGCTAAATCAGCGTCTGCCAACGCGCTACAATCCGCTACTCGACCTTCTTGCCGCCACCGACGTTTTGGAAGCGGCTCATCAGGCCTTCGCTGACGATGCCGACTTCCAGCACCAGGCGGGCGACGCGGTTGCGGAGGATGTTGTAAGCAGCGATCGCGGGGATGGCGATCATCAGGCCGGCCAGGGTGGTAAACAGCGCGGTCGAGATGTCGCCGGCCAGTTCGCTTGGCTTGGGGGCGCCGGTCGTGGTGGTGGCGATCGTTTGGAACGCGCTGATCATGCCTTGCACCGTGCCCATCAAGCCGATCATCGGGCTGATGGTGCCGATCAGGGCCATGTAGCTGAGGCGGTGCTCGAGCTTCATGTTCTCTTCCTCGCCCACCTCCTGCATCGCCTCGATGGCTTGGGGGTAACCGAGTCCGCCGGAGAGCTTGCCCAGCCCCGCCGACAGCACCTTGCCGAGGAACGATTCGTCGGCGTTGGCCAGCTCGTAGGCCTCGGTGTACTGTTTGGCGTTGAGGTGTTCTTCGAAGCTCTCGGTCAGCTCGGCCGGCACGACGTTGCTGCGGCTGGCCTGCAGCAGGTTCATAACGAACAACGCGACCAGCGTGAACGAGAGCGCCAGGAAGACGATGCTGTAGCCCCAACCGAGCGAGGTCGCCACCCAGGTCAGGTAGTTCATCTGCTCGATCGGCGCCGCATCGGCGGCGCCGTCACCCCCCTGGGCCAGCGCAACGCCGGGCGTGGCGAGCACGCCAATCGAGAGGCCGCCGCAAACGAGCAGAGACAATGAAAGAAAGCCCGCCGGGCCGCGTTGGCCCAGCGGTCCGAGTAGTGACCGCATCTGGTGCTCCTGTCGCTGACGCGCCAAGGTATCTGTTCCGAAGAGTTTTTAGTCTAGTCACGCCGCGGCCCGCCCGCAAAGCCCGCCGACCGCATCCCACGCGGGACGGTGGGGGTGGGGCGCCAAGCCGTAGGAATTAGGGGGGTGGGGGGAATCAGGCCGCATGGCGTCACGGCGCCAGGCGCTTGGCCCAGTCGCTCGACGCGTACTCGGACTTGAGCGCCTGACGCGCCTCGCGGGCCTTGGACGACTGGCCGATGGCGTCCCACAGCTCGCCGAGGTGATAAAGCGCCTCGGCGTGCGCGGCGGGCTGGGCGTCGTACAGCAAGTCGACGTGCAGGTAGGCGAACAGGGCCTCCTTGGTGCGGTTGGCCTCAAGATAGCAGCCGCCCAAAGCGTTGTAGGCGTCGGCGTGCAACTGTTGTTCCTCGGGGTCGGCCTCGGCGATAACCGACTGGACAAGCTCAACGCCCTCGTCGACCTTGCCGGTGGCGCCAAGGCTGACCGCCTTGCCGAGCTTGGCGGCCAACAGCTGAGGCTTGTCGTCGGGCGTGTCGCCCGCCATCGCCTCGGCCTGCGTGAACCGCTGGATGGCCTGGTCGTGCTCGCCGGCGGCCTGCAGCGTCTTGCCGACGAGCACCGCCGAGCGGACCTTGTACGCGGGCAGGCGGCTCTTGGCGAGCAGCTCGTACTTCGTGATTGCAGCGGCGTTGTTCCCGAGCGCGACGAGCATGTCGCCGAGCAGCTCGTTCGCTTCAAGAAAGTGGAAGCTCTGCCGGTTGGCGTTCACAAAACTATTGAGTTCGGTGCCGGCGTCGGTCACGGAGCCCTCGCCCATCAGCGCCTGCTTGGCTTTGCAGTACGCCGTGTAGAAGGCGATCTCTTGCTTGACCTCGTCCCGCTTGACGGCGGCGCGGTCGACCTCGCCCAGGCTCTGTAACGCCTTGGCGTAGGCGCCGCTGAGCGCGTTCACCCGCGCCTTGGTGAGCTCGGAGGGCTCACCGCCAAACTGGATGCTGCGGATCGCGGCGACGGAGATCGGCGTCTCGCGGCCGCCGCGTTCCAGCTTGATCCCCAGGGGGCCAACCTCGGTCACCTCGCCGGTCTTCGTCCCGGAGGTGGTTTTAACGCGGTCGGTCTGCGCGGGCGCTGACTGGGCGAGCACGAAAACGATCGTGACCGCGACAAGATGTCTGATTTGGAAGTGCTGCATGGCGTCGGCTAGGCGTTGGCGCCGGTCGGGCGGGGTTCAGGTGTCGTAAGAAGAGCGGTGGTGAATTCGGCCAGGCCAACAGGCTTCTCGCCCTGGGCCCGTTGGATCTTCTTGAGCAGGGTGTCGAACTGGTTACGCATCTCGGCGCCGCCGAGGTCGGAATACTGCCGCGACAAGAGCAAGATGGTTTTCCGGGCGCTCGCCAGTTGTTTTGACTTCTTTTCGCCTGAGGCCTTCATCCCGGCCAGGTAGCGGCTGGTCGCGACATTCAGCCACGATTCGAAGAACAGGGCCCGGTACTCCGGCTTGCTCCGCGCCACCTTGCCGCTGACGCTGGCCAGCTTGCTCCAGCCCCAGATCAGGTTCTTGCCGGTATTCGGCGACTTGCTGGCGCCGGCGATCGACTCCTGCAGGTGCTGGGCGTCACCGGTGTCGCCCCACTCTTGCAGCGTGTAGGCGGCGAGCTTCTGCACGTCGAGCATCATCTCACGTTCAGCCAACAGGCCGGCAAAGACTTCGATCGCCTTGTCGTACTGCCCGAGCCCTCGCAGCGCCGCCCCCAGCTGCATCCGGACCGCCAGACCCGAGTTGGGGCTGGGCGCCGATGACGGGTCGGTGGCGGCGCGGTCGGCCAACGCCTGGAATCCGTCCCTGGCGCGTTCGAAGAACTCCTGGCGGTGTTCGGTGTCGCCTTCGTCGAGGCCCTGCCCCAGCTTCAAGTAGGTTTGGGCCATCCACTGCTGCATGGTCCAGTCGGCGTCGTCGCCGGCGTCGCCGATGCGGGAGACGAATTCCGCGAAGGCGCTGCTGACTCGCTGCGCGTCGGCGGTCTTGCCGGCCTGGTTGAGCTGTTCGATCTGACGCTGTAGCTGCACGCCCAGCCCGAAGTAGATCCGTGTCAAAGCGGCCTTGTCTTGTACCGCCGACTCGAGGGTCTCCATCATTGCCAACGCGTCGGCGGTGCGGGGCGGCGTGATCGAAAGGTAGGCCTGCAGCGCGGTGCGATAGGACTCGGCCTTCAAACCGGCGTTGTCGGTGATCGCCGGTGCGTCCTGCTGGGCAAGCGTCAGCGGCCCGAGCTTCGGGTCCTCCAGCAGCTTGGCGGCGGCGTCGGCGTGCCCCTCAGAGAGCTTGGCCTGAGCGAGGAACAGTGCGCCGGTTGCGGACGTGGCGTTCACGATCCCTCGTTCGCGGACCGCCTGGTAGGCGGACTCGAGTTCGTTGATCGCTTGCGAACGCTCACCCGGGGTCGCGGTAGAGTCGCCGTTGCGGGCGATCTGCTCCCAGTTCGCCAGGGCAAGCCTCAGCTCGAGCGGCGCCCGACGTTCCGGATCAACGCCTTCCAGCACACGGCGGGCGTCTTCCAGTCGGTTGTCACGGATGGCGGTCGCCAGCAGGACGCTGAACGCCGAGTCGGCTAGCGGCTCGCCGGCCCAGCGGCGGGTGATAAACTCGCTCAGGCGGACCAGGTGGTCGCTGGCGAAGTCGGTTGGCTCACCCGCTTGTTCGGCTTCAATCCGCAGCTTCTCAAACGAGGCCATCGCCAGCTTTGCGGCGCCCTCCGCCGCCGGGTCGTCCGGGTGTTTGGTTGCAAGAAACTCCGCCAACGCCGCGCTGCTCAGGTAGTCACCCGATTCCCAATATAGGTAGCTGAGCTTGTTGCGGGCGTCATTCAGGCGGGTGAGCGGCGTCTCGGAGTCGGCGAGCCGCAATGCCTGTCGGAACGCGTCGAGGGCCCGCGCGTTGTGCTGCTGCTTGGACGATTCGCTGGCGTCGACGTCATGCCCCGCCTTGGCCGCGAGCTGCGAGGCAAAAACCGCGTTGAGGGCGTCGATCCCAACCTGGTACGCCTCTTGGAAAGTAGCGGCTTCGAGCTGTGAGGCGCCGAGCTCGTCATTCAGCGACGCCAACCTCAGGCGTGCGTCGGACTGGTTCTCATTGAACCCGCGAGACGCGGCCGTGAAGTACGACCGGGCCTGGTTGAGGAGCTCACGCGACTCGCCCTGGTCGTCGGTGGTCCCGGCGGCGAGCAGCGCTGCTTCCCCTAACTGGTGCTTTAGCGACAAGACTTCCGGCTGCGACTGCTCTTTGCGCGTAACGTCCTCCAGCCACTCGGCGCCGCGCTGGAGCGCCTCGTCTGGTTTCTCTTGGGCGACCAAACCGGCCACTAGGCTTGCTTGCGCCATTCGCACCAATCGGCTGAGGCTGGGGTCGTCGGTTGGAAGTGAGGCCACGACCTCAAAGCAGCCGTCGGCGAGCCGGTGTTCGCCGAGCGCCTGATAGCACCGACCCTCGTACAGGTGGGCGTAGAAGCCGATGCCGGCGGACTGCGGGGTGTCGTACTTCTCGTACAGCGATGCGAACTCCTTGGCGGCGTTTTCGAGAGTCTGCTTCCGTTCGGCCGAGCCCTGTTGATAAGTCTCTGCCAACTCAGACAGCGCTCTGGCGTTGGCCAGTCTGGCCTGCGCCAGTTCAAAGCGAAGTTGCAACCGCTGCTTTGCCTCGGGGCTGCCCGGCTGGACCGACTTGAACGCGTCGAGCGCCTGCTGGTAGAGCTCCTCCGATTGGGTCAGGTACTGCCGCGCGTCCTGAATGTCACGGCGCGCCTGCTCGGCCTCCGTTTGCTGCGTACCTTCGGACTGCCGCTCCGCGGCCTGCACGCGGCGGCCGGCGCCGTTGACGAGCGCGCCAGCCAGCTTGACGCTCGCCTCCGCGGCGAGACGCGGCTCGTTGCCGCCGGAGATAAACTCTTGCAGCTCGCGGCGTGCGGACGTGACCGACGCTTCACGAGCAGAAGGAGAACTTATAGTCTGCGCCTGCTCGAGCCGCGTTACCGCTCGCTCGTACGGAAGGCGATCACGGGTTTCCGCGGTGGTGCGGTCCGACGCGGAGAGAAGGTCGAGGTACTCGAGCGTCAGGTCGTAGTTGCCGGTCGCCCGCATCGCATCGAGGAACGCGGCCGAGTCGTCTGCCGCGCGCGAAGTGCATGACGCGGCCCACAGGGACAACGCCAACGAGAACACAGAAAGAGGTCGCCTGGAAAGCATAGGGAGGACAAGGGGGCAAGCGGCTGTGGCGAGCAGAGTCGTCGCGTGACGCACGCATTCCCTTGACTATAAGCGAAACCAAGCAGATAGCTCCATCAGATGGCAGAAAGCCGTTGGTTCACTCTTGGGCCGCGATCTGGTTTAAACGATTTTGCAGGCCATCGGGAATAGGCACGTCCTGCAGCAGGGCGTCAAGGTCGATAGCGTCGGCAGTCGGAAGGTCACCGCCCACCCGCGAGGCGACGCCTCGCTGGGCCGAATCGAGCCGCTGAGGGCCCACGAACGCGTTGAGGAAGCCGCTGTCCGAGGCGTCCAGCGAATGAAGGTGATCTGACATTTTACTCGTTCACTTTCCCGATCAGCGCCGCCATGGAAACCAGGGTTGATCGAATACAGGTTACACGCCCGGTGGGCGTCCCCTCCCATCCCGCTGGCCGCCGCGCGCCGCCGGGGCGACACGCGTGCTTAAGCGGAAGCAACAGTCCGCCCACGCCCCATTCGCTGAACCCGACAGGTCACGCGATAAGGACGCGGCGCGGTATTCCGCAGTGCTCTTTTAACGAAGGCTTACGACGCGGTAACTTGTCGCACGGCTATCGCTTGGAGACGCTGAGGAGGTGTTGGCGGAGTCGCCGGCGGGCCCGACTGACGCGCGAGAGCACCGTTCCTAACGGCACGCCCAATTCGTCAGCGGTCTGCTGGTGGGTAAGCTCTCCCACGACGACCAAGAGCAACGACTCTCGGAGTTCGGGGGACAGCTTGGAGAGTGCGTACTGCATCTCGTCAGTGTACTCTAGAGCCAACGGATCCTCGGCCTCGCAAGCGACGTCCATCACACGCTCGCCAGCCGCGACCGGGACTCTCCCGGATCGCCGCCACCGATCAACGACACGTCGCCGCAAAATTGCCGCTAACCAAGCCCGTTCACCTCGGCCCTGCTCGAATCGCTCTCGGCTGGTCCACGCACTGCGCATGGTTTCCTGCACGATATCCTCCGCGTCGTGCGGCGAGCCCACCAAGCGGTAGGCCAGCCTGTACAGTGCGGAGGCATGCTCCTCGATGAGGACGTTAAAATCGGCCCTTGATAGCGACACCCGTTGCCTCTCCTATCTGCCTGTTCCGTGCAGATGCTGGAGTAATCTGTAGCCTGCATTCTAGCACGCCACGCTCGTTCCACACTACGATTCGCACCATCGCGTAGCACTATTCCACGGCGGCCAAAAAAAGATGGAAATTCCGTAATTGCTTGCAATCGTGCAGGTTGCGCCGTGGCCTTCGCCCCCGACGCTCAGGCTGGCGGGAAACGCCGGCCTACTCGGCGCCTGAAGACACGGGCCGGGTGGGAGGGATTGATCCTGAATTTGTTGCCTGTTGCGCCAGCACCTCGACGCCGCCGACGGTGAGTTTACCGCTAAGGTCGCATTGGCCAATTTAATGCATCCTCTCGCGCACGTTGATTCCGCCGACCCGTAGCGGCAGGTCAAGGCCGGTCGCCGCCGAACTCGCGGGTTGGTAAGCTGCGGACCAAATCCTACCCCTTATTCACAGCGTGCATGTCCGCCCCCGATTCCGCCGTCGCCGCCGCCAAGAAGCTCGCCAAGCAGATCGACAAGCTCCGCTTTGCCGAGCCGGTGCATTGCGTCTACAACCCATTGTCATACGCTTGGGCGGCACATGAGGCGTACCTGCGCCAGATGCCCGCCAACGGGGTGCGCGTGCTGATGCTGGGCATGAATCCGGGACCATGGGGGATGGCCCAGACCGGCGTGCCGTTTGGACAGGTCGACGCGGTGCACAACTGGATGAAGATCGACGCGCCGATCAAGCAGCCGAAGCACGAACACCCGAAGCGGCCCATCCAGGGCTGGAAATGCCCACGCAGCGAAGTCTCCGGCGAGCGACTGTGGGGGCTGATGCGAGAACGGTTCAAGACTCCCCAGCGGTTCTTTAAGGACCACTTGGTGGCCAACTACTGCCCGCTGGCGTTTATGGAGGAGTCAGGACGCAATCGCACCCCGGACCACCTGCCCGCGGACGAACGGGCGCCAATCGCCGAACTTTGTGACGCACACCTGGCCGCGTTGATTGATGCGGTGCAGCCCGAATGGGCGGTGGGCGTGGGACGCTACGCGGAGAAGTGTCTGCAGCGCGTCGCCGGCGAGAAGGTGAAGGTGACTACCATCCTGCACCCGAGCCCCGCCAGCCCGGCCGCCAATCGTGGCTGGGCCACCGCCGCGACTCAGCAACTCGAGGACGCTGGAGTTTGGTCAGCATGACGCCACGCTCGTCACCACAGCGTCCGCGGTGAGTGTTCCGGGAATTGACCCGATGTTGCGCTGATCCCGTTTCCTAGCCGGTGCACTGGCCGGCGGCAGTTGGGCGCCGGGTACGCTGCCACGCACGTGACGCCAGACTGCCCCCTCGGCGGCTGTATTGATGAGAGAGCAGCGCGACCCTGCCGCAGCCCGTCGAGAAAGAGACAGCCGCCCACTTGTGGCGGGCGGCTGTCGAATTGGAATCGGCCGGCGACGCTCTACCGGTTCTCGATGGTCACGCCGGGCCAGTCATCCGTGCGGAACGGGGTGAGTGGCAGGTGGGCGCCATCGTAAACATTCACCACCGGGTTGTTGGCCCAACCGTAGCGGACCGCGACCGGGTCATTCACCTCGGGGCTCCAGACCTCGATGTGGTTTCCGTCGACGAACTTGGCTTTCGCCCAGACAAACTTCTTGTCTTCTCCTGCAATAGCGAAGCCAACCGGATTATTAGTATCGAATGCACGCAGGTCACCGTCCGCGTGATCGAAACTCAGGACCGCTTTGCCGTCCTGGATGTCCATCGTCTTGAACCGTGGGCTCCGGCTTGCGATCTCGCACCCGTAGTCGTTGGCGAGCGCCAGGCGGGCCAGCCGATTGCCGACATCCCGCTTGTTGCGAGGGTGGATGTCTCGACCTTCGCCGACGTCGATAATCACCGCCTCGCCCGTATTGGGAAGCTTGTCTTGGGTCATGCTCTGCGCCTCGCGCAGCTCGGCCCAGCCGCTCTCCTCAGGCTCGTCGGCCTCGGCCATGAAGTCGGCCAGCTGGACCCAATAAAACGGGTAGTCGCCCTGCCCCCACTCCTCACGCCAGCTTGAGATCATTAGTGGGAAGAGGTCGCGATACTGGTACGCCCGGCCGGCGTTAGACTCGCCCTGATACCAGATAGCGCCACGGATCCCGTAGCCAAGGTGACTCTTCAGCACGCCGTTATAGATGTTCGCGGGCCGATGATTCCCGCTCAAGTTCCGGCGCAGGTTCTCCAGCCGCTTCTGTTGCTTGTCGGTGGGGTCCTCAACCGTGGCGAGTTCTTCGAATTCGGCCTCGGTCGCTTCCCAGCGTTCCATCAACTTGTCGAATCCGGCCCGCTTGATCTTGTCGCGGTCGATCCACGCCTCGCACGCCGAACCGCCCCAGGCGTTGTTGATCATGCCCACCGGCACGCCCAACGTTTCTTGCAGCCGCTTGCCGAAGTAGTAACCCACGGCCGAGAAGCTCCCGATGTTGTCCTCGGAACTCACTTTCCAGCGTCGGTCGTCGTGCGAGAAGATCGGCACTTGGGACCCAACCTGCGGGAAGTTAATCATCCGCAGCTTTGAATTGTCGGCGGTCAGCTTCTCTAAATCGGAATCGTAGCTGTTGTTGATGTTCCACTGCATGTTGGACTGGCCGGAGCAGATCCAGACCTCGCCGACCAGCACGTCATTGACGGCAACCTCGTTGTCACCCTTCACGAGCATCGTGTGGGGGCCCCCTGCGGAGAGTGAGTCGAGTTCAACCGACCAGGCGCCGTCGTCGCCGGCGGTGGTCTCGTGCGACTGGCTCGCGATGGTTACCCGGATGTTCTCTCCCGGGGCAGCTTTCCCCCACACCTTGTTGGACTGCTTCTGCTGCAGCACCATGTGGTCCGTGAAGATGTTGGGCAACGTGACGTCGGCGGAGCCAACAGCCGGCCACGCGATTGTCGCGAGCCCTAGCGTCAAGACGGCTGATGCGCGGCGAAGCGTTGTACCGCATGGATCCAAACAAAGCATAGAAGTTCCCCTGTGCAATTCCTGGTGCGTCGAATATCGGCGGGCGCCGTGCCACCTGGGCGCCTTGACTGCAGCGTGAAAGCGGTACGCAGAGTGACGGCGCGGTTGTGCCCAATGGCGCCGCTGGCCGGCCATTGTAGCGGAGGGCGCCGCGTCACGCGAACTTTGTCCCCGCGTTAAACCAGCCAATGCGGGGCTAGTTCTCGGCGGAACTTTCGCCGCCATTCGCCAGGTGCTTGCGGAGGTACGAGGCGCGTTCGATCGCCCGGTCCGACGAGTCCAACTCCATGCCGGCCAGCTTCTGCAGGTGCGCGGGCTGGGTGTGGATGAAGAGCTTGTTGATGGTGGGCGTTTCGACGTCCTTGATCAGTCCCAGGTTGATGCCGAGCCGCACGCTGGAAAGCAGGTGCAGTGTCTCCTCGCTGGTGATGGTCTGGGCGGTGCGGAGGATGCCGTAGGCCCGGCTGACGCGGTCGTGGAGGGTTTCCTGGCTTTCGCGGATCAGGAAATCTCGGGCCTGGCGCTCGTAATCTAGGAGCACGGGAACCACATCGGCGACCTTCTTAGTGAGTTCCTCCTCGCTGAGGCCGAGGGTCACCTGATTGCTGATCTGGTAGAAGTCGCCCATCGCCTGTGAGCCCTCGCCGTATAATCCGCGGACCGCCAGGCTGATCTTCTGCAGGCTGCGGAAGACCTTGTCGATCTGCCGGGTGATGACCAGCGCCGGAAGGTGGACCATGACGCTCACCCGTGCGCCCGTGCCCACGTTGGTTGGGCAGGCCGTCAGGTAGCCGAGCTTGTCGCTGTACGCGTAGGTTACCTGCTCCTCGATCAAGTCATCCAGCCGGTTGGCGGCTTCCCAAGTGGCCTGCAGGTCGAGGCCGCTACGCATCACCTGGATCCGCAAGTGGTCTTCCTCGTTGACCATCACGCTGAATTGTTCTTGGGGGTCGACCGCCACGGCGCGGGCGCCCTCGCTGTCGGCCAGCTCGCGGCTGATCAGCTGCCGCTCGACCAGGAACCGCCGGTCCAGCTCCGCCAGGTCCCCCACTTCCAGGAAGGTCAGGTTGCGGGGGAGCCGATCCTCCGCCTGCAACGCTGCGATGCGCTCGCGCAGGATGCGTTCGATCTCGGCGCGATCGGCTTCAGTCGCCTTCGCCATGAACGGGAACTCGGCCAGGTTGCGCGCCAGCCGCACCCGGCTGCTCACGACGATGTCCGGCTCGGGACCGGTGCCCCGCAGCCATTCGCCGCAGCTCTGCGCAAGTTCGTTGAGGTCGAGGCCCATAGGTCGCTGGCGGGGCTGGTGGTTGGACGGTGGAAGGGGGGTGGGGCGGGCGTCGCTACGAAGAGCGGGCGTCCTCGATCGACTTGATCTCGTCGCGGAGTTCGGACGCACGCTCGTAGTTCTCTTCCCCGACGGCCTGCTTCATCTCACGACGCAGGCGGATGAGTTGGGTCTGCTGCTCGGCGTCCTGCACGCTGTGCCGCGGCGACTTGCCCACGTGGTGGGTCTCGCCGTGGATGTTCACCAGCAGCGGCTCCAGCTCACGCGAGAAGTGCGCGTAGTCGTGCGGGCAGCCCAACCGGCCCTGCTTGCGGAACTCCAGGAAGCTGATGCCGCAGAACGGGCAGACCCGCTCGTCGAGCCGCGCCAAATCTTCGGCGGTTTCCCCCACCGCCGCCTGCGCAATCAGCCCCGCCATCGCCGGTATCACCTCGTTGGACTCTTCTTCCTCCGGCGAGAGGAATGTGTGGGCGCACTGCTCGCACAGGTGCAGCTCCTTGGGTTCACCATCCACGAGGTCGGTGATGTGGAAGGTTGCCGGTTTCTCGCAGCGTTGGCATTTCATGGGGCGGCGCTCGGCGGACGGTTCGCGACGGAATATGAGGGGGCCCAGGACACAAATCGGGCGAATCGCGCGAACCCTCACGGCACAGGCGATTCTATAAAGGCGCCCCCCAGTGTCAAGGCAACTTGCGACTCCGAAGATCATCGCAACCCCTAGCGGCGCAAGCAATAAGGGCGATCCGCGGGGCCGTTGTCCCGATCGCTAGCTGGCTGCTAAAGTAGGGGCTTTCCTAACGCGTCCTTCCCTCAACCCTCTCGCTCGACGTGCACCACCCCTGCTCCGCTGATTTCAAGCAGTTGGCCGCGACCGCCGACTTTGTGCCGGTATTCCGCCGTCTGGTGAGTGATTCCCTGACCCCGGTTTCCGCCTTTGACCGGCTGGACGGGGGCGCCTCGGCCTGCTTGTTCGAGAGTGTTATCGGCGGTGAGAAGGTGGGACGGTACAGTTTCGTTGCCGGGGATCCCTTCCGGATGCTGGAGGCCCGTCGCAACCGCGTGGTTCTCACCGACTACCACCGGCCGGCCGACGACACGGCCAAGCCCCCCACCGTTACCGAGCAGGACTCGGACAACCCGCTCGACCTGCTGCGTGAGCACGTGCAGGCGGTTCGCGTGGCTAAGCTGCCGGGTCTGCCTCCGTTTGTTGGCGGCGCGGTCGGCTACGCGGGGTACGACACCGTCCGCTACGTCGAGCACCTGCCCGACGCCCCGGAGGACGACCGCGAGCTGCCGGACCTGTCTTTCGCGTTCTTCGACCACATGGTGGTGTTCGACAACGTCAGCAAAACGGTGTACGTCATCGCGCTGGCGGATGTTTCGGGCGCCAGCACCGACGCCCAGTTGCAGGCGGCCCACCAGGAAGCTGCCGCGCGGGTTGACCGCCTGGTGGAGCAGCTCTCGACGCCCGCCAGCACGCTCACCCCCGAGGACATCGACACCTCCGGCGGGGTGGACCTACCGTGCGAGTCGAACTTTACGCAGGAGGGGTTCGAGCAGGCGGTTGAGAAGTGCGTCGAGTACATCCGGGCGGGGGATATTTTCCAGGTGGTGATCAGCCAGCGGCTCCAGACGCCCCTTGAGCAGTCGCCGCTGGAGGTCTATCGCACGTTGCGGGTGGTAAACCCCAGCCCTTTTATGTTCTTGCTCCGCTCGCCGACCTGCACGCTGGTCGGCAGCTCGCCGGAGATCATGGTCCGGGTGGTGGACGGCAGGGTTACCGTGCGCCCGCTAGCGGGGACGCGGCCCCGCGGCGCCACGGACGACGAGGACCGCCGACTCGGCGAGGAGCTGCTCTCTGACCCCAAAGAACGCGCCGAGCACGTGATGCTGGTCGACCTCGGGCGCAATGACGTGGGGCGTGTCGCCCAGTACGGCAGCGTCGAGATCTCTGACGTGATGGTTATCGAGCGCTACAGCCACGTGATGCACATCACGTCAAACGTGAATGGTCAGCTCAAGGAGGGCGCCGACGCGTTCGACGCGTTGGCGGCGTGCCTGCCGGCGGGGACGGTGTCGGGAGCGCCCAAGGTGCGGGCGATGGAGGTGATCGACGAGCTGGAGCCCCATCGTCGTGGGCCGTACGCGGGCGCGGTGGGGTACTTCGATTTCGCTGGGAATCTAGACACCTGCATCGCATTGCGGACCATCGTCATCAAAGGCGATACAGCCTACGTGCAAGCGGGCGCCGGCATCGTGGCCGACAGCGTTCCCGAAGCCGAATACCAAGAGACGCTCAACAAGGCCCGAGGCCTTCTCAAGGCGATCGAGATCACCAACCGGCGCGGCAAGAAGGCCTGAGGGCGGTTGCAATCGCGTCCCACGCGGCCGGCGTCGGCCCGCGGTTGGTTTGCCCGTGCCTTAAATCGCTCTTTTCGGCCGTTTGCGTTCTTGATACAGGTGCGCATGTGTCGGCGGCAGGCGGAATGGTCTGCTAGCTTTGGTCTCGCTGTTTCGGTCACCGCGTCGCTGCGATGAAGCTCAACGGTCCCATAGTCACCCGCGTGGCCAGTTGGCCCTTTTCGCTCTCCATTCGTGGGTGGATGAGCACGCTGAGCTACCGCGTGCTCTACGAGGACCCGTCGGTCGACCCGCAGCTAGCGTCCGGCCCTCCCAGGATCTATGTGTTCTGGCACGAGAATATTTTACTGCCGCTGGTCAAGCGGGGCGGTTGCCACCTGACCATGCTGCTCAGCCAGCACCGTGACGCTGACATCCTGGCGCGGATCGCCGATCGGTTTTCGTTCGATTGCGTTCGCGGCAGCACCTACCGTGGCGCCACCGGTGCTCTGCGGCAGCTGGCCGCTCACGGCGAAAACAAGCACCTCACAATCACGCCCGACGGACCCCGCGGCCCAAGGCGGCGGCTCGCGCAGGGGCCGATCTACTTAGCGTCCAAGCTCCGAATGCCGATCGTCTGCCTGGGGGTGGGGTTCGACCGCCCGTGGCGGCTCAACAGCTGGGACCGGTTCGCCATCCCGAGACCGTTCAGCCGTGCCCGGGCTGTCTTGAGCGCCGAGATTGACGTGCCCGGCGGCCTGGATCGCACGGGCATTGAAGCCTGGAGGCTCCGCGTCGAGCAGCAGCTCAACGCCCTCACCGACGACGCCGCGCAGTGGGCGGAGTCGGGCGCGACCCGGGTCGGCGAGCGGAGGGTGCGCTCCGGCGCCGGCTACCAGCCGTCACGTGGTTGCGCCATGGGCGTCGAGTGCAGAGCGGCCTAGCCAAGCTTCCGGGTACCACCGGGCGGCTGGATCGGTTATCTGTATCAGGACTGCTTTAGCCGACCGCCCTATCACGAAAGACCCGCCATGGGCCACCTGAACGAAGGCCTCAAGACCTTCAACGCCACGGCTCGAACCCTCATCGCCGCCGTGGTTGTCGGCGGCGCCGGGCTGGTCGGCTACCAGGCGTACGACGTTTACAACGAGCCCAACAAACGCCTGGCGGAGCAGGCGCAGCAGCTGAAGGAGGCCCTGGGCGACTTGCACGTCACCCAGGCCAAGGTCGCCGAGCAGGAGCAGCAGATCGCTGCGAAGCAGGAGCAGATCGACGAGCTGCAGACATCGCTGCACCTTCTGAAAGTGGACCAGCGTGTCGCCGAGCTGCGGATTCTCGCCCAGACTCCCGGCGCGAACGAAGGTGACCCCGTCATCACCACGGTCGAGTTCGTCGAAACCGATCCCGAGGGCAAAGAGATCGGTCAGCCGCAGCAGTTCGAGGTGCCGGGCGAGCAGGTCTACCTGGAGTACCTCGTGGTGAAGTTTGATGACGAGTACGTCGAGCAGGCGCACCTGGAGAAGGGAACTGCCATCTGCCTGTTTCAACGGCTGTTCGGCAGCGCGCAACGGCCTGAGGAGGGTTATCAACTAGACGCCCCCAGCACGCGTCCCACCGCCTACGCACGCGGCGAGCGGATGTCGGAATTCGAGGAACAGATCTGGGCCGACTTTTGGGACCTTGCTCACGACCCGGAGCGGCTTGCCGAGATGGGCATCCGCAACGCTATGGCTGATGCGCCCTCGGTGAAAGCGCGACCCGGAAGCAAGTACCGGTTGGAGATCCGCTCAACTGGCGGTTTTCAGCTGAAGCATCTGGAGCCGTAGCACGACCGCGACAGGTCAAACCGTCGTCAGCGCGGGCGTCTTCGGCTGGTAGCAGACGGCGCCGCAGTGCCGCTGCGGCGCCCACTCGGGTCCCATTTCGTTGAGCGCCTCGCTGGACCCGACGAACAGCCAGCCGCCTGGGTTCATCTGCTCGGCGATGCGGCGGAAAAGACTCCTGCGGTCGGCGTCTTTGAAATAGATGGCCACGTTGCGGCAGAACACGACGTCAAACTTGCCCAATGTGGTGAACGGTTGCAGCAGGTTGCGGACCTCGAAGCGGCACTTTGACCGCAGCACTTCGTTCACGTGGTACTCGCGGTTGGCCTGGGTGAAGTAGCCGCTCGCGTGGATCTGGTCGAGCCCGCGGCTGACTTCTAGCGGGGAATATCTTGCCTCGGTGGCGCGCCGCACGGCGTTGGACGAGATGTCCGTGCCGACGATCTGCAGGTCCCAGTTGGCGATGTCGGGCACGATGTCCGCGAACGTCATCGCGATGCTGTAGGCCTCCTGCCCCGTGCTGCACGCCGCGGACCAGACACGGATCTTGCGTGGCGTCAGCGTGCCGGCGTTGGCGTCGATGATCTCCGGCAGGATCTTGAACCGCAGCGCGTTGAACGGTGTGGCGTCGCGGAACCACAGGGTCTCGTTGGTGGTGATCGCGTTGACGATGTCGCTCGCCACAGGACTGCCGGCCCCGAGCCTCGCCTTGCGGGCCAGTTCGACGTACGACTGGCATCCGTGCTTGCTGACCAGGTCCGCGAGCCGACCCTCGATTAAGTAGTCCTTGCTAGAATCCAGGTAGATCCCGCAGAGTTCGTTGACCAGGCTGCAGATGGCGTCAAGGCCTTCGGAGTCGAGCTTCATACCCGCGCGCCCCCTCTCGTGTACGCACCGATCAGGGTGGGCAGCATCTGCAGGGAAACCACCTCGTCCGACAGGCCGGCGTCGAACACCGCCTTGGGCATGCCGTACACGACGCAGCTCGCTTCGTCCTGGGTAAGGACGCATGCGCCCCTGTCCTTGAGGGCCTTGGCGCCGAGGGCGCCGTCGTCGCCCATGCCGGTCAGCACTACCCCGAGCGCCGCAGCGCCGTAAGCCTCTGCGACCGATCGGAACAAACAGTCCACCGACGGCTTGCAGTTTCGTTCTGGGGGGCCGTCGGTAATCTGGATGACGGCTTCACGGTCGCGTCGGACGACGCGCATGTGTTTTCCCCCAGGCGCAATGACCACGTCCCCGGCCCGGGCGATCTGCCCCTCCCTCCCCTCGGTTACGCTGAGCGCGCACCGGCGGTTGAGGTCCTCGGCCAGGCTGGCGGTAAACATCGGCGGCATGTGCTGCACCAGCAGGATCGGGCACGGGAAGTTGGCCGGCAGCTTGGGGAGCAGGCTCACCAGGGCCTGGGGACCGCCCGTCGAGACGCCGATGGCGACAACCCTGGAGGGCACGTCGATGCGGCGCCGGGCCGGGGTTGCGGCGAGGCCGGCCGTAGCGGGGCGAACTGGCGTGCGGGTGGCGATCGTCGCGACCGGGCGGGCGACGGCGCCGCGGCAGGCCTCGAGCTTGGGGATCAGGTCTCGCCGGAGTTGTTGCACGCTCGCCTCGAGAGATTGAGTGGCTGGTTTGAGGATAAAGTCGAACGCCCCTTCACGGAGCGCCGCGTTGGTCGACTGTGCGCCCTGGGCGGTGAACGCGCTGACCATGATCGCTTTGGGAGCGTTCCTCTGGCCGGCCAGACGCTTGAGAACGCCGTGCCCGTCGAGCTGCGGCATTTCGACGTCCAGCGTCACCACGTCGGGGCGTAGCTGGTTAATGCGTTCCAGCGCCATAACGCCGTTGTTGGCGGATCCAACGACCTCGACGCCGCTGACGCCCGCCAGAACGTCACGGACGATCTTGCGGTACAAAGCCGAATCGTCAACGACTAAAACTCGGATTGGGGGACTGTTGGCGTTCATGCTGCTTCTTTTTGTTTACCTGACGCAATCGTTTACCGCGGAATGGAAGAGACGCGTCATCCCGGCCAACAAGCCGCGGGGCCGCCCAAAGTTAGGTCCTGAACTGGCCGACCAGTGCACGCAGTTCCCCGGCGAGTTGGGCGACCGAACCGCCGGCCTGGCGGGCTTCGGACGCGGCGTCGGCGGTTTGCTTGGCGCCGGCGTCCACCCCCACGATGCTGCGGTTGATCTCTTCACTCGCAGCGGCGGACTCGCCGACCCCGTGCGCCACCGTGTCGGCGGTTGCGGCGGTCTGGGCAACGGTCGCCGCGATGTCCTTGGTCGTAATGCTCTGCTCTTCGACGGCCGAGGCGATCGTCCGGGCGACCTCGTTGACCCGGCTGATCACCCCGGTGATCTCGTGGATCGCGTCTACGGCCTCGCAGGTGGACGACTGGATCCCCTCGATCCGTCCTCGGATCTCGTGGGTAGCTATGCCCGTCTGCTTGGCAAGTTCCTTGACCTCGGCCGCGACGACGGCAAACCCCTTGCCCGCTTCGCCGGCGCGGGCCGCCTCGATCGTGGCGTTGAGCGCCAGCAGGTTCGTCTGTTCGGCGATGTCTTGGATAACGTCGATTACCTTGCCGATCTGATCAGCGGCCTCGCCGAGCCCTCCAACCTTCTGGTTGCTGACGTCGGCTAGGCGGGCGGCCCTGTCGGCGACCTGGGCCGACTGCTCGGCGTTCTGGGCAATCTCGTTGATGGTCGCGGTCATCTGGCTGGTCGAAGTAGCGACCGAATGAATATTAGCGGACATCGTGTCGCTGGCGGCTGCAATCTGTTTCATGTTCGAACACATCTCTTCCGCAGCCGAGGCGACCGTGGCGCTTCGCAACGTGGTGTTTTCGGCGCCGGAAGCCAGGGAGTCGCTGGTAACTCCCAGCTGTTCCGCGGCTCCGCTGAGCGTGAGGCTGCTGCCGGCGACCTCATCAATGATCTGCTGCACGCGTCCGATGAACACATCGAACCAGTGCCCCAGCTGCCCGAGCTCGTCGGAGCTGTTGAGGTTCAGTCGCACGGTCAGATCGGCGTCGCCCTCGGCGAGGTTGCGGGCCGTCGCGGCCATCATCCGAAGAGGGGTTACTAGCGACCGGCCTAACAGGCACGCGACGCCGAGCAAGGCGGCGCCGGACACGGCGAGCGGGAGCAAGCAGGCCCGCAGCACACCCGCCGCGGCGGCGTTCGACCTTCGATCTAGCTCTCGCATCGCGGTGAATGCCTCGGAAATGTCAACTTTCGAGACCTGCGCCCAACGCACCCCCAACACATCGACAGGGCCGTAGGCGACCAGGGTTTTCTCGCCCCGAAGGTCGGTCTCGACGGCGGTCCCCGTCTCGCCGTTCAGGGCGGCGCTCGCCGAGTCGTCCTTAACGCCGCCGATCTTTGGCTTGCGGAGCGATGCCGCGACACGGTGGGCGTCGGGTTGCAGGCGCCACTCGCTCCGCATCAGGAAGTCGGGACCAATCAGGATCGACTCACCTGTCTTCCCTGTCGTGTCACCGGTGGCCATCAGGTCGCAGATGCGGTCGGCAGATAATTGAAACAGGACGACTCCCAGCCGCTGGTCCCCATCGTAGATTGGCGCGCCGATGAAGCTGACCGGCGTCCCGGCGATGAGAGGGGATCGCACATAGTCGACGAAAGCGAACTCGCCCCTCGGCAGCTCAGAAGCTTCTCGGTAGCAACGCCCAAGGCTGCTGTCGGCGAACGGGCCATCTGCCAGCGACGTGGCGAAGGCCGATCGTTTCAAGACGGAATAAACAACGTCGCCCGTGCCGGAGCTGACCAGAAAGGTGTCGCGGTAACCAAACCTCTCGAGGTAGCTGCGAACAACCGGGTGCACCATGTTGTGCAACTTTTCGTAGTCGGTCTCTGCATCGGTGGCGTCGAGCGGGCGCGGGGAGCCGGGCGGTTGCTGGCTAGCCTGAAGGGACGCGTGCTGCGGGGTTACCGATTCGTCGTCCAGGCCAGGGACGAAGTGCTCAGCGTCCCGCGTAGCGCCGGGTTGGTTCTTGGAATGCGCAGACAGCTCCTCGCGCAGGCGAGGCAGCTCGTCTGTGGCTAGGCCGGCTTGGTTGCGGTACGTGTCGAAGCGAGCCGGGAACTCCCGCATCGCGCCGACAACCATTCGGTTTTCGGCGAATGTCAAAATCTGGTCGCGGACCTGCCGAAAGTACTCCTCCACTCGTCGGGTCTCTGCCGCCCGCTGAGCTTCCAACGCCGCGGTGGCGTTGGCCCGCAGGTCCGCCGCGGCGTGCTCCGTAACCGATTGCAGGGCGGCCGTGGCTGTCAGGTAGCTGGTGATAGCCACGGCTAGCAGCGGGGTGAGCCCGCACGCGAGGAGCGCTGCGGTCAGCTTGATGCGGATGTTCATCGTCGAGAAAGAGGGGCGAGCAGGGGGCGGGGAAGCGGGGGAAGCCTTGCCGCGGGGCTAGTCGCGATCGGCCAGGAGTTGCTCGACGTCCAGCAGCACGACGATCTCCTTCTCCAGCGTGTGGACTCCCTGAAAAAACCGGCCGTCGACGCCGTCGACGTTGGCCGGGGCGGGCGAGATCTCGTCCGACTTCAGTGTCAGGATGTCAGAGATCCGGTCGACCCACAGGCCGATCGCCTCACCCTGCGAAGCGACGATCAGGTTGCGGGCGTCGCGAGACTCCTCGGCGGCGGGCATGCCCAACACCGTGCGCAAGTCGATAACCGTTGCGACGTCGCCCCGCAGGTTGATCACCCCACGCACGTGCGACGGGGCGTTCGGCACCACGGTGATGTCGACTTGACGATTGATCTCCTGGACGGAGCCGATGTCGACGCCAAACAGCATCTCGCCCAGGTAGAAGGTGGCGAACTGCCGCTCTCCAACTCGGGCCCCGGGGTTCTCTTCGAGTGCGGTGCTCACGGTTCAGGCCTCCACTAGCTGTGACTGGTTCTTATCGCCGTCGACGCCGTGGTCAACGAAATTCCGCAGAGAGTTGAGGAGCTTTTCGCGGTCCATCTTGATCTGGTAGTCGTCGATGCCGACCTCGATGCCACGCTGGATGTCGGAGGCGCCGGCCAGCGAAGTCAAAGCGATCACCGGCACAGCGGCGAGCCGGGCCGAGTCCCGGATTTTCTGGCACAGCTGGAAGCCATCCAAGTTGGGCATCTCGATATCAGTCACCACGACGTCCGGCGTGTAGTCGCCGCTGCTCAATTTTTCCCAGGCGATCTGCCCATCCTCACAGGCCTCGACGCGGTAGCCTTTCTCCTCAAGCATCTTCTGAACCTGGGTGCGGAAGAACGTCGAGTCCTCGGCCAGCAGGACCCGTGGGGCGAGGGCCCCCTCGCCGAGGGCGGCCGCGTCGTCGTCGAGGAACCACTCGGGGTGGGACAGTTGCGTGATCTCATAGAAATCAACAAGACGCACGGTCTTGTCGTCACGGACGAGCGAACCGACCACACCCGGCTCGCTGAACGTTGCGGTGTCGACGTTGGTCGTGACGTTCGTGATATCGTGCAGGATGGGCGCCACGAGTCCGACCTCGCGCCCCCGAACCTCAAACACCACGACGTACGACCGCTCGGTTGGATCCGACGGCGTCGCACGGATGCAGTTCTCAAGCCTCAGCAGCGGCAGCGTTGAATTCTTGTACTGCAGCACTTCCTGCCCGGCGACCGCGTCGATCTGGTCGGTGCGGATCCGCTCGATACGGGCGATCAACGCCATCGGCGCGGCGAATTGTTCGCCGGGGCCGTTTTCGAACAGCATCACCGCCTGCTCGTCGACGTCCTTGCCGGCCTCTTCATCGTGCTTGTCCGACGCGGCCTGCAGTTCCTCATCGGAACGCAGCTCTTCGTGGGCGGCGATGCCGGCGATGTCCAGGATCAGCGCGACGTGCCCGTCGCCCAGGATCGTAGCGCCCGCGAGCGTGCGGCAGTTCTTGTGGTGCCTGCCGAGCGGCTTGACCACAATCTCTTCGGAGTCGTGCAGCGCGTCGACAACCAGACCGAAGCGGGTCTGGCCGGTGTCCACGACAATAATGTTCGTCGCGCCGGTCTTGCTGCGAGCCTGCTCATCGGTGGAGCCACAGTTGAGAGCCTCGTTCAGGCGGACCAGTGGCAGCAGGCTGCCCCGCAGGCGGAGCACCTCGGCGTCCTTGACCCGGCCCAGCTTGGCGCCCCGCTCGCTCTCACGGACCCGGACGAGCTCGGCGATGTTGACCTGCGGGATGGCAAAGCGATCGCCGCCTACCTGGATGATCAGCGAAGGGATGATGGCCAGCGTCAGCGGCAGCGTGACGATGATGCTGGCGCCCTTGCCGAGCGCCGACTCCACGTCTACCGTTCCGCCCAGCTTGGCAATGTTGGTCCGCACGACATCCATACCCACGCCGCGTCCACTGACATCGGTCACCTCACTCGCGGTGGAGAAGCCCGGCGCAAAGATCAGGCGGACCGCCTCGCGGTCGCCCATCTGATCGGCCTTCTCTTGGGTGATGATCCCCTTTGAGACCGCCTTCTCCTTCAGCACGGCGGGGTCGATGCCGCCGCCGTCGTCGTTGATTTCGATGCGAACCTTGCCCGCCTGGTAAAAAGCGCGGAGCTCAATCTTGCCGCTGGCGGGCTTGCCCTTCCGCACCCGCACGTCCGGCGTCTCCAGGCCGTGGTCGACCGAGTTGCGGATCAGGTGCGTGAGCGGGTCGCCGATCGCTTCGATAATGGTCTTGTCGACCTCTACGTCCTTTCCCTCGATCTCGAGCTCGCACTGCTTGCCCAGCTTGGCGCTGAGGTCGCGCACGACACGGGGGAAGCGGCTGAAGACCGATCCGATCTGTTGCATGCGGGTCTGCATGATCGCCTCCTGCAGCTCGCTGGTCACCTGATCGATACGCGCTGAGGTGGCCTCCAGGCCCGAGCGTTCGTCGGACGCCACGGCCTGCATCAGCTGGTTGCGGCTGAGCACGAGTTCGCCCGCCAGGTTCATCAGGCAGTCGAGCACGGTCACCGACACGCGGATGCTGGCCTCGGCGGGGGGCGTCGGCGGCGACGTCTTGGGGGGCGTTTCGGCCACGGACGCTGCCTGTGGGGGGGCGGGGGCGGCCTCCGGAGCCGACGCCTGCGCGGCCGCAGCCGTCTTCGCCGCGTTCTTCTTGGCCAGCTTGGCGGCGATGGCGGCCTCGATCTGGTCGTCCAGGCTCAACTCAGTGCTGGGGGGGGAATCAGCCCCGGGCGCGGGAGCGGTCGATTCGACCGACTCGCCGGCCTCGGCGTGGGCGGCGATCGCCTCCAACGCCTTGACGTGGTGGCTGATATCGAAGGCCGACGAGTTGTGCACATCGTCGATCATCGACACAAGCGTGTCGGCGGCCTTGAGCATCACGTCAACGGTGGCTGACGACGGCGTCAGCTCCTTGTTGCGCATCATGTTAAGCAGGTTCTCGAGGCTGTGGGCCAGGTCGTTGACCGTGGTCAGGCCGAGAAATCCGGCTGCGCCCTTGATGGAGTGGATCGCGCGGAACACCTCGTTGACAAGGTCCACGTCGATGTCGGCGCCTTGTTCCTCGATCGCAAGAAACTGGTTCTCCACGTCGGCCAGGTGCTCTTTAGCTTCAATGACGAAGTCGTTCAGCAGTTCGTTGTCTTCCACCGTCATCTCCCGCGAGGGTCGCAGAGGTCACAACGCAGGTGGACGAAGAACCTGCGCAAGGATGTGTTGGTTGACCAAAACTAGGTCACCTACACAGGGCGCAGCCTCGGGTGGTGGTAAGCACTAGCGCGTCGGCTGCCGCCGCGCCAGGGAGTCCCCACGCCGCCCAGCCGCGCGTGGGGATGCCTGGTGCGGATGCGCGGCGTGCGCGGGTGGCTAGCCTGGGCCGGGGTCGCGTCGGGACTGTTTTTCCAACTCTGCCGCCAGATCCTCGGCGTAGCCGGGCGGGAAGGGGTTTTCCGAACCACTTTCGGGCTGCTCGCCCGACGGCTTGGGCCCGCGGTCCGCAGGTGGGGGGGCGTTCTGCGGTGACGGGGGCGGCGGGCCAGGCGGCGTCGCCGACTCTTCCGGGGGAAGCGGCTGCGAGAATTCCGAGACCCAGTAGTCCGCGTCGCCGATGTCGATGGCCGCCGGTTTCTCCGTGGGCGACGGTGGCGCGGTGTTCACGTGGTGCGCGGGGCGACGGAGCAGCTCACGGTTCCAGGTTGAACTGTCCTCCCAGGCCGCGCCGCGTTGACGGGCGGCCCGCTGCACCCGGCGGTCACCCGACACCACCAGCAGCTCCTTGGGCGCGACGTCCGCCTCGATCAGCGCCTCGAGCATCGCGTCGGCGTCGGGGTAGCTGCGAGCGAAACGCACGTGGATGCCCTCGAAGTTGTACTCGTCGGGCAGGCCGGGCGGAGCGCCCGCAGCGTCGAAAACGATGCTCGCCCGGGACCGCTCCCGCTTCTGCAGCCGCGAGGCGAGGAAGACCAGCAGCGCCTCGCGGGCGCCCTGCAGGGTCCCGGCCAGCGCGTCGGCGCCGTGCACGTCGGTGGCGTGCAGCAGATTGTAGCCGTCGATTAATAGGCGGACACGCGCCGGAGAGCGGGCCATGGGTGCACGCTCCTGGGGCGGCTAGTCGTTGTAGACGTGCCGCTCGCGGTAGGTCTCGAAGAAGTGGCGGGCGATAGCGTGATCAACGTCCATCACGTGCGCCAACAGCGCGGCGCGGACCCACATGCCGTTGCGGGCCTGCCGGAAGTACATGGCGCGGGGATCGTCGTCGACCTCGGGGGGGATCTCGCCAAAGTGCTGGTCGCGGGGGAACGGGTGCAGGATCGGAGCGTACAGCCGCATCCGCGCCACCAGTTCGGGGGTCAGCCGGTACTTGAGGGTGTCGATGGCGGCCATCGACTCGGCGTCCTCGGGGTCGTCGTGCTCCTTCTGAACGCGCGTCATGTAGAGCGCGTCGACCTGCTCGATCACCGGCTTGCCGTCCAGCTCGGACTCAAACGAGTCGAGTTCGTGCACTGGCACGCCGCGGTCCGCCAGCCGCTGTTTCAGGTCCTCTCGGATTCGGAGCTTCGGGTGGTCTGGCGAGATGAACACCAGCCGCACCCCCTCGTACGCGGCGAGCAGCATCGCCAAGGAACGGACTGTGCGCCCGCGGCCGATATCGCCGCAAAAGGCGTAGGTCTTGTTTTCCAGGCCCTTGGTCAGGTCGCCGTAGCCCGGCATCTGCCGCAGCCGCTCCAGCTTGTCGCCGCCGGGCGAATCCCGCGGGTTCTCGAAGTTGAACGTCCGCTGCAGCGTGTAGACGTCCAGCAGCGCCTGGGTGGGGTGCTCGTCGGCGCCGCTGCCGGCGTTGATCAGCGGCACGCTCCGCTGCCCGCTACGCTCGAGGTCGTTCATCAGGTAGGCGCACGACTCGGCCAGCTTAGCCACCGGCGACCGCATGATAATCAAGTCGAAGTAGCTGGAGAACATCCGGATGGAGTCGAAGCGGGTCTCGCCCTTGGTCTCGGAAGAGGTGCTCGGGTCGCGGACCTCGTTGCAGGTGATCCCGAGGATCTGGCAGGCCGCCATGAACGACAGAAATGTCCGCGTCGAGGGCTGCGTGAAATACAGCATGGCCCGCCGGTGCGACAGCAGGTTCCGCAGGAAGTCCTGGCCATCCCGCGACTTGGACAGCAGCCGGATCATGTCGGCGGTCTCGGCCAGCTCCGCAAGGGTGGCCGGGGTGAACTGTCCGGAGAACACCACGTGCCGCAGCCGATCGCCCCGCTGGAAGTCCGGGGCCTTCATCAGCACCGGCCGCTCGAGCCGCGAGGCGTAGTGCTCGAGGTTCAACTCGTCTTGGGTCGGGACGTGCCCCTGATTCACGGTTTGCTCAGCTGGCGTAGACAACTTCGGCTCCTTGCGTCGGCGTTGCTAGCTTTATCGCACAGGCCCGCTCCGCGGGCAATCCACCCCGTTGTCGAGGTCCGACAAGTGGGGCTAACGTGCTACTCGGAGACCCGCCAGCGGGCGTGGAACAGCCACATGATCAACAGCAGCAGCGTCGCGTTGTACAGCACCGACCAGCCCACAAACCCGTAGAAGACGCTCATGTCGCCGATGGCCTGCTGCACGGCCGCGTCGGACCGCCCGTCGGCTCGCTCGATGTCCAGCGGCAGGGCAAAGACCGCCGCGAAAGGACTGATGCTGCTGACCGCGTGCACCACCTTGGCGCCGGTGGTGTCCTGAAAGAACGTGTCGGAGAAGTAGCGGGCGGCCAGCGGCGCGACAAACATCGTTAGGATCAACACGTAGGTGGTCATCAGGCTGCTGGACGTCTTGCGGTAGAGGGTCGAGCAGAGCAGCGCCGTGAACGCGGTGGTCAGGCACGCGAGCGCCACCACCAATAGGTAGCCCGCCATGGTTGGCAGGTTGTTCCAGTACTCTAGCGGCATCAGGCACGCCAGCAGCACCGGCCACAGCAGGAACGAGGTCAGCACCACCGACACCCGCAGCCCGCTGAGCAGCTTGCCCCACAGCATCTGCCAGGGGGTGATCAGCGTGGTGAGCAGCAGGTCGAGCGTCTGCCGCTCGCGCTCGTTGCAGACGCTGCCGGCCGAGAAGACGGGGCCCACCAGCATGTTAAACAGCAGCACGTAGGCGATGTACCACGGCGCCAGGTTCATGAACATGTACAGGCAGACCGCCATGATCGGCAACGCCAGTCCCATCGAAATCTGGATCACCAGCCGCAGCATCAGGGTGCCCTGGGCGAAGATCTCGCTCCGCATCTCTTTGTCGTAGATCGGGTTCGCGCCGTCCTCGATGAACGTGGTCCGCTTGGGGGGGGCGAACAGCTTGTCCGGGAACTCGTCCCGCTTGATGTACAGCCCGACCGCCTCGCGGGCCTCGCTCTCCAGGTCCACCACCTCCTTGCCGCCGGAGCCAAGGTCCGCCGGGTACAGCAGCCGCCTGGCGATGTCCATCCACAGCAGCGCCCCCACCGCGGCGCACGCCACCGGCACGACGGTCGACACGAACGCCACCCGGGCGGGCCCCAACTGCTCCAGCGCGTTCCACACCAGCACGCCCACAATGGCCAGCGGCAGGATCATCATGTACGACACCACCAGCGACGCGCTGGTCCGCTTGAAGTAGCTGCTCGCCCACAGGCTGATCATGCCGAACAACGCGACCATCGAGAACATCGCGATGTACGCCGCAAACACCTCCAGCGCCGACACGCCCCCCAGCGGCAGGCAGAGCATCACGATCGGCAGCGAGCAGAAGTTCAGGATGCCCAGGTACGTCAGCGACGCGAACAGCTTGCCCAGCACGATTGCGCCCGGCTTGATCGGGCTGGCGAGCAGCATCTCGTAGCTGTCCCGCTCCTTCTCGCCGGTGATCGACCCCGCGGCAAAACTCGGCGCCATCAGCGTAGCCAGCATGTACTGCCCAAAGAAGAACAGGCTGACCAGCCGCTTGGCCTCTTCTGGCTGAGCAAAGTCGAGCTTCTGCTCTTGCGGCCAGGCCAGGAGCACCACCACGCCCAGCAAAGCGATGTACGCAAACAGCAGCACGAACGCCCGCGGCAGCCGCAGGGTGCTCAGCAGCTCGTACTGCAGCACGGGATTGTCACGCACGTACATAGGCAGGGGCAATGGGCAGTTGGCTCTAGACGGATTTGACCAGCAGCCCACGGAGCCAGCCGTGGGTCACCGGTCCTCTGTATTCTCCAGCACCAGCTCGATTTCTTCCCACACCGGCTCGACCGGGATGTCCTTGAACGGGCTGTCGATGAAGGTCCCCAAAGACTCGCACGGGGTCTGTACTTCGCTCGACGCGACAAATCTTTGGTGCGGCTGACCGGGGCGGGTCCATTCTACCGGGCTGATCTGGAACAGCGATACCATCGGCAGCCCCGCGGTGGCGGCCAGGTGGTGGGGGCCGCCGTCGTTGCCGACAAACAGGTCGCACCGCCGCATCACGCCCATCAGTTGGGGGAAGGTCGGCATCGGGTAGTCGACGACCGCCGCGGCCCGCATGCGGTCGGTCACCAGCCGGGTGGCCCGCTCCTGGCCCGGCCCGTACACCATCATCGGCGTGTAGCCCCGGTCGGACAGTCGATCGGCGATCTCGGCGAACCGCTCCGGCGGCCAGATCTTATCGGGGTCCTGGGAGTTCACGTACATCGCGACCGTCTTACCGGGGATCTGCTCCGCCTTGAACCGATCGGCGAAGGCCTCATCCTCGCTGCTGAGCGGGAACTCGAGGTCGAGGTCGTCCAGGTCGACGCGGTCGTCACCCAGCAGCCGCAGGTTCCGCCGGGCGTTGTACTCGTACGGCATCTGGTCGCGGGGTGTCGATTCGGTGTAGCACAGCGGCCCCCGCGCCAGGCCCCGGCGGTAACCGATGCGGCGTTTGGCGCCGCTGGCCAGCGTGAGCCAGGCCGTCTTGGGGATCGCATGCAGGTCGATTGCCAAGTCGTACCGTCGCTCGCGCATCGCCCGGATGACCGACCACAACTCGCCGGCCGACGCCTTGCGACGCAGCAGGTGGCGGTCCGACACGTACGGGCTGTACAGGAAGATCTCACCGTTCTGCGGCTGGCAGAGGATGTCGACTTCCGCGCCCGGGTACAGCCGCCGCAGCTGCCGCATCAGCGGTGTGACCAGCAGCGAGTCGCCCAGCATCCGCAGGCGGACGACCAGGATGCGTTGGGGAGTTGGGTCCAAGCTTCCGCCCGCCAGCTCTGTCGTAGTAGTCGGAGGTAAAAGGGCGCGGCGGAGGGCCTAGTACGCCCGCGGCCGGACCTTGCCCAGCACGCGGCTCGGCAGGCCCTGCAGGCGGATAAAGCCCTCGGCGTCGGTCTGGTCGTAGCTGCCGCCGCCCTCCATGCTCGCGACCTCTTCGTCGTACAGGCTGTTGGGGCTGGTGCGGCCGTGGATCAGGATGTTGCCCTTGTACAGGCCGAGCGTCACCTCGCCGGTGACCGGCTGCTGGGCCTCCTTGATAAACGCCATGAGGGCGTCCATCTTCGGGCAGTACCAGAAGCCGTAGTACACCATCTCGGCGACTTCCGGGGCCAGCCGGTCACGCAGGTGCACCAGGTCGCGGTCCAGGGTGAGCTGCTCCAGCTGCAGGTGCGCCGCGTACAACGCGGTCATGCCGGGCGCCTCGTACACGCCGCGGCTCTTCATGCCGACAAAGCGGTTCTCGACGATGTCGATCCGGCCCACGCCGTTGCGGCCGGCGATGACGTTCATCTCCTGCACCATGGCCAGCGGCGACTTCTTCTCGCCGTTGATGCTGACCGGCACGCCGGACTCGAAGCCGACCGTGACTTCTTCGACCTTGTCCGGGGCGTCCTGGGGCGAGACCCCCATGCCGAAGTCGACGATCGCGCAGCCGTTGACCGCGGTGTCCTCCAGCTTGCCCGCCTCGTAGCTGATGTGCAGGCAGTTCTCGTCGGAGCTGTAAGGCTTGGCGAGCGACGCCTTGACCGGGATCTTCTTCACGTCGCAGAAGTCGATCATCTCGGTGCGGCCGGGGAATTTGTCGCGGAACGACTGCATCCGCCACGGCGCAATCATCTTGACGTCCGGCTCCAACGCCTCGGCGGCCAGCTGGAAGCGGCACTGGTCGTTCCCCTTGCCGGTGGCGCCGTGCACAAACGCCTCGGCGCCCACCTCGCGGGCGACCTCCAGGCAGGCCTTGCTGATCAGCGGTCGGGCGATGGAGGTCCCCAGCAGGTAGATCCCCTCGTACTTGGCCTGCCACTGCAGCACGGGGAACGCGAAGTCGCGGCACAGCTCCTCCTGCACGTCGACCAGCCGGGCCGAAGCCGCGCCGTTGTCGTGCGCCTTCTGCATGATCGCCTTGCGGTCCTCGCAGGGCTGCCCGACGTCGACGTACACGCAATGGACCTCGTAGCCCTCGTCCTGAAGCCATCCAAGGATCACAGAGGTATCGAGGCCGCCAGAGTAGGCGAGGACGCAGCTGGGCATGGGTCGGAATCCGTAGCGGGGGGAAATCGAGCTTCAAGCAGAACCGACATTGTGGTTCCCGCCCCGCCACCTGACAAGCGGCGCCACAGCCGGGGACGCAGCCGGGGACGCTGAGCCGCAGACCCTGCCTGCACCGGCGAAGCCCGCAGGGACGTGACCACGCTCAGCCGCTCAGCCGCCGATGATCTCGAGCTGGGCGTCCAGCACCTGGGCGCCCGCCGAACCACACAGCAGCGTCACGGCTAGCTCGTTGCTGGCGGCCAGCAGGCCGGTGAGATCGGCCGTCGGGCCGGTGAACGTGAGGGGCGTCTCGTTTAACTGAGCGCCGACCCGCGTGTGGTCAGAGCCGAGCCGCAGCAGCACGCGTGTGCCCGCGTCGAGCGCAGTCGGCCGGTTGAACCGCCGGCTCAGCCGCACCTGGCTGACGCTCTCGCCGAAGGCGTCCGACCAGTCGCACGGCAGCTTCACCCGCAGCGGCGGCCCGCTGGCGGCGACCGCCTGCCACGGGCCGCGGAGCCGGATCACGTGCGCAGCGGCGCCTGGGGCGTCGGGGCCGCGCGTCTGCTCGCTCACTTGGGCACGAACGTCTGCTTGACGTTCACTTCGCGGATCTGCCGGCTGTCGACCTCGTAGCCGCGGAGCGTGACCTGGATGCCACGCAGGGCCGCGTCGTAGGGGGGAGCGGTCTCACGCTCGCCGGCGTCGTCCACGCCGTTGACGCCGTCGTCATCAAAGCCGTTCGAGCCCTGATCAGCGCCTTGAACCCCGTCGTCATCCTTGCCGTTGTTCTCGTAGGAAGTCGACCAGGTGTCGTAGGTGCGGTAGGGCTGGAAGGCGTAGCCACGCAAGCCGACCGACGAACTTGCCAGTCCGCTCTTCGGCGCCATGGCCGTCGCGAATACAGAGTCGCCAAGAAGCACAGATGCATTCCCAAGGTTCCCCGTTGGCCAGTTGCTGAGACCGGGATTGCGGTTCGCAAAATCGGCGTGCAAAACGTAATAGCCCAGGTCGACGTACGCGCCGCGGCTGACAATCGGCTGGTAGTCCGTGCCGGACGCGCCGGAGCTGGCGTAACCCAGGGCAAGGGCGCCCCAGGCCGGGTCGCCGGGGCCAATCACTTCTCCGGGGTAGGCGACCGACTGGCTCGCGTTGTTGACCGGCTGTTCGGCCAGCAGCGGCGCCTCGGGGTCGTACACCTTGATGTCGAACGCCAGCATGTTGCTCAGCACCACGTCCTCGCCCCGGCGGTCGCCCGACAGCGGGGCCATGCCGTTGGTGAACATCACAACCTGACCGTCCTCGTTGACGATGGCGCGTGTGGTGGGTCGCTGCGCCCTATCCTCATCAACATATACAAACGGGCGGCTGGCTATACGTTCGCCACGCTGACTGCTATCGCCCAGTAGATAAGTATTGACCGAGCCACGTAGCCCGCCGCCTCCCGCGCGGCCCGCGATGGACGAATCATTGAAAGTGGCGGGGTTGTCGCTATCTTGCACCTCGCGAGTTTCGGGGTCCGGCCGGTGACGTATATTGATTACGCCAGTGACTCCACCGCCATTGTCGACCGAACGGTAAGGAAACTGGTTTCTTGCCCCGCTGCGTGGATCTCCAGACGCCACGTGTTGGTGATCAAAGCGGTTTTCACGTTTCGTCAAGTCGCTCAGTGTATTGGCCTTGAGTAGCCAAACACCAACGAGTGGGTCCCATTCCAAACGTACCGACAGGTCGTACTCGTCTTGGAACGCCAACAGGGCCGAAATTGCTTCGTCGACCGCATCTTGGCCAACGTTGGAGAGAACGCGTACCACGCCCGGGCCGAGGTCGAATCCATTGACCTGGATCCCGTAGTCAAGCTGCGGGGCGATTAGCAGCACCCGTCGGTAAACAGTTCGAAACCCCGGCTCGCCGAAGTAGTATGTCTCGGATCCGGAAGGCTCTACTGGGTTCTCCACCGCAAACCAGACGACCTCAGCCAACGGTGATTCGATCTCGGTCGCCTGCCAATTATTAAACCCGTTGCCGGCCGGCGGGACGCCGGTCGGCACGCGGCCGACAAACGGTTTCTCGTCGTTCCGGACAGTTAGCATGAGGACGTCGTCCCAGTCGCCCAGGCCGCCGCCATCGGTTACGTACTGAGGATTGAGCGTAGCCGTTCCATCCATTCCGGGCAGGCGGCCAAGATTGGAACTGGGCAGCTGCGAAACCGCTAAATCGATCTGGACTTGGTTGCCAGACGGACCGACTGGATCTGGTTCGCCGAAGGGCGCAATTTCGTCACGCAGGTAGATGCTGGGATCAAAATCGCTCTGCGGGCCCTCGACGATCTCGATGTAGCCGTGGTTCGACTCCGGCTTGGTCCACGGGATCGCCGGGCAGGTGTGGTTGGCCAGGTCCGCCTGCAGCATCGCGCGGGCGTTGCGGAGCTGCGAGGACATCTCGATGCTGGCGCGGCGCTTCGCCACGCTCTCCGACACGTTCGCAAACACGCCGATGACGGTCGCCATCATCAGCAGCGTCAGCGACATCGCCACCAGCATCTCGACCAGAGTAAAGCCGTCACCCCCGCGGCGACGAAACTGGCGGCAACGGTTCGGTGCTGGCACGAAACTCCAATGCGGCCGACTGCCGCGGGTGAGAAAATACACTTTGCGCTCCACTGTCCGGGGGAGTGGCATGAGAGCCCCTGACGCCACCCCAGACTTTCATTGCAACGCGCCGTAAAGTCTGTGTCAAGCAAAGGTTGTGTTCGCCGCTATCAGCCGATCGCGGCGGCCGGCAGCCCGGCGGAAGGCCCCTGACAGGAAAAGGTTGCCACCGCTGGCGGCCGATCGCCCTTTTTTACCCCTTTGCGCCCTTGGACCGGGTAAGAGAACGGGAGAATAATAGGGGCTACGCCGATTCTTCCCCTCCCCGCACCGCCCCAGCAGCGAATCCTTGCCCCCACGCCCGCTCTTTTCGGCTCCCGCTGTCCCGGCCCAGGGCCGCACAGCCAAGGACCCAACAGCCAGGGGCCCCCGCTTGCGACGCAACGCCGCTTGCGGCTTGCTGTGTCTGTTGCTGGTAGACGCGGCGTCTGCTCAGCCGCCCGATAAGCCCTCGGCCGAGGCGGCCCGGGCGTACGCGAGTGCGGCGGCCTTGCAGGACCGCGGGCTGCACGACCTGGCGGCCAAGGAGTGGCAGACGCTGCTCAAGACCTTCCCGCAGGACGCTTTGGCCCCGCGGGCGGAGTACAACCTGGGGGTCTGCCGCTTCCAGCAGGGCGACTTCGCCAACGCGGCAGAAACGTTTCAGCAGGCCGCCCGACACGCGCAGGACGACTCGGTCGCGGAGGCGTCTTGGTCCAATCTCGGGCTTGCCCGCTTTAACGAGGCCGCGTCCCAAGCCGACGCGCGGCCCCAGCAGGCAGCTGCGGCCTACAAGTCGGCGATTGCGGCCTTCGATCAGTTGATCGCCAAGTTCCCCAACAGCACCCAGGCCGGCGGGGCGCAGTTCTACCGCGGTGAATCGCTGACCGCCCTCGGCAGGTTTGACGAAGCGGCCGCCAGCTACCGCAACGCGCTGGCCGACGCCACGGCTTCGCCGCTGCACACCGCGGCCCGACTCGGGCTGGCCTCCGCCGAACTGGAACTCGGCCAACCCGAGCAGGCCGAGGCGACGCTCAACACGCTGATCGCCGGCGGCGCGGTGGGCCAATCCGGTGGCGAGGCCCACACCCTCCGCGGCGAGGCCCGTTTGGCGGCCGGCCAGCCGGCCTCCGCGGCGGAAGACTTTGCCCAGGCCGCGTCCGTCGAGGGCTACGCCGCCGCCGACCACGCTCAAGAGCGGCGGGCCTTCGCGCTCTACTCGGCCGGCGACCACGCGGCGGCCGCTGACGCCTACCAAGAGCTGGCGAGGCGGTTCCCGGAGTCGCCGCTGACCCGCGGCGCGACGCTCGCCGCGGGCAAGTGCCTGCTGCTCGCCGGCAAGCACGATGACGCCGCGTTCCTGCTAGCCGCCGAGTGGCGGGCCGACCCAACCGCCGCCAACGCCGAGTCGGCTCATTGAGCGTCCCCCAGGCACGATCAGGCGCTCCGCCTGGCGAAGCAGTTCCTGCAAGAGCACCCCGACAGCGAATGGGCCGCTGAGGCCCGGCTGGTTGCGGCCGAGTCCGCCGCGCAGTTGGGGCAGGCCCCGCAAGCCATCTCGCAGTACCAGCAGCTGCTCGCCGCCAAGCCCAGCGACGCCCGCGTCGCCGGTTGGGTGATGCGGCTGGCCTCGCTGCTCAGAGAGGGTCAGCAGTGGGACGCCCTCGCCAAGCTGCTCGCCGCCAACCTTAAGACGCTCCCGCCCGACCGCCGGTCCGACGCGCTGGTGCTGTTGTCCGAGGCCCGCCGCGCCACGGGCGATTCGTCGGCCAGCATCGCGGCGCTGGGCGAGTTGATTGCGCAGTCAACCGACGCCGACCGCGTCGCCCAGGCGCTTTACCAGCGTGGCGAGCAGTTCACCGCGGCCGGTGATCTGGACAGCGCGAACGACGACTTTGCCAAGCTCGCGGAGGAGCACCCCCAGAGCGAGCTGGCGCCGTACGCCCTGTACAGCCTGGCGAACAACCAGCTGCAGTCCGGTGACAAGCGGGCCGGTGGGCGCACCTTGCGGCGCCTGGTTTCCGGGTACCAGGAAGGCCCAGTCGGCGAGGCCCGCTTCACGCTGGCGGGCCTGCTGCACGAGCAGAACCAAGACGGGCAAGCGTTGAAGCTGCTCGCCACCGCCAAGGCGCCGCCCGCTGAGTTGAGCTACCTGAGGGCGCTCTGCCTGCTCGGCGCCGAGCGCCCGGACGAAGCAAAGGCAGCGCTCGAGTCTTTCTTGCGGCAGCACCCGCGGCACGACCGCGCCGACCAGGCGGCCTTCGAGCTTGCGTGGCTGCAGCGGAAGTCTGAACCCGCGCAGGCGGCCGCCCGATTCCAGCAACTGGCCGCCGATTACCCACGGAGCCCGCTGGCCGCCGAGTCCCTGCTGCGGGCGGGCGAGTTGCTGCACGAGGCGGGACAGAAAGAGCAGGCGACCGAGCCCCTCTCTGCGTTGGCTGCGCGTCGCGACGCGAAGCCCGAGCTCAAAGCGCAAGCCTCCCAACTGTTGGGTTGGATCCGATACGAAGCCGGGGAGTTCGCCGCCGCGGCGGACGCCTTCGCCGCGCAGCTCAAGCAGCAACCCAACGAGGGCGTCGCCGCCGGCGCGGCGATGCTGGGAGAGTCGCTCTTCCAGCTCGAGCAGTACGAGCCGGCCTTGGATGCCTACGCCCGCACCACCGAGCCGGCGCTCAAAGACAAGTCGTTAGCGAGCACCGCCTGGCTGCACGCGGGCCAGTCGGCCGCGCAGCTGGGCCGCTGGGAAGAGTCGCTCAACTGGCTCGACCGTGCCGGTCAGGTAGACCAGGCAGGCTCGCAGGCTGATCAGATCCGCTACGAGCAGGCGTGGGCGTTGGTGAACCTGCAACGGACCCAAGAAGCGCGGCCGATCTTCGAAGCCCTGATTCAATCGAAGGACGGCGTGCTGGCCGCGCGGTCGCAGTTCATGCTTGGTGAGATGCAGTTCGCCAACAAGGAGCACCAGGCGGCCGTCCGCACGTTCTTCCGGGTCGCGTACGGTTACGGTGGCAAGGACGCGCCGGCGGAGTACCACCCCTGGCAGGCGGAGTCGTTGTTTGAGGCCGGACGCTGCCTCGAGGCGCTGGGGCGGAAGGAAGCGGCGCAGCAGCTCTACGTCGAGCTGCTGGAGCGCTTCCCCGACTCGGCCAAGGCGCGGCACGCCCGCACCAGGTTGCAGCAGGGGGTGACGCGGTAGATGATGGGGCGTTGGAATCAGCCAGGCGATCAAAGAGAGAAAAACGTGATGTCCTTTGCCCGCCACCTGGCGATGACCCTGGCGATGCTGCTGTTCACGGGCCCGCTGCACGCGCAGGCTCCGGCCGCGGACCCGAGCGAGTTCGTCTTCCCGCCGCTGGGGCCCCCTGCGGAGCAGGCCCAACCCGACCCGGACGCCATGGCCGACGCGGCGCTCGAGCCGGCCCCGGCGCCCGCACCGATCCCCGACGCCGCGACGCCCATCCTCGAGCTGTTCCTCAAGGGCGGCTGGCTGATGGCGCCGATCGTGCTCATGTCGGTCGTCGTGCTGGCGGTCACGCTGGAGCGGATGCTCGGCCTGCGACGCGGCCGCATCCGGCCCCGCAAGCTGGTCGCCACGCTCCGCCGCCAGGTCGACGACGGCGAGTTCGACCCGCAACGCACCTACAACGCCTGCCGCCGCAGCCGCAGCGCGCTGTCGCGGGTGGTGATCGCCGCGCTGGCGAAGATTGGCCGCCCGCACGCCGAGGTCGAGGCCGCCGCGGCCGACGCGCTGCAGAACGAGGCCGACCGCATGTACGGCAACGTCCGCACACTCAACCTGGCCGCCGCGGTGACCCCGCTGATGGGTTTGCTGGGCACGGTGTGGGGCATGATCGAGTCGTTCTTTGTCACGGCCAACGCCGCGGAAGGCACCGACAAGGCGACCGCGCTGGCCGAGGGCATCTACGTTGCGCTGATGACCACGTTCGCCGGGCTGGCGGTGGCGATCCCCGCGGCGGTGCTGGCCCACTACTTTGAGGGCCGCATCCTCCGCGCGCTCCGCAAGGTCGAGAGCCTGATGACCGTGCTGCTCCCCCGCATCGAGGCGCTCGAGGGACGCGAACGCATCGATCTGCGGCAGCTCGAGCTGAACTACCAGCACGACCGGCCCGGCTACCGTCAGGCCCCCGCGCCCGTTCCTCCCGAGCCGCCCGCAGGCCCAACGCCCCATCACCTGCAGCGTTCCGCCGAAGCGGGCGGGAGGGTCTAGCCCGGCATGGCTGTCAAAATCAACAAGGGGACCTCGGCCGGAGCTCTGAGCATGACCCCGCTGATCGACGTGGTGTTCTTGCTGCTGATCTTCTTCCTGGTCGCTAGCCGTTTCGAGCAGGAAGAGCGGCAGATGGACGTCACGCTCCCGCAGGCCGCCGAGGCCGCGCCGACCGTGCTGCCAGGACAGGAGGTGTTTGTCACCGTCACGCCCGCCGGCAAGTACTTCATCCAAGGACAGGAGCTCACCGCCAGCATGCTGCGGACCCGGCTCAAGGCTCTTTACCAGGCGAACCCGGGCAAGCAGACCGTGGTGATCCGGGCCGACGCGCAGTCCAGCTCCGGCGCGCTGGTCACCGTGCTCGACGCCTGCAATCAGGCGAACATCGGCAACTACCGCATTGCGACAGAGTAAGGGGTGTCACCTTCCCCCGCGGGCATCTCGTCGAGGGGCTGTGTGTGTGAGTGATTCGAACAGCTAACCGCCGGAAGCTTGCAGTTGTCCCTCGACCCCGCCATCTACCGACCCGCGATTGACGAACGCGCCGCGACCGTCAACGCCGCGCTGGCGCTGTGGACCGGGGCGGCGGCGGGCGGGGTTGTCGCGCTCGGCGGGTTCGACGACCCGGACCCGTGGCGCAACGGCTACTACCGCCTGGCCACGCTCGGCCTCACCACCTTGCTGCTGGCGGCGGCGTTCCTGGCGGCGCCGGGCGCCTCGGCCAAGCGGCTGCAGTTGAGCGTGGTGGCCAGCCTCCTTGTGCACACCGCGCTGATCGCCGGGCTGGCATTCGCCAACCTGCACATGCCTCAGCTGCTGGCCGACGCGGACGCCCCGCCCGTGGCGGAGCCGCAGGAGGAGCAGCCGCCCGAGATGGTGGTCATCGACCGCGATCAGCTCAACGAGGTCCCCGACTTCGAGCGGCCGGTGGCGTCGAGCGCCCCGCAGAGTCAGGCGGAGATCTTGGAGCCGGACCGGCAGGCGCCCAAGCTGGCCGAGACCATGCTCCAGCCGACCGAGGCTCCCCGGGCGGCCCCGCCGGCGCCCGACGCGGCGCAGTTTGAGCGCCCGCAATCGACGCTCGCCCAGGCGGCGATCGAGTCGGGGCGCCGCAGCCGCAACATCGCCTCGGCGGCCAGCATCGCCCCGCAGGCGGCCGAGTTTGACGCCGGCACGCTGACCACGCCGGCGCCGCTGGAAGAGCCGGAGCCGAGCCCCCGCCCCACCCCGCAGCTGGCCCGCGCCGCGGCGCCGCTGCTGGCGCCGGTCTCGCCGGTCGTGATGCCCCGCGCACCCACGCGGCCTTTGCCGCCGCTGCAGGGCCCGCTCAACTCGGCGGCCCGCCCGACCTCCGCCGCCGCGGCCGCGCCGACGCTCAGCGCCGCCCAGGCGCCGCCGCGGTCCCGGCCCAGGGCTCTCGCGCAGCTCGGACCGTCGTCGATGGACCCGATCACGCCGCTGCCCTCGCAGGCGACCGACACGGCCCGCGAGCAGCCCGCCGCGCCGCGGATGGCCGCGCTCGCGCCGCCGGTCGACCAGCCGCAGCGCCAGCGGCCGGCGATGGCAAGCCTCGCCCCCGCCCTGCCCCGCGTCACACCGGACCTGCCCGACATGGCGCCGTTGAGGCCCGCCCCGCCGGCGCCCGATCGGCTCGCCATGCGGTCCGACGGCCCCGCGCCGCAGATTTCTGGGGCGCGCATGCTGGCGGACGTCCGCTCGCGCCCGCGCGGTAGCGCGGCGCCGCTGGCGGCGCTTGGTTCGGCCGGACGCGCACTCGAAGCCCCGGCGGCGGCTGCCGCGGCCGGGGCCGGCCAGCCGGGCGTCGCGGCCGAACTCGACGCGCGTCCCGACACCGGCGGCCTCGGCGTGAAGCCCGCGGAAACCGCCGGCCTGTCCAAGCTGGCCCCTAGCCGCGACGCCACGGCCAACCTCTCGCCCGGGCGGTTCCGCAATCAGGCGGCCGGCGGGTCGCCCTCGGTTGCCGGCGACGCGCGCGCGCCGACCTCCGCGTTCAGCAGCCGCGGCAAGCGGGTGGAGTTGCTGCAGTCCGGCAGCGAGGGCTCGCCCTCGCCCCGCACCGAGGCCGCCATCGAGCGGGGCCTGCGGTTCCTGGCCGAGGTGCAGCGCTCCGACGGCAGTTGGGCGTTCGACTCGCTGGCGGGCGCCGAGGTCCGCGCGGCGGAGGTGCCGCAGATCCGCGCCGACGCGGCCGCCACCGGCTTATCCCTGCTGTCGTTCCTTGGCGCCGGCTACGATCACATTGACGGCAAGCACCAGCAGACCGTCAAGAGCGGGATCAACGCGTTGGTCGCGATGCAGGCGGAGTCGGGCGTGCTCTTCCCCGAATCAAGGAACACCGACGCCTACGAGGTTGCCCGCTTCTACAGCCACGGGATCGCCACGATCGCCCTGTGCGAGGCGTACGGCATGACCGGCGACCCGCGGCTCGAACGGCCGGCCCAGCGGGCGATCGACTACATCGTCTCGACGCAGGTCCAGAGCCTCGGCGGCTGGCGGTACACGCCCGGCTTCAACTCTGACCTGTCGGTCACCGGGTGGATGCTGATGGCGCTGCGGAGCGGCGAGCTGGCCGGACTCGACGTGCCGACTCGGACCTACGCCGGGGTGCGGAAGTTCCTCGAGTCGTGCCGCGAGCAAACGGGCGCCCAGGCCCGCTTTTGCTACAACCCGTCGGCCCCGGCCAACGACACCCGCACCAGCCACGGCCGCAACCCGGGCACGGTGATGACGTCGGTTGGCCTGTTGATGCAGCTCTACCTCGGCGAGGGCCGCGAGAGCCGCCGCATGCAGCAGGGCGCCGATCACCTGCTGGGCCACCTGCCGACCCTCGGCGAGTCGATGACGCCGGCCCGCACCAGCACGCTGGGCAACCCGCTGCGGGACACGTACTACTGGTACTACGGCACGCAAGTGATGTTCCACATGGGCGGCCAGCACTGGGACGCCTGGAACGACGCCCTGCACCCGCTGCTGGTCGAGAGCCAGACCACCAGCGGCCGGCTGGCCGGCAGCTGGAACCCGATCGCGCCGGTGCCCGACAAGTGGCGTCACCTCGGGGGTAGATTGTATGTCACCACGCTCAACCTGCTGAGCCTCGAGGTCTACTACCGACACCTGCCGCTGTACGAGATGACCGGGCGATAGGCGATGAACGAAGCGAAGCGTTTGGAGACGTCTCGCCTCGGTCGAGTGGTGAACCGCGCTCCTCTCCTGATGGCATTGGCTGTGGCCTGGTTGGCGCTTTGCGTGTGGATAGATCTCCCCGGAATCCTAACCGCCTTCCAATTGCTCTACTTGGCGGTTTCGCTGCTTTCGCTTCGCGATTATCGTTCGGAGAGAGGGCTCTGGATGCTCGCGTTGCTGCACTTTGGGGTCAGTGTGGTGCTCTACGCGGTGTTCCTTGTCGAGGGAGTGCGAGACCAGCTGCGTGGTGCGGCGGTCCCGATTGGGTTGGGAGTTGATGTCGCGCTGATGTCCATCGTGCTGGGTTGGCAGGTCCGTTGCCTGTGGTCGGTGGGCGTCGCGAATTACCGCTTTTCGCGGACCGTGTAGCTCCAGAAGGGGCGCGTCACCTCTTACGGGTGGGGTCGGCCACCGGACCTGCCACTGCTAGCAGAATCGCCATCCAACCCCGTGCGTTTTTCACCAAGATTCAAGTGGAAAGTGGCCACGGGAGATCTTCTAATAGGTGATCGGGAGCGTTGTGTAGCCACTTTTTCTGTCCCTAGTGCGGCAGTTGGCGAGTTTTGTCGTGGTGAGCCCATGAGGTGCGACAAAATGTCTGCGGTTTAGCTTTTTGGTTTTGTTGCAAGGTGTTGTTTCGCAGTGACTTACGGCTTGGTTCAGGCCGCGTCGTTCGATGGGTTTTGTCGCACTTAATCGTGTGGGCTCGGGAGCGCCAAAACGACAAAACCCGTTGTCGCCGCTCGGACGGCGCCGTCCCCTGCTCGACCGGAGGTGTGCATGCCAGCAGAGAATGCCGCGGCCGCCGTGCTGCCCGCGGAAGGCACAAAGAGCCAAACCGAATCCACCGAGAAGCGGAAAAAGCAGCCGCCCTACGCGGTTATCCTGCACAACGATGACATTAACGGCTTTCTGTTCGTTGCCGAGTCGATCGTCAAGGTGTTTGGGTACGAGCCGGGTAAGGCGGTCAAGCTGACGCTCGCCGCGCACCAGTCGGGCCGGAGCTGCGTCTGGTCGGGCATGCGAGAGCACGCCGAGCTGAAGGCCGATCAGCTGCGTTCTTGCGGCGCCGACCCGGAGCAGGCCCACCGCAACGCACTGCCACTCAAGGTCACCACTGAGCCAATGCCGGGGTGATTCCAGAAACGAGATGAGTACCGACGGGCGCGCGGACTGGCTGCAAGAACACTGCTCGGAGTCGATTATTCAACCACCCTGCCACGCTATGAAGTAGATGGCGGACCGCATGGTGGGCAGACCGTTTCACCGCTCAAAATGTCCCTCGACCGCTGACGGAGGTGCTACTGTCTGTGCGTTGGCGCCATCAACTGGGCTATGATGGAGCATCGCATCGGCAGCACACCCCACCCGCTTAGAAAGAGAGCCATGCCTCGACGACGTTGGATCATCACCTTGCTGTTGGCCTGCCCCACGCTCACGCTGGGACAGGACATCCGCCCGGAGTTCAAGGCGAGAGGGTTGGCGGGCAATCCTGTCTTTCCGGGCTGGTACGCGGACCCCGAGGCGATCATCTTCGGCGACGAGTACTGGATATTCCCGACCCTCTCGGACAACTACGGCGGCTCGCCAAGCGGCCCGCGGGCGCTGACCGAGAAGCAGAAGCTGGCGATCAACCCGCAGTATCTCAAGCAGACCTACCTGGACGCCTTCAGCTCGCCGGACCTGGTCACGTGGACCAAGCACCCCCGGGTGCTGGACGTGGCGGACATTGGCTGGGCCGAGTACGCGCTGTGGGCGCCATCGACCCTCGCGGCGAACGACAAGTACTACCTGCTGTTCGGCGCCAACGACATCCAGAGCGACAGCGAGGAGGGCGGCATCGGCGTGGCGGTGGCGGACACTCCCGCGGGGCCGTACAAGGACGCGATCGGCCGACCTCTGATCGACCGCTTCCACAACGGCGCGCAGCCAATCGACCAATTTGCCTTCCGCGACGACGACGGCCAGACCTTCAAGGAGATCACGCCCGAGAATTACGTCGAGGGACCGTTTGTGTTCAAGCGGGGCGGCAGGTACTACCTGATGTGGTCGGAGGGCGGCTGGGGCGGCCCGGACTACAGCGTGGCGTACGCGATTGGCGAGTCGCCGACCGGCCCGTTCACGCGGATCGCCAAGATCCTCAAGGAGGACCCCGGCGTCGCGACCGGCGCCGGGCACCACTCGGTGCTGCACCCGCCGGGGTCGGACGACTGGTACATCGTGTACCACCGCCGACCGCTGGGCGATCGTGACGGCAATCACCGCGAAGTATGCATCGACCGGATGGAGTTCAACGAGGACGGGACCATCAAGCCGGTAAAGATTACGTTTGAGGGCGTGAAGCGGCGGCCGCTGAAGTAGCGGCCGCCGGCGGGGTGTCGCGTCGCGCGTGGGTCCGCTAACCTGCATGGTTTGACCCCCCCACCCCTCCCGCCGATAAACAGCCAGCATGATCCACGTCGTCGCGACCATCACCCTCAAACCCGGCGTCCGCAAGGAGTTTCTCGAGGCATTCGCCCGGCTGACGCCGCTGGTGCTGGCAGAAGAGGGCTGCATCGAGTACGGCGCCGCCGTCGACGAGCCAACCGGCATCGACGCGCAGCAGCTCACCGGCGAGGACGCCGTGGTGGTGGTGGAGAAGTGGGAGGACGTGCCGGCGCTCGAGGCGCACCTCGCCGCCCCGCACATGGACGCCTACCGCCAAGAGACCGCCGACATGACCACCGGCGTCACGCTGCTAGTGCTGAAGCCGGCCTGAAAAGGCCGCCGGAGAGGTGTTATATTGAGAGGCTACCGAGCGGGGGACGGAACCCGCTCGCGCGACCTCGTTTGCTCGATTCTGCTATGCCTGTTGCCCCGATGATTGACGCTGTCCGAAACGAAATTGCCGCCATCGCCGACATGATTGTCGTGAAGGTGGGCACCCGCACCCTGACCGGGCCCGGCGGCGCGCTGGACCTGGGCCAGATCAAGTCGATCGCCGACCAGATCGCCCAGCTGCGGGCCGACGGACGCAAGGTGGTGCTGGTCAGCAGTGGCGCGGTGGGCGCCGGCATCGGCCGGCTGGGGCTGACCGAGCGGCCGACCGACCTGGCGCAGCTGCAGGCGGCCGCCGCGGTGGGTCAGAGCTGTCTGATCGAGTGCTACAACAAGGCCCTGGAGCCGCACGGACTGCACGCCGCGCAGGTGCTGCTCACCGCCGACGACATGCACGACCGCCGCCGGTACCTGAACGCGCGGAACACGCTGCGGGCGTTGTTCGACTACGGGGCGGTGCCGATCGTCAACGAGAACGACACCGTCCGCGTCGAGGAGCTGCGGCGCTCGATGGGCGACAACGACCGGCTGGCGGCGCTGGTCACGAACCTGATCCGCGCGCCGCTGATGGTGCTGCTGACCGACGTGGAAGGCCTGTACGACGGCGACCCCAGCCTCGAGGGTTCGAAGGTCATCCCGATTGTCCGCGAGCTGGACGACAACGTGCTGGGGCTGGCCGGCGAGTCGAATCACGAGGGCGTGCGTCTGTCTACCGGCGGGATGGCCAGCAAGCTGCAAGCGGTGCAGATCTCGACCGAGGCGGGCGAGAACGTGGTGATCGCCAACGGCCGACGGCCCAACGTGCTGCCGGACATCCTGGCGGGCAAATCGGTGGGGACGCTGTTCATCGCGGCGGGCGCGTCGGTGCGGGACCGCAAGCGGTGGATCGGCTGGAGCGTACACCCGGAGGGGAAGCTGCGGCTGGACGCCGGCGCTGAACACGCCATTGCGGAAGACGGCGGCAGCCTGCTGGCGGTAGGCATCACCGCGGTTGAGGGCGAATTCGAGAAGGGCGACGTTGTGAGCCTGGTGGGCCCCAGCGGCGAGGAATTCGCCCGCGGGCAAACGAATTACGGGTCGGACGATGTGCGGAAGGTGGCGGGCGAGCCGACCGAACGGTTCGGCGAGCTCCTAGATAGTTGGTCCTACTACGAGGTCGTGCACCGCGACAATCTGACGTTGCTGCGGGCGTAGGCGGTGCGGGTTGTGAGGGATTCGCGGCCGGTGGGCGCCATATCGCTTGGCTCCACGCGACGGGCGACTAGGCTGGAGGTTCTGGCCCTCCTCCCCGTTTAGCGACTCCGCCATGACCGCCCTGCCCCGCTTTGCCGTCCTGCTGACCCTCGGTTGCGCTGTGGCGCTCGGCGGCCCGCCGGCCCAGGCGCAAACCGTCTACGACAAACAACGCGAAGCAGAAATTGCGGAGCTGCGGCTGCACCTGTACCAGAACGTCGAGCACCCGGCCAACCTGCGGCGCCTGCGGTCGGAGCTGACCGTGGCCGAAGCGGAGGTAGAGTCGCTCAGGCGACTATTGCGGGAGTACGAGCCGTTCAACCAGTTTTCCACCGGCAACCCGCTGGTGCTGACCGTGGAGTCGACCCGATTGGCGTTGCTGAGAGCCGAACTGCGGCGGGACAACACCAAGCTCGACCTGCAGGCGCAGCAGCGGCACCACTTGCAGCGGTTGCGTCTGCTGCAGCTGGAGTTGCAGCAGGCTCAGGCGGGGCTGTAACCCCGGCGGCCGCGCCCGTAGAATGAACAATCAGCGCCGCCCGAGGGGAAGTCGGGCGGGACGACAGCGGGCACATTCTCTGACGCGCCAGCCAGACCTCTGGCGTTGATCATCCAGCTATGAGCGAACTGCGCCACGAGTGCGGGGTCGCGGCGGTTTACCACCTGCCCGGCCCGCAAAGCCCCCTCTGCCCCTCTCAGGGGCCCTCGCAGGCCTCGCGGCTGATCCCGCGGATGCTGCTGGACATTCAAAACCGCGGGCAGCTGTCGGCGGGGATGGCATCGTTCAACCCCGACCGCAAGCACCTGATCGAGCGGTACCGCGAGCTGGGCAGCGTGAGTGAGGTGTTCCGGCTGAGCCACAAGGAGAAGACCGATTCCCTGATGGCCCGGTTCGCCGGTCCGGCCGCCATCGGCCACGTGCGGTACGCCACCTGCGGCAAGGACGACGTCAGCTACGCCCAGCCGTTCGAGCGGCGGCACCTGCAGAAGCGGAAGTGGTTCAGCTTCGCGTTCAACGGCCAGCTGGCCAACTACGCCGAGCTGCGGGACCAGCTGTTGGCTGAGGACGACCACCACATCACCCGTGCGACCGACACCGAGATCATCATGCACGAGCTCGCGAAGGAGCTCGCGGGCGAGCACCGGCTGCCGCTCTTAGAGGTGATGCGTGGCGCGGCCCAGCGGTTCGACGGCGCCTACACCATCGCGATGATCAACGCCCTGGGCGAGATGCTCGTCGCCCGCGACCCGCTGGGCATCAAGCCGATGAGCTACGCGGTGCAGGACTCGCTGTTCGCGGCCGCCAGCGAGAGCGTTGCGTTGCTGAACCTGGGGTTCGCCCAGGAGAACATCCACTGCCTGGAGCCGGGGCACGCGATTGTGATCTCCGAGGGCAAGATCGACATTCAGCCGTTCGTCAACAGCCCGAGTCGGGCGCACTGCTTCTTCGAGTGGATCTATTTTGCGAACGTCGCGAGCACGATGGACGGCCGCAGCGTGTACTTGTCGCGGAAGGCCTTGGGCGAGGAGCTCGCGCAGCTGGAGGATCTCGACATCGACGGCGACACGGTCGTCGTGCCGGTGCCGGACACCAGCAAGGCCGCTGCCGATGCGATGGCGTTCAAGCTTGGCGTGCCCAGCGTCGAGGGCCTGATGCGGAACCGCTACTCCGGCCGCACCTTTATCGAGGGCGGCGACGCCCGCTACGCCAAGGCCGCCAGCAAGTACACCCCGCTCCGCGAGGTGCTGGAGGGGAAGCGGGTTCTGCTAGTAGAAGACTCGATAGTCCGCTCCACCACCATGCGGGTGCTGATTGACCGGTTGCGGACCGTGGGACGCGTCCGAGAGATCCACGTGCGGGTCGCCTGCCCGCCGATCGTGGCGCCCTGCTTTTACGGCATCGACATGTCGACCATCGGTGAGCTGTTCGCCCCGCACTTCTTGAACAAGGCCGAGGACACGGAAGAGGCATTCAAGGCGATGGCAGACGAGCTGGGAGCAGACTCGCTGCGGTACCTGCCTTTGGAGTCCATCGCCCGTGCGGTCGGTCGACCCGCCGGCGAGCTCTGCCAGGCCTGCATCAGCGGCCAGTACCCAACCAGCTGCGGGCAGCAGCTCTACGAGATTGCGGTCGACAACGCGGGCGGGTTTGGCGACCCGACGGCAGAGCAGGCTTCATCCCGCACCTACGAGGCGGTAAAGCCAGACGCGTGACAGCGCGCGCGGAGGGCTATTCCGTCAGGTCGAACTGCGACATGTCGCCGATCCGCACGCGGGCGCTCACCTGACGGCCGCCGCGGAAGACGAGCACTTCCATTTCCTGGCCGATCTCGGTCAGCTTGACCATGCTGATCAGGTGGTCGTCGTCTTCGATGCGGACGCCGTTGTACTCGATGAGGATGTCGTCCGCCTGGAGCTCGGCCACCGCGGCGGGCGAGTTGGGCTCGACGCTCTTGATACGGGTTCCGACCAGCCGCGAGAGCCCGGCTGCCCGGGCCCGACGCTCATCAAACAGGGCGTCCAGCTTAACGCCCAGGTAGCCGCGCCGCACCTCGCCTGTGCGGGTTAGCTGCTCTCCGATCCGCATCGCGATATTGACCGGGATCGAGAAGCCAATGCCCTCATTCCCGCCGGAATTGCTGGCGATCGCCGTGTTGAGCCCGATCACCTCACCCCGCATATTGATCAGCGGGCCTCCGCTGTTGCCCGGGTTAATCGCGGCGTCCGTCTGCAGGAAGTTTTGGTACTTCACCTCCCCCTCGCCGAGCTCCAAATTGTACCGCCCCTTGGCGCTAATAATGCCGCGGGTGACGCTCTGGCTCAGGCCGAAGGGGCTGCCGACGGCCAGCACTGGGTCGCCGATCTCCATCACGTTGGAGTCGCCGACCCGCGCCGGCGCAAGGTCCGAGGCGTCGACGCGCATCACCGCGACGTCGGTATGGGGGTCGCTCCAGATCTGGGTGGGGCTGATTCGCCGCCCGTCGGACAGCTGGACCCGAATGTGCGGCTCGGACGAGTTCTTGATCACGTGCCGGTTGGTCAGCACGTACTTTTCTCCGCCGGGCGAAAACTGCACCACCACGCCGGAGCCCGCCTCTTGAACGTCGCTGCGGACGCGGAGCTCGCGGATCGGCCGGGCCTCGATGTGCACGACCGACGGCGTCACGAGCTTCACCACCCGCTTCACCAGTCCGAGGAGCCGATCCATCGCCTCGACGTCACGCGCCAGCGCTTCGTACTGGCTGTCGCGTTCTGCCTCTCCGCTTTGCCGGGGGCCTGCCGCCGGCTGAGCGGTGGCGGGCGGCAGGGCGCTGCAGAGCACGCCGAACGCGAGCAGCCCGGTCATCGTGTGCCGGGCGGAGATGTGGCTCTTGGAGTGCATGGGGCTGCGTAGTGACGCTCAGCAGGTATGGCGCTGTTGCACAAAAAAAGCCGCCGGGATCTGGGACCCGCGGCGGCCGTGTGGGTAAAGGATCCGTTCCTGGGGAGTATACCCCGCGAAACGGGTCGGCCGAGGGCCTACTGAACCTCAAAGTCCGAGATCGTGGCGTCGGCATCCGAATAGCCGGTATCGACAACCCGGCCCCAATCTTCGACCCGACGGTCTTCCAGCGTGCCATCTTCGGACGCCCGCTGGCAATCGATGCACATTGTCGCGTAGGGCAATGCGTTCAGTCGCGCCATGGGGATATTAGCGGCGCAGACCTCGCACTTGCCGTAGGAGCCCTCACGGATGCGGGTTAGGGCGTGTTCAATGTGCTTGAGCTCGCGACTCTCTGCCTCGGCGAGCTGAGAGTTGATTTCGTCTTGGGCAGCGTCCAAAGCGAAGTCAACGACGTCCCCGCCAATCTGCTCGCGCAGCTGCTGCAGCATGCTGAGGTCGCCCGCCAAAGCTTTGCGGAGGGCGTCACGGCGCGTCGTGAGAAGATCGCGCATCTTGCTTATGGATTCTTTGCGTGCCATTTCCGTTCACCTTGCTTGGTTTGGCGCTGCGTCCCCGTAATCCTGTGCTCTGCCTTAAAGAGTCTCGGGGAGCTGCGACTGCCGCCTCGTGTTCCAGGGTGAGGAAATCGGCCCTTCCTAGGCCGCTTCTCCTACGCCCTTTTCTGAGTTGTCGATCTGGTCGATGCGTAAGGCCGGGGCCCCTGGCAACAACCAAACTATAGTACGCAGTTTTCCGAAAATGGGTCGTCGGTTGTTCAGTAAACACGGCCGAGCGGCAACAGTCCCGTGCGAACCGCGTTTTTCCGCTTGATTTCCCCCCAAATCAGCGGTCGGCATCCGCTGAGGACTCAGGCCACGTTATTGGGGTTCCGCTGGACATTCGATCGTCTGCGGATATCCGCTTCCTGAGCCATCGCGCTTAATGTAATCGGATCGTCCGGAGTATCCGGTTGAGTGTTTTCTTTTCACCACCGCCCCGGCGGTCTGGCGGCTGGGGGCGTTTTGACCGTTGCCTGGTTGGGAGCTACATCCCAGTGTGATTTTGTCGGAACGGACGGCTGGCCAGCGGCGCCCCGGGGGCGTCGTCTTGGCTGACCGTCCGTGAGAACCCCCGAAGACGACGCCCTCAATGTCTACTGAAACGCAGGCCAGGCCTCTTGCCACCGCGGCTCCCATTGGAGCACTACAACTTTCCGCCAAGGACTTGGAGCAGGCGTTCCTGCTTCCACAAGGCCCGACTTCAATTGGGGCGGGACCGAAGTGCGATCTGCGACTCGATGCGCCTGGTCTGAAGCCACTTCACTGCGTGATCGTGCTTCAGACTGATGGGGTCACCGTACGCCGCTGGTCACCGGGCACCAAGCTCAACGGCAGCACCTTCACCGAGGCGCCGCTTGCCGTAGGCGACTGCCTTTCAATCGGACCAGTCGATCTGCACGTCTCGGAGGCAGAAATCGACGCCTCCGAACGCGAGTTGCCTGAATGGTCGGTCGGCGAGCTGGGCGACGAACTTAGTCGTGACACGGAGGATCCGCAGGAGTCCGTTCCGCAGATGGAACGCTCCGTCCTGGGACCTGCTGCTGAAGACCAGGAGAGTAAAGATACTAGCGTTAGCGAGCCGTCCCGCCTGCTGGATACTACCTTCGATGATGAAAGCGTCTCGGCAGATGTCTCAAGCGAGGACTCAGCCGAGGGGTTGGCCGCTACGGAGGACTCACTAGTCCCTCACGATGCGTCGACGGTCCACGTCCTCGACGCGCCATTGGAAGAATCGCCGACCTCCGATGCAAGTGAGGTCAAGTGCCGAGCTGAGGAATCGGGCACTAGCGATCTTTGGGAAGATTTCAGCATTGCAGATTCGGACGTCGAGTCTGCCTCGCCGAAGACCGACCAGGTGATGGCCCGCGATGCCGCCGCTCCGCCGATCCCTCCCCACCTGCTCAAGCCGTGGGAGGACGCACATCGGCCGGGCGTGTCGGACGAGTCGTGCGATTTAAGCTCTTGCGAGGATGAAGTCGCGCTGATTGGGGACGCGTGGACGGAGGGAAACAATCTACCAGCGTCCCTTCTCTTCGCATCACCAGTAGGCGAGGAGAGCGAGAATCCCCACGAAGGCGAGTCCACGGAGCCAGAATCTGAAGAGGGGCTGAGCGACGAGGGGACGTCTGCCGCCGGCATTGACGCTCCTCACGAAGGCGAACGAACAGATGCCAACCCGGTTGTCGACGAAGACGATCCTGAGGGCTTCGAGTTCTACACCGACGTAAACTGGCAGTCAGTCGATGCAGGTGCGGCGAAGGAGGTGGGTCACGCACAGTCGGAGGCGGGCAGTGGTATCCCCACGCCCCACCCCATCAACCTGGCCGCGATTCTGCGTGGCCAAGAGCAGCTTGCTGCAGTGCGAGCTCGGGCCAAGCAACTCGTACACACCCTTCGGGCGGAGCGTGGTGCGGGAGCGGCCTCGAGAGAAGAGCTCTCGGTGTTCAAGAACCGTTGTGAAGAACTGGCCGCGTGTGTCGACGATCTCAAGACGTCCCTCGCGGAACGCGACGAACAGTACGCAGGGTTGGAGGCCGAAAAGTTAGCTCTCGACGGCGAGCTCGCGGAGCTCAGGGAGGCAGTTAGCAGCCAGAGCACGGTAAACCAGGAGCTGCGTGATCAGCTCGCCGAGCAGGCGGAGAAGATCGCCTCGCTGTCGACGGCGATCGAGAACTGGGAGAGTGAGCGTACCGCTCTCAATCGCGAGCTGACGTCTGCTCGGGAACAGCTGGAGCTGCAGGCAACGCCAACGCCAACGGCTCAGGAATCAGGCAACGATGGATTACTCGAAGCGACATCCGGTTCAAAGGTCGATCACGCCCCGGGGGAGGAGCGTGACGAAGACCATGTTGACCAACCGGTTGAGAGTTTGACCGATCCGGGGCTGCCTTCAGCGACCAACAAGAGTGTCTCGACGGCCGACGTTTGGTCTTTACCACTAGCGGAGACGGAGCTCAGCAGGTCCAGCAGCGAGCTTGACGAGACTCTCGATCCGCCCAACGATACTCCGCTACAGGACACAACCCGCGATTGGACCACAGCGCTGTTGGCGCCGTCGTCCGGAGCGACGGATGCGACTGCAGCGGCCGACGATCAGGAGCCATTCGTCAGCGGAAAGACGACGCCGCTGTGGGCGACCAACAAGCCTAAAGTCGAAGCAGGCGCCGCGCCCGAGTCACACCGGTCAGAGCGGGCTACGCCGGCAGAGGCTTCGGATGAGTTGGCAGTGCCCACAACCGATACTGATGCGACACGCGGCGCCGAAATTGTGCCAGCGTCGCAGGGCTCGCATGAGGCGTCACCGGCTACCCAGTGGGGGCAGGACGCGTCTAAACCGGAACCAGCAAGTCGGATAGAACCGGCGATCGACCCGGCCGGTTTGTGGGACATTGAGCGGTCGGCGCAGCAAGAATCCATTGACGACGCGCCGTCGACCGATCAGGCAGCCGACGCGGTTTGGGGCATTCGGCTAGCAGAAGACGCTGCGGCGGCTACCCGAGAAGCCGCTCCCACGCCAACCGCGGCCGAGCACGCGCCAACTGCCTCAGAGTCGACTCACACTGAGCCACCTGTTTGGGGTAATCAAGCGGAGATCCAAGACGAGCGAAGCACGGCGCCTCCTGTATCGGCTGCCGATCCCTCATGGGACGGGAGCTCACGAGTCGAGGCAACCGACGAGCCAGTCGCGACCGTGAATGAGGAGCCCGCTCCCGCTTTTGAAATGCCGCACGAATCTTCCGGCGAGGCTAGCGACGCGGGACCCACCGGGGCGTCGCCAATCCCAGACTGGTTGCTGGACGATTCGGACGACGATGAGGACGGCGCCGCGCCAGAATCAGCCGCCAGTGACGAAGACCCCGCCCCTGCGTTCGAGGCGCCGAAATCGTTTCTCGATCAGTACGCCCACCTTCTGCCTGCGGAAGATGAGCCGGCACAAGACGAGCCCGTCCCCGGCGTTCCCGCGGCGGCCGTGGCGCCACCGGCCACCGAGCCTGAGGCGGAGTCCACAAGTGCCGATCCCGACGAAGAGGACATCGACGCCTACATGTCGAGACTAATGGAGCGGATGCGAGGCGGCGGCGAGGCGGCGGCCAACGCTTCCTCTGCTGTCTCGCCCCCGCAGCTCGACGATGAAACGCCGTCGGTTCCGGCGCCGGAACCTGAAACGCCGGCATCGCCCGTAAAGCCCATGCTGAGCCTGGATGAGATCAAGCGTTCAGTGCAACCCGAGCAGTCCACCGACATGGCGTCGCTGCGGCGGTTGGCTAACGACTCGGCCCGCCAGGCAATCGGCGTCGCCGCATCAAAGCACAGTCGGGAGCAGTCCATTGCTAACCTTGTTATTGCCACGATCGCGATGGCGAGCGGCGGATACCTGATTGCGTCGGCGCCCGCCATTTTCAGCGCCCAACTTGTCGGCGGCGCGTTCGCGTTGCTGCTGGCCGGAGTGTGGGTGTTCCGATCGGTGGCGCACCTCCTGCAGTCGGTGCGCACCGGCGACCACGACGGCGCCCTGCAGCAACGCCTGAATGCCGAGAAGCTCCCGATAAATAAGTAGGCCGCCAGCCCACTGGCGACGAGTCGGACGTTAGCGGACATTGCTGCCCCAAACGACGCCCGGCGTGCGGTTGTACTGGATCCGTCTCTGCTTAGCGAGCTGCGCGGCCGCTGGTCGCACGCCCACCGGAGTGAAGGTGCCGCCGTGGGCTCGGGCGATCAGGGCCAGTCCTTCGGCGGCGTCCGCGTTGCGTACGGTCATGCCGAGCGTGTGGACCGTGAAGGGCCAATGATCGGTTTCCTCGGTGAGATAGACGAGCTTGCGAGATTTCTCACGCTGGGCGCCTTTTCCTGTGAACAAGTAGCCGCCGTCGGTCAACAGGTACACGACGTGCGGTTCGAGCTCGGCCGCCTTGTCCATGGCGTCGGTGAGGCAGTCGCCCTTGCACATCTGAACCGATGCAAGCCACTGCTCCAGCCGGCCCTTGTGCTCCCGGGTTGCCTGGACTAATTCGTTGGACGGTTCGGGGAAAAACATAGGGTAGACCTGGTCGCTGTAGAACAGCACGTGGAATTCCTGTTTAGGATTCATCCCGCCGATAGAGTTGAGCAATTCAAAGTAGGTCGTCTCCATGCGGCCGCCGGTCATGCTGCCCGAATTGTCCACGATGAAAACAAAGCGGTTCCCTTGCGAGCGGGCGCCGAAGAACTGCGCGCCGCCGGCGTCTCCGCCCTGCCCGCTGCCGCCCCGACCGCCACCTTTGCCAACAGCCTCAGCCTGCATAAGACCGGCGGCGTCCGCGGGCAGAACTTCCAGGGCACTGGCCTGCTCGACGGCAGTGTCCGACACCGCGACGACGAGCGCCGCGTCGATCGTGGTGAGCTGTGGCTCGTCAAACGGAAGCGGCGCCAGTGGTTCCAGGTCTATTTCAAGGGGCGCGTCTTCCACTTCGGACGCGTCGAGTGATATCTCAACAAAGTCGTCGTAGTTGTCCGATCCGTCCGTGGCGTTGGCTAGCAGAAACCGGGTCTGGTCGAGCGGCAAAGCAAAGCTTGCCACTCCGAGCAGCAACACCAGCAGCGCGTGGGTGGCCAGGCTGACCGTCCACGCGGGCTTCAACCTCCGCGACTTGCCCCGCGACGGTCTCCGCTTCTGCGAACCCCGCCCAGCGTCTGCCAGGGCAGCGAACTCCTCCTCGGCGATTGCTCTGCCGTCGGTCGTGCATGGCTGCTCGTCGGTAGCGGCGAGCGTCGGTTCCTTGTGGGCGACGAAGGGCTCACGCCCGCTTGTGATGGCGGAAGAGCCCAGCAGGTTGCGGCCTTCGGCCAGACGCTCCTCATCCCGTTCGAGCTGCGCGGTGAGACGCGCGGCGGCCTCATCCTCTCCTCGCGCTTCCAGTCGGGCCAATTCCGCGCGGAGGCGGTGGGTCTCGATCTCAAGCTGGGCCAGCCGCCGACGGGCGTCGCGCAGCAGCTCTTCTCGGCCGGGGGGCGAGTCAGCGTGGATGGGGTCGGCCATGGCAGCAAGAACTGACTCTGGGCCCGCCGGGCAGGCTTGCAGCTCGACAACAGCGATGGGGAGAAGAGACGCCTGGAACGAGTTGCCAGTCTAATTGCGGCCCTCCGTCAGCTCAAACTTGCGGACTAAACTTTCTGCGGTTTTGTCGCTGCGGGGCGGAAATCGATTCGCGACGACAAAACCCCGCTGGCCGAGGCGCGTGGACTCCTGGTTTACGCTTGTATACCAGTGTCTGCGGGCTCTCTCAGCATCTGCGTTTTTGGGTTTTGTCGCACCCATTCCTGCAAGTGCGACAAAACGGGGCAAAGCCGGCGGCTGCCAACGACGTTGTGGGGACGATGTACCCTCGCGTCGGTCCTCTATCCCAATCGGCGCCCTCAGCAGGGCGGTGGGTGTGCCAAGCACCCCTACTGGAACACCCCAGGTGGCCCGATTTCCACAAGAATCCGTGTAGTCGAACAAGGAAATGGTGTGCCCATCCGGCAACGGGCCAAGGCCCAGCTGCCTTGCGCCCGCGGTCAGACCTCCACGGACAGCCCGTCGCGAACCGCGAGCGTATTTGCCAGCTCCAGCTCTTTAGCCGTGTTGACCTCAATCACTGGCCGCGTAACCTCCGTGACACGGATCGTCCGCCCGTTCTCCAGCGCGCGGAGCTGCTCCAGGCTTTCGCTCAGTTCCAACGGCGTCTGCGGCAGCTGGCAGAACTCCAGCAAGAATGCCGCGCGGAACGCGTACAACCCGAGGTGGTGCAGCGAGTCGCCCGAGTCGTAAGTCGAGCCATGGGGGATCACCGATCGCGAAAAGTAGAGCGCGTTCTGATTGACGTCGCGGATGACCTTTACCGCGCTGGGGCCTTCGAACTGCGACCGGTCGCCGAACCGTGTGGCGACGGTCGTCATGTCGGGCGATTCGCCGGCCAGATAGGGGGCGACCAAGGCCCGGAGCATCTCCGGGTCCACAAAGGGCTGATCGCCCTGCACGTTGGCGACGATGTCGGCTTCTGGAAACTGCCGCGCGGCGTCGGCCACCCGGTCGGTGCCCGTCTGACAGTCGGCGGAGGTCATTACCGCCTGCCCGCCGAGGCGCGTGACCACCGCGGCGATCTCCTCGTGGTCGGTCGCGACTACCACCCGGTCGAACACGCCGCTGGACTCGGTGCGTTTGAGCACCCACTCCACCATCGGGCGGCCGGCGATCAGCGCAAGCGGCTTGGCAGGGAGGCGGCTTGAGGCGTGGCGGGCGGGGATGACGGCTAACGTGCTGGGCATGGCTCGGCCACCCTCCGACCAGATCGGAAATGCGTCCCGCGGGGGATACAAAAAAAGGACGCTCGCAAGAGCGTCCCTTGTCGCTGATATAGAAGCGACCCCGACGGGGATCGAACCCGCAACCTCCGGATCGACAGTCCGGTGCTCTAACCAATTGAGCTACAGGGCCTTGCTGCTGAGGAACAAGTCCCCTCAAGCAAGAACGGTAGTTTAGCTAGCCGCCCCGCCAAGCGTCAACCGCTGTTGGGCGGGGGAACCACATTCGGTCGGGAGGGCGTCGGCGCAACCGCTCCCGCCCCCATATTCCGCGCTGGGAAGGCTGCGGGCCTCCACTTTCGGGTCCCTGGGATCACCCCGCAAGTTGACTTCTGTTGGCCAGATTTTCTACCATCAGTCCTGGGCGAGACACCCTCTCCCCAGATTCTGGCTCTGGCCGCGAGCGGCCTTCGGCCCGCCATGGCGGCGATCCGGGCTGCTCGCCTTGCATGAAGGAGTTCTGCCATGCCTCTCTTTGAGATCGAGACCGACAACCACATCATCATCAGCTGGGCCAACGACGCCGACGAGGCGAGTGGTGTCGTAGCTGACGCGTACCCTCAGGAAAGCGTCAAGCGTCTCACCAAACGGCCCCGTGACACGTGGGTGATCTCAAAGAGCGCCTTGGGCATTCAGAGCCCGGTCGACCCCTGCAACACCGCCCGCGATTGCCTCTCGAAGGCCGAGGGGGACAAAGTCCACGCCATCCGCCTCTACATGCACGAGACCGGCGTCGATTTGGAGCAGGCCCGTAAAGTAATCGAGTCGAACATGGTGATGGGCTGGTAGTCCTTCGCCGGCATTCCGGATATTGGGGTCCGCAGCCTATTCGCGGGACGTCCTAGTACCGATACGCCTCGGTCGACGGGTAGGCCGGCGGCGTGGACGGGGCCGCACCCATGGGAGTGGTGGTCGGAGCCGCCGGCGCCGGAGTCGTGGACGGCGGAGCCGTACGCAGCGCCACACTGACCTGCGGGTCGTAGCTAGACGTTCCACCGGGGCGGTAGCCGCCAGGCGCGTTGCTGACCGGCACGCTCTGGTTGACGACCTGATTGACCGTCGGCGGAGCGGATGCGGCCAGCGGGGCTGAGGCGACCGTCGGGGCCGGGGCTGAGGCCGGCGTCAGACCTGGCAGCGGCGACGACGTCGCTGCGTAGCGACCGCCTGCGCTCGGCGCCGGGTTAGACTCTGCGCTGACGGGTGGCATGCCGGCCAAGGGCAGCGACTCGGTTTCCGCGTAGCGGGCGTCGCCGTACCGGTCGGCGGGCGCCGCAGCGACCGTCGGGGCCGGGGGCGTGTAACCATTTGGGTCGTACGGTCCCGCTGCAGGAGTCGAAGCGGCGGCGGGCGTTGTGGGCGGCGGCACAGCAGCGTAGCTGTTGGTTGTCGGGTACGCGGGCGGCGTCGTCACGGGGGGAGTGGCAGCAGACGGCGGTGCGGTGGCCACGCTCGTGCTTGGGTAGCCGGCACTGGGCGCGGCAGACGCAGGTTGGGCCGCGGACGCCGGCTTGAACGCCGGCGCTTCTTGGCCGGCCGTCGCGGCGCTCGCGACAGCGGCGGCTCCACCCGGGTTGCTGGCCTGAGCCGTCGGCAGCTCTGGTGCGGTCCGGGCCGCGATGGAGGTTTCTTGGTCCCCGCTGGACCATGGGTTCATTGAGGCCCAGCGAGAGGAGCTGCGACAACCAGTGGTTACTGCAGTCAGAAGGATCAGCAACGCGGCGTGCCGCTGTAGATTCGCTGGGAAAGCTCGCATGGCATCCGTGCCTGGGAGTTTGTTGTCGTAAACGTCGCGGCGATCGGAACGACCGAAGTCCTACAACCGTATTTTTTATTCTTCGGCTCACGCCGGGTTGGTCGTCCAGCCGGATCAGCACGCTTTGTGAAACGCAAGCACTGCTAGTGATCCGGTTCAGCCGATCGCGGCGGAGTATAGAGACCCCCCTCAACGCGTCAACGCCGATTTGTCGCCGCGGCCCCTCCCTGCAATTGCGGGCAGAAAAAAGCCCCGCGGCAAACGCCGCGGGGCCTGAGTGCTTCTAGATCAGAACGGGGCCGAGCCCCGCCGGCGCCATTAGCCCTTGGCAGCGGCGTAGCGATCCGCGACAGCCGACCAATCGACCACATTGAAAAATGCTTCGATGTAGTCGGGCCGGCGGTTCTGGTAGTGGAGGTAGTAGGCGTGCTCCCACACGTCCAAGCCGACAACTGGCGTGCGGCCTTCCATGTAGGGGTTGTCCTGATTGGGTGTGCTTTCAATGACCAGCTTGCCACCGTCAACGCTCAACCAGGCCCAGCCGCTGCCAAAACGGGTGGCCGCGGCGTTGGAAAAGTCCTCCTTGAACTTCTCAAACCCGCCAAGCTCCGAGTCGATTGCGGCCGCTAAGTCCCCGCTGGGGGCGCCGCCACCCGATCCGCTCATCACGGTCCAGAACAGCGAGTGGTTAGCGTGGCCACCGCCGTTGTTGCGGACGGCGCCGCGAATGGTCTCCGGGACCGACGCGATGTTGCGGCACAGGTCCTCGATCGACTGCTCCGCCACACCCGAACCCTCAAGCGCCGCGTTCACCTTCGTGACATAGGCGTTATGGTGCTTGGTGTGGTGGATCTCCATGGTCCGCGCGTCGATGTGCGGCTCTAGGGCGTCGTAGGCGTAGGGAAGTTCCGGCAGCGAATAAGCCATGGGGTGCTCCTGTATGTTCAGTTGCGGCGGGTTAGCCCGCGTAAGGTGTGCAGCAACAACCGCGCCAAACTGGGGTAAGGCGGTCTACGCCGCAGGTTAACGCGCTAACGGTTGGCTGGCAATCCGGTGGGGAGCACCTCAGGGATACCCCCGCCCGGCGGCGTCTGCGTGCCGGGCGGGGGGACGCTCATTGCCCGCGGCGCTGCTGGAGTTGCTTGACGGCTCGGCTCAATTCGGAGTCCAGGCCGGCCTCGACGGCGATTTTGGTAGCCAGGGCAGAGAGGCGTTGCACGTTTTCCTCCGACAGGTCGCCGACAACGTTCGCCATCACCAGTTCGCGGCCGTCTTGGGCGAGCACGAACACGCCTCGCACCGCCTCACCCTGGCGTTGTAGGAAGATGTGAGCACGCTTGTCGCCATCGCGGGCCCGCACGGCTGTCTCCCATCCCTGCTGAGCGAGCTGAGCGCTGACTTGTTCGGTCAGTTGCGCGGCGGAGTCACCCATCTCGTGTGCGTTTTTCCAGACATTCAGGTGGACGCCCTGCACTACCTCACCGAGCACTTCGGTGAGTTCTCGGGTGGACCCGATCTGCTCGGCGATGTACCGCACCGCTTCGGCGTTTTCGCTCGCCGCGTTCTCCTGCAGCCCGTCGATGAAGCCCGACAATACGGCCTCGGCAAGGCCCAGGGACTGATGGATGAGCCCCTCGCTCAGGTTGACCTCGACGGTGGGCGCCGGCAGGTCGACCAGGTCAATACGCGCCACTCCCGGTCGAGGCGCAGAACTTTCCTGCGCTGAAGCCACCTGCGAGAACGCCGCAGCCGCCATGATCCCGAGGATTCCGCCGATGCGCCGCACGCTTGTCGGCGCCGTAATTCCACACCACATAGCTGATCTCCCTGCGAATTGAATCGACTTGTCCTTGGTGGCGGCCGGTGGCCGCCTACAAGGTATTTCGCTGGAGACACAATCAGATTTGGGTACGGGAATGAGAAAGCACGAAAAAAAGACCGCCGGGTTGCCCCGGCGGTCTGGTGTGCTGGGTTGGGAGGTGCAGCTACTCCGACGCGTCAAGCAGGTTGAGTAGTCGCGTCAGCTCCGCGCGCTGCTCGTCAATCTGCTTTAGCTGCGCCGCAATCTGCTGCACCGTATCCTTGGTCGCGTCAGGATTCGCGGTGGGCGAGTGGTTGCGGTCGGTTCGCCGGGGAGCAGGCTCGTACTTAGCGAAGGCCTCGTCGAGAGCGCCCCCCTCCGAGCGGTGGATCTTCTCGACCGCGCGGCGGGCGTGCTGCAACGCCTGGCCGCGAGGGCCAGAGGGGAGCTTCATCTCTTGGAGTTCACGGTTCATGGCGGGGTTTAGGTGGATGGGGTGGGGGCGGCGTCCGCCTCGCGGGCCATCAGGTAGGACCGGAGGCTTCCTAGGAGCTTGCGGGCCCGCTCGGTCGCGTAGCCGCGGCGGCGGTCTCGTTCGTGTCGGGGGCGGATTGTCACCGCGGCGGTGGTCTGGGAGTAGGTTCCTTTGGCCATGCCCGCGGCGTTCTCGCGTTCGATAAACTCCTCGGCCAGCTTGAGGTCGAGGATAAAGCCTACCGGGCGGTCATTGGCGCGGCGCAGGGCTCCCGCATCAGAGCACTCGATGCGGATCTCGTGCTCAGCGGTCTTAAGGATCTTGGCGTTGTGGTCGGCGATGAAACCTTTCAGCTTTTCCACCGCGACCTCAATCGGGACGTTCGTGACGAGGGTCGTCTCGACTAGGGACTTGCCCCACGAGCCGAATCCCCACCAACTCTTCTTGGGTTCTTCTTCTTCCATCCCAGCCCCCAGCTGAACGACCTGATTGCGCCCTTGATCCTTGGCCTGCAGCAGAGCCCGGTCGGAGCGTCTGAGCAGCGTTTCGGGTGTGTCGCCTGATTGCAGCTCGGACACACCGAAGCTGGCGGTGATCGACTTGCCACCGAGTTCCGTTTGGTTGGTTTCTGACAGCGTCCTACGCATCTGCTCGGCCCGCATCGCGGCGGTGGCGTTGTTGCAGTCGGCGCACAACACGGCGAATTCTTCTCCGCCGTACCGAGCGACCAGGTCGCCCGTCCGGCACATGGACTTGAGCAGCGAGGCGAACGTGATGATGGCCTCGTCGCCGGCCTGGTGGCCGTAGGTGTCGTTGATTGCTTTGAAGTGATCGATGTCCGCCATGATCAGGCTGCAAGGCAGACCTGTTTCTTGGTGGGCGTCAACGAACATGGCCAGGGCCCGATCAAACTCGGCCCGGTTCGCAACCTGAGTCATCGGGTCCTTAGTCATCTCGACGTGCAAGGCCTGGCACCGCTGCTCGAGCGAGGCTTCGCTTGAGGCATCGTGCAGCAGGACCGTGGCCCCCATCACGCCCTGGCTCGGCGAGCAGACCGGGATAGAGTGCAGGTCGACCTCTACGTGCTTGCCCTTCCGACCGATCACACTGAGCCGCTGAACGTTGGGGGCGCCTGTATTGATGGCGGCGCCGATGGGGCATTCTTCGTCGTTGAGCATGCGGCCGTCTGGGGCGCTCATCACCAGCAGCGACGGCACCAGTGTCTGGCCAACCGCCGCCGAGCTCGCGACCCCGGTCAGCCGCTCGGCGCCCGTGTTCCAAAGGATGATCTGCCGGTGCGGGTTCACAAACACCACGCCGTCGTGCATGTGATCGATCAGCTCCTTCTCGAACATCGCCTCTTCGTTGGGCGACTGGCCCGAATTCGCTTGGGAGTGCTGTGTGAACTCCCAGGGCAGCTCGCCAACCTCCGTGGAGAGCTGAGATAGCCAGCGTTTGGAGACCTCCGTCGAGCGCTCGGCGTGGTTCTTGCCGAGTTGATCGACAAAGCTGCGGACCAGGTCAGGGTCGAACTGGGTGCCGGCGCATGCGAACAGCTCGGCCACCGCCCGCTCCTGTGACTTTGCAGGACGGTAGACGTGATCCGTCGTCATAGAGTCGTAGGCGTCGACGATTGACAGGATCCGGGCGAGTGCAGGAATGTTTGCTCCGGCAAGCGCATCGGGACCGCGGCTGCCGTCGAACCATGCGTTCGAGGCGATCACCACCTCAATCAGCTTTTCGGGGGCCCCTGCGCGGCTGAGGATCACCTGCGCGTGCCGCGGGCTACGACTGAGGGCGGAAACGTCCTCGGGTTGGAGTCGCCCCTGTTTCATCAGCACGGAATCGGGCACGCCCAGCTTGCCGATGTCGTGCAGCAGCGCGGCCAGCTCCAGCTGAGTGCGGAGCGCGTCGGGCATCTCTAAGGCCGCGGCCCAGCGGCTGCAGCCGAGCGCTACCCGCAAGCAGTGCGAGGCGGTTGGTGGGTGCTTGCACCGCAGGCCCGTGAACAGGGAGCTGGCCATTCCCAGCCGGGCGGCCGCCAACCGATCCTCGAATTCCGTCGTTTTAGGGTCTGGCTCCGCGGACGCGTTGCCACTGCGGCGTGCGGTCTCCTCCAGCGTTTGGAGCAGCACGGGGATCCGCGACGGGTCGGTGGTCTTCGGGCCGAAGGGCGCCGACGCAGTTGGCATCGGATCCACAGGGCTGGGCAGGGTTTCTGACATCTCGCCGGCGCGGGCATATGGTTCTTGCGGACGCTTCTCGGCAAAGCTAGGTCACGCTGGGCGGCTCGGCAAACCACTCGCTGGGAACGAGTCGGCCCGCTACGGTTGGGCGCGACCCAGGCGGTGCAACCGCTAGCAGTTGGCGTTTGCCCTCCTTGCCCAACCCGAAATATGCGTTCACCGACTGAAAACCCAGGGCCGCGTGTGCCGATCCGAAAGGTTGGAGCGAATGACCGGACCGTGGCTGGGATTGCCACGCTTGTCTCTGCAAATTCAACTGCCCGCTTCCTGGCGGGGTTAGGCGAGGGAACGCTGATGGCTGCTGGTGCAAGAGATGATCGTCGACGACGGATGCTCAGTGATGGAGCCCGATCTGCCGGCAACGCTGCGGACGGGACCACCGGATCGGACCCGGTGGATTCGACGCCTCACAAGAAACGCCGCTTCTCGCCGGACGCGGCGAGTCCAAGTTTTGCGGTCGCCCGGGGTGTCCTGCCGACTACCGGCGGATCATTGGCGGCTACGGTGGCGGCGGGGCTCGCTGCCGGCGGCGGCGTGCTGGCGGGACACTACTTCCATTCCAGCCTGCCCGCGGCACTCTCGGGACCGTTGAACCTGGCGTCGACGTCGTCGCTGGGGGGGTGGTTGGCCGGGACGCTGACGCTCGTGGCGGCCGGGCTCTGCGGGGTTATCTTCGGTCTGCGTTCCAACCGGACAGACGACGTACGCGGGTTGTACCGATGGTGGGCGGCCGCTGCGTGCGCGCTGATCGCAGTAAGCGCCCTCTACGCGGTCGGCGCTGGCCCACTCGTCGCCCAGCAGCTCAGCTCCGCGACCGGGTTCGCCCCCTTGGGAGGCGCAGGGTGGTGGATGGCGGCGTTAGTCTTGGGGGCAGCGGGCCTGGGGTTCCGCCCGGTCGCGGATTTGGCGGAAAGCCGGCTCTCACTTTCCTTGGCCGTGCTCGGCGCGCTCGGAATCGTGGCCTCGTGGAGCAGCGCTTCCCGGGCCCTGCCCGCCGGGGTATCTGAGCACGCCCAGCTCATAGAGTTTGGTGGGCTCTTGATTGGCCTCGTGTTCGGCATTGGGGCCCAGCTGGCCTATGTCCGCCGCGTACTGCTCGAAACCGACGGCGTGATCGCCGCTCCGGTGAAAAAGCAGAAATCCGCCAAGCCAGCCGCGCCTTCGGAAGCCGCGACCGAGACGCAGAAGCCTTCCATGAAGGCGGCCTCGGAACCAGCGCCCAAGACGGTCAAGTTTGAGAAGCCAGAATTGTCAGCCGCGGAGGTGGTGGATGATGGGGCCTCCAGTTCGCGGGCGGATCGCCGGGCTGCTCGCCGAAAGCAGGACCCTGCCGCCGAGAGTGAGTCACGCTGGACTGACGGCTCGGAGGGGGATGTCGACTACGAGGATGACGCTCCCCGCCGCAAACTCTCGAAGGCAGAACGCAAGCGGATCCGCAAGCAGAAGGCAGGCGAACGCTACGCGGCATAGCTGGAATGGCTTAGAATCACGCCCTTGCAACCGCACCGCGTAGGCCCGCTACCGCTATGACCATCCGCACCCGTTTTGCGCCCAGCCCCACCGGCTACCTCCACATCGGCGGCGTCCGCACCGCACTCTTTAATTGGCTGTTCGCCCGCAAGCACGGTGGGCAGTTCTTGCTGCGGATTGACGACACCGACCAGCAACGAAATGTCGAGGAAGCGCTTGCGCCAATTCTAGACGGATTCCGCTGGCTGGGCCTCGACTGGGACGAGGGGCCGGAGGCGGGCGGTAATTGCGGGCCGTACTACCAGTCGCAGCGTGGCGATCGTTATCAGGCCGCGGCGGACCAGCTGCTCGCCCAAGGCGACGCCTACCGTGATTACGCTACGCCTGATGAGCTGCAGGCCGAGCGCGAAGCTGCCCAGCAGGCCGGCGGCTCGTTTACCTATAGCCGCAAGTGGATGGCCGAGACTGAGGAGCAGGCCGCCGCCTTTGAGGCCGACGGGCGCCAGGGCGTGGTGCGTCTGAAGATGCCACGCGAGGGCGAGCTGGTGCTGGACGACCTGGTGCGCGGCGAGGTCCGCTTCGCCTGGGCTCGTGAGCAGGACCACGTGATCCAGCGGGCGGACGGGTCGTGTCTGTACCATCTGGCGACCGTGGTCGACGATCATCAGATGAAGATCTCGCACGTGATCCGCGCGGAAGAGCACCTGTCGAACACCCCCCGCCAGGCGTTTATTGCCGAGCGGCTCGGCTACGAGCTGCCGCAGTTTGCCCACCTGCCGTTCGTCGCCGAGCCGGGCAGCAAAACCAAGCTCAGCAAACGTAAGCTGGACAAGTACCTTAAGAACCGAGACTTCGCGGCACTCAACCAGCACGGTCAGCACGTCGCGGAGCTGCTCGGCCTTGAGACCGCGGCCGAGACGTTCAACCCGGTGATTGTCGACTTCTACGAGCAGGTGGGCTACCTGCCCGACGCGATCCTCAACTACCTGCTCTTGCTCGGGTGGTCGCTCGACGACTCACGCGAAGAATTCACGCGTGAAGAGATGGTCGCCTGCTTCGACCTGGCGGGGGTGAACAAGGCTCCGGCGAGCTTTGACCCCAGCAAGCTGCAGGCGTTTCAGGATCGGGCCATGCAGCGACTGCCGCTGAAGCAGAAGGCCGCTTGGTGTGTCGACTTCCTCAAGCGGGCCGGCTACCTCGAGAGCCCGGTCCCCTGCGAAGCTGGGCCCTACGTCACCGCAATCGTCGACGCCGCTGGCGACCGGATTAAGACGGCCGGCGACATTCTTGACTACCAAGAGTTCTTTGTTTCCGACGATCGTTTGCAGTACGACGACAAAGCCTTCACCAAGCGGATCGCCAAACCGGCGGACGCGGCCGACTTGTTGCAGAAGTTCGCCGCGAGTCTGGCTCAGCTCGAACCATACACGGTCGAGTCAACCGAAGCCTGCTTGCAGGCATTCCTTGAGGCCGAGGGCGTCAAGATCGGGCAGGTCATCCACGCGATCCGCGTGGCCGTAACCGGCAAGGCGGTGGGGTTTGGCGTCTATGAGACGTTGGCCATCCTGGGCCGAGAGCGGTGCGTGGCGAGAATCGAGCGGGCCCTGTCGCTGGTGGGATAACGCGAAGGTTCAGGTAGGCGAGTTCGCCCCATCCTCCAAATCAACCGAGGGGCTTCTTCCAGAATAACATCGCACCGGGGGGCGTCGCGGAATCGCCTCCGCGGAAGCCGCAACTCCGGTACAGACCCTTGGCCTGCTCGTTGTCCGCGACCACTTCCAGCGTCATGTAGCAGCAGCCTCGACGGCGGGCTTCCGCCTCGCTCGCTTCCATCAGTTTCCTGCCTATTCCCTGCCCGCGGCGGCCCGGGGCCACGACAACGTCGTGGAGGTTGAGCACGGGCTTGGCGGCGAAAGTGCTGAAAGACAGGCAGCAAACTGCTAAGCCGACGGGGTCGGCGCCGTCGATGGCCATGAGAACGCAGGCGTGGGGGGCAGCCTCGAGCATGTCGCAGACGCTCTGGCGGGCATCGTCCGTCATTCCGGTCCCACTCCCCTGGGGGGTGTCCGCGTACGATTCCAGCAGGGCGACCAGGCCCCCTCGATGTGCGGGGGACCGGTAGTTGATTGGCATGACTTCGACAGACACGGGACCTCAATAGCGTTAACGGCTGCGATCGTTTTTCGCCGTATTCTAGCAGCGTGGCTCCCCTCGATTGGGCCCGGTCCAAGTTTCAGCAGATTCTTGCCCTCTAGATCCCCAGGCATTGACAGCTTTGCGGCCACACCGCTAGTCTATGGGGCTTCGATGACCTCCCGATACCAAGCAGAGGCTGCCCGAGGAATGGGTGGCTCTGAAACTGGGCTCATTCAGATTAAGTAAAAGGCGCCGGAAATGGCTGTCCCGAAGAGAAAGCACTCCAACTCACGCAGCGGCAAACGCCGCAGTCACGACGCCCTGCAGGCTCGGCAGCTCCACGCGTGCCCCAAGTGCGGAACGATGATTCCCACGCACACGGTCTGCCCGAACCCCAACTGTGGCCATTACATGGGTCGCACGGTTGTCGAGGCAAGCTAACCCTAGCCGGCGCGGCAGGCCGCGTTGATCACTCCTAGCTAAGCATCTCATGAGCTCTCGAACCGCCCTGCTCTTCCCCGGCCAAGGCGCTCAGACCGTGGGCATGGCCGCTGAGCTGTGCGAGCGCTCGATCGTGGCCCGCGAGCAGTTTGAGGCCGCGGCGCAAATTCTTGGCTACGATCTGCTAAAGCTCTGCGTTAATGGTCCGGCCGAGGACCTCGATTCGACCGCCTACAGCCAGCCGGCCCTGTACGTTAGCAGCCTGGCGGCTTTGGAGCAGTTGCGGCTCGACGATCCCTCTGTGGTGGACAACTGCGTGGTGACCGCGGGGCTGAGCCTTGGCGAGTACACCGCGTTGGCGTTCGCCGGCGCAATCTCGTTCGAGGACGGCCTGCGGGTCGTGGCCGAGCGTGGCGCCGCGATGCAAGACGCCGCGGAGGCCACCCCCTCGGGCATGGTTAGCGTGCTCGGTCTCGAGGTGCTCCAAATTGCCGAACTTGTTGACCAAGCCCGCGGCGATGACATTCTGGAGATCGCGAACCTCCTGTGCCCAGGCAACACGGTCGTGTCTGGCGGCACCGCCGCGTGCGAGCGGGTTGCCGAGCTCGCCGACAAAGCCGGTGCGATGCGGGTTGTGCCGCTGGCTGTGGCGGGTGCGTTTCATACCAATCTAATGAAGCCGGCTGTCGATCGTCTGCAGGCCAAGCTGGCGGATGTCACGATATCCGCCCCGCAGATCCCGGTGATCTGCAACGTCGACGCCGACGTGCATGAAGACCCTGAAGAGATCCGCGCCCTGCTGGTAAAGCAGGTGGTCAGCCCGGTCCGCTGGGAAGACTCGATGCGACGCATGATCGACGACATCGGCGTCGACACGGTGTACGAAGTCGGCCCCGGGCGCGTGCTTCGGGGGTTGCTGAAGCGGATCAAGCGAAAGCTGCCTTGCGAGAGCGTGCCCGCCTAGCGGCGGGCGACCCCCAGGCGCCGTCCTCAAGAGCCAAAGTACCTGCCAGGAGCCGCGATGGCTGAACCGAGTAAAGCACATGTGTCCGCGGACTTGTCCGGGAGGGTCGCGTTGGTGACCGGCGCCTCGCGCGGCATCGGCCGGGCCATCGCTCTGCGTTTGGGGCAGGCCGGCGCCACGGTGGCGTGCGTTGCGAGGAACCTCGAGAAGCTGGAGGAGATCGCTCAGGCGGTGCGCGACGCCGGCGGGAACGCCAGCGTGCACCAGTGTGACGTCTGCGACTCCGCCCAGGTGCAGCAGACCGTCGACGCCGTGCAAGAAAAATGGGGCGGCATCGACATCCTGGTCAACAACGCCGGCATCACCCGTGACACGCTGCTGCTCCGCATGTCGGACGACGACTGGGGCGATGTCATCTCGTCGAATCTTCGGTCGGTGTTTCTGTTCACCCGGGCCGCGGCCCAGGTGATGGTGCGGGCGAAGCGTGGACGCATCATCAACATCTCGAGCATCTCCGGATTGATGGGCAATCCCGGGCAGGCAAACTATTCGGCCTCAAAGGCGGGTGTGATCGGCTTCACCCAGACCGTGGCGAAAGAATTGGGCAGCAAGCGCCGCCCCATCACCGTCAACGCCATCTGCCCCGGCTTCATCCGCTCCGACATGACTGACATCCTCGCCGAGGCGGGCGGCGACACCTTTCACGATGTCGTGAAGCAGCGGATCCCGCTCCAGCGGCTCGGCGAGCCGGAGGAAGTCGCCGATGCGGCGCTGTTCCTGGCAAGCGACTCGGCCGCGTACATCACGGGCCAGGTTCTCACGATTGACGGGGGCATGACCGGCTAGCCCAGGGCGCCAACCCTCCGCTCTGGCTTCGCGAGTCGACCTAGACAGCCCCAATCCAAACAGCTATATCTTGACCTCGCTTGCGGAACTCCTCTATTTTGAGGGGTCAACCACCCCTCGGAGTCTGCAGGCTAAACTTTCTACCAATTCATTTCCGGACCTCGGCCGGGGGCAGCGTCGATCGCTCCTGGTGGTGGGCGGCAGGTCCTTCCGCTGGGCCCCGCCCTGACGCCACGGCAGCCGGTCCGATCAGAAGCGTCCCGCAAGCGGATTCAAGGAGAAACAGTAGTGGCCTCGGTATTGGAACGCGTCACGGACATCGTGGCAGAGCAGCTCGGTGTCGACAAAGAAAAGATCACCGCTGAGACGTCGTTTGTGAACGACCTCGGCGCCGACTCGCTCGACACGGTCGAGCTGGTGATGGAACTCGAAGAGGAGTTCGACATCAATATCCCCGACGACGCCGCGGAGAAGATTCAGACCGTTGGCCAGGCGGTGGAGTTCATCGAGGCAAACTCGGGAAGCTGAGCCTGCGCAACGCAGGCGGGGCGGCGTCCGCGACAGGACGCCCGCCCTCGGTTCCGGGTTATGCCGGCGCGTGCTACGGCGCTGGGCCTCACAGCCCGGCGCCCTTTTTATTGGCCCCAAGCGTGAGCAGACGCGGGCGCCATCCTCCGCTCTTTCCTCCGACACTAGACAGCGGACGACTGCTATGAAACGGCGTGTGGTAGTAACCGGAATGGGCGCGGTGACCGTCCTGGGCTGCAAGGTAGACGAGCTCTGGGCCAACATCCTGGCTGGCAAGAGCGGCATCCACGAGCTCAAGGCCTTTGACACGACGCGTCACAAGGTCAAGTTTGGCGGCGACATACACGACTGGGATCCGTCGGGGTACATCTCCTCGAAGGAGGCCAAGCGTATCGATCGGTTCACGCAGTTCGCCCACGTCGCGGCTGTGGATGCGGTCTCGCAGTCCGGCTTGGACTTTTCTCAGGAGGAGCCCCGTCGGTGCGGCGTGATCATCGGTTCTGGCGTCGGCGGGCTGACCGAGATCGAGGCTCAGCAGACCCGTTTGATCCTCAAGGGTCCGGATAAGGTCTCGGCGTTTACCATTCCCAAGCTAATGGTCAACGCGGCGTCTGGGCACGTCTCGATTCACTTCGGCCTCAAGGGTGTGAACGTGGCGGTCGCGACCGCCTGTGCGAGCGCCACCAACGCCATGGGCGACGCCTTCCGTGCAATTCAGTACGACGACGCCGATGTGGTGATAACCGGCGGCAGCGAGGCGGCCTGCACCGAGATGGGCCTTGCCGGATTCGCTAATATGCGGGCCCTTTCGGAGCGTGGGGACGACCCGCAGGGCGCCAGCCGGCCCTTTGACGCTGATCGCGATGGTTTTGTGCTGGCCGAGGGCGCCGGCGTGCTGGTGTTCGAGGAGTACGAGCACGCCAAGGCGCGCAACGCGCCGATCTTCGCTGAGATCGTCGGGTACGGGGCCAGCGGAGACGGCGGCCACATCACGCAGCCGGACCCGAACGGTTCCGGCGGCGCATGGGCCATGACCTGCGCCATGCGGGACGCGAAGCTCAACCCCGAGGACGTGGACTACATCAACGCCCACGGCACCAGCACCCCGTTGGGCGACAAGGCCGAAACGATGGGCATCAAGTCTGTGTTCGGCGACCACGCCTACAAGCTCAACGTGTCGAGCACCAAGAGTGAGCTCGGCCACTTGCTGGGCGCCAGCGGCGGGGTCGAGCTGATCCTCAGCATCAAGGGACTGCAGGACGGAGTCTGTCCTCCCACGATCAACCTGCAGACGCCCGATCCGGCCTGCGACCTCAACTACACGCCGAACGAACCTCAGCAGCGCGACGTGAAGGTGGTGATGAGCAACAGCTTCGGGTTCGGCGGCCACAACGGCTCGATCATTGCCGCCAAGGTCTAGCCGCGGCTGGGGGGTGCGGATTTTCGCGTCGGCCGGCCGAAAACTTGCAAAGCAGGACGCGTCCGTCTAGCCTCGATGAGAGTAGCGGGCGTCACAGACCGCCATCGCGATCTAGAGCGGTACGACATCATGACTCGGTTCCGGCCGGCGGGCCCCCTTCTCCTCTTGTTGGTCAGCACGCTGCCCTTGCAGCCTTGCGCCGGGGTTACCCTGCGCATTGACTACAGTCAAGACAGTTCCGGGTTCTTTAGTAACTCGAGTACCCAAGGCCGACAGGCACGCGCCGTCCTCGACTCGGCGGCCAGCTTCTACAGCAATCTTCTCGAGGACTCATTGTCGCCGGTCTCGGTGCCGGGGCGGTTCTACGGGGTCGGCGGCGGGACGGCGAACTTCTACCTGCAGTTCGCCGACCCCAACTTTCCGCACGACTCGACTCGCGCCGTCAGCCTAGGCAGCTACCCGATCGCTCAAGACGAGTACATCGTGTTCGTCGGCGGGGCGCCCCTCGGAGGATCTCAGCTTGCCAGTGCGGGGCTGGGAGGATCAAGCTACGACTACCAGCTGTTCGTCGAGGAAGACATCCCCAAGGTTGAGCAAATCTACGCCAACTTTGTGGCGGGGTACGAAACACGCGGTCAGTCGAGCGGGTTCGCCCACTGGGGCGGGACCATCTCATTTGACAACGACGGCGGCGTCAATTGGAGCTACACCGTCGGGACGCCGCCGGGACCGGGGCAGACGGACCTCTACTCCGTGGCGCTCCACGAACTGGGCCACGTGCTGGGCTTCGGGAGCACAACGCTGCAAGAGGAGGGGCTGGTGGACGGCGCCAATCGATTCAGCGGCGCCGCTGCGGTGGCGGAATACGGAGGGCCGGTTCCGCTCAGTCCGGGCGGTGGTCACTGGGCGGAGCAGACAATGTCCACGGTGCTGGGGACCGGCGCCGCTCAGGAGGCGCTCTACGATCCAAGTTTCAACGGTTCGGTGCGCAAAGACCTCACCGCCCTCGACGCGGCTGGGTTGGCAGACCTGGGATGGAGCATCGCGCTGCCTCAGTCAATCGCCGGCGACTTCAATGGCGACGGCCTGGTTGACTCCGCGGACTACACCGTCTGGCGAGACGGCATCGGTTCACGGTTCACCGCGTCGGACTACGACACTTGGCGCCAGCACTACTCGGAGGGCGGCGCCGCGTCCCCTGTTAATTTTACGGCCCCTGCCCCCTCCGCTTCGCTGATCTTGCTTTCGCTGACAGCACTCATGGCCGGAGCAAGGACGTGCGGCGCATTCGCCTTGCGTCGCTGACGCAGTAGCGCGTACTATCCCGCCCCCAGTGGGCCGAGCACGGCTCCGAAGTCTCTGGTGGAAGCGTCCGCCCGATCGACGGGAGTACCCCCTCAAATGCGAAGCTTTCGACACGCCGCGTTCCTCTGCAGCCTCACCATCGTGTCGGCCGCGTTTGCCCAGCAGCAGGACTGGTCGGCGCCGCCTGCCGATGCACGCTATGGCGCCCAGGCGAACGGCGGGGGAGCAGCTCCTGCTGCCGGGGACTCTCGATACAACCAGCCGGCGGCGCTGCCGACGGGTGCGCCGGCGCCTGACAACAGCATCACGCCGCTTCCCGGGGCCACTCCCCCAGCAGCGGGAGCCGCGGCGCCCGGAGGTGGCATGACGCCGCTAGGCGGCGCAGGCCCGAGCCGCGCACGCGTGACTAAGGGCGCGGCCTCGCTTCCCAATGATCACGGCCAAGTGATGCGGGAATACGACATTCGCCCGTACACGCTGCGGGCCGCCAACACACCGCACCCCCAACAAACCATAGTTGACTGGGTTCTGCGAGAAACCGGGTACGAGACCTGGCACTCCGAGCCGCTGGGCATCCTCAGCGCTACTCGCGAGTCGCTCCGCGTTTACCACACGCCCGAGACCCAGGCCATTGTGGCGGATATCGTCGACCGCTTCGTAAACACCCAGCACGAATCCCAAGCGTTTGCTCTGCGGATCGCCACGGTCCGCAACCCCAACTGGCGGGCCAGCGCAATGCCGCTGATGACCGCCATCCCGGTGCAGTCGCCCGGCATGCAGGGGTGGATCCTTCCCAAGGAGAACGCGGCCCTGCTCATGGCGGACCTTGTGCGTCGGTCCGACTACCGCGAGCACAGCGCCTCGGGACAGCTCGTGCTGAACGGCCGCGCCGCTGTCATGTCCACGATGCGTCCCCGGCAGTACATCAAGGGCATTGTACGGACCCAAAACACTTGGCCCGGCTTTCAGCCGGAAACCGGCGCCCTCGAGGAGGGGGCCAGCATGGAGTTTGCGCCGCTGCTCTCGTTCGACGGCGCCACGGCAGACGCGATCCTTAAGCTTCGGGTCAACCAGGTAGAGAAGATGCAGCAGGTGCGGCTCGACATCCCAACCCAGATGGCCGGCCCTCAACGGATGGAGATTGAGGTTCCGCAGCTGACCTCGGCCACGATCCACGAGCGATTCCGTTGGCCCGCCGACCATGTCTTGCTGCTGAGTTTGGGGGTCATAGCACCGCCCACGCCCGATAAGGGCAACCAGTTTCTCAACATGATCCCAGGCGTCAACGCCCCGCCGCGCGCCGACGGCCTACTATTTGTTGAGGTTAAAGGCACCGCCACGCCGAGCTCGAGCCCCGGTGCTGTCCCGGCTACTGCCCAGCGTTCTACGGGTGGATTTAACGGTAGATACTAATCGGCCGAGCGCTATACTGATGGACCCTCCCCGGATTATGCCGCCCTCGGCGATTTGGTAAGCTGCGTAGACTATGAGCACTCTCTCTCCTGCCCGCCGCGTGGTGATCACGGGCATTGGCCTGATCAGCCCTTCTGGATGCTCGCCGGACGAGCTTTGGGGCAACCTGTCCGCCGGCCGCAGCGCCGTCGGGCCAGCAACGCTCGTGCCTGGTTCGGCTGGGCCGATGAAGATTGCCGCCGAGGCGAACGCATTCACTGGGGCGATTGACGACTTCGGCGAGCTGGAGGGCAAGCTCAAGAAGTCGATCCGCAAAGCCATCAAGATGATGTGCCGCGAAACGCAAATGGCGGTGGCCGCCGCACAGCTTTCGCTGGCTGATGCGGGGATTGCGGAATCGGACCTCCTGCCGGAGGCGTCCGGCGTCGTTCTCGGCAGCGACTACATGTTGACCATGCCAGAAGACTATGTGCGTGCGGTCGCCAAGTGCGCCGAGGAAAACGAGTTTAATTACAAACGTTGGGGTGACGAAGGGCTGGCCGAGATTGAACCCCTGTGGATGCTGCGCTACCTACCCAACATGCCCGCCAGCCACATCGCAATCTTTAACGACTTTCGCGGCCCCAACAACTCCCTCACGATGCGCGAGGCGGCCGGATTGATGGCGGTCGGCGAAGCCTATCGGATTATTTCTCGGGGCGCCGCTAGCCGCATGATCGCCGGCGCCACAGGAACCCGGCTGATGCCGATGCAGGCGATCCACTCAATGCAGATCGAGCAGCTGGCTCCGGCCGGGGACGACCCCACCAAAGCCTGTCGCCCCTTCGACAAGGATCGGCAGGGAATGGTCGCCGGCGAGGGCGCTGCGACAATTGTCCTTGAGTCGCTCGAGGCCGCCGAGGCTCGCGGGGCCAATATATATGCGGAGCTGACGGGATTCGGCTCCAGCCAAGTGACGGACCCTCAGCTCAACGGCAAGACGGACGCCGCTCTGGAGAATTCGATGCGTGCGGCGCTCGCCGACGCGGAGTTGACGCCGGAAAGCGTCGGGCACATTAGCGCGCATGGGCTGGGCACCACCGACGGCGACGCGGCCGAGGCCCGCGCCATTAACGCGGTGTTGGGCGAGCATGCTAGGCAGACTCCCGTCACGGCCCTCAAGAGTTACTTTGGCAACCTTGGCGCCGCGGGCGGCGTGGTCGAGTTGATCGGGGGCTTGCTAGCTATGCGGAACAACGCCCTGCCCCGAGTGCTCAACTACCAGACCCCTGACCCGGAGTGTCTGGTCAATGCCGTTCGCGAAGACGGCCAGCCCGCAGGAGGAAGCGTTGTCGCCAGCAGCGTGACGCCGCAGGGGCAGGCTGCGACGGTCGTGGCGGTAACGGCCGGCTGACTCGGTCCGCTGTCATTGGAAGCGGTTGACACCCCTTAGCATCAGGGCTAGTCTGCTAGTAACTCACTGACCTCGTTTGAAGCCCCCCTCTCGGGTGGCTTTTGACAGCCGGCGAAAGCCGGCTTTTTGCGTCAATGGGGGCGATGCGGGCCGCGGTGTGGGAAGCTGAGGGGCCTGCTGGTACAACCCGACAACCCGATTTGCCCGGCGGCGGGCGACATTCGCCGCGAAGGAGCACGAAGCCATGAACGCCAGCGAAATTCTGCGGATCGTCGATGCCATTCACCGTGACAAGAACATCGACAAGGAGATCGTCTTCGAAGGGATCGAGGCGGCGCTGGTTTCGGCTCTGAAGAAGTATCACGGCGAAGAAGCCGAGATAGACGTTAAAATCAACCAGGACGACGGTTCGGTGACCGCCGTTTGCGAGGGCGAGACGCTCGACTCTGAGGAGGTCGTTGGCCGCATTGGCGCTCAAACCGCCAAGCAGGTGATGATCCAGAAGATCCGCGAAGCGGAACGCGACGCCCTCTACGACGAGTACGAAGAACTCATCGGCCACATGGTTAGTGGCGTCGTGCAGCGCTACGAGGGCGCCGCCGCGACGGTGTCGCTCGGCAACGTTGAGGCGATCCTGCCCCGCAGCGAGCAGATCCCCGGCGAGACCCACCACGCCAACGAGCGCGTCCGCTGCACCGTGTACGAGGTCCGCAAGGCCGGCAGTCGCGTCAAGGTGATCCTTAGCCGCCGCGCGCCGCAGCTCGTGCAGCGCTTGTTCGAGCAAGAAATCCCCGAGATCGCGGACAGTGTTATTGAAATCCGCGCCATGGCGCGCGAGCCCGGGTACCGCTCCAAGGTGGCGGTCAGCAGCAGCGACGCGCGCGTCGATTGTGTTGGCGCGTGCGTTGGCGTCCGCGGAAATCGAATCAAGAATATCGTCGACGAGCTCTCCGGCGAGCGGATCGATATCGTCCGCTGGGATGATGACCTCGAGGTGTTGATCCCCAACGCCCTGCAGCCGGCGGAGGTCGATCAGGTGATCTTGTGCCGGATCCTGGGGCGTGCGATTGTGCTAGTGCGGGAGGACAACCTGTCACTCGCGATCGGCCGCCGGGGTCAGAATGTCCGCTTGGCGAGCAAGCTGTCGGGCTGGGACATCGAGATCATGACCCAGGAAGAGCTCGCCGAATCGATCGACCGCGCGGTCGATGGCTTCAGCGGCATTGAGGGGGTGACCTTCGAGCTGGCCGAGAAGCTAGTTGAGGAGGGCTTCCTGAGCTACGACGACCTGTCGATCATCGAGCCCGAAGACCTCATGCAGATGGGCGGGCTGAGCGAAGAGCAGGTCGACAAGATTGTGGAGCAGGCCGAGTCCCGCGCCGAAGAGGCTGAAGCGGCTGCAGCTGCGGCTAGGCGTAAGAAGCGTGAGGATGACAATCAGGCGCAGCAGCAAGCAGCGGAAGAAGCTGCTGCCCAGGAGTCCGCCGCCGCGGATTCGGAGGGTTCAGATTCCGAAACCTCAGATGCGGCTGACCCCGCTGAGGGAGCCGACCCGTCTGCGGCAGGCGACGAAGCGAGCGCACCGTCCGAAGATGCGGAGCAACCGGCCCCCGAATTAGCGGAAGACGCCGCGGAGGAGCCGAAAGAGGCCCCGGCCGAAGGCTGAAGGCGCTAAATTTGCGCTAATCCTGGTCCTCGGCACGCTGCCCCCCTTTTAACAGCGGCTCCGGGAGGCGATGATCAAGGGCTTGGCGACCGCTTGCGAGAGTGGGTGGTCTGACTATCAGCGTCCGGCGGACCGGGCGTTACCCAAGCGGAGGCACGCGTCATGGTTTCGTGATAGGTACAAGCGAGAACTCGTTGGAGCCCGCCCCTCGGTGGACCAAACGAGCTAACGTGAACGAACGCCAGACGCACGTCGAGTTCAACGGAGAACACTAGTTTGGCGGTTCGTATCTATTCACTGGCCAAAGAGCTAAACGTCGACAGCAAAGAGCTTGTCGACATCTGCACCCGTGCCGGGGTGCCAGGCAAGGGATCTGCCCTGGCAAGCCTTACCGACGACGAGGTGTCGAAGGTCAAGCAGTTCATGAGCGGCGCCAAAGAGGCGCCCGCCGCCAAGAAGGGGAAGTCGGCCCCGCCGCCCCCCATGCGCCCCCCCGAGAATCGCGGCGCTGACCGGATGAAGGTCATCGTGACGCCTAAGGCGTCCGGCCCGCGGTTGAGCCCCCGGCGTGGTGAGGAAGCACCTGTCGAGGAAGAGCCGGCCGTAGCGGCGCAAGACGAATCTGAGGTGGAAGCCGCATCGGCCGACCAAGCGCCCGTAGAGCAGCAGCCCGCAGGCGATTCGCCCGCCGAGGAGCGGCCAATTGCTCCGGCCGAAGTGGAGGTCAGTTCCGTTGCCGAGCAGCAGGAGGCCGAGGCTGAGGCCAGCCAGCAGGCCGAGGCGGCCGCGGTCGAACACCGCGAGAAGCTCGCCAAGCCCGGTCCGCTTGCTCGGATGGTTCGCAAAGAAGATTACATTGGCCCGGCCAACTCCGGCACCGGCAAGATGCCCGTTGTCGGCGCCGGCACGGATCAGCGCAAGGGTGGCGGCAAGAAGCCGTCTGACGCCAAGGCCCGCCCCGCGATTCGCTTGGCCGCTGTGCCCGCTAAAGCCCAACCAAAGAAGGTTGAGAAACCCAAGGAAGAGGCCAAGGCTCAAAAGCCGGTCATGACCCTTCCGACCGAGGTGCTCGGAGCGAACAAGCTTGGCAGCAAGCCGCTTGCGCAGCACTTGCGCCGCGCCGAACGCACGCTCGAGGCCGAGCAGATCCGCGAACGATCTGGGGCCGGCAAGACCAAGGAAGTTGTCGACGAAGAAAACCGTCGCAAGTCTGGCCGCCCCATGCTGGGTGGCCGGGAAGCCCGTCAACTCAACCGCGACCGAGGTGGCGCCAGACGTCAGCGTCCCGGACTCGGGCGCCGCGTTAGGCGGCACCGCCGCTCGGGCGTCAACACCGCTGCGCCCCGCAAGGGCCGGATTGAGGTGCAGCTGCCTTGCACGGTCCGTGACCTGTCGGAGTCTGCCGGTGTGCCGGCCCGCGATATTCAACGGATTCTTATGGAAGAGGGCGTGATGGCCACCATCAACACGCCCATGGACCCGGATCTGACCGAATTCGTCGCGGCGGAACTTGGGTTGGACGTTGACTTCCTGCAACCCGAGACGCTCGAAGACAAGGTTCTCCGTCGGCTCGACGACATGGAGGATGATGAGGCCGATCTGATCGACCGCGCCCCGGTTATCACGTTCCTGGGCCACGTCGACCACGGCAAGACGTCCCTTCTCGATAGGCTCATCGGCATCGATGTCGCGAGCGGCGAGAGCGGCGGCATTACCCAGCACATCCGCGCCTACCAGATCGACAAGGACGGCAAGGCGATTTCGTTCGTCGACACGCCGGGCCACGAGGCGTTCACCGCCATGCGTGCCCGCGGCGCCAACGTCACGGACATCGCGGTAATTGTGGTGGCGGCCGATGACGGCATCATGCCGCAGACGGAAGAGGCAATCAGCCACGCCCGCGCCGCTGAAGTGCCAATCGTCGTCGCGCTCAATAAGATGGACCTGCCCGGCGCCGATCCGATGAAGGCCATGACCGGTCTGAGTCAGAATGGCTTGCAGCCCAGTGAGTGGGGTGGTGACGTCGAAGTCGTTAAGACCAGCGCCACGACCGGCGAGGGGATGGACGAGTTGCTCGACACCATCCTCACGGTGGCCGAGCTTCACGAATACCAGGCCAACCCCAATCGGCCCGCCATTGGCGTCTGCCTGGAGGCGACTCAAGACGCCGACCAGGGCGTGTCGTCCACCGTTATTGTCGAGACCGGCACCTTGCGTGTGGGCGACATCGTCGTCTGCGGCGACGCCTACGGCCGCGTCCGCGCAATGACGGACACCTTGGACAAGAGCCGTCGACTGGAGGAAGCCGGGCCGACCGTTCCGGTTAATCTGTCGGGCTTCGACGTTGCTCCTCCGGCGGGCGAGAGGTTCTACGTCTTAGACGACATCTCGCAGGCTCGGGAGATCGCCGAGGCGCGGGCCCATCAAACACGCTCGGAATTTCTCGGCGCGACCGGCTTCCAGCACGTCACGCTCGAGACGCTCTTCGACCGCCTGGATGGGGTCGAGGAAGTGCAGACGCTCAACCTCATTCTGCGGGCCGACGTGCGTGGCTCGATCGAGGCGATCCAAAAGGAACTTGCCAAGCTTGAGCACCCCGAGGTGCGTCTGCGGATTCTGCAGGCCAGCGTCGGCGGGGTCACGGCGGCGGACATTCATCTGGCGGACGCGTCGGACGCGATCATCATCGCATTCAACGTCGTCCCGGAAGAGTCGGCCAGGTCGCTCGCGGAGCAGTCTGGTGTTCAGGTCCGGCGGTACGACATCATCTACAAGATTACGGATGACCTGCGTGATGCTATGGAGGGCATGCTCCGTCCGGAGAAGATGGAAGTCTCGCTCGGCCGGGCGCTTATCCAGCAGGTTTTCCGGATCAGTCGAATCGGCGCCGTTGCCGGTTGTCGCGTGATTCAGGGTGTGGTCGAACGCAACGCTCGTGCTCGCATTATCCGCGACAGCACGATTATTGGCGACTACCCGCTCGACACCCTCAGGCGTGAGAAGGACGACGTCAAGGAAGTTCGCGAGGGATACGAGTGCGGCATCAAGCTGGCCGGTTTCAACGACATCAAAGAGGCCGACCTGCTTGAGTTCTACAAGGTGGAGGAGATCGCCAGGAGCTTCGACGACTGACCCGGATTTCTGTCTTCCGGGGGGCCGTGCGGTGCAATCATCGCCGGTCCGTAAGTCTTTGCTGTTTATTCTGGGCCTACCTCAATGACCTCAAGACGCGTACTCAAAGCCGCTGAAGCCATCCGCGAAGTTGTGAGCATGGCGATCCTAACGGAGATCCGCGACCCTCGGGTGTCGGACGTGACCGTGACGTACGTGGAGGTTTCTCCCGACATGCGTCAAGCCAAGGTTCACGTGTCGGTCATGGGCGACGACGCCAAAGGCAAGCTCTGCCTGCACGGCCTGCAGAGCTCCGCGGGGTTCCTGCAGAGCAGGATCTCCCAGCGGATCGACACCCGGTACACGCCGCAGCTCAAGTTCGAGCTCGACATGGGCGTAAAGAACTCAATCGCGATGACAAAATTGCTCAATGAGGTCCTCGAGGACCGCTCCGACACGCCAGGCGAATCGCCAAGCGACGAAGAGAATCAATAACGCCACCCGACGACCGACAGCCCACGTTTTCAGCTTAAATGGCCGCATCCAACCGCGCGAACCGCATCACCAAGCTCGTCACGAGCCTGAAGAAACACTACAAGCCAGTCCCTGCGGCGAAGGAGCGGACGCTGCTTGAGAACTTGGTGTTCGCCTGCTTGCTTGAGGGGTCGCCGCACGAGGAGGCCGAGGCGGCTTTCGAGCGTCTGCAGAGCAAGTATTTCGATTGGAACGAGGTGCGCGTGAGCACCCGCCGAGAGCTGGCCGAAGAACTAAAGACGCTTAACGACCCGGACGCCGCTGCCGACCGCCTCAAACGCACCCTGCAGAGTGTGTTCGAGGGAGTCTACACGTTCGACCTGGAGCCGCTCAAAAAGCAGAATCTGGGACAAACGGTAAAGCAGTTCCAGTCGTACAAGGGCATCACGCCGTTTGTGATCGCCTACGTGACTCAGGCGTCGCTAGGGGGGCACTCGATCCCCGTCAACGAGGGATTGTTTACGGCTTTCGTGACGCTTGATATTACGACCCCGGGCGAGGCCAAGGCTGGCACGGCGCCTGGTTTGGAGCGGGCGATCCCCAAAGCTAAGGGCATCGAGGTCGGTTCGATGCTGCATCAGCTGGGGGTAGAAGTCGGCAAGAATCCCTACGGCCAGAACGCACGCAAGGTGTTGATGGCGCTGGATCCTGGTTGCAAGGACCGGCTGCCAAAGCGGCCGCCGAAGCCAGAGCCCAAGCCCAGTAAGTCCGTTAAGAAGAAATCGCCCACGACCAGCAAAGCCGATACTGCCAAGGATTCCGCCAAAAAACCTGCCGAGGCGAGCAAAAAAACTGCCGCCTCAGGAGCGGTATCCGCAAAGAAGTCGGCTAGCCCTAAGAAGTCTTCGTCCGCCAAGGCCAGCTCCACCAAGCCTTCCCCGACAAAGAAGAAGGTCACTAAAAAGGTCGCGGCCAAGAAGGCGCCGGTGAAGAAGGCGGCCGCCACCAAGGCGAAGAAAAAGTCTGCCGCAAAACGCAAACCAAAGTAGCGCGTCCCCGCCGTGGCTTCGAGACTCTTTTTCATCGCGTTGCTCTGCCTGGCTATCGCTTGCACGGCCGTTGGTGGGCGGTTAGCGAACGCTGTCGGCGTGCGGCCCCTCACCGAAGAGGATCTGGATCGATCTCAGGCGGCGGCGAGTTTCGCGCTCGGAAAGTCGCTCTATGCCCGCTCCGACCTCGCCGGCGCGCTGCGGGCCTACCAGTCGGCTTGGCGGTGGGACCCGTCGCGGCGCGAACTGCTCGACGATATTGTCTCGTTAGCGGTGAGCCTTGGTCGCGCAGACGAGGCGATCCGGTACGCAATTGTCCAATCGGAGAGCGGCGGCGTCACACCCGAGTTGCTCCGACGCCTTGCCCTTTACGCCACAGAGTCTGAGCAGTGGGAGCAGGCGGCGGTGTTATACGAACGCTGGCTTGCGATAGCGCCTGAGCGTGACGCCTCGTTCGAAAAGGCGTTGATCCGCATTGAGCTAGGACGTATCTACCAGCAGTTGGGGCGGTTTGGTGACGCCTCACGCTGCGTTGCGGAAGTGCAGCGGACGCTGCTCCGGACCCCAAACTCAGAAGCCGCCCGGCGTCTCGCCTCCGCGCTCGGCGGTTCGCTGTCTCAGGTCTACCAAACATTCGGCCAGTGCCACCTGGAGGCCGGCGAGCACACGCTGGCCTCCCAGGCATTCGCGCAGTTGTCCAACGGCGACCTCCCCACGGGAGGTGGGTTGCAGTATTGGCTCGCCAAGCTGGCGCTCGCAGAGTCGCAGCCACTCGAGGCGTACTCTCAGCTGCATGCGTACTTCGACTCGCCAGGCGATCCATACGGCGCTGAGCCGTATGATCTCCTCCGCACAACGCTCATTCAGTTGAACGACCGCGGCCGGTTGCCGGCGGAGCTCAGTAGAATCCGACAGCGGCGCCCGCAGAGCCTGTACGCGTTGTGTGCTGATGCGCACCAACTCGCCAATTCCGGACGTCGGGAAGAAGCCGCCGCCCTGCTCCGCCGTGTCATCGAGTCTGCGGTTTCATCCGAGGCCTCGATTGATCAGGAGTCGTTCGGCGAGTCCGCCAATTGGCTTATCGACTTTTATGCTGAATCGGACGATGCGAATCGGCTATTGCCGCTGCTGCAGCAACTGACGATGGTTGATCCCACGCTCGAAAAGTTCACCAATTCACTCACGGGGGCGATGGACAAGAAAGCGTTCGCCGCCCAGATGAAAACCCGGCTCAGCATGCTTCTGCAGACCAACCCCACCGAGGCGGAACGGCTGCTCCCCGCATCGCGGCTCGCGCTAATCTTGGGCGAGAATAAGTTGGCCGTCGATCTCTTTAGAAAGGCGATTGAGCTTGTCGAGGAAGCCCGCGGGTCGATGTGCCTCGACTTTGCGGTGGACCTCCTCTTGGCAGAGCAGAATAACCTGGCTGCCGAACTGATCCGCAATTCGGTCGATGAGGGTGTGCTGGATTCCGAGGCCCCCGCCACATGGTACTATCTCAGTGCCGCACTTTCCTCTCAAAAGGGAGCGGACGAAGCCGTAGCGGCGGCTCGTCGGGCTGCGGAACTCGCCCCAGATTCACCAGAATTCGCGGCGCACGTTGCACGGACGCTGCAGATTGCGGGCCGACAGGAGCAGGCGATCGAAGAGTACGCCACCCTGTTGGAACGCTTCGACGCCGAATCCGATAGCTCGGTTCGCCAAACGCTCCGCGAAGCGCGGCTGAGTTATTCATATCTGCTCCTCAGCGAAGGGGAAGCAGACGCGGCCGTCAGAGAGCTTCAGCTAGTGCTGGACGAGTTTCCCGGCGACCCTGGCGCTAGCAACGACCTCGGTTATCTGTGGGCCGACCGCGGGCTACACCCGCTCCGCTCCGTTCAGTTGGCAAATGACGCCGTTGCCGCCGAGCCCGAAAACCCTGCGTACTTGGACAGTCTTGGTTGGGCCTTCTACAAATTGGGGGACCTCGCTCAGGCACGCAACACGCTCCAGCGGGCAGTAAACGCAACCACGGTCGCCGATCCTGAGATTCTTGACCACCTCGGCCAGACACTCGCCGAGAGTGGGGACGTGCAGGCCGCTCGGCAAGAGTGGCGACGTGCCCTCGCAGCGCTGGCCGACGATGCCGGTCGGTCCGAGTTGCGTGATGCGATACAGAAGCGACTCGAGCCGCTAGAACACGATAAGCAGCCCACGGCGCCAAGGGGCGCCGAATAGCATCCATCATCATCTTCCTACTCACGAGCTTACTATGGCAGGCCATTCACATTGGGCGGGCATTAAGCATAAAAAGGCCGCGATCGACGCCAAGCGAGGGAAAGTTTGGAGCAAGCTGTCTAAGGCGATCATCGTCGCCGCCAAGATGGGCGGTGCGGACCCGGACGCCAACCTGCGTCTCCGCTATGCGATCAACGACGCCAAGGCGATCTCGATGCCCAAGGACAACATCGAGCGCGCCATCAAAAAAGGCGCGGGCGACAGTGACGGGGACAACTACGAGGAGATCATCTACGAGGGCATGGGGCCGTCGGGCGTCGCGTTCATGTGCGAAATCCTTACCGACAACCGCAACCGGACGGCGCCTGAGATCCGCAAGATATTCGAGGTCTGCGGCGGTAAGCTCGGCGCCACTGGCTGTGCGGCATGGATGTTCGAGCGGAAAGGTCTGCTGGTGATTGCAGCGAGTCAGACCGATGAGGAGTCGCTCATGGAGCTTGCACTCGAGGCGGGCGCCGACGATGTCAGGCACGAGGGCGACCAGTTCGAGGTCACTTGCCCGGTCGACGCCTACAACGACGTCTGCAGCGCAGTTGAAGCGGCCGGATTAGCGACCGAGAGCAGCGAAATCACATTCCTTCCCAACGACTACGTCGACGTCGAAGGCGACGACGCCAAACAGGTGCTGAAGCTTATGGAACGCCTCGACGATCACGACGACGTCCAGAAGGTAAGCTCTAACTTCAGCATCGACGAATCGGTAATGGCGGAGCTCGAAGGCTAAGCCCTGCGGGGCGGGATGGTTTCCCCGAGTTGGGCTTCCCCTGTCGCCCCGCGTGTAGTATTTTATTGGGAGCTGCGAACCCTTGCTCTCAGGGGCATCTCCGCGGCGATATCTCAACCAAGTTCGGGCCGTGGCGCAGTCTGGTAGCGCGTTTGACTGGGGGTCAAAAGGTCGCAGGTTCGAATCCTGTCGGCCCGACTTTGCTAAGCTCTACCCCAGTAAGGGTTTAGCATCAGGATGACTTGGCTCACCCCCAATCTATCCGCCATTCCATCCGCCATTCAGCTCTCGCGGCTTGCCTTTGGGCGGCCCGAAGAAAGAATAGATGGAAGGCATTCGAGCCAACCGAGCAAACGCCAATTTGCTCAGCCACACACAACTGAAGCGAGTCCCATCGTGTCCCGATCAGCCAAGCTGAGTCGGAACCACGGGTATTGGTATACCCGCGCTGGTAGTCGCGCCGGAGTCTACTTCGGCAAAATCGGCGAAGTCTCCTACGCCGAGGCCCAGCGAGAGTTCCGCAAGTACCTTGCCAGTCTCAACGAGCAGCGGGTCGTTACGACGCTCCCCTCACTCTCGGTCGCCGAGGTCTGCGACGCCCACCTCGTGTGGGTCCAAGACGAGCGATCCGTAGCCTTGTTTGGCCAACGCCGCTCGATCCTTGAGCACTTTGCCAGCCATCGCATTGACACGCTCCGCGACGAGGAACTCCCTGGGCACGGCAGGCGGATAGCCATGCTGCGGGCCACAGACCTCAAACGACGGCACGTAGAGCAGTATCTCCAGCACCGGGCGTCCACGCCTAGCAAAAAAACCGGCAAGCCGGTCGGCGATAAATCGCTCAGGCATATTGTCGTCGCCCTCAAAGCGTGCTGGAACTGGGCCGCCGATAGTGTCGAGGATGGCGGCGGGGGGTTGCTGCCCGAGGATCATCGGCCGCTCGCCAAACTGCCCCGTGGCTACGTCGCCCCGAAGGACTTAACCGAAGCCGACCTGCCAACTGACGACGAAGTCGCGTCGCTGCTTAAGTGGGCGGCTGTGGAGCCTTCGCAGTTGCAAATAGAACGCGGCGTCTGGCGGCCGCGAGAGGGCGAGGAACTGAAAACCTACGACGCCCGGGTCTTCGCCGACTTGCTCGCCGTCTACCATGCAACGGGGGCACGCACGAGCGAGTTGTGTCAGGCCGAGGTTCGCGACTTCATGCCCCGCACTCAGCAGATCGTGCTGGGCAAGCACAAGCGTTCCCGTACTCAGCACAACCCGACCCTCCGCCGGATTCAGGTGGGGAAGAAAGCAGCCGAGATTCTTCGCCGACTCGCTCGGGGAAAGGCAACGGACGCTCCGCTTTTCGACCACCAGGACGGAACCGCATGGAACCTCGATCAAGTCGTGCGAAGGTTTAAGCGGACGATTAAGCTCGCGACCGGCAAGGGGGACGCCGTCCGTGACCATCTAACGGCATACTCGTTCCGCGATCTCTACATCAGCGAGCTGCTGATGGTCGGCATCGAGCCGTTCAAGGTGGCCAAGATGGCGGGCACCAGCATGCGAGAAATCGAACGCGCCTACGGTCACTTCTTTGAGGCGGACCTCGCCAGCGCCCACGAGGCGTTGGAGGCGGCGCGAGCAGAGAGAGTGGCATGAATAAGAGGCCTTCACGCGGTCGGATCGATCCGCAACAGCTTGAGCGAGGAGACGCGGCTTGGTTTCGCGCTCGGGCGGGCGTGCTGCGAACGCTTGCTCGTCTCGTTGTGGCAGCGTGTCAGCAAGAGACAATCAATTTCAGCGGCTGGGATACGGTACGTGGGCCGGATCGCGTTGGGCGAGATCGTGCGATAGGAAACCAAGCCGCTTCGCAAATAGCGATACACCGTGTCGCGGCTGACCGACAAGCGTCTGGCTGCCTCGGTCACCGTCAAGTCGGGCACGTCGCGTTGTTGAGAGGAGGCGGCCATCTTGCTAGAACCAAGAGTACTGGCTTCTCGCGAAGTCAGTTGTGTGTGGAGCCCGCCAGAAACCGGGGAAACGTGTTGGCGCACGCCGGGCCTGGCGGGCTCTCTTTTTGCTTCAAGTGGTCGTCGGATCGTGGGATACATCCGTCTCGATGATGGGCCGCTTTGCGGTCAACGCCGCATCGACTAGCGTCACGATCGCTTCGCGAACGTGCGGCGGCAGCATGCACCATCGGGATGCGACGTACTCCGCAGAACCTGAACGCGAGAGACTCACGGGCAAACTATGGCTCGATTCAGGCTTGCTCATTTCTCGCTCCTCTCGCCGTTTTGCTGGAAGATCCAGCTGTGGGCTTGGTCGGCTGCCTTAGCGACGAGTGGCAGGTCATCGCGACCGAAGTGCTGAGATTCGACCCAGCGATCGCCGTTCTTGTAGATGCGAGCGAGCGTCACATTGAACCGCTCGCCGACCTTGGTCTGATTCTGCCAGACGAGTGCTTTGATCAGTCCGAAGCGGACTTCGTGAACGGGTTGCTTAGACATCAGATTTCTCCTCAAGTGGTGGTGGTTAACCCAAGAATGGTTCTTCGCCGCAGCCTGGGCAGGCGAGGCGTTGTTGTTGCTGGAGGTAGGCTTGGCTGGCGGACAATGCTTGCCGTTTGTCACCGGCGCCTAGTCGTCCATAGAACTTTCCGCATAGGCCGCAGACGACGCGGCACACGCGCCCCTCGGTTTGGACGACCCAGCTACCGGTTGGTTGCCCAGCAGAGTCGAGTGCTTGGAGGGTATGGTCACATTGATTCATTTTGGGGCTCCCTGTCAGGTCGATGGCGAGCCGTGGTCGACCACGGTGGCACGGCCCGCGTCGTCTGCACCTCACCAGAGCGACGGCGGGGACGGCGGCGAACTGCGGCAAGCGCGAACCACTTGCTAGAACAACACCGGCGGCGCTGGTAGATGCCTGCTTTGTTGAGTTTGGCTGCCATAGACGGTCCAATCTGGGTGAAGTGAAAGTTCGTGCCCGTACATCGCCAGGTAATGGGGTGGACTTACTCGTTGAACTAGCTTGCGCACTGCTTCCGGCTTCGTAGAGTTTTCAGAAGGTGAGCCCTTGAGCCAGTTGCGACGCGGTTCCCGAGAGAATGGCAGGCCACCCCGAACGCCGAGCAGCAAAAACTCATGAGCGTCACGCCAGTACGCGCCCCTAACCCTTTGTGGCCGAATGCAAATGAAGCAGGATCTCGGTTCAAATCCCCAAGCATCCATGACATCGAGTGCCGCCGGCAAGTTAGTGCTGGACGCCCACAAGTGGAGGTGAGCTTGCTCGGCTACGAGCCGCGAAACAGGCTCGCCGCAGATTGCTTCGAGTGGCATAGGTCGGTACGGAGCGACGCCAGCTTGTGACGCATCGGGCCACGGCGGGTCGGCATAGATTGTGGAGAATTGCTCACCTTGGTCGATCAGCTCCGAAAGTGACCTGACGATTCTTGCGCTCGGTGAAGGCTTGGTTTCGTGATCCTCTGGGACGATGGGTTTGCTCTTCGCGGCCAGCAAACGCAACAAACCGGCAGTCGTCACCTCTCGATTCGCCGCGAGGTTGTCGGCCACGTGTTCTTCGAACGTTTCCTGCGGCAGCGAGGCGACACGCTGCAAACGAGATGAATCGCTCTTGGTGAGTCCAAGACTCTCCAGGGTGCAAACCCCATCAGCGAGAGCGTCCTCCATCGGACCTGTGTATTGGTTGCCGGGGGTTGCTTTGGCGAGAGGCGTCTCACCGAGCATCTCGCCGAGTCGTCGTTCGGCCCGCGCTTTGACGATTGAAGCTTCGACAAAAATCTCGCGGCCCAAACGGGCCTTCCGGGCATACGCTTTAACAGCCTCGGCCTTATCGCGGAGGTCTTTGGCCTCATCAATCGACCGCAGACTGGCGATTGCTCGTGACGCCTCTGTCAACACGAGTAGCTCTCGCGGTTGGCCCATCGTGTGGTCGGTCATTTGGATCTCCTCGCAGGTGCGTTAAAAAAGGGCCGCCGGAGAAGCGAAAGCTTCTCCGACGACCGACGTTTTTGTGACGGACTAGAAATCGATCAGCAGACGAGCGAAATATCGCAGCGTCAGCGCTGAACAAAACCCAAGTCCGAACACAAAGGCATTCCACACGAACGCACTGGTTACTCCATCGAACGTAGGCAGTTCGCCAAACATTCTGGACCGAGGCCGAAGCAAGATGCGCGCGATGGGCTTGCCCTTGCTTGGCTCACCAGTGGAAGTCACGATCGCTTCAGGAAGTTGCTCCTGAGTGATGTGGTGCAGGCGCCCACAGGCGTCTTGAATTTCCATCCGGTGTATCCGACGAACCATCACCTGTCCGTTCTCCATGTGCATCCATTTGGTGAAGTGGTCACTTCCGTGCTTTAATGCCATTGTGTGGCTCTCCTATTTCGTCGCGGCGAGCGTCCGACCCCAGTCAGTCCGCAAGCAGCGAGCGTTGCTAAAGCAGTCAAAACTTGCCGCGCAAGTCGTCACCGCTTTGGGCGAGCCACACCTTCAAACTAAAAACAAGAGACCCCAAGGGGTCTCTTGCTCCACAAGCGCGCCAAGAAGACCACGGTCTTCAAAGCAAACAGCCAAAGCTGTTCCGCAGCGCAAGCAGAAGTAAAAAACCGCAGGGAACACGTCACTGCGAAATCATCTGAACACACGGTTCAGACCCGTCGATTGTTTAGTCACTCCAGGACGGGGGTGGGGAGGAAAAAGAAATCGTTTTCGCCAGCGCCGAGCGGGTCTCTGCGGCGATGCGGTCTAGCGTTTGTAGTCTTGTTATCAGCTGAGGCCCGATGACCAGCATCCACAGGACGAAGGCCACCGCGAGCGCCTTGCCGAACAGGGTGTACACGCCTTGCCGGAAGCCGCTTGTCGGATTGTCGTGCAGCCACGCCTTGAGTCGCGTGTGAACGATCAGCACTGCCAGTAAGACTAAAAAGGTCATCGGAGCCCCCTTTCTGCGAATTGTGGTTGTTGGATGCATTCATTAGAGACAGCCGCCGTGAATCGTTAGGAGTCCTGTTGGGGGTCAGTTTCAGACTCATTCGGACGCGCCGCGTCACTCTCGCTGTCGTCGGTCACTTCCCCTCGCAGTCGCCGTTGGACACGACGCATCCGTTCGTCGAGTTCCGATGGGTCGGCTGAAAGATCGATCTGGGGGTGGGTCGTTGGGAGAATCAGGGGTGACTCTCCGGCCCCCTCGAACGTTGCACCTGGTTGGCTCAGCCAAAGGGCTTCGTCGCGACGCTTGAAGGTGCCGTGGTCGGTAGCCCAATCGTTGCGTATGAGGAAGGCGCCGTTGTACTGGGTTAGTCCCTCGTTCCGCTCGACCAGCATGAAGGTTTGATCGAGCCGACGACTCATATCGGCGATTTCCTGAGTCTCCACGCGGTCGCCCACTCGCTGCGTTACACCAACACGCATGACGCCGTCAGCGCCGCTACAGGCGTAGCGGGAGTCGACTTGTCCGTTGCCCACCGCCCGCCGTTTGAGTTGGTCCCAGGCCAGGTCGTAGTAATTCGCGCGACCGGAGACTGCCGCCAGGTATTTCTGCGAGTCAGGGTCGCGCGCCGTGTGGTAGCGTTTGATGGCTGTGTTCGCGACCACCAGTTCGCGTAGGTCGGCGCCCCCCTCTTGGTTGAGCTGGCTCATGTTTTGGTGGGCGAGGATGCAGCCAACACCAAATGATCGCGCTTGCTCCAGAAACGGGGCGATGTTCTTGGAGATGAGGCACTGCGCTTCGTCCGCGATGACATGAACGCCGGCGGGCTTTCGTGTTTGGGAGCGGTAGTCGATCGCCGCAGCAAGCGTCGAGTAGAGCACGAGCCGTGCAAGATGCCCGACCGACGACAAGTCCATTGCGCTGACCAGATGAAAGTAGGCCACTTCGCCATGGCGGATCACTTCTGGGATGTGAATCGCATGCTCCAAGGCGGGCGTGTGGTCCAGCCGGCCGGGAGTGAGGTTGAGCTGCTCGAACTCCGTGAGCGCGGAAACGACATCCAGTAGTTGCTTGGCGGCCTGATAGACACGGGGGTCATTGCAGCAGTCCCCGAGCGCTTCCTCCAACTCGTTGAAGGAGTCGATCGGAGGGCGGACCGAAGCAGGGCCGCCAAAGGTGAAGGAAGTGCGGTAGGCGGCCTGCAACAGCGCGCGTGAAGCAGCGCCGAAAAACCCTCGCCCGTAGCCGTCGCCGTGGTAGAGCCCGAGCGATTGCGCGATGACGCCGATCGTGTCCGACAGCGACAATCGGGCGGCCCTGAGTTCGAGAAGGGGATTGAACACGTACGTCTCGCGGTTCGGCTGATTGGTGAACCATTTGAAGGTCCGCCCGGCGGCGGCCGCTTCTTCATGAGCGGCATGCAGCAGCGCGGAGTCACCTTTGCAGTCGATGATCACGATCCCGCCAGCCGGGTCGCGGCCTGAGCGGCTGCGAATGAGTTGGATGAGGTCCGACGACAAGCCAAGGGCCGTTTTGCCACTGCCGGTGCTGCCGACGATATGGACATGCTCGAAGTAGAGCGACCGGTCCACCAAGATCGGGTAGCCATCGATCAGGTGACAGCCATTCCAAACCGACCGTTGTTCATACGAGTTGCGACTCGCTTGCAGGCGAGCAACGTAACCATCCCAATCCGACCGATTCGGGGCTTTCTCAATCGCTCCTGGACAATCGAGCGCTTCGTCGTGGGCGAGGATCGTCCGACCGGCTACGATTACGACTCCGCAAAGCATCCAAATGGGCGCCACCATCGCGGCGGCGAAGACGATCTCTAGTGGCAGCAGCAAGCCGGCGCCCGGGGGGAACGGTTCACGTGAGACGGCCGCCACCGCCAAGAAGGCGATGATTCCAACTACCAACGCCATTTGGAGTGACCGATTCCATGCGGGCCCTCCGGGCATCTGAAGCACCCACGGGGGCTGGCGAACATCACTCCCGTAGCTGGCGTGTCGTAGCATCGCCGCAAACATTCGCTGCAATGACTTAGCGCGTGAGTCGGCGATCCTCACCAAAGCCGTTAGCAAAAGAACGACTGTCGTCTGCGCGAGAATCGCAGCGGCAATCAAAGGGGTAGCTAGAAGTGTAGCCGTCAGCAATCCAATGCCGGCGCCCGCAAACAGCGCCGCAAACAGCCAAACCACGCCAAGTCGATAGTGCGACAACTCCTCGGTAATTCTGGCTCGTCCCGAAGCCAGTCGATCGCTGACATTGTTTTGCTGCTCGAACCGCAGCGGCTCAGCGAGCCAGCGGTGCGTCCAAGCCTCTCGGTAGGCGGTCATGGCCGCCCGTTCAACGCGCGGATTTGCCGTACACCACCAAACGTTTGTCGTCGCCACTGCGTCTGCGAGCCACGTGATGCTCAGCAGGGCCGATACCAGCAGCGCTACGATGCGCTCCGGTAGCGACAGAGCGCCTGCTGCGATGAGTAGAAGCGTTCCGGCAAGGAGAATGCCTGATGTGGTTCGGAGACACTGCTCAAATCCGCTACGACTACAGTCACGCACCAGAGCGATTCCTCCGAACAGGAAGGCGATCATCAGGACACGTACAAAGCCGCCAAGCAGAGTTACCACGAACTGCTGGAGCAACGATCCACCGAGAAAGAGCAGGAAGGCTCCGACCGAAACGGCAAGCCAGACAGGTGTCAACTCGGCCAGTGTGGAGGTGTGGCTCGATGGAAGCCGGTAGTTCATGTCGTACTCACCCTGCGGTATTTGCTGCCAGTCGATCACGTCGTGCTTATCTTTGGCGGCATGAGGGTGCGGGACGAGTTGCGTCGTGGCGTTCATGGCTTGCCTCCTTGGGGGTCGTGGGGAATGAGTGGCAACATGCCGGGGACGGTGTAGGTTTGGAGGTCCATTGGGAACTGGGTGCGGGCGTCCACTCCGTACTGCCAGAGGGTCGTGCGAAGCTGTTTATGAAGTCGCCGTCGAACAGCCCGATCAAGTTCTTCTCGCTTCGTCTCGTCGAACGTCAGCAGCGCCAGCGTAAGCCGGCGGGCGAGTACGAACTCGCGCGTCGCGGGGTTGCCGATCAATCGTTCTGCAATGCTCAAGGTCTTGCGGACCAGTCGAGCCGGGTGGGCGCCGTGATCGACGATTGCGAGGCCAAGCCGAGAAGGCTGGCCATCGAAGTTGTGCAAATAGAATCCGTGCTTCGGCAATCGACCCGCGTTCACCAGAAGCTGCACAATCGCCTCACGGTCAAGCAACACGCGCTCGTGAGGCTTTTCGCAGCAAATTAGCCACGCAAGCGCATAGCGCCTCACCAGCGACTGTTTCCCAGGGCGCAGTGTTGCTCCGCGCGAGACGCCAATGACGCGGGCGCCTCGGGGCGTTAGCCGGTAGTAGACACGGCGGTCATCGAGCGGCTCAGGCCGCAAGTACAAATAACGTGGAGGTCGCCCGTACAATCTGCGAAGCGTCGATGTCACCGCGGCGGGCGCCTTACCAACGAATCGATACGGAGCGATCAACTCTGGCGCCACGATTCCAAACGTGTGGGCATCGCGGAGCACGTCGAGATCACGCCGCGTGAGTCGAGGCTTCTTGAAAGGCTTGGGCATCCCTTACCACCATTCGTAGCGGGTGTTGCGTGCAGACCAGTAGTGATGAAAGGCGCGGAGCCGGGCTGGCGGATAGAGCGACAGATAGTCGAGGACCATGTCAAACCTGCCTTCGTTGTCGTCGCTGGTGGTCAGCAATACGGCGTCTGGCTTTTTGTGACCACGTGTGAGTCGTCGTAGCCTCGCGTAGGCGTCCTCGCCTTGCCAACGAGCGGTAGTCGTCGGATCAACTCGCAAGCGGGCGAAGTAAATCGCCGCGACTCCCAAGTCATGTTCGACCTGTAGCGGCTTGCTAAGCCGACCTCCGACCCCCCCCATTCGCCGCGTCGCGAGGGGGCTGGCCCAGTAAACCCGCTCTCGGCGCGGTCGCGTGTCGGCAAGCCGTTTGGCCGCGGACCAGGCAACCGCATTGAAGTCGGGCGCCGGCCGCCCCGGTCGCCAAATGGCGAGCGGGCCGCTCAATTCTTGAATTGCGATCGGGAGCCGTTGCGAGCAAACCAGTCGGCATCGACGGAGCCCACGAAGGACCGCTAACGCAGCAGGCTTGGAAACACTCCACGTTTGCTCCGCACCCCGCGTCAGTTGATCCTCGGTGGCGAGACGGAGCTGCCCGGAGAGAATCTGCAACACACTTCGCTCGACTTGTTCGCGAAGATTCATTCCTCGGCCTCCCCTTTGGCCGAGCGACGGCGACGACGGGTTGGGGGTGTGTCGCTCGCCCTGTCCGCCTCGTTCCCTTTAGCAGCATCGGTTAGCGCGAGTGGCGGCTCGGAGACAGAACCTGATAGCCGCGACAGCGAAGCAGTGGCCATCGCGCCGGGATCGTCCACGTTAACCATCGACGCGCGACTACGCAGCCGTGCGGCCAGGTGGGGCTTGCCTGCAGACTCGTAGCGGCGGGCGGCCTCCTCCAGCCGGTCAAGGCATTCGGCTTCGTTGATGGCCGCGTCGGCCTCGGACTGAGCGGCGAGGCCGCCGAGGGTCAGGGCCGTAAGTCGCTCGATTATGCGGCCAAGGAAGCGTTGCAAGGGGGGGGGTGACATTTCGATCTCCGTGCGGTTGTGGTGAAGCGTGACGATGGGCCGGGGGCTGGCTACAATGTGAGTCGCCGTCCTCCTAGCGACTTCCATCAAGCATCTGCGAACCGGCCAATCGTTAGGGGGCCAATTTGGGGCCAATTTGGGACCAGCACGGCACCGGAGAAGATTCATGAGCCGTGCGACACCTCCTCAACCCGGAAAAGGCATGCTGCGTGTTGATGTGGACGCGCTTAATCGACTGCTATGCGCCAAAGGTTGGACTCTAGAAAACCTATGGCTATCGACCGACGACCGAAGGCCCGCCCCCGTTAGCAGGAACACCGCGAGACGGATGATGAAGGGAGGGCCGACGCGGATGTCGACTCTGAAAGAGGTCGCCAAATTTCTTGGCGTCGGGCCAATTGACCTCATTGACCGTTCTGAGTACGAGCCGCCGCAAGAAGCCTATGCGACGGCACAGAAGACCGAGGCGACGAGCGAATGGACGCCCGGCCAGGCCATCACCGAAGTCCGCACGACATCTAATGGTTTGCAGTACCGCTTGTTCCGCATGCAACACCGCCATCAGCCGACGAGATTTGGCAGGGGGAAGCGCTACGAGTTCGCTCACCTCTCGGATGACGCTCAAAATGAACTCAAGTGTCGATTCATTCGTCATACCGAAGTCTGTGACCGAATTGGTCGCCACCCTCAGTTTCCTATTTGCTATGCCACCTATCCTGAGTCAAAAGACAGGGTGTGGTGGGTGATCGACGAGTGGGTAGATGGCCGTACGCTGGCGGAGCGTCTGGCCGAGGGTCGGATGCCGATAGAGCAGGCCGCCCAATGGGCCTGTGAATTGGCCGGCGGCTTGGCCGCACTCCACCACGCGGCCATCGTTCGACGCGAGCTGAACCCGGACAACCTGCTGGTTCGGAAGTCCGACGACACGCTGTTACTAACCGATTTCGAGCTGGCAAAACTATCGGGGAGTCTCCCCACCGTTTCGCAGGCGTGGCCGGACAATCCGTACAGGGCGCCGGAGGTCGGTGTGGGAAAAATAACGCCCGCGGCCGATTTGTATAGCTGGGGGCGGATCGTGACTCACCTAATCGCCGGTGAACTACCGCCACGCGGCAAGGAGCACGACTCGCTCGTGAAACGGCTGCCAAAAGCCATTCTGGAGATCATCACCGCCTGCACGATCCAGCGCCAAAGCCAACGGACCGCATCGTTT